>WBSA01000016.1:0-600000 GCA_009828645.1 Calcarisporium arbuscula
TCACCCTTGCGGAATCCACAATGCCACTGTTTTCCAAGCCATGTGACCGGCTGGTTCTCTGGGTCATTTTTAGATTGGCTTGGTTCGTAACATAGCCTCCTCGCAAACCACCCTTCTCTAGTATCAAATTAATACTAATCTATTATCTAATTCCTTTTTAATGAAAAAGTTCGTTCTCTATTTTTACTTTATATCCCCCTTGTTAACCTATATGGCACCCGTGAGTGGTTTGATCTACTGTGATCAGAAGCTTCTTTCTAGCCGGGCACTGACCCCTGTAGCTCCACTGTTGGCAAGATCCCCTATAGTGGTTCTATACGCTTATATAAACCCACTAGTCAGGCAAATACGATCGGCCCCAGCATACTCCCACTATAACGCCAAAGCCTTCCAGCGGTATAACCCGCCTTTATAAGGTCTAGATAGGTATAAATCGAAGCCGCTATTTCCCACTTAGGATATTTTATTATAATACCTTATATACTCACTTTTTTACTCCTATATCCTTTATTCTTAGAAATATATTAGTCCCTTTGGCGTTCCCTGAGTATTCTTATTATCTTTATATTTTATCTCTCTTTATAAATGATTTTTTTAACCCTATCTAAGGTTATTTTTCCTTTACTAAGAGGGATTTCCCTTACCTCAACCTGTGGCGCCTAGTACGTCATATTCCCCGACACTTGTCTAGAACGGTGTTTACCCCTAGCACTCTCCCTAGTCGATGCCTCAGACCGTATACCTTCAGATAGGTTATGAATCCCGGCACGCTATCTAAATGCTTATTCACGGGGTGTTACTCTTCTATAATTATGAAGGAGGCGCGCTGGTCTCTAATATAGCCCTATGGCCACATTTACCCACCTATTGTTTTATTACATAAGACATCGTGTCTCTAGGAATCACCTAATCTGCTATTCTTATACCTACCCTCTGCTTATGGCCCCTAGAGACGTGCCTAGTCATAACACTACTCTGTAACCCCCTAGGCCCACAGTTTTTGCAGTAATTAGCTAGTTATAGTGCTACTTTAAGTCACTAAGCTAGCTTACAGTTACCCTTGCTAGGCTCCATAAGCTGCCTAGTACAACCATACTTGTAACACCTAGGGACCCACAGTTGCCATATTGTTGGTTATAGTACTCACTACTAAACGAGCATGTTACAGCTAACTACAGTTCCTTTCAGGGGAGGCTCACCTATGCTAGCCTACACAATTCTAATGTAACTACTGAGGTAAATAGGTTGCCTAGCGACGAATATCAGGGCCAAATTACCATAGGCCTCCCCTATACGCTATTAATACACCATTACCTAGTTTCCTAATCAGACTATCACGCAATTTAATCCCACTCTCATAACTTCTATCTCTTAAATTAAGATTATAGGGCTCCCAATCTAAGCCCTACCTTAGAGATAATTATACTCTAGGACGCACACGTCCGCTATATAGTATCCTCCTATAGTCTTATAATTTAAGCCCTTATTAAACGAGTAGAAAATGGATATGAACCACAGTCTCTATGAAGCCCCAACAGGCGCCTCTAACTATTGAATAGCTCCCGCGGAGCTAGGCCTCAACATTTAGAAATTAGGGTGATCTTACTACTTCAGATTATACCTTTAAAAGTAACTATAAATAATAGCCTTTATCTTGCTATAGAAGTAAAAGTTAAATAAGCTATTTAGTAAGCTTGAGAGGCCTCTATACCCCCCAACAAGCAGCCCCTATATAGGTCTCCACAGCTGCCTTTACAGCTATAAAAACCTGACCATCTCTATAGAACCTTTAATAACCTTGAGGAAACCCATATATTAATGTTAAATAATGCTATATAAAGGAATTCACATAAGAGTAGCCTATTCCTTTTCCTATTATCTCGCAAGACTTATACAAGGGCCTGATAACTTTCGATCCGTGGACGCAGAGCCCTAGAAATCCCAGACCCTCCTGGGTACTAGGACTATACGCCACTATTCCTAAAGATACCCTTCTATAGCTCGCAGGCCTCTACAGATGCTAATCAGCGCCTCTATTCCTAGTTCTACAAGGGATAGCTGTTTCAAAGGCCACGAGAACTTGCTATACAACCTAGTAAACAAAAACCCGAAGATACCTATAATTTACTTACTACGGCAGTCACCTACATCCAGGAGCTCTGAGTCATGGCGTAAAGAGCCTTACCTTTATCGCCTAATTTCATAAGCTAACCACACTCCCTTTTAAAGTGGGTTACGTAGTCGGATTTAACGGAGGCTTTATAATAAATGCTCCCCTATAAAACCTTCTTTTTCTTCCTAACGCTATATCTTATAGCTAGGTTAAAATACGAGCTATTTGATTAGGCTTCATACCTAAGGCTCTAAAAGGGTCTTCCCTTACTAGCCTGAGCGCCACCGGAATATCTAAGCGCTTAATAATAAGCCCTCGAAGGGCTCTAAGCCCTCTAAACCTTTTAATTTCCTTATGGTCGGACCTAGTGGGAAGAATACCGATATAAATTCATCCCTCTGTATCGCCCCAAATCTACAGGCACACCATCGATATCTAATCACAGGTCTAAGAAGATTCTTAAAACAACAAACCCCTCTAATAAGCCCTACTAATCAATGACTAACAAATGACTGCTAAAGAACTCTAATCATAACTCTACAAGAGTGGAAAATACCTCAACAAAGGCGCGAAAAGAGGATGAAAAACCCTTATACCAACCCATCCGATACATTGAAAGGAAGCTTCTTCTCCTTATATGCCTCACATATAGCCTAAATAAGGCGGTTCTTCTCCTCTTATAGTCCCTATGAGTTATATAATTTAGAAGTGCACTAGAGCTCACTATAGCCCTACCTATAGTTGCATCCACTAGGCAATTATGACCTTTTAGTGCTTATCCCTATTCGAGATGCCCTTTTTTAACCATATAGGTCGACCAACCCTGTTATATAATAAATACATAGGGCTAATTACCCTCTTATAGCCTTATAAGACTAACAAGTTGGGTCCTTAAAGTGACAAGGGTAGCGGGCCTATTCACCCTTAAGCATCGGAACTGACCTGATTCTCCTATATTTCATAAACCCACTAACTTATAGAACCCTTAGTTCTAAAAGATCCCTATATCATCCTACCTCTAATACAAATCTAATTATTATTATTAAGCTACTAATAAGGCAGGCTCGTGCCTTAATTTATTCAGCAGCTGACCTTATCGTTGGATGAAGCCTACTGTGCCTCTTTAACTCTCGCTAAATACACTTCTTCTTATACGTCAACTGGGCTGCCTAAACCACTATTCAAGGTAATACCACATCCCTATAGCTTCCCCCCTAAAGACTACTTATTAGTAGGGCTATTATAGCGGTCTCAGCAGCTACAGCCAGTCGTATACTTAGAAGCCACTATAAGCTTCCTAATAGAGGACTAGTTATAGGGCTCTTATTTCTTATCTTCATAGCTACAGCGCGCCTCTATACTCTAACTGTAAAGCTTCCTAATAAGAGATCTACTTACTCCGTCTTAAGCAAAGCCCCTGCTTGGGCTGGCTGACGCACTGCCAGAAGAGATCGAGCTCCAAAAACCCGATGAACAATCCGATTAGCTCTTAGGCATCAGGACTTCTACACTAGAGCGTAATTGAACCCGCCCTGTATTATAGAAGAGCATAGCCTGCCCACTAAGAGAATTCGCACTTCTTCAGACGACCTATACCCTACTAAGGGTGCCCTGCTACATCCGCGGGACCAAGCTGACCTCAGGTCAGCTACCCTAGCCCTGTCCCTCATAGCCCCACCAGCCGATACCCATTACAGAAGCCTCCCACTACTTAAAAACACCGATAGCGATCAAAACTGACATAGAATTGCAGGGGTCTTCGGCATATCCGGCAGGCTATATCGGTTAAAAATCTACTAATAAAGACTGCTAAAATAGCGGTTGTGGCTACCTATTTTTTATCTATAACATAGATCAGCGATTTTCAGTGCCTAGCTTTGGTATACTAGAGCATACATTCTAAGGAAGGCTAATAAGGCCCCCTTATATCTACCCCCCCCGCTTCCCAGGGCATTAGATCTTATAGGTCGTGATCTACTAAAAGTACGCCCTATACCTTATAATAAACGTCCTATTTACCTTATTCTTAGTAATAGAAGACTGATATTAAATAGGTCTTTCTTCTTCCGAATTTAAAGAGAGGTCCCTAACTTCTTAAACAAGCTATTAAAGCTGCTTTAAAGCTCTAAAAAATACCTATAATACGGTGTCAGTCGTCCTACACTCGATATAGGCACTAACAATTCAGATATAATGAAAAGGCGCTGTCCCTGCGCGCACCGAATCGGGATTGTCAGGTGCCTGCAATGCTTTGGGTGGTCGTGACAGCGAGGGCCGATTGTATGCGCAGTAGTGGTACACTTATACATAGCCAGGGAAGCTGATAGTGGCCCTTCCTCTACGTTGGCCATGCATCCCCTCGCCGCCCGAAGATAGGCGCATCGCTTCAGCGCGCCCTGATCTACCCACCGCTTGCGTTCCTTCTCTCGCATTCCCTCTTTATAAATAGAAAACAGGGAGTCTTTTCCAGACAACATCCCCTCGACCAAAATGGATTTGCTTTAGCACCCCAAGGGCAGCTTCTAAAGCTACCCGCCCCCCTCTACCTACTCGATTTCCCTTGGACTAGCCCCTAGCCCTTCCTCGGCCCTCCCCTGAAAAAAGCTTCACCCAACTCTCCAGCCACGGTACCCTACTGCCGACCACTTCGCCTACCCATCAATCGGGACCAAACTGGCATCACTTGTCGGCCTCTCAACGAATAGATCAGCCCGGTGCTCACCGCATGGCTTTCTTCGAAGTTCCCGTCCTTCAAAGAGCGAGGGGTCAATCAGAGGCCGAATCCCCTCTTGACGCGACAACAGCCGACCCCGCAGGCTCTCCGCGCGCAGCTTCTGATAGGACTTTTCGTTTTCTCACGGCCGATCACGCTGACACACAACGATTAACATTCGCCCGTATTCTTGATGGAAATGGGAAGTGACTTTACCCCCCGCCGATGGAAAAGTGCCTCAAATACTAACTGTCGCCTCAAATACTGCAGCGCGACCCTGATGCCTTGAGACTTGAATTTGAGTGATACAAATGCTCGATTCCGGGCCCCGATGGCAATGGATTTCCATCGACCCACCTCCGCGAGAAGATTTAAATCAACCGTCTGAAGGTAATCCCTGGGAATCCTGGCGTCAGTACAGCATTGTCAGCAGGTGCTGACGGCACGTATTTCTCGACAGGACGACAACAAGGAGGATTTCAAAAGGTTCCGTCATTTCACGGTTCCTCTTCCAGCGGATGTCTGCTAACAAATAAGCCCAAATACCCCCGTCCGTGGCCACGACGGCTTCGATCTTGTCTCAAAGATGGAAGCTTCTTGCGGCCCACCCGACACTTGATGCAAGCCAGTCCTCGGCACCATACGCACCTCTTGAACCCTGCAGACCTTCAACATTGCGGTACGCCATGACAGGAATATTTCCCTACCAGCGACCGCGCAACCACCTATCCGGGCTCCATCCCTCACTCCCTCCCCTCCGCCTTCAACCTGGGGCTCGTGCACAGGCGGAGCTTGTGGACACGATAAGAGTAGGCCGAAAGATGGCTACATGGGGAGGACCTCTTTGTCCCGAAGTCCAGTGCTGGGGCTCCGAGACTCCAGACGAGTACCTCCGACGATTACCATACGATAAGCACCCACTCCAGAAGAGATTCGTTCTGCTTGGTCTTCGCACTACCTCTGCCAATATAACCAACGTCGCGGGCCGTACCCGAAGCACTTTGCTAGAAGACATTACCTTATCTGTGGTTCTCCACCCAGACACAGGCATCCGACCGTCTACATGTCTCAGTCAAGTCATCCCCACAAGGGATTTGATCGGAAGTCCTAGCCGTCCTTAGTCCCGCCTTCCCTCTAACCCCATTAGTAGCGGGGTGCACTTCGACATGCCAGTAGGACTATCTTCTTCTTCACTTGGTCACGAAGAGACTCATGTTTTTTGCAATTATCACAGTCATCGTCCATAGCCTATGCCATCAGCGACCATTCGCCTTTGAACTCCGCTGGGCTAAACGACCTTGCGTGCGCTCACAGTTCTTTCCGTGTGCGAAATCGGCGTGGAGGGAGTCTTTGCACCACTCGCCTCTGCGCGATGGTGACGTCGAGTGGCGTCTCTGAAGCGCCCTGTCGTTTTTTCCGCGGAACATGGTCGCCCGCGGGGCTTTGGAGACTGCCTCTGCCTTACCACCAGCGAACGTACGACATGGATGCGACAGACCTTCGACGCGGGATTCTAGAGGGCGTTTGGCCAAGGCATTTCCGCCCGAGGAGCCGCAGACGTCGCAACGCGTGTGTCTCCACCTCCTGCCGTGCTTTGATGACGATTAATGTAAAGATGCGTAGGGAATGCTTCTCGATGCCTGTTCGCGACCATATGACTCGGCACGACACGAAATGGCAACCTTCAAACGGTGCATATAATCATCGAAAGGGTCGATTTCATCGTGGAGAGGGTCGCTTGCCGACATCCGACTGTGAGGGAGCCGTTTTTCTCGATCCTTTCCACCCCCATAGCATACTGAGCCTGACTGCGTGTACCCCACAAGCAGACGCGACACATGGGGCCTCGACACTGGTTCGGCAGGATCTTCCGCCTGATCCTACGAGATCATGGCGAGCTTGAGGCTGCGCCAGCGACAAGCTCCAAGAGGTGGGGTCCTGCTACTCGATATCGAGGCACCCGAACATGAAGACAACATACGAGAGCTCACTAAGAGTGACTATTCCGCACCACAAAACGGGCACGCTTGAGAAAGCGCCTGCACCGACAATTTCGGGAACACTATTTCTACATCGCCACCACTTGGGACATTGGAGCTTGCAGCTCTGCCAGGGATAGTGAATATGAGCCGAAGAGGCCTTATATCCGGCGCCCAGTTATCACCTGCCCATTCTATGACCGTGCTCGCTTCGCTGATCTTACTCTGCCAACAGCCAAAGGACCTAGCCCTTCGATACTTGCTTGTAAGTTGGCGCATAACAGAGGCTTCAGAGCCTCATGTGGTAAGCCTCTCACGGCCATAAAACGGGACAACGTCAAAAAACGGAGCGCCGTACTGCTGTCGTGCCTCAAGTGGATTCTACGTCAAAGGAGGAGTCACCAAGGCCGAACCATTTTCCTCGTCCTTATGGTGGCATGACACAGTGTCCACAGGGCTTGGGATGAATGCCATATCCGTGGCGGACGAACCCTTCTCTTCTGTGACCGGCCGTATGAACGACCATTTGACCTCGAGCACCTGCATGCGATGAAGGTCACTTGAGACAGTGTGTGTTGTATAGTTTTGCGATCACCCGCCATAAATGCAAGCAAGGAGGGAGAGAAGTTCGATCACCTTTGACCCACTTCTTCCGACTCCCATGTTGCGCCTTGTTGCACTGCTCATCCTAAGTGCCTTCCCGAAGAACAAAATAATAGAGCTTTGGCGCTCCGAGAGTGGTCACTTGTGTAGACTCGAGAAACTGGCAGCTCGAAGTATCCCTTGCCTGAGTATCTTCCACACGTCAACTATGCACCTTTGATCGGCCGCCCATGCTGGTCCCATCGCGGACAGGTACTCGGCTTCGGTCTATTCGGGCGTACGTTCTGTCATTATAAAAATTACTCTTTCCTTCTTGCCGTCCCAGTATATGCTGCGTCTTCACATTGTTCGGTCCCCCACACTTTTCTTTTGTATCCACGTAAGGTAATTAGTTCATAAAGGCCCGGCACGGGAGCAACTCAGACATGACCAGCAGAGCGCACATACGATTATACATAATATATACTTGTATTGCCGTCGTACAGAACAGTCACCCCTTTCTGTACTATGCTGCAGCAAGCGGCAACGTAACCCTATCAAGAACCTACGAGGCTTTCAGACAGGCATAACTACCCGGTTGAATGAGCTATTGACAGGGAGTCATCGTCGATACTATGACCCCTTGGTACCGGCCCGCTAGACAGCGACAATTATATAAACGGTACTGAGCTAGCCCCGAGATCCGTGCGCCAACAGCGTCGCGCCATAATATGGTCGAATCTCCTCAGGCTCCATTCAACGCTCCCCGCTCTCTCGCTCACTGGAAAGATGCTCTCCCCTCTCGTCTAATGCTCCTTACTCCTGTCCTAATCAGAGCCTTCTGATAAGGTTTCATTAGACCTCGCCTGTTCACAGGAGCTCCTCCCTCTCTTCCATTCCACCAAGCGCATGTGATCCACCACCTCCTCCTCGTTCTTTCCTCGCAAGCTCGCCAAGGGCCTGCACCAAATCCAAAAGCAAATAGATACGGTAAGATAATCTAGTGCCTCAGCTTCTAACTCTGATCCTACTGAGGAAGAGCCCCTAATCTGATATCGGCGAAAAGGTGGAGACAACGTTCGACCTTCTCTCCACCGCATTTTGCCACCAGCCATCTGCCGGTGTGTGCAGGAGAAGAGGGCGGCATTTCCATACTAGCGTCTAGAGACGACCCGCACCAGCGGCTTACTCGTCCGACGATGGGGGTCGTGGTGTCATCTCGTTTCTCTCCACAGTGCACGGCCACGCGTTTACGGTCTCTACGTCCGTTTAGCATAGACTTGACCGCAAGTGTTGGTGGTTGGGCAAGGTACAAGTTCCTTGTGTTCCCGAACCCTGTGACCGCAGCTGAAAGTATCGTCGGTTGTAACACCACACATTGATCTGATCTTTGGATTCAAAATCATAAGCTAAATTGGAAGCTAATTCTGTATGGAATGTCTGCCGTACTTACGGCACGCTATTGAAACATGAAAGGAGAAAGTTGTCTGGTCACCACTCGAGCTCGGTGGAAAGGTGATCAGGATGGTTATCCGCGATGCCAGCAGAGATTTACAAGAAAAGTTGTTTGCGGAGGCATGATAGGTGACAGAGGCCAGCGACACGCTTTTAGCCTTTCGGCGCTGAAGATTTTTTTTCCCCACGTCATGTTCATCCTTCTACAGGTCTTTGGCTCTATTCGCAAAATCTGATCGTCTCTTCCTTAATATAAGCCAGCGTCCGCGCATAATAAAACCCGAAGGCCAGTGGCGCCACGTCCAATGAACATCGTTGGGATTGGTGTCCAAATAAACAATCTTGCTTACGAGAGTGTTAAAGGAATATC
Source organism: Calcarisporium arbuscula (assembly GCA_009828645.1). NCBI lineage: Eukaryota > Fungi > Ascomycota > Sordariomycetes > Hypocreales > Calcarisporiaceae > Calcarisporium > Calcarisporium arbuscula. The sequence continues at coordinate 9,213 of WBSA01000016.1, forward strand.
GATAGGCATGGTGCACCCACAAGTCGAAACTTGTATTGCCAGCAGGGCTGGGATAGATGGCAATTAGAATTGGGCCAGTGGTTTGCTAACCTTGCCGACACAACCCAACCCCCCCCACTTCATCGTTGGCTGCCCTCAAATTCTTACTTCTCCACTCTCCCCTGTTGGGTAATTATCCGTTCCCCTTCCCAATTACCCTGCTCCCTGAGCCAGTGCAGATTTCCCATCACCATCAATGATCTTCTTCGGGCTTAGTCATATCCCGAATGCTCCTTCAGAACCCCCACTCATCACCATCCATCCGCCGCCAGTTGTCTGCCATTGATAAATCCAATCGAGGGTCCCGGTTTTTCTATGTCCAAGAAGATTGGCTACCAAATGTACCATGCCAATGTAATGTCTGCAGGAAGCCGACTCTTCTCCTCCCGTCCCATCCTGGTCCCCATCCTCGCCAGAGCTGACCTAAGCCCGTGGCCCACTATCGCGACATACGCTTTGCCTGATGTCGAAAGTCCTACGTCGTCCGCAGATGAGTATTCTTGGGCTGGCATCCATCAACAAGAAGTACGGGGGTGGGTGCACGTGGGTCCTGAGTGGGGTGGGTTGTGGGTAACCCTAAAGATTTCGCTTACAAAGCGAGTGCCATTCAGTGAGATCGTGCTTCTAGCTGGGACTGCGTCAAACGTCTGATAATACACGTTCTATTTCTCCTGAATTAGTACTTTCCCCTTTCCAGAGGTTCCTGCAGACTATAGTCTCGAGATTGAAGCACAGGACAAGGGTGGCAGGGTACGCTTACGATTACCTGCCTTGTCGCGATTTGTGACCGACCATCGGCAGACTTACACTTTGGCAATAAGATCCTGGGCGGTACTCCAGTGCTGGGGGTCAGAAAGAAGTGGATCCGCGACCCGTCGAAGACGTAGAAACCGTGTTAGCAGCAGAGCAGAGATGTTAATTGCGTCAGTGGATCGGGACCTGTTGGGTGATTACAGTTACTGGATGCCATGGGGTATATTCCCCGAAGTATTCACGGAGCAAGGTATTCGACATATGTCTCCCCTCGTCCCTCCCGACATGTCATCGCTCCAAGGAATGAAGGGTCGTGAACGCATACAACACTTTCCCACAGCGTGGTGCAGACTACCATTCGCCGTTTGATGTTGTAGCCCTCCGTCACTGGGCGCTTCCTAGCTGTTCCTGTCCTAGCCCCATTGGCTGCCCTATCGGGCTCTGTTCTGTACTCACTTGACTACCTTCTCTCACTGCGTTCGTACTCTAGGTGTTATGGTCTGGTCGAGTTTTGATCCTATATTTAGCTTAATACATCTTGTGATAATTAACTTAAACTGCATGTTATTACCCTATCTTTGTACTTTGGCGTTAACGGACTTGATGGTCCTTACTACTTTAGTCGCGAGCTCGATCAGGTTTACTAGTACATGGTGACGTTAGGCTATTACCGTATCATGTAGGGCGGCCCGCTACAGGGGGCGTCCCTGGCGCGGCCCCCCCCCCCCCCAAATTTCAATTGGCGCGCCCTGCTGACTAACTTTTGCTCGCCCCCTCTCCACACACCGTTTTTTTAGTGACAATCCTATCTTATCTATCCTGGTTTAGTTATCTAGATTCGTTATTTCATTGCCCCATGACTATTTAGATCTATCCTTGGGGGCCTAGAGCTTATCCTTCTTATAGGCAGTACGTCAATCTGCAATGCCGACAGCCGGTCCTAGAACGCTTCTATCTACATCCGAGCTATTTAACTGCAATACAAAGCTGTCCTTTGCCTACAATCCGCCGCGGCCTCCTGCCTCCCATAATCTTCACGCATTGGCTCGCTCGCTAGAGAAACGATCTACCTTTCCATCTCCAGCCACACGCACACGAGCCCTCGCCCGCTCCCTCTTCTGCCTTTGCTCCACACTCCAGATACGAGACGCGGCCTCATCTCTTTCCTTAGTCCCCCCCCCCCCAACAGGTGGCCTTGGGGGGGCGGGGGTTCCCGGAGAGGGCCTTCTTGTCCGTTATACCTTGCTTGGCCCATTTCTTGCTTCCCTAAGTACACATGTGAGCTCTGCTTTAATTATACTCGTTGAGGCAAACCCATTGCCTTCCTATACTGTTGGGTTTGTCTTATACTGCCGGAAGCGCTGCGCACTGTACCAACCTTTCCTTTCTTCACAATATCTCTCATAGATGGCTGTTGGTCTCGTCATATCTGATTTCTGGCTCCTGCCACTGTTCTCCCATACCCGCTGCCAACCGCTGCCATGACTGCCAATGTCTGTACCGCTAACTCTGCTGCTGCAACCATTTATGCAGCTTGCAGACTAGATGAACTGTATATGTCTGGCTTGCCGCGGTGGTCTTCCCATATCCTGGCTCCGCGTTTAATGTTGCCCGCTTCCCCGTCGCTTTGGTACTGCTGCTGTCATGACCAGCTTCTATCTGACCTTCAGCTTACCTGACACCCTGACTCCTGCCTCTGTGCGCTACTCAGCTGCCACTGCTGCTGGTGCCATTATTATTTGGTTTTCTGTTACCCACTTCCCCGCAACTTCTGTTGCGCTGATCCTAGTACTGAAGCGCCTTTCTGTATCGTAGAGGCATGCCTTCGAGGTCATGTGTATACCCATGGTGGGGGTGGGGGGGGTGGGGCAGGGGGGGGGGGCGGTGACAACCTACTGCATTTCGGCTGGTCCTATGGCCCGTGTTTTGTCTGCTTTCCTACGATTGTTTCGAATCGCGCTAGGCCTCTTCGCCTTGTGCTTGTTGTTGGCTGACTGCGTCCTCTTGTTTGAGCCGGCTTGGTGGACTTATGCCTTTAGGCTCTGCATTTTGGTGGTCTGAGATCACATCTCGCCTCAAGTGCCATGGGGCTGAAAGCTCCAGTAGAAAGTGCTCTCCCTTCCTCCTCGAGCATCATCAAAGTATGATCCTCCCTACGCGCACCCGTGAGATGGGACGTAAGTCGTCCCTGGTACAATGAGGCTTTGAGTGGCTTTGCAAGCGACTGTCCGTTGTTCCTGTACTTACGGCTGGGCCTTCTGGTGAGACCCGCCCTCGATTGCCTTCAAATAACACTTCCAATACCTCTATAGCATTGATACCCCCTCATGCCTAGATGCGCGTATATACTTCCAACCCAATCTCCTTTCAGTTGGTTAGTAACAGCTAGGTCTTTATTGCTTGCCAAGCTCAAAGAGATCGCCGGTATATATCCTTAATATGTTTCCTTTTATTAATGAATGGATCCCTTCGGGCCCTGTGGTATTCTTATCGCTATCTTTGTAGTGCCATAAGCCAGACCTGCCCTGATCGTAGCCCACGTTGCACAAGTGTAAATGGTTGTATTCAACGCCCTCCGCTCTGCGACTCCTCTATCTTAAATGGATGCAGACGCCAGGTAAGCCTCCGATGTATCTATCTAGACTGCTCCTGTTAGATTTCTCACCATACTTACTCAAAATTGGTCAGCACGCTCTTGAAATATCGTTTCACCAGTTTGGTGGAGTCTACATTTGAGTTGACACATGCGTCAGAATTCCTCCCATATCTTGTCTCCCCTCCCTGGCCACCGCCGGCCTAGCAATTCCGGTCGGCATGTTGTAATGGACTGCCTTTATTGACGTGCCACGTGCAAAAGTAGTCCCTTAGATCAAAGGACCCAGGGTTGCAGCATCATTTACGCTGCTGGTAATGGGTCTGTCAGACAACAAAGGATAGCGCGTCTGTCTAGAGAATCTGGCAGCATCTAACTATATCGCACAACAACGCCCATGAGTATCCTCTTCTGTCTCTCCCGACAGACATGCAAGGCCTACATAAAAGAGCGCTCACAAGTCATCAACACCAACTCTCAAGACGTGGCTCTCTGTGCTTCTTTGTCCTTGTTAAGGTTTGAGTCCCAGCAGCCAGACACTCATGGTTTCGCAATTGGAGGTATTTAGTAATGAGCTTCCGGCTGGTCAAAAAGATTTTGCTGCTTGAACTCCCCCCGATTATCAGAATCTCACCGACAACCTCACCCAATCCCTCTTCATCGTAATGGTCGCTATAGCTTGTAGCTGCGTTGCCCTCGCGCTTAAGGTCTCGCTCTTTGTTTTGCCGCAATCTGATTGTAGACACTCTCGCTGAGTTGCGAGTGTAGTATAATTATATGCAGATTAGGTCCTAATCTTCACGATCGACCAGTTTCCATAGCGCGCGGTAGACTTTAGCATAGTTCCGAGCATCACCCTCGTAATCTTGGGATGTATCCGCGGTGTGCAATGGGTTCTTCCACTTGGCGGGGTGGTGTGTTGTAGCGAATATTCCCTCGCCTAGTCGAATTGGGCTCAGGACGCCAAGACGGCTCCCGTCTAGAGATCTGTTTTGTCAAGGCACGAAAACTTGCAGCCTTTGTTTCCACGGCTACATGGACGCCCCCCCCGTCTTCGCATCTCAAATGACGTGCTTGTGGCCGCTTGTTTACCGGTCACATGCAATACAACCTTCACCCGACCATTTGAGGGTCTTCGACAATTTAGCCTGTAGTGAATGCATATACCTCTAGGCTTTGCCCCCGGCATTGATAGCCCAGAGCGATTCACCTGAATTATATACAATCCTGTTCGCGGGAGCCACGTCCTGTCGGAGAATACTGGTTGGATTCAGCGAAACCGGTTCAGCGGGCAATAATGTGCATTACTGTGTGAGAGGTAGGGCGCGGCGGCCCCTTCATTCGCGCCCGGACGCGCGGATTTTAGAATTCCGCGCCCTTCTTGACTACATTCCCCGCGCCCTCCGCCCCCTTCCCACACTTGGCGTGATAAATTTTTATGTGGCTTACCCCCTGACTAAATCAGGGCCTCTTGTGGCCGCACAGATCCGCTGCCGCATGCCTCTACCACGATGTCCCACCCCACCCATAGCCTTCGTTTCTCCAGAGAAAGGATTGGCTTTTCCATCTCAGTGCCGCTCACCATTTGCTTTCAACGTCGGTCTTCTCATTCTTCTGCTTTATATCCCTTATCACAAAGACGACAGCTTCACATCTCTTCCCTTCGTCCAGTCGCTAGAAGGTTTTTTTGGCTGCTTTACATTGTGGACCTCCCTCTGCTTCCAATCAGCGCGCCAAGCAGCTCCGCCCTTGTTTGTACCGCTGGGGTAAACCCATTGCCTTTTCGATACTGCGGCATTAGCTCTTTGATACGCCCACCGGCCTGCGCCTCGTACCAAGCCTCTCTTGCTTCACATATCTCCGGTATATTGCTTGCGGGTCGTATATCCTGGTCTTTTGGCGTCAGTTATCTTCCCCACCATTGTGGCTGCGCTTGCTCCTGTTGTTCTACTTTTGGGTTGCACTATGATTGCAGTCTGCCACTTTCTCAACTGTAGATGTATCGCTGCCAGGCTCATGGTCTGCCAGCCCCTGGACTTCTGATGCTTGGTCCCCTTCTATGTGGTCCATTGGTGCCTGCACTGCTACCGCGAGACGTTCGTCTATCTGACCTATGGTTGCCTGAACCAGCGTCGCCTCTGTGGCCGTCGTCGTCACTGTTTCTGCGGCCACAATAGTCGTTGTCTGTGCTGTTGTTTCAGTAGCTGAGGCTGGTAGCTGAAGGAGCTCTGTATATCGTAAAGGGCATGCCTTTGAAGTCATTGTGTGACCTATTGTGTGACACATGCTGCATTTAGGCAGTGCTTTTGGATGTGTTGCTGCCTCAATTATCTCGAATGCGCTAGGCTCTCGCCTTGTGCTAGTTGTCGGCTGCTTGCGTCTCTGGCTCAGCTGGCTTGGGACTTTTCTAGGCTCTAATATTGGTTGTGGCTTAGAGATATCTCGTTTTAAGTGCCAATGGGATGAAAATGCTCTAGTAACAAGGGCTCGGCCTTCTTCCTCGAGCTTCTTTAGAGTATGGACACACGGCAAGGCCCGAGGGAGGATGTAAAGGACAATGGTACAAGGGCCCTTGAGCGGTTTGGAAAGCAATTGCCGTTGTTCCGGGCACTTTACGCAGGGCTCGATGAGAGGACCCAGCCCCGAACTGCCTCAACACCACTCCAGAGACGTCCAGAGGCACTGATACCTGCTGAAAAGCACGCACATACTTCAGCTCCTTCAACTGGTTGGTGACTGCAGGTTTCATGGATTGCCAGACATCAAACAGGTCGAGGGTTAATATCTTAATATGTGCTTTTAATAGTGAGTGGATCCCCTCGGCTCTAGGAGATATATTAGTCCCTCCCTCTTCAGTCAGACTACAGGCCACCTGCCTTGAGGTAGCCACATTGCCAAGTGCAAATGTTTATCGGCCCATGCTCGAACAATTCCTCTCTTTAAACGGGTCAAGCCAGGTTGCCCTAATATACCCGACTGCATCTGTATATTTCTCGGCATATTTGCGCTCAAAATCGGTCAGACGCTCTTGAAATATCGTTTCAGTCGGTGATGCTACAATCGCATGCCAGGTCGTGTAGAACTCATCCCATCTCATTTCTCCCTGACTGCCTTCAGCTAGAAAGGGCAGGCCGCAATTTGCAACAGCCACCCGCCTTGTTAACATGCCAAGTGCAAAGGAGGCCTTTTGATGAAGAGAACCAGGTGGTAGCAGCATTCATTGCGGCCAAGCACCGGTCTGTTAAGACAATGGAGGGAAGGTCACGCTGATAGAGGGACCGAAGATGTTGCAAAGCCCATGAGTAGTCCTCTTCAGTCTCACCAGAGAGGAAAGCAAAAGCAATACAAAAGGAGCGTTCGCAAGCGTCAACGCCACCATATCAAGAAGTGGCATACCGTGCTTGTTTGTTTTGTAGGTGCAGTCAAGGAGCAGAACATCGGGGTTGCATTGGAGGAATGCAATTGAGTCCGGATGGGCAAACAAGATTGCTGTAAGCCGATTCTCAGAATCCAGCTGGACCTTGTAGTGGAAGCCTTCCTCATGCAATTGGTCGACCAGTGCTTGTATGCTGCTTTGGCCCTCGCGTAGGTCTCTCCTTGCTGCCCCGATTCGATTATAGATATCTTTCTGAGTTGCGAGTGTCGTGGAATTGTTATGGAGATATGTCCTGATTTCACGAGGAGCCGCTCCAGAGGCCGCAAGACTAGAGATAACCCTGGCATCACCCCCAGTGAGGTGACGATGTGCTGGGTGTGCAGATGGGTCCGCACTTGGCGGGTGATTGTGGAGAGAGAAATCTAGTCCAGGTCGATGACTGAGAACCCACGAGCTTCCGTCCAAAGACTCTTTGGCAAGCACAGAGAACTTGCAACCTGTTCCTCGGCTGCAGCTACGCCGTTTTCGTTCTATGGTGGCACTTGGTGGTTGGCCCATTGCGATCGCAAAGCAAACACAACTTTAACACTGCGGCCATTTGGTGTCTTGGACGATTTTCCTGTAGTGAATTCATAGCCTCTAGCTTTGCCCAGGAATTAAGAGGCCGCAAGAAGCGATTCACGTGAATCGTATACACCCTCGGACGGGAGCACGTCGTCAGGGAATAATCCTTGGGGCCATGGTGCAACTGTACAGCGCGCAACGGTAGCGCTGTTTGTGCGTGTGGAAGGGGGGGCGCGGGAAAGTTAGTCAGCAAGGCGCGGAATTCTAAATCCGCGCCCGGGCGCGAATGTAGGGGCCGCCGGGGGGGCGCGCAAAAGTTAGTCAGCAGGGCGCGCAATTTAAAATGCGCGCCGGCGCCCCTGTAGCGGCCCGCCTTAGTTAAACCCTCCATGAGTAAGCAGGCCGCTACAATATTTGACGACATAATCTTTAATTAACCACATCTTAGATTCATAGCCTCTTCGCCTCTTGCAAGTAACGCCCACAGGGTGTAAACTAATTACAATTATATATTTCTTTTTGATCCTAGCACGCATTCATCATCATCATTCCATCGTCTTCGCGTATAAACATTGCTTGCTCATTGTACTTGTTTTAAAAACACCGACTAAACCTCTCGAGAATACATATACAACTAGGAAAACATACGCACATGCCCGGAGCCACAAGTCACAACTAAGACACGACACGCTGGCTCAAAGGAAACGGACCATCAACTTATTCTGGTGACTGCAGCGAAGCAAACGATTCTGTAACAGAGCCACTCCCAGGACTCAACCCCGGCGTACCCATCCTCTCCTTTATCGTCCTCTGCACGAACTTCTCCGCCTCCATCTTGATGTAATCTCGTATCAACTTCGAATCGCACTCGGCGTGGTTCAAGAGCATCATCTTAAGGTAGCGGACCTCCTCGGCCAACTCCTCGGTACACTGGTTGAGCTTGATGTTTATTTGTTCTATCTCTTGCTCCTTGCTGATGAGGATTGTGTTCTCAGCTTGCTTGCGTTTACGGCACTTGCGGGCGGAGATGCGGTTTTTTGCCAGGGCAACTTCGTCTCGTGGTTTGGGTTTGAATGTTGGTGAGGCTTGTATGTCCAAGCCAGTGGCGTTGGCGTCGTCTTCTTCTTCTTCGTCAGTGTTAATTGAGTGTTTGGTGTAGCTGATGAAGCTCCTGGTTGCTATGGCTGTGTTCCTTCTCTGTCTTGGCCTTTGAACGGCTGAGTTGTGCAGTGTCTTGGTGGCCTTTAACGACTCGGTTTTCCTTCCCTCGCTTTGATCGTGTTTTTAGAGAACATTTTGAAGCGACCGTGGTTGGAGCATCTTGATCCCCTGGTATCGCTTTGGTCGACTGCTGAGGCGGAGGAGCTCCTAAGTCAGGCCTCGGGGTTGCATCATCCGGTTGTGTTTGACTATCGTGCTGATTGGAATGGTCATCGAGCCTAGGGTACTGTTCATACATATTCATGGAGTCTGGGCCTGGCCATGTTTCATCAAAGCTATTTCCTCCATTGATATTGTTAGTAAACATGTCCCATTCTGAATAATCCCAATGGCATTGGTAGCTGTCTTCAGGCATCAAGCCAGGAGGCGGCTCGGCTTCAAGTAGGTTGTACTGGGGGAAAGGTGATATGTCTGTGGCGAAGAAATGTTGTTAGTGAGTTTCATTCTCCGTACAGAGAGGTGCATTTACCCATGTCGGGCAACTGATTACTTTCTAGGTTGATGCGCAGTGTTGTTTTAAGAGACTGGGGTACTGGGATAGATAGTAGATATGGATCCACATTAATGGATGGGCAAGTTGGAGTGCGGGTCGTATTTGTGATATGAAGAACCCCATGCTAAAATCGGTCAGCCTGATTACATAGCTTTATATAAACGGGCAATGTGCCTCCAATGTTTGCTCGGAGGAAATGCACTGGAACCTGCTATCCCTTCGCTCCAAGCGCTCGAGTGGCGTCGATGTACAAATTGACCAATAATAATTAGAAGACATCGCTCGAGGCAGCTTGGTGATAATTTGGATTTGCTTATTCGGAGTCACCCAGCACGTACCATCGGTGCGGTTTATGCCCTTGGGCCTTGTAATGGATTGTAAAGCATGCTTTGGGAAACCCCGTGCCCTAGCTACATTGCAACATGCTACACCCAAACTAGCACCCTAAAGGCGTGAGGCGGACAGGGAAAAACGGGGTCCAGAAAAAGGTACTACTGTTACATCAACTCGAGTTAAAGCGTCCGCGGCATTCCTGGTGAGAAGCTTGGTCTGGATCGATCTTTGGATGAATTTATTAACTTCCACTGGATGGAGGCGGTCCTCCAGCGATATACGTAGCACAATTGAATCTGGTTACCAGCAGGTGAAAAGCAAAAAAAAACCTGAATGTATGGAAGAGAAAGAGGACAGAGGAATGAGCCAGGGGTTGAAACTTGAGGTCGAGCTGACATGATGATTGGTCCACGGAGCATGCTCCGTACCAGTGATTGGCCGAATGAGGCTGGGTGCAAATTGCTGCCGTGCCAATATGTGGGCAGGCGCATACACACATTTCTCAGCTATGACTACCCCGAGAGTACAGTACTAGTCGGTATTAATATAGTAATAGCACTTTCTAGATGAAGATCGTTTGAGTAGCGAGATTGATAATACTACCTTTGGCAGAAGATCTGTGCCGGTACTAATGTGGTCCTAAGAAAATAAGAGGCAGCTTGATAGCCCCGGAATCCACTTTGAAGAAAAACAGCTGCTGCCTTCGGGTGTTGGCTGCTTCTTGCTAGCATCTTTGAGTTCAAGGTGGCGCTGCGCCTCTTGTCTGTTTCGTGCCCCAACCTCTGACCCAATTATTCGAGCTATATAAGAAGGAAAAGTCAAATAACACCTGCTGAATTCGAAGGCTGCACCACCAGTAACAGTCTGAGCAATAAACACTCAACATGTCCACAACCTCGGCGGTAGCAAGGATCTTGCGAGGCGTAGGGTTATTGGAGCAAGGGTTGAAAGGCTTTTTGCAAGTAACAAGAGACTCCACCTCTGCGCAGATGTCAAATCCCACCATTCAGAATGGCTGGAACGCTCCGCGAGGCACGCACCAGTACGAACCGGCAAATCGGAAGATAGGAGATAGTGTGTTGTCTATCCTATGACCGAGATGGCCGTTGAGTTGGAGGCTCATATTTTGCGGTTGAATTCGTTGCCATTGGTGATTTGCATTTTGAAGCCGCGTACCTGATTTGTATTCAACACGTCTTCGTTTATTTGCCCTCATTAAAGCAAGAACCTTCTCTTCCGATATGTTCTCTTTCACATGCTTGAAGGATGACGATGCTCGCGCTTGTAGCTGTTCAACCTGTTGTTTATACATTCGTTGCCACGGCTCGCTTAGGTGGAGAGCTGTGATGGCTAACATTTGGTTCATCAGATATAGTGTGAGAAGGTACTTAGAGTAGAGTTCCCGCAGTGCATTGCTCCATATGATGTAACTAGCAGTGGAAGTGAGATTAAGCAACATTCGAGTGTTCGGATTTCAGATTTTATCGGCGTTTGGAAGTGACAGAGTGTGGACGTCATCTAGCTTTGACGAGCATGGCAGGTTGTGGCTGTTGTAAATTGGCCACCTCATGATAACGTCATAGCATTGATGAGTGTTCTTCAATACTCGCTCTCCAGGAATTCCAACTGTCGCAACACCAGGCGATTGCTTACACGGTCACACCTACTATAGTAGCTATATGATCATTGTGTAATTGCTTGTTGTTGTTCTATCTACAATCTGAAGCTACTGATGATAAAAGGGTCATTCAATAAGAGTCACCTGACCTTGTTGCTAGGGGTAACAGGGCTGTTACGCCTGTAAGCGATTTACATCGCGACACCAACATTCCGTACCGCTCTTGGAGCGAACGCGCGGACATCCAGGCACTTGGGCCGGCCGTTGAGTGGTTCAATAAGAGTTATTCCTGACGATTTGCACGTGATGCTCTCCATTTTAATAACCGAAATTCGAAGGAAGTTAGGAGATGTTGCGAAATATATATACCATGAATGCTCAAGTAAAAATAAGCGATTACGACTTAGCTAAGATTTACTTGCTACGTTCCACACAAGATACTGTACCGTACACACGAGCTATATTCCTGATACCGTTCTTTACATCATGGCCACTTCCTCCGTTCGCTTTAAATTCTGGTGCGAAAAGGCTTCCGAAAAGCTCGAATACATTCACGATTTTCCCATTAGCCTTATCACCGCTGAAGGTCAAAGCGCGACAAATAATGCCACATATATCACTTCGTTTCTGTATGCGCTACAGCCTATTATGAAAGAACATAAAGCGGCTTGTTTTGCTGCTTCAGATAGTCTTTGCGGCATTTGTGGCTCACCTACAGCCGATATTTTGCAGACACCTATGTCTTGGCTTCACCGAAAGAAGAAACCTTATATTGCTCTATGGGTTAGTGCTGTATGTGGAAGAGTCGATTGCGAAGTAAAAACACAGCAGTACGTCAAGGATACAATGTTTGAACTTATTCTTAAAGGCCAGACTCAATATGCTTCAGAATAGCAATTCTATATGTGTTAGCTTACAAAGTGCGTGGGGAGATGGAAGCGATTCAGAGGTGAATGTGGTAAAAAGTCGTAGCGCAAATTAAAGAACTAGTGTGTTTTCTGCTCTAGCCCGAGGTGCTTGCTATGTGTTTGGGCATAGCTTATTAGAACCAAGGGGCAGGTGCTAGATGCGATGAATCGCACACCTGTGTGCGACAAAACATTCCACCGTATTTGCATGACTCTCCACAAGAATTTTTTGTTCTCAACTGAGACAAGTTTGGTGACCTTGTTCGATTTCCTCATAATATGAGATCCGCCTGCTGAACTAATGCATGTGGCGTTTGAGTGGGTAGGCTAGCTAGGAGTGGGATCGAATGCCCTCCACGATCGACAACCCAAAGATCGATCCACTGCAACAGGCGCCCTTTATAGAAAGACATTGGATTTCAAGAGACTTGGAGGCTAGGAACGAGTGAGAACATTTGAACATAGTGGGCATCTCTTCTACAGATAAGAGCGAAACCGCCATCCTCTCTATACTCTTATAAAAACTAGCGCAAAAACTAGGAGTACTTATTAATACATCAAATAACACAGTAATAACACTTATACCATGCTGCGATAGGCTTGTTGACTGTGGTGTTGAGACCTCATTTTCATCCTCCTCGTCAGTCTTACTAACACAGTCCTCTGCTGATGCTGATTGGAATACACGATAAGAGGCACGCTGCATCTCGGTGCCGGGCTCATACGAGTCACCATCGCGTTCAAGGCGTCTTAGGCCAAGGGACATTGTTGATTCTTTTGATGTGTTTAGCGCTGTTGACGGCGGCTGTAACGGGCTGAGCCCGATGGAGCCTCGGCTTACGCACTCGACGAACTGGGTCTGGACCCACCAGAGCTCCTTGCCAAAAGGAGCTATTGTCATTTCACTCTCTTCTTCTCTTTTCTCCTTTCTCCTCTATCTTAAAGATACTCGTAGTAGTCGCTCAGGTAGTTGTCAATATACTTAGTTGAGACCGTTACACTCATTTCTTAATTATACTCCTTGCCATCTAGAAAGGTGGTATAATCTTTTAACATCATATTATCTTCGAACTGACTTGCAAAGTGCTCCATGGAAGCAGATCTCGGGTCAGATAAAGCCAAGTTCAGGTCCGCCATGAACGTTGCGCGGAATTCTCCCGGAAACTCGTGGAAGTCGTTGTTTTTAAGATCTTGTAAGATGCGGCGGGCTGTCTGACTCGACACATCGCTCTTCTGGACAATTAAGGACAAAAGACCCTTTGCAATGACTGCTGCAACACGCCACGACCGGCCAAGGCTTTCATATGCGTAGATGCATATCAATAGATCGGAGTACCAGTTCTCTTCCTTATTGCTGTTTAGAATGGCATTTATTACGTAAATCAATGCTGTGTGCCAAAGAATTGTATAGCCTGATGAGTTGTACTGAAGGCGGTAGTTGGTGATGAGATGCTTGAGCTGTATGACAGAGGAAGCACAGACAGCAATAGGCGTAATTTCAGCACTAGAGAAAGTTCGCAATGTAGTTTTCCCCTACCGAATTTCCTGAACAAAGGGAAGGAAAATGTCAAGAATGGCTGCATGAAACCACAAACTGTCACTCTGGTGTCAGCCAGATATGAAACAGTTTTATCCATGCAAAATTAGCAAGGTCCATTAGCGACCTACTGTAATATTTGTATATGGTGTGGGCTTCCTTGGCTTCCAGCAAGCCGTGAGGGTATATTATTGCTCCAGGCAAGAAGCTCGCGGAACTTGAACTCTGCAAAGGCAAGAGTACCTTCCGAGCCCCAAGGCAACTGGCCATCGTTATAATATACAACGCTGACTTCGTGTAAAATTTTCCATAAACGGCAAATATGTGGGAAAGTCTTTCCCATGTATCGCGATGCTGGTGATAGTGATTGCTGTTCCTCAGAATAGTCTGATGTAGTTGTGTTATGTAAATGCTTCTACTCGGGAATTGCTATACGGGGCGGATATCTAGGGCAGCCCAGGCCAGGTTGGCGATAGAACAACGACATGAGCCTTCACAAAATAATTAGTTGGTCAACGGACAGGTTCAAGTAGTTTGTGAGATATAGTAACTGACGTTATCCAGTTAAAGGCGCCCCATGCGGTATGCATTCGAGCTCTCATAGCAGAGTTTGGACATCTTACGAACGGGAATCGAATCGATAGATTCATTCGATGCCAAGTCTTGCGAATATCGAATCGAATTTCTTGGCATTCGATTCGCCGTCGAATCTGCTAGAGGCTCGTTCGATTCGATGCGAATCGAACAAGGCGGATTTCATTCGATGTTCGATTGCCTCGAATCGAACGAGTGGCTGCCGTTCGATCGATTCGGTCGAACGAGTTACTCCCTTCACTAAAAATCTGCCAGGGTTTCGTTTTAGCGTCAACCCGGCTTCTGACGCGCCTGACGCAACTAAGGGTGATTTGGTGTCAAAGGTCCCTAACGGTGCTAAGATGTGATAGTGGGTACCTCTGAAACTACGCGGTTTACGTAGTAGAGTGAGTATCCTATAACTCTAGTAATCGCCCTTAATGGCAACTGTAGTGGGACCATAACGTCATTGGCACTTAACACGCTCACATGTCCACGCGTCGTCACCTCCAACAATTAATACTCTCCTTCCTCCCCAACTATGGACATCCTTACCTTACAGTGGGGTGCAAAAAGTATTTAGAACACTTTCTGTACCGGGTAGCTCAGGCAATACCTAAATGCGATTTCTTTATATAATATCACGAAATATTATATATAGGCATAGAAAATTTATTACTTCCGCAAGATCTATTAGAGAATTATCGTAGTATTAGGGTTTTTTTTTTTTTTTAAACGCATTGCCCAGAAGTATTAGATAGACCTAGAGATCTCCCGGTAGTTAGTACAAAGAGTGTTCTAAATACTTTTTGCACCCCACTGTACCTCTCAAGTTAACCCCCCGTGACATTAACCTAACATTAATTACCCTAGAGAATTTCATCGGTAGTCTACTAAATAGTAGTAACATATCCCATTTCCAGGAGGACTACACCATGCGTGTGAGAAGTTGAGGTACTAGTCGAGCAATGCTGTGCAAGAGGTACTTCTGTAGTTATGGGAAAGTAGGTGACTACCTAAGTATCTGCTAGCGCCCAGTATAGGGTAGCCACTCTGTAGACTGATTTGTGTTACGAACCTACGTAATAACAAGCCACGGGATCACGTGATCCCGCAGGTAGCCACTGTGGCTGGAGGGGAGTGATCATGGCGATCACTTAATGATCACCCCGATCACAGCCAGCAACGATCATGTCGCTCGCGACATGATCGTGGTGATCAACTAGTATATAGGCATACCCAGTTTCACCTCTATAGCATGAATACTTAGTTAGCTATCAACACAGTCATTATCCAGACTACTAGGTTACGATCTACGATCTATTATCTACGTGACACTTGCACAATAAGACTACGTACGCCCTAAGCATCCTGCTACTTGAACCCTCGGCTGTACCAACCCTAGTTCACTTAGGAAACCCGACCGTCACACGTATCGTGTTACGGGCTAGCACGATTGATCCTATATAATAGCTGGTACCATCATAATAATTGCTAGAAATGTGATTATTAGCCTAATCTTTTGCCCTGTTGGCGTTACGGTCGATGGTGCGTTACAATTTGTGTGACGGTCGGGCTTCCTAAGTGAACTAGGGTTGGTACAACCGAGGGTTCAAGTAGCAGGATGCTTAGGGCGTAGTCTTATTGTGCAAGTGTCACGTAGATAATAGATCGTAGATCGTAACCTAGTAGTCTGGATAATGACTGTGTTGATAGCTAACTAAGTATCTATGCTATAGAGGTGAAATTGGGGGTGCTTATATACACGTTCCTTAATGGTGCTCAGTGATGCTCCTACTGAGCACCTTCGAGCAACGATCAGTAGTGATCAGGACGATGGGCACTGATCACTTTTTATTCCCGTTCGAATTAACCCGTAGTTACCCCGTGGCACGTGACCTACGCCAAGGGTGACGTTGGTTCGTAACAATTTGTGATTCTCATCATTAACATCCAAAGACATGCGGATTTCTTGGTAAAAATGAGAAGTAGCGTAATGAAGAACTAATCATTTAGATTCCTCCCGTCGAGAGCTTTCCATTGGCTTCAACTTCAGCACAATCAGATGAGTGCTTCAAACCTAGAGTCTCATATCTCTCTATCTTTAAGTTGTAGTTCCCTCCGCCAACTAGCCTACTTTAACTCATTGGGACGCAAACCATTCATTCATCCAAATAGATATGCGAGCCACCTCAGGGGCCTAGGTCGTGAACACCGCGCAATCTCCTTTATTTCCTTATTCGGCCGCCCTATGGGGCTTGCTTGATGACTTAAGCCAATGGGGACACACCTCGAAAGTGCTATCGAGGGCACAATCTATGAAGAAGTAGAGGATCCAATAAGCAAAGGGAAGAAGGACGTGGAAGTCGACATCTACGCCGGACTTGATAGCAGAACTCGCAGACTGCTCAAGGTCTTTATCAAGCTCGGGTGGAAGAAGCTACATAAGTATTACAACCGCCTGACCAGTGCTGCTTATGTGGGCGCTGTTGTCTTCAACCCGGCGAAGAAGTGGCATCTACTCGATCAACTGTGGTATCGAGTACCTTGCCGCAAGGCGAAGAGTTGGCGACTGGAGTATGAAGAAAAGCTGTTGGAGATCTGGGAAGGGTATAAGGAGCGCGACGTCGAGTGCGAGGTCGTCACTACGTCTGCCGAGGCTTCCATGGATTATATTGAGCGGAGGCTTGCTAGGAGTGTGGCTGGATCACAATTTGCCCAAGCTTTATCCTCTACGGCGGCGAATGCTCGCAAGAGCGCCCGTAAGACAAACTGGACGGCGGCACCAATGACTGATGACGAGTACGCTCGGTACTGCGCTGAGGATGTTGTCAACAGTCACCACTATAGGAGCAGGCCGATTGATTGGTGGAAAATCAATAGGAATCGGTACCCGCGACTGTCTCTGATGGCTGTGGATATGCTCACTATCCCGTCGTCATCTGCAGAGAGTGAGAGGACGTTTAGTAGCGCAGGACGGATGATAGCACCATTACGAAGCCGGCTTAGGAGGGAGATCGTGGCAATGGCTCAGTGTATTCGATCTTGGAGTAAAGCAGGGATATATACGCCTTCACTGCCACTGTACAAACTTAGTGATGATCAATGGGTTGACGCACTTCGGTCGCTCAAGGGGATTAGTGACATATAATCTTGTTAGGATGTAATTGACTGTATTCTATAATGTCTCATGTAAAAACACTACATTCTGTAATATTTCTATATCCGTTGGAATTGATCCCCTTGAAAATTTCCATATTTAGCGGAAGTAATGGTGTTCGATCGAACCTTTGCATTCCATTGGTATCGAATCTCCAGAGGACAGGTTCGATTCGATACGGACCGACTAGAGTCATGATCGATTCGAATCGAATCTATGGGGCAAGAAAAGTTATGCGTTCGATTCGATACGAATCTATGGAAGGGCCATTCGATTCGATTCGGATATACAGGGGCCGTATTCGATTCGAACGCCAAGGCTTGGCGTTCGATTCAATAGATTCGTAAGATGTCCATCCCTGCCTTGAGCAGTCAGGTCACAGACAGGGATGTGGGCCAACCAAAAATCGTGCAAAGAGCAGATACATTAGTTGCCTGCTAATTTAGGCGGTGGTACTCCGTAGAAGTCCCAGCAATCCTTTGAGTTACAAATTGCTATTCACACCAACCTCGACTTTTTGACCCGACTTCTCCTAGCCTGTGACCCTGACAGGCTAGGCACCTCGAGCATTTCCCGCGAGAGACAAACTTATGCTGTGATACAGGCGTAAATTCGTCGCCCTGTCGAAATCGCTGCCGTTACGAGCCGTCCTTTCAGTAGGCTTCGTCCAACACGATCAAACATTAGTGTAGTTGCATCTACACCTTTTCATATTTTTCTCTAACGAGGCTGGCCAGCGGTTGGTCATTAGGCAGCAAGCAAATTATATCGGACGGAGCTACTCCGGCGACAAACCTAATAACATCGGATGACGCTTTGTTGCCCCCACCGCGGAAGCCGATGTCTCATTGGCTCGCAGACACGGAGTCCATTCCCCGCAATATAATTGGACATTGGTTTTCGAGCAGCAACAGTTCAGGCGCAAGGCAACTCAACCTCGCGGCAGGAGCTTGCTAATCTGCCTAATGCCTTCGGTAAACACGGTATAGTGAACCTCTTCAAGCCTCCTTGAATCTTCTTCAGTTCGACCAAAGACCCCCATTCCCGTCAGGTCACAAAACCCCGTCTTGACCACACTAGCTAGCGGCAAGGAATCTCGTCGATTCATCGGCCACTTCGTTGCCTTTGCTAGTTATTGACTCTCGCAAGCCCAACAAAATCTTCTTAGCCCGGGCAAATGATCGCCCATATCGTGGAGCAGCTGGCATGCTCTCACAAACGACCCTCGTTGAAGACTTCAGCGCATGCGACTGCACCAGCATGGCCGTGGCTGCAACCTGGGAAGCCTCCAGAAGCTAGAACTCGTGCCGCATACCGAACGCAGTACTGTAGTTCCACGGATCCAACACAATCGCTTACCAAAGAAAGAGACGAGGCTGTTTGTCCCCCATCGAATTCGAGAATCGAAAGGCGTACGAACGTCTTGACAACCCTGATGATAAAGCATATAACACGATACGCTATCGATTTACCAGTCAATATCTCGACCGGCACCAGCGAAAGTAATAGAACAAAGCAATACCACTGAAGAGAGCAAACAATATACGTCGGGAACAGGCGTATCGGAACCTAGATGCGGTTTCCTCTGAGCTTGTCCTCCCAAAAAGTGGTAAGATTGGAACAGCCGGGTGCAGGTATTCTTCGTGGCCATGAAGTCCGGGACAGGACTCGTTCGGTCGTCCTCTATTTGAACAAGAGCTTCCTAGATCAACTGGGCAACATCATACCCAGCATTTAGTACCTCTTTGTCGTATGACAGGCGTGGCCGACTAGAGACAGGAGATGGGCCGGTTTAGCTCTGTCATCAAATCCGAATCTCTGCGATATTAGATGCTTTCTCGATGTCACGGACTGGTCGAAAATAAAGCTCTACTTACTGTTGTGCTGTCAGCCATACATTCTGGTCGGTGAAGTTGTTTTACAAGCACGACTCACGCATCTAAGGAATAGAAGCCGAGCATCATAAACGAGAGCGCTGCCTGCGTCATATTCTCTCTCGTGTTCTCGTCTACGCTCTAAAAGGGACCCATGACTTAAACCGTTCAACGGCGGAATGTAAACGGAGAAGCTCCTCATACAAGGCTTCCGCTGCATTCAGGTGACTGGAGAGATGTGCATACCTAGTCAGCATAGCCTATGCTGAGGTAGGCAAATTTTCCTAGGATCGGGCTGTGTGGGTCGAGCCTTGAGGGCGTGCTCGGTGTGTGATATCGTGGCAGACGCTGGGAGACGGCCTTCGAATGACTATAGCTGGGTGTTAAGAGTGGAGAAGAGTCCCACTGGGTAACTTCGCGTGTTCTCAGCATATCAAGGGTCGTGTCATGGTTGGCATTCGATCGTAAAGACTCGATCATGTCCATGTCTTCGGGTGTAGGCATGCTTGGCAGGACGTCAAAGATAGCGCGAATGCCTTCATCGGACACGCGAACCTCGCTATGTCTCAGGATAGCAGTTTCAGGAGCCGAATATCTGCTGTCAATATTGGCGTCTCGACACGGGCGGCACGATGGCCATGCGCTATTACATCGAGAAAGATTGCGTCAGCTTGGTCTGCCATTGTAACAACATCTGAAATTGGGAGGGTCGTTGCAGAGCTTAGCCGCCCTCACGTCACCTTTATTTTGCGTCTTCGACATCTGATTACCCAGATATTGATGAGCAACAGGACCAGACTTATCAAGGCCCCAAGAACGCTCGCAGGTAAAAAACACAGTTTCCCGCTTTCCGCTTCATCTTCCTGAAGTGGGGTCTTAACGCTAGCGACGACTAACCACTAGATGCTGGATTGGGGAGGAGCACACGCCCGGTTGGCAAGCAACTCTTTGTCCATCCGTCATGGCAGGCTTAGGTGGCGGAAAGGGTCAATACAGAGAATTTGAGGTGCAGGAGGCAAGACGATGGTAGACTTTGAAAGCTCATGACGATGCTCTAATCTTCCGAGTGTTCTGGAGGGTGGCGCATCAAAAGAGGGGAGGGAGTGCACGGGAAAGCACTAACACCTAGGAGACTGTCGCCACGCAAATTTCACCCAGCATAGTCGCCTAGCTCCCGTCTGCCAAATGTATTTCACCCAGTCGTTCGTCGCTTCCCCTCTTTTGTCCTCCCTTGACTGTTGAGTTGATCTTGGTTGCGCTCATCTTTGATCTCTGGTCCAAGCCGTATTACCATATAGCCACAGCATCCACTTCGTTGCAAGTAGGCGAATCATTTTCGATTGAGGTTGCTTCCTAACTTTTGGAGATACAGAACGTCATCCATTGACACAACTAAAGCGTGAAATCGGCCGGAGTCGATCAGAAATATTCCCCCAATCAACAATACGCTTCATATTACAATATCGGATCGCGCATAATCGATAGCAAAGCAAACTATGGAAAACCTTTTCCCGCGGCATGATGGGCCTTCTCAATCATTCTCTGAACAATTTCATCCATCAGATGACATGTCTCGGCATAAGTCGGCCCAGCGCGAGCGATACGTATCAAGTCCAAAGCGCCCTAGCGGCTTTATCCAGCATGAGAGGCATCCACTAAATACTAGTGAATATGCGCACTATTATGATGGCTACGATCGACATCACCAAAAACAGTTAACTGTAATAGCTGACGCAGACACTCTGTAATTTGGCATGGCGTGCGCTAACAAGTGTTTTTTTACCTAGCAAATTGACGAAGCCCTGCAATTGCATTGTGGAATATCCGCTAAACAGTGTTTTGTCGCTGCAATCACGGAGGATGGGTGTATTGTAACATCCTCCAGCCCTGCCCAATTGCACGAAATCAGCAGATCTCAATTTCTTTCGGAAGATGAATTTCATCAAGTTATCCGTCGGGTTGACACTAGTAATGGTAAGCCCATTCTCGGCACTGGAATTGTACCTTTGTATAACGGCACTAGATACGAACTTGGAATTAAACGAACCGTTCAGCCCTGGACAACAGCGCGACAAAACTTTACCTGGCAATGAATATGAAATTATAAGTCGACGCCAGACTTCTTCTGCCTTTGAAGAGTGGAATGCAGTGTGCATACGAGGCCTTGAGCGCGCGAGAGGTTACGCCAATGAGGATGTTGCCATAAATGCAACTATCAGGACACCATTGGTAATTGGCGACTCGGGTGCTGTATGGCAGTACTACGAGGAGCAGTTCAGAAACTGCCAGCAGGTGGCTTGTAAGCTTATCGCCAAGGCTTGGGTCAAGACTGTTGAACCGAAGAAGCAGTCAGCACATCCATACACAGGAGAAGAGGTGCCTGATTGGTGGCCAAAACACTGTGATCCAGCAAAGAGCATCATTCGCCATAAAGAGCCAGACCATCTTTATAAGAATGAACGTGTTTATCTTCTGGCTCATATCTTACGAATGGCTATGGAGCCAAGAGACAAGCAACACTCTGATGTACAAAAAATGGGTCTCAGCGTTAAGAAACTTCAGGAGGCTGCTTTTGAGGCTCTTGTGGCTTTCTTCGCCGAGAATAACGCCAACGCTAACAAGAAACTATTTCTCGATGAGATGTTCAGGGTTGCGAAGCAGGAAGAGCGGTACAAAGATGGGGAGATAGGTAAGGCAATAACTTAGGACGCGTAAGGAGAGTTTTCAAAGCTGACGAAGAATGGAGATGGCACTACCACCGTGTTCATCATCAAAAAGAAAGCTCAAGCTTCTACCACTGACACGGGAGTCAAAGCTTTCAGACTAGGAGACGAGTGCGATCCATTCATGATTTGATCGACAGCGACACACAATCTGATTCACATGCCAGAATCTGCTCCTATTTCGGTCGACATGCTAGATGGTTCTTGATGAACTACGTCCCTATGAGGAAATCCCAATTCCCTCCGCCCATCATGAAAGATATGACTGGGCAGTAGCATTGTGGATGGCGAGAACATCCCAAGGCATGGACTAGCGTCTGAAATGACTATTGTGTGAGGGATCATGTAATCTCCATGTTTTATGAAAGTCCCACTTTCATGGACAATGTATGAATAGCTTCAGTTAGAGTTTTCTTTAGGGATTCTCTCTTCCTCTTGGTGAACAATCAATATATCCAAGTCGCACTCGACCTCGTTCGTGAAACTATACCGTCACAGATTGGTCACCTGTACCACAATACGGCATATCACCATCCTCGACGTGAATACCGCCACCTCCTCTACCTCAATACCCCTGCAAGCAGAAAACAAGCGAAAATAATCCAACCAAAGGAAATCAACGAAAAGGACACCGACGAAAAAGACACCAACGAAAAGACACCACAATCACCACGACCTAGTGAATCGTATAATGACTGGCGCGGCTTCCACCCCAATCGATCGAGTACCCCACTGCCAGTGATCAGAATGGTCTGGTATGAGTTGGTATTGGTATGGTATATCTGGTATGGTTTGAGGAGATCTCAATACCGTGGTGTGACCAGTATACCAGGTGATACCGGTCAGGCCAAAGTAGGCCGAGGCGAAGACACGTGGATGTTAGTGTATGTTGGAAGATACTTCTCAACGTACTCAGTTAAATAATGAATCTATGTACCGTATAGTAGAGCCTATCGTGTCATTGGGTCAACGCGTCAACCGAGTCAGGGCGCAGGGTGATTTCAACACTATAACGGACCATCGACCGTAACGCAAACAGGGTAAAAGATTAGGCTAAGTAAACCCCTGTAGGGGACAGCAAGCATTGTCCGTGGCCGCCGCTCCGGAGCAAGACCGTAGTTTACTCGGACTCTCTTCTGGCGCAGGGCAAAATTCGAGGATCTCTTTAGCAAACGAAGGAGGAGCAGATATTTAGCTGCAAACCCGGGTTCTTCTCCGTTAATGACTGCCATGTCCTCATCGCTGACGTCTATGTATCGCATGTATCTGAGAACAGCTGCTCTCACTCAGACTGGTTGGTGCTGAATCGGAAAGGCAATTGCTATGCGGGCCCAACCACTTTGCTACAAGGGCGCTCTTACGGGGGCGCTGTGGCTGGTGTTCCTAGTTTGGCAGTCATCACATTCCATGTATGATTCCAGCTGGTGGCAGGCAGTGTACCAGTATTCGCATCGATGTGCTTCTCTATTTCATATTTCCACTTGTAACTTCATTAAAGTTCATTGCGCAAGTCATAATGGGTTTTCAGGAAACCGTAGTCCCATTCACCAGCACTGAGAGAGGCGATGACAGTATTTCCTAGCCTGCTCACAAGATACAAGAATCCTCAGCCCTCTTCGACCCTGAGCTTCACTATGGCGCTGGCGATGACAATGCCTTGTATAATATTTTTGCGACATGGCTGGAAAACTACTTTAGTAGCCTACCTAGACCACTTGGAAATCGCGGTATTGATGAGCCGCATTGGGAAATGAGGCAATCCAACATTTTCTTGGACGACTGCCTCCACGGAAAGGGTACTCGACGCTTATGCACAGTGGCTATACAATTCCCAGATAAGCTCGAGAGAGCACGTCTGCGCGATGAAATCGAATTGGATGGAGCCAGTGGTTATGCAGGAGCGAAGGATTGCTTTCGGTCTGCCCTGGGTTTCTCTCGAGAGCAGGCAAAGCCCGACTCCTCATTGGCGGCTCCGAAATCTGGTCTGAGGTGGGATCCTCATCCGCGAACACTACCGACAATGCCCTCAGCGTCATTAGCACCGCAAAGAATAGTCCGAAAGGAGTGCGAAGGACAGAGTGGCTTTTCTGACACGGGTTCTAGCAGCCAGGGCCAGACCGTGTCTATTCCCAACCCACCAATTCCCGGTCCCGCAGCCCCATCGGTCGATGCCCTGCAATCCCAACTCAACAAGTTCGCTAAGAAAAATGGGTTTGGTGTCGTCAGACGCAACGGTATAGGTAGTTGAGTACAGAAGACGCGCTACGTTTTAGAGTGTGATCGATATGGTCAGCCACGCCCATCTAGAGGGGCAAGGCTTCGCCGGAAACGATCCAGAAAATGTGGTTGCAAGTGGAAGGTAATTGCAGAAGCATTATCAATCAACAATTACATGTGGACTCTGCGGAACTTTACCGATTCTCAGCACAGCCACAACAGCCATGGCCGGAGTATGAGTATCTCGGCCCATCCAATTCATCGAAGGCTTACTGACTCTGCCAAGGCAACGATTGAAGCCACCAGCCAGCGGGTTGGAATACGGGCTCGTGATGTGCGTGTGATTGTGCATGAAAAACACTCCAGCACGGCGTACACAAAAAAAGATATATACAACGCCAAGGCTCTCCTGCGCCATGAGAAGCTTGGTGGGCTAAGTCCGACAGCAGCCTTGATCAAGCTCTTTGACGAGAAGAGCATTCCATACTATATCAAGTGGTCAGATACTGAACCTGATCGCCTCGTGGGTCTAATTGAACCTATCCATACTGCCTCCGAATATGGAAACGATCTCCAGAAGTGATGAGTTTTGACAATACATACAACACGAATCGTTTCAAGTTTCCTCTCTTCCAGGTTACGGTGCAGACCTGCCTTAAGTCTGTCTACAATGCCGTTTTCGGTTTAATCGATAATGAGAGACGAGAGGGCTTCCAGTTCCTTGCCGAGGGTATCAGACAGTTGATCACGAAGTATGGAAGAGTCCAAATTTCGTGCAACAAAATGTACACAGTCTGTACCTAAATCCTGCGTGGCTATATTTGTCTCCTGGTCCAAAACCACTTGACAAGCAGACCAAAAATATGGCGCCGTCTCAACTGCGCCAGTTAGTATTCTTGTCGGCCTGAAATAGCCTCACCTACTCGCTGCTGCTACTGGTATTCGGCGAGGCTGTTGCATAACTGATGCTAGAACCTATTCTGGTCTTTTTGTGGTGTGCGCATGAATGTGCGCAAGTTGTTGGGCGACATGAGCGATCAGCCCGAAAGCAGCATTGCCTGCCTTCCACACAATCTCAAGCATAGTCCATGGCAATGGTGGGAAGAAGGGGGCCAAGCAGAATAACTTATTCGAGTGAGCCGTTTACCTTTAGCTGCCTTCAATCGCCGAGCGAAGGTTGGCCAAGTGCTTCGACGATCTTCCTTCTACCTCCATTTTAAAACCACCAGAGTAGTGGTTTCGATGTAGAAAGGTGGGACTGAGTGAGAGACCGTGATTGGCCTTTGCACCTTCACGTCATGTTTCGGTGAGCTGAGGCCTGGTGCTCCTGCTCCCCACGACGTTCTCGCTGGTCGCTGGGAAGCCGAACTTAGTCTGCTTGGCGACATTGCGAGCCAAGAGGTACAACGACCGAACAGCACTTGTTGCCATAAGGACTGCCCCAGTAATAGCTGGTAGTGCTGTTGTTGGTATGCCCCAGAGAGAAGGCACAGCGGAGATCGTGGTGCGATCTGTTACAGATAGGGTCGGTTCTGGCAGCATACTAGGCCGCATGCGAGGCATTCATTCATTCACCAAACTCCTACTCCGCCGTTGTGGCTGACGTGTGAATTGTTCGGTTTTGGTGCCACAACCACGCTACGCCGCGGCAATGGTTGGCGGTCACCGTGCCCCATTTGACGAGTACGTGTTATCCACTAATAGCCCATCTCTCTCGCTTGGCTGGACTACTACGCCAAGAGGTAAATGTGTCATATTTATGTCAACACATTGAGTGTGGTTTCAGGTAAAAAAAGGTTGCAGGAGCAAGTCTCATTGTTCAGGTACCCCGCGGCACCCCCTCCTCTCACTCCACCCCACCATGCAGCCTGTTGTGTGCTAGTGGTCTGGTGAGTCTAGTGGGCCGGCATTGGCATTGGCATTTCTTGACGCGAGACGTTCAACGACATATACGGCCGACTTGATCCGCGTAAGTATGCTTGAACATACGACTACCACCATATTAGCTCACAGGTATTAGCATCCGTTCGTCGCCGGTTAGGACAGGGACCATTTCAACGGGCTGATTGATCTTTCGCAATGAATCCCAAGAAATGGAGACTAAGTTGTAGTGCGATGCAAGGAGCTGCGCGGTGGGGCAGTTTAGGTAAGTTATGTGTGGTTCATGGCTCCCACTGGAACGGCGCCCAGGCGCCGCAATAAAATCGGCGCCCGGGCGCCGCGATAAGGGTTTTGCGGGTCCAGCTAGCTTTCATTGGATTGAGCCCAAACACGTTCCGACGCGATGAAACAGTTGTATTACTTACATCCAACTTTCATCATTTCTACAAAGCATTATGAATATATCGCAGCACGTTCATGCAACCATGTCTGCTGTTGAAGCCCCTGTGTTTCCTGATGACTGTCTTCCTCCAGAAGCTGAATACCAAACCCGCGATGAGCTTGTTGCAGCAATCAATACCTGGGCCATTACTCGTCACTACGCGTTCATTACGCGGAAGTCAACTACGAAAAGTAGCGGTCGGAAAATCGTAACATATGCATGTGATAAGTCCTGGAAACATAAGGTTTCGGTAGAGAAGGAAACCAAGCGCAGGACAACAACTCGAGGCACAGGCTGCCCATTCTCAGTTTTAGCCAAGGAGTCTATAGATAAAAGTACATGGATCTTACAACATCGACCAGATAATAAGCAATCGTCAAAGCACAACCATCCTCCCAGCCCTCATCCATCAGCTCACCCAGTGCATCGCCAGTTGGACGCTTCTGGTAAAGCAACGATGGTAGAACTTGTATCTGCCGGTATCTCCCCTCGGGATATCCAAACATTTTTGCGTCAGCAAAATCCGAATTCCTTAGCAACTAGGCAAGATATCTACAATCGTATTGCTGAGTTAAAGGATGGCATGCATGAGGGTCAAAGCTCAATTCATGCTCTAATTAACCAATTAGACCATGAGGGCTTCTGGAGTCGAATCCGCGTCGATGAAGGTCAACGAGTTACGGCAATCTTATTTGCCCATCCAGGTTCATTGCAGTATCTTCAGGCCTATTCTGGCCTCCTGCTACTTGATTGTACATACAAGACTAATAAATACCAGATGCCACTTCTTGACATGGTAGGGGTTGATGCCTGCCAGAGATCCTTTTGTATAGCATTTGCATTTCTCAGCGGCGAACAGGAGGAAGACTACATCTGGGCCTTGGAGAGACTCCAGTCTCTTTATGAAACCTGCAATGCCAAGCTGCCATCAGTGGTATTGACGGATCGTTGCCTTGCATGTATGAATGCTGTGAAAGCAGTGTTTCCATCTGCCGAGTCACTACGCTGTCTCTGGCATGCAAATAAAGCGGTACTTGCCCACTGCCTTCCAATATTTACTTTACAAGAGCATCTAGCTGCTGGTATCGCAGCAAAGGCATCGGCTCAAAAGGGATGTAAACCAGATGGCTGGGCAGACTTCTACAACTTTTGGCATGCAATCATGCAATCACCCACCGAAACCATCTTCAACGAGCGTGTGGCGTCCTTTGAGAAGAAGTATCTGCCCGATCATATTGAAGAGGTTTCATACATCAAGAAGACCTGGCTTGAGCCATATAAAGAAATGCTTGTTAAAGCCTGGGCTGATCAGCACATGCACTTTGGCAGTACAACTACGTCGCGTGTTGAAGGCATACATGCATTACTGAAGTCCTATTTAAAGACTAATAAGTTTGATCTCTTTGACGTATGGAGAACTATTAAGCATGCGATTGAGAACCAATTGTCGGAGCTACAGTCAACTCAAGCCAGACAGCACACTCGAAAGCCAACAGAACATTCAGCCAGTAGCTTGTTTAGTGCTTTACATGGTTGGGTTTCTCACGAGGCAATAAAGAAAGTTGAAGAACAGAGGAAGTTACTGGAGAAAACTAACCCGCCCGTTTCACCCCTCTGTTCTGGCACTTTCACTCGCACATATGGCTTGCCTTGCGTTCACAAGATTAAGTCATTACAAGACCGGCGCCAAGGCTTTCAGATAGATGACTTTCACCGCCAGTGGTATTTAATTCGAAATGGAACACAGCCGCGACCGATTCTTGAGCCGAGCAGAGTGGAGTCAGGGATCCAGAGCAGAATACATATTGCGCAGTCAAGTACCCAGCGAGAGCCAAGCGTATTTGAACGATTTGAGTCTAGGTTGCCGACATGCTCTAGATGCCATACCATTGGTCACTCAAGGAGGTCAAAAGCCTGTCCTCTTTGGCGGCAAGAGGTGCTATTAGAGTCGTCTGAGCCGTATTTAGCTAGGGAATTGGCCATTCCAATGCCGCTGGCAGTCTGGTCTCAAGAAGCTGAGGCTAATTTGGCCAGTCAAATCCAAAATCACTTGAATGGCGAGGTTGATGAAGCACCGGTTGACTCACCAGTCCAAGATACTATAGTAGTACAAAGTCTATCAGGACCATCTACCCCTATTCCAAAACCGCTGGCAAAGCCGCCGGCACAAAATGTACCTTATTATGCGCCAGAAGCCATATACAAGCGTTATGTCGAAGCAAGAACTGCTTGGTACGAGAAGCAGCCCCTAGGTAGCATCAACACAAACCAACTATATCGTAAGGCAATGGGATTACCACAACGATACGACAAAGAGCTGTATGACTGGTGTCTGGATTACAAGCAAATGGGCCAGCAATGCAAGTCAACTCGACCCATGAGAAAGTGGACTAAGGAAGAGATGATGACATATATTGATTGGGACATTGCAGAGGCCAAGCGCGTTGAGTCCCAGGTTCAGTCACAGATTGTAAATTATGCTGCGGAAACCACTCGACGTGGGATGAGGGATATCTGGAAGCAGGCTGAGGAAGATGCACTGGCTCAAGAAGCGCACTATTTATGACAGCTTGTATTCCTCTGCAACTCTTTGTTATAATTAATAATATTACCGGTAAATATTAAGAACCATGTTATAATAATTATGTGACTCGCGTGGGATTTCCTATAATTTGATGGTGATGTTGAGTTGAACGCGTTTTTGACTCCATCCAATGAAAGCCAGCTGGACCCGCAAAACCCTTATCGCGGCGCCCGGGCGCCGATTTTATTGCGGCGCCTGGGCGCCGTTCCAGTGGGAGCCGAGTTGTCGAGGAAGATGACATCATCGCTGTGTTCTTCGGAGACGCGTCCCGCAATTTGGCTGTCCAGTGGAGATATGTGATGATGTCAAGATTCTGGCCGCAGAGTCCTCCACTAGTGTGCCGAATATAGGCAGAGAGTCTTGTGGTGGTGCCATCAAGTAACGCGGCAGCGGTTCGTAGGTAGATAGCCGCAGGCAGGAGATTTCCAGGAAACGGAGTGCCAATGTGTGAAGGCTGTGAACAAGATCAACAGAGAGAGTTTAGTTGTGTGTTGGTTGTCTCCCGCCAAGGCTACATTTGGTCGAAGTGGGTCAATTCTAGGTGGCGGGTTCACGCGATTGGCCAGGGCATCGGGAGCAAAGTCCGCAAGGTCCCAATGTCCGTGGATGTTTCTTGAGCTGCACCTTTACCAGCTGTCTTACCTATGCAGAGACGGGAATATAGTATCAAGCCCCGTGCGTGAGTACTTGGACTCGATAGGTGGCGAATGGCAATAGGAAGACTACTCTCGTTTGCATAAATTGATTGTACCTCGGCAGCTAGGCGCTACCGTGCAGCTCTCTTATGGCAACACTGCATCTCTTCTTCTCTCACAGCTCAACACGATCAGCCTAAGCACTGAAAACCTATCTCACGAATCAATCGGGACGAACTGAAGTTCAATAACGTGGCACGTGTAGCAACAGGGGCCTATCTCATCAGCAATGGGCACCAAGCGCTCTCGGACTGCTACAGAAGAAAACCTTAATAGTCACCCTGCTCCCAACCGACGCCCACAAGTATAGCTGCAAAGCCAAGACGTTTAAACTCGATGCGACTAAGGATAAGGCCGGACCAGAGGTTCAAACTTCACCCTTTAACCCCATGGGCGGGTTCGCGTCGCGAGCATCAATGGATGTATGCTATGCGGTGGAGCCTCGTAAACGGTGGCTTAGTATGACGCGCTACAACAGCTTCATTCGTAAGTCTCTTGCGCCCTGCCTAGTGCCTAGGAAAGACAGTTCATATGCGATGTACTAGCTAATATCTACAGTCAATGGGACTAAGTACGTCCGCGAAAGCTACGTCTACGTGACGAACGAGGCCACCACGAAGCGGCGAACGACGGCTGTTGACCGGGGGAGCTCTAGTACTGATTCCGACGTGTTTTGGGTCGCTCGCATTCAAGACATCAGGGCAACCGACCAATTTCACGTCTATGCCCGCATTCTTTGGATGTATTTACCTGATGAGCTTCCCTCCATCAGAGTTGAGGGCAACAGGACCGTCGTAGGGCGCTAGTCGTACCATGGGAAACACGAGCTCGTCGCGTCCAACCATGGTGAGCATTGCACTCTTCAACATCGCTGCAAATATCTAACAGGTCCTCGTAGTGGATATTATTAATGTGATCAGTGTTGCCATGCCTGTGACTGTGAAGCAACTGGTAGAAGCTGACGACCAAGACATACAAGATGCGTTATACTGGCGACAAGCCTACAATTGTCGAACAAATCAGCTCTCGGTGCGCTACAAAAGCAATACCCAGCTTATGCTTTCGTGCCTTGTTATGAGCTAACTACGGCGTAGTCTCTTGAGTTGGGGTGTAAGTGCAAGACACCAGCGAACCCTGATGAAATTTTGGTTGGTTGCACGGACATAGGTTGCGGGGAGTGGCTGCACTATAGCTGTCTCCGCCACAATGTCCTAATGAGGGTATTCAAGGAGCTCAATGTGGTAAAACCACACAAGGCAGAGCAGCCTGTCCAAGAGGAAGGGGACAAAGAACAGCATTCAGGGGCGCCGAGGCCCATAGCACACCAAGAAGAAGAGAGCCAGTCGACGGCTGCTACTAGAAAAAGCTATATCGCACACGGTGTGCTCATGAAGCAAGCAAGACAGGATGCCGAAATCGACGGATACCTCTGGTCTGTCAGCTGGTATACGCAGCACGTCTTCAGTACTAAAGAAAGGTCGAGGGAAGAAATTTAAAGGAAGTAAGCCATATCAAGGGCTCCTCGATGCAAAACTTAAGTTGGACGACGGCCCGACCGCCTGGGTGATTACAGATTTGAGGCAGAATATCGAGGGAGCTGACTGAACGTGGACCGAAGAGGCCAAGTGTTTGCTATGTGGTGGTACGATTGCCTAGCCCTTCCATTCAGTCATCAGCGCAGATGCTGTGGGCATGTCCAATGAGTCTGGGATCAGTTTCTAGGCCATTATTGAGACTGTAGATTTGGTAGATTTGTGTGAAGTTTTGCTCGGAGACACCTGAGGGTCTGGAACAACCCAAGAGGGCTACTCTGTTGATGCTTTCAAATTTCCACTATGTAGCTCTCCCTACTTTCCAGACGTTATCCCCATTTACGACTGAGGATCACAGGTTTATATGTTCCCTTTTCCAAAAGCAGCTTTATATAAGAGTTATGATACCATCGCCTTTGGAGGATTCAGACTGCATAGAGTTTTTTTTTTTTTAGTCGATGTTATATTGGTATGATTCTGCGCAACTGGTGCTTCCTGTTCCACTGTCAATGATTTAGGGATCTCGAAATTACATTGCTGTACCTATACCATGACTCCGCATCCAAAATCTGACTAGGGTTAAGAAGGATTTACAGGCGGCTAAGGGCCCACGCCATCAGTCCAAGGTCTTCTTTAGTGCCTTAAAGGTACTAAAGTATCCACGAACCGAGAGCTCATCGTCGGCATGCCTTGCGCTCTACGCCTTAAGACGATTATATTCTAATGAATGAATGCATAACTAATTAACTAATAAATGGATCAGTTAATGGGTCAATTATTAAGCCCGGTGTCAGCTAATGGCTCTTGAAGTGCGTTATATACGCATCGTCCAAATTCAATGAAGGAATAACAACAACAATTTATTGCGCCAGGTGGGTTCCAACCAATAGGGCTCTTTAGCTATAGTACATGCACATTGACTTCTCTTGGCATCAACTTGGTTTCCTTTAAGCCCTTATATTAGCCATTCCGTCTTCTCACAGTTCCAATGTATCCTTGTTGGGCGGATTCCCGTATGGTTGGTAGCAAGTGCGCTTGAGGTCCATTCCCCAATTGTTCAGCGTCCATCTTCGGCGGCTGAAGCGAGGCCTGCTGTCGAGACAGGAGGGTTCGTAGTGTGGATCAGTCGAATAGGTAAGAATTGCATGTGCTGGGGATGTGGTTGTGCGGACTAAGAAGGTCCGTAAGAGCGTGTAAGAGCCGTGCAATAGTGGGAGTTGGTGGCTTTCGTACAGCGTGTCGGTGTTCATTGTGTAATGGGCTCGGTCGATTACGGAAACGGCGTTCTAGATCGTGTATAGAGAGAACAGGTGTTGAGTGACAATTTTGTATAGGCGATGGCGCAGGCGATGGCGCAGGCGATGGCGCAGGCGATACTTTTTTGGATGCAAGATTTGAAGATTCGGTGCTTGTAGGCTTTGAGGACAGAAATTAGTCGGGTTTCGCTGGTGGTAGGGTGACCAGCCGCTACGGCCGCGTATCAAGGGCGCGCTTGTAGAAGCTGTGGAGGTGATGAAGTTCGGGAGAGTGATTGCCATTTGAAGTAGATGGGATGGGATTTTGAAGATGAGCTTAACGAGAGCATATCTAGGGCGTGTTTACGTGCGAGGGTGATGTATTATCGGAAGGACGGCCAAAGGAGATATTCGCGGTGTAGATGCAGCGAGGATCGTTAATCAGGTCGAATATCATATTCGCTAGAATGCAATCGCTGTCGTGACACTCAAGGAGAGCGTTGCTGGTCTGGATTCCTTCCGTTGCTAGACTCTCAACGCGGATTTCTTGGCTGCAGGCAGGGCAAGCACAGACATCTTCGCCGAATAAGTCATTATCAGAATATAATAGAATCCGCAAGACGCTAGTTGGCGCGGAGGAAGCTCCAATGATGGCCATGCAGACGGGTAGGTCTTCAGACGCGATGCGAAGGTACGGTACGGTTGTCACTCGTTCTCGGACGCTTGTGACGCGTTAGAAGGCGAAGGTGACGCGCATCGGCTTGTTGATCGTGACGAGGTCGAAGACAGCCTTGTAGAACGGGCTGGCATAATTGCTGTTGCTGCCATTCGCTTTATCTTTTCCATCGAGTCTAGGTATGTCCAATGAATGATGTACAGTGTGAAGGAGGCTTTTTTAGCCTCCCAGCTGGGACTGTGTTGTAAGACACACTAGAATCGCTGACGGCACGTGACATCTGGATCTGTGCGTACCTGGCGATCGGGGTTGGGAATGACCTCCCCCATCTGCACATCCTGCTGAGCGAGGATTTTAATAAAATGTCTTCCTACAAACCCTTCATACATCTACGATGTTGGATCATTGCGTTTATTTCTCGCTTGTGGCGTTGCCTACTTTCTCTAACCGATGCACCCGGCGCGGCCCCGGAGCCGGTCACGATCAGAACCGACGACGCGACCCCAAATGATGAATATCTGGCGTTAACCGACGACGAAATAGCGAAGGCTAGTGATAGCTTCGTTGAATCGCTACTTCCGACAAAAATCGAGGCATTGGCATCACGCCACAACCTCGGTAGAGGTTGTCATATCACGGGACAAGCCAGAGGTAGTTACAATGCCTGCTACTTCGTTAAGTTTGATAACGGTGAGGAGTGGGTTGTGAGGATCCCTATTGAACCTGCTCTCTATAATCCATGGGAAACACTACTTAGCGAAGTCGCGACTATTGAGTAAGTTCTCGTCATGTATTAGCAGATGGCTAGCTAACTCGCCCTGTGGTCTTATTGGCGTCAAAACCAGCATACCAGTGGCTAAGATACACGCATACGGGAACTCGGCATCGTTGACGGCAAGTCCCACGGCAACACAAATGTTCCTAATGTTGGATTATATCCCAGGGTCACCTCTTGCTGCAGAAAAGCTGCTTCACGCTCACGACACGGTTAAGACCATTTTTTTCCGCCAACTGATCGGCTATTTAGCTGAGCTTTGGTCTCTAGAGCTGCCTGCCATTGGTTCGCTGATGCTAAGCGGCGATGCGTCACAGCCGATAGTTGGTGATCTTCTTACTAAATCCTCAAACGATGCTCGTCGAAATTTGTCAAGCTTTGTATCCGCCAAGGCATTTATGGAGTCCCAATTCGACCTGATTTCCAACTACCTACTCGCGCCGCGACATGATCACGCGGAGGACGAGGTTAGATATGATATGTTTTGTATTAGCCGCATAAAAACGTACTTCAGCAACGTCATTAAGTCCGAATTCGACAACGGACCCTTTGTTCTTAGTCATCCGGACCTACGACCAAGCAATATCATCGTTAATAATGAGATGGAGATTGTCGGCTTCATTGATTGGCAATTCACAAGCTCAGTCCCTCGTCAGCTTTGCACACCTCCATCATGGGTCACCGGCCATACATGGACCAAATATTCCAACCTATTTCGCTTACAATTTTCTCTCGCCCTAACTCTAGCTAACAAGCTCCCCGAACATCTCAAGCAAGAGTGGCGCAACCCATCAAATACCTCATTTCACGTTGCTCATATTACTCGTTTCCCTGGAGACCTCAACCGCGTTTTTGAGAATCATTTCGCCAAAGGACAAGACGTGACGGAGCTCCATGAGGCTGAAGCCAAGCTCTTCCAGAACCCAAAACTAGCTTCAGAGGCTCGGCAAATCGCAGAACGGAACACACAGTACACAGAATACTTAAAAAGTCAGGGTAGATATGTGATAAGCACTTGAATGTGGCAGCTGTGCATAATGTCATCGACGAGCATTAGCGGGGAGCAGTCCTCGACGCTATGTGTAGCTTGATGCTATTCGCCTAACCCTTCCTGTTCATCCCTCAGCTTTTGGAGCTTGGCTACCAACCGAGCTATGTTCTGTTCCATCTCCTCTTGTCTCTGGTAGGCAGTCTCCTTCACTTCAGTGTTCTGCTTTTCGAGCGTGCCAACGTCGCGAGGATTCGGTCTTCTTCCCCTAGAACTTTGAGCAGAGCGTGATAGTTGTTCTTGTATCTCGGTTGTCGGCATGTTGTCGACGAAGTCTATTAATTCTCTCTCCTTCTCCGCAATCTCATCTATAGTCTCATTAATTTGGTCCTCTACACCTTTGGGTGTCTCGTTGACTTTGGTACACATGTCTAAGTTATACTATTAAACGTATTTTTGAGACGAGTACAGCAGGAAATTGCTGCAGGAGATAGTAAGTCGTGAGGATGGTGTAATATTCAGCAGAAACCCACTCCATATGTTAATTCTGGATATCCAAGCCCCGCACTTGACCACATTCGGGATATGGCAGAATATAATTCCGAAATCCCTAGAGTATGGGAAGTACCAGTATATAAAACATAATCTGTAGTAAACAACGGATCCGGCCCCTATACTCGTTCTATTACACTTGGACTGCGTTAGGTTAACCCTAAAATTCGAAATGGATGTTGTGGGTGTGGCTAGTTAACCATTTTAATGAAGGTCCGATTCTGGCTGTGTATGTAACTTCGCCTGTTGTTCTATTTTAAACCCTAAGCTATTTATATCTTTCTAGCACTAGGTAGTTTAATAGGAGAATATTTAGTACTAGATAGATGAAAATAACTATATTTAAACTAGATTTAGGCTTAGGCTATTTATATCTTTCTGGCACTAGGTAGTTTAGTAGGAGAATATTTAGTACTAGATAGATAAAAATAACTAGATTTGCTTAGGCCTAGGTTATTTATATCTTTCTGGCATTAGGTAGTTTAGTAGGAGAATATTTAGTACTAGATAGATAAAAATAACTAGATTTGCTTAGCCTAGGTTATTTATATCTTTCTGTGAATCTAGATAGATGAACTAGGGTAGGCGTAGGCTGACCCAGTTGCCCTTGTGGCGGCTATGCAGCGTTCAACTAAACATACAGATGTGCTCCAAATTCCGCTCAGAAAACAAGCTGCCCCAGTATAATAGATAGATGAAAATAATGGAGTTGCTTTATATTTGCTTTATCTGGGAGGTTCACTGGCAAATTAGGCATAGCCCGGGTTTATACGGCTAGGACTGTTCAATGCAGAGCCTTATCACGTTTGATGGATCGTAGATTTAGCCTGGTGATGCATAGGCACAGGAATGCTTGTATGAATAGAACACTTGTTGCGAAACAAGTACGTCCAATGCGACTACATACCGATACATATGGCCAGAAAAACCAGCCACAATTTAACTGGTCATTACTGTAAGCACCCTCGCCCCCCCATTCCCCTCCCCGGGACCAAGTTAGCAATGATAGTCACTTCGAAGATTCTAACCTTGCATGCATGTAATATCAGCTATAATATGAACATGATGACTTGACCATTGACTGAATCTATCATCCATTAACTATGTAGTATTCAGCACGATTGTGGCATCCTAAGCACCTGCCAACATAAATTACTATTACTGTGTTCACCCCAATCATACCTAGTCGTCACCAGAGAAGCGGCGAATGTAATTTGTCATATGAATGGACTGTAAAGAAGCGAATGGTAAAGATTTGACTTAACTAGTAGGCTTCTTCTAATTATTGACTATCCTCTGCACCGTGTTATTATAGATAAGTATATCATTTAAATGGCGCTAGATCACAATGCTAGAATTTATGCAACAATCTTCTGTATCTACTGCCTCTTACTGGACGACATTTGGCGACACTTGGCTTTCTTTTGACGTCTTTGATTGACTTGTTCCGTCGATCTCAGTGGAACGCCATGTACTGACAGAACATGATTCCGAAAATGATCTAAATGCTTGAACGTCGCACTCCTACATTTGGGGTGGTCGCACCTGATTGCCTCACTGCGCTGTGCGGTGCGCTCTCGTTCTGGCAAGTGCTGGTCATCAAAGTGGTCGTTTCTTACAGTTGAGCGGCACCATCGAAATGTCCGCTCCTCGAGAGGCAGTTGTTCGTCACCAATACAGTCGGGGCATTGGCTCGAATCCATGAGAAGCGGGAAGAGATCCGGCCCAGATTCTGGATCGTATGCGACACTAAGGCTAGGGGACTCCTGCTTGGTAGACGGGCCAACAAGTGTTCTTTGCTTGTTTCGATTGATCCGGCCCGATTCCTTCATATCGCAATAAGCCACCATTGAATCAATGGCTTTTATTCGATATTCAAACATCTCCTGTTCTGTCCAGTCATCAGGCTGCTGGCAGAGAATCTTAGCCTGTATGGCACGCGCGGGTATAGCAAGATTAATGACTGGTTCTCCGTACTCCTCCTCGTTCTCTCCACGAGCCTGCGCTTCAATTTCCCATGTTGGAAGGTGGTGGAAGTGATATTCGCGGTAGTCTTTCACAATCCTGGTATCGCGTGCTGCCTCTTTGGTTCTGATCTGATCTGTAAGTATGCGGACTTCTTTCTCATCTTCACAACCCTCGATTCGGTATTTACCCCTCTTGAGAGCCGCACGCTTCTTTTTCAGTGCCTCTATTTCTGGATCTGGCGCAGCATTTGCCCACACCTCTTTCGGCACCATGTCTCGGGTAGCCCGAGGGTCACGGGTCAAGCTGACATGTGCAAACATTCGGAATAACCCGCTCTGCTTCTCTTCTTCCAAGAAAGCATTTTGTATATCAAACTGGACAATCTCATTTAGATATGCACTGAAGAACGTGAGGAAACCAGGGTTATGACGCATCATCTGATCTCGGACGGTATCCGGTGCGTCGCCTATAAATCATGGTCAGCACAACATACATATTTACACAGCAGAGACGAGTTCTGCAAGCTGGCGGTATGGATTCTCAGCCTACCATTCGCAGCATTCCCGGTACCTCGCCGGGCAAACCTAGGAGTGAATGCCTTCTCATAGCCCGACTCGAGACTCTGTCGGCCCATATCATAATGTAGTTTTGAATATGGCATAGCTTTGGTGTCCGAGAGGCTTTTACCTCCTTCAATCCGACGGACAATCGGTATCTTGAGCTTGTCTTCTTTCCAGCGGAAAGGCATACTATCCTTTGGGCCCCATACCTGTTTTGATAGCACGCTCCGTGCGTCAGTCAAGCTTCGTGCGTCGAAGGCGCGGTCATGTAATGCAAGGGCAAGGATAACCATAATGATGTCGAATATCAGCTTCTTCGTAGGAGTAAAAAAGAAAATGGTCCTAAGATCTGTTAGTTACTGGTCCGTCAAATAATGCGCAGTGCTGCATCGACGAACGGTTTGGGTTTATTGTCGGCGCCTTTATGATGGATAAACTTGATGGCCATTGCCGGAGTAGCCTTTCCTGTGACCGGGTGGCGAACAAGCATGAAAAGTATATCCTCGTAGCAGAGAGCCTTAGGGCGTCCACGTTTGATCGTTTCCTGTAAGAGGAGTTGATCGACGATCCGCGATTCCTCGTCCATCGCTTCGTCCAAGCCGTCATCGCTTTCAATTTCTTGGACAACCTTGCAGCCAAAGAGTGTCTTGATCGAGTCATCCTTCGGGGCCTTCCTCTGAGAATCCACTAGCTCGGCAGGCCGCACCCCGGTGTAGCATAGGAGTTGATAGCAGCCGCTAAGCTGGATGCGCTGCCGCCCGAGGCCGAAGACACTCGTATCATAGGCAATGTTGAATGTCAAGAGGACCCGGAGACTGTCCACGTTGAGGACGGGTTTGCCGTCGACATTAGGCGCCCTGAGGCCAAAGAGAGGGACCAGAACGTGATGGTGGTACTTTCTCCACGTTAGCAAAGTCGAAAGTTAGCTCGAGCCTCTCTCTTGAGGCTGAATGTCTGTACCTTGTAAACCTCCTTGGAGTCGTTACGATCCATGTACTGTCCGGTGACAGTCGTGTAGAGCTGTTGGAACTGGCGCATATACTCCTCTGACGTTCCCCAAGACTTGATCTTGTAGTTTCCACAAACGAAGAGAAAGAAGTCCATAATGGTTTCGCGAGTTAGGGAAAGCATCGTTGCTTTCCAATCCCCGACCTTCTTCTCATCGCAGTACCTATGTTTTCCCAAGTTAGCTAGCCATCGCAAGGAACGTTACGGGGGATAGTTAGTGTTGGCAAACCGTCTCCATTTCCTAAAAATTCCACCGACATTGATCTGTGTTTCCTCAGAGTATTTCGGCTTGACAAAGCGAACAGTACTGAGCTGCTTCCGGTTGGCAACATGTTCCTTGACAGACAGTGGCACTGGCTTCTTCGCTCTCTGGCGCTCTTTGGCATTGAAGCGCTCTAGGAAGTCAAAGTGGTGGTCTTGGGGAGCGATTCCATTCCGCCGACTGAGTGTTGTGCGTGACATGGTTGTTTGGCGAGGTATGGGCAGTACGATGGGTGAAGGAAAAGCGGCTGGCGTTGGGGACGTAGAGTTCGAGGGAATGGAGAGAGCGCCACAAACGGGACTTGTGGGCACTGCCGCCATATATGATGAGTAAAGGCCATTATGGTGGTTCCTGTCCACAGGTGGTATTAATTAAGTAATAGTAAGATAGTAAGGATAATAACTTAGCTTAATATAGTATATATTATATTAATAGTAATATAAATTATTAAGGTATGCGCCCGCTGCAGCGGAGAGAAGCCAGCATCTGATTTTGTCAGCAAAAAGAAATCGGCAAGGGCCACGAAGAATTGCTTGGATTGCCGTGAGAATAACAACTCTCGGGTAAGCTCTGACTCCCATACCTACCGGAACACCAGCGCTAAATAAATACAGTATTCCAGATCTAGAGGCGCGATCCTGACGTTGAGGAGCCTCGCTGTGTGTTCTCCCTCTGGCACGACGCCTGGTCGAAAGCGAGTAGAACGAGACACTGAACTGTCAACTGCGAACGGTAGGTCGGGAAGACAGCTGACGGTGGCAGACGCACTACAGCAGCCTCCCATAGCTAGGAGCTTATTCGGAGAGCATAGCGGAGAGCATGGCAGCCAGCCCCATATTGTGCTGGGCACACCCCTCCCAGCAATACAACAAAGCTCGAGTCCCTTTCGGGCACTGGCGCCTGCACCCGCTGCGCCACGAACAATCGAACCAGTTGCCTCTCACTTGAGTCAGTTGACTGGCCGAGACGGCATGGCCAGGATAGATTACGGATACCTGGCCGGTAGATTCCACAAAGGCGGGAAGGACTCGCAAGACGATTCTGCTAGAGCAGGGGCGAGGGCCAAGCGGGCCGCGATCCAGCGCGACCACCGCTCCCGACGCCGTACGGGGCAAACTGTGTCATTAACCCCTTCCATATCCCAACTTGGCGTCACAGAGGATTCCGGTATCCTAGGTACAAATACTCTTACTCTTCTATCGCAAGCGTCTGATTTCTGCTAATTCCTGCTAACTGGAGAAGATGCGAGCCAAGGCCAACTACAATCGAGCAGGCTTCTGGTTGAGGATCAAGCAACTAAAGAGGGAGATGACGGAGGACGCTTCTCTGAATCTGATGTGGATGCGGAGGACTATTTCAACCTGCTGCTTTCGCCTGTTCGACGGCGTCCCTACGTCGACCGACTTGGGACAGACTGTGATTCCGATGCCGAGGACGGAGGCGACAATGGTGATGATGACCCAAAGGTGGAAAGCCCTGTTCACCAGCGTTTGCAGCAGCCGTCCGCACGGCCAAGACGTGGCCGCCGTGGGCCTCCTCCTGGCACGGGAGGGCGGCCAAAACAATCGGGAAGGCGAATCCAGAGACAACCTGGACGACAGACCGGACCGTCGCGGCGGCCGCGGCGTGTACGAAGTCCAGTGATAATCCCACCGGAAGAATCCGCTGTCTTCCATGCACAGGATCCGGTGTGGAATGGCGACCTCGATGCTTGCGCCTTGACGGACTGTGATAAGGCAACCCTGCGCGAATTCTGGATCAAGCTCGACAATGATAGGATGGAATACTGCAGCCGATGCCGCGAGTGTTGGTTTCAGATGGACGTCGGTTATGACGACATTTGCTCGCGCTGCTATCGAAAGGATGATAAGCGCGGCCCCGGCGAGCCCTATTTCTTCTCGGCGGAAAACCAGCTCGACTTTGGCCCCATACCGGCCCGATTGCCTGAGCTGACGCCTACGGAAGAGGCATTGATCGCTCGCGTGCACGTACATGTAA
This sequence comes from Calcarisporium arbuscula, assembly GCA_009828645.1. Taxonomy (NCBI): domain Eukaryota; kingdom Fungi; phylum Ascomycota; class Sordariomycetes; order Hypocreales; family Calcarisporiaceae; genus Calcarisporium; species Calcarisporium arbuscula. The sequence continues at coordinate 50,351 of WBSA01000016.1, forward strand.
ACATCATGCTAGTGCGTGGGCAGCAGTACAAGTATCGGGGCCACGTCGTCCACTTCCTGCGCGAGGTTGGCTTGGTGTACAACCAGCTCCCGCTTCTACCGCAAGACATACCTGGGCATATGGTTAAATATGGTTATTTGGGGGGTCATAACCATAACCATAAATAACCATAAGCCCGTAACCATAACTTGTTATAACCATATAACCATATTATAACCATCAACTTAGTGTTCCAGTAAACGGAAATTACTATCCTAGGCCCACTCTATTTCATCCAAAATCTCATCATGTAGTTCCTCATCTTCATCCGCCGCAGTCTCCTCCATCGGCAAGCCCAATCCATTAAGCTTGGACAAACGGATATGACCTTCTCGTATCCAACTACCGATGCATTCAATTCGCTGGATATTAAGACACGATAAACTCAACCTATCCCATGAGCAGGTCCTTCTGGACCCGGAAAATGTCCTCTCTGGCTCGGATGACTCTGCTGGAATGGATAATATCGTCACCGCCATACTATGAAGTCGTGGGTAGCGCGATTTCTGTTCGGCACGACACCACCATTCAAGAGTACTACAATCAATACGGAAAGGTGGCAATTCAATGAAGCTCGTGAACTCATCACCCTCTCGTAAATCTGCTGGGATAACCTCCATGTCTTTAAGAAGTAAGTCAAGCTCGGCGCCACGCTTCCTGGAAGGATTTCCTGGCGGTGGCATTGGCGAGAGCGTAGATGGATTGTTTAGTGCAGGTGCTGACTTGAAGTTCTCCTCCCATAGTTGAGTCGCGGTTTCAATTGCTGGCTGAACCCAAGAGGCCGGCCAGTTCTTTCGAATGTATGCCGCTCTGCGAGAAGGATCAAGAAGGAGGGCAGCAGCATACACAGGCACCTCGTCGGTCATGTTATAATATTTGTTAAGAACAAACCAGCCCATTTCAATAGCCCGGATCATTCTAGAATCATGATGATGTTCCTGGGAGTAATGCACCTTGTTTCTCTCATAGTGGGCAAGAAGAGCGTCCATGAGGAGTAGTGATTGTGAGATGGACGACTTATCTCCTTCTGCATAGAGCGTAGCTGATGCAAATGGCTGAAGAAACGTATGGACTTTGCAGAGGAAATCCCAATCTTGAGCAGTGAGGCGTATGTCACCAAGAACTGTTTCATGATCCGTCATAAAGGCCTTAATCTGCGACTGCTTGGCAATAGCTCTATTTATAACCATGTACCAGGACGACCACCTCGTTTGATTATCGATGCCAAGTCGAAGACCAACACTATCATCCCAGATATCTGCATGCAATGACGAACTACGTAGCCAGACAGCTAGCTCATGGAGCTTACGCAAGGCAGGCATAGCCTGAATGCCAGAGAACTCATTGACCGTGGAATACTGGCTGCTCTGGGTATGACTACGGCGGCGAATATTGCTTTGTTCTGATTGACCTCCCCGTGAGCCATCTGATCCCACACTTTCTTCCCCGTATGTTCGTCGCTCACAATCGAGGGCGTCAGAAAACTGGGCGAGAAGTTCTTCTCCTGAAACATCAGCAGTGGTTGCAAGAGCGGCTAGAAGAGCCTCCTTTGAAGATGCTAAAAGAAAGGCCTGGAGCGAGAGGTTGATTATGTGGCCAATGCACCGGACCCGGCGTTGCTGAGCATTGAATTCTATTCCATAGTCAGCAAGCAAGCGCGACTGAATAACCTCGAGGCAAGTATTATTTGAAGTGGCATTGTCGCCAGTGTGCCACCCGAGTTTAGAGTGGATGTTAAATTCCTTGACAACTCCAAGAATCAGGCTTGCTTGTTTCTCTCCACCGTGGGAGTAGCGGCATTCTGGCATTCCCAGCAGAGCTTTCTGTAGCTGGCCATCCTGGTCAACCCAATGGGCGCACACCGCGAGAAGGGAGTGGCGATGAGGAGATGTCCACAGATCCGATGATATGTGGATTGGACTAATGCTGCTAGCAAGGCCGTCCTTTATCTGACCCTGATAAAGTGTATAGTTCGATGCAATATAACGAACAGCGGTGCGACGGGAAGAGATCAGTAGATCCTCAATGGCTGGGTTGCAGGCCAGAGCAAGATCCCTCATCTCACTCCATTCGACAGCAGAGAAGGGCATTCGACGTCGAGTTAGTAGAGCTATGATAGCCTCTCGATAGCCTTGCTGATTGAAACTGTTGCGAAGGCCATTTTGGGAAATAATAGGTGTAAACATCGATGTGATATCCCGCTGTGGTGCTCCTAGGGACGATTGGGATATCGAAGGCCGTCCGGGCAGAGGATGCAGAGATAGAACATGTTTCACAGCGTTTGTTCGATGCGGTGTAGTCCAGGAATTACATCTTCGGCAGGCGAATTGCTTTCGACGCTGAACGCCCGATTTAAGGCTTGAATTGGACTTGTCGACAAATTCGGTCTTGATAATGGTGTTGAAATGCAATGGGGTTACGGGTGTTGATGTCTGAGCGGTAGATGCGAGACTAGACGAGGCATCCGATGACATTATATCAATAGCGTAGGTAATGATAGTAGAAGATGATCTGGATAGAAAACAGGTATGGCAAATGCAAGGCTGTTGCAAAATTTTCCTCCAAATTGGCGCCAAGACGCCAAGATTGTTATATATGGTTATAACCATACTCACTAGGTCTCATGGTTATAACCATATAACCATATTTTCAGTATGGTTATGGTTATAACCAAAAACCATGGTTATAACAAGTTATTGTGCCCAGGTATGCCGCAAGAAATGAATACTGTGCTGTTGCGTCCCGCCAATACGTCGTCCCACGCGAATGTCAGTCGTCAGTTCACCCGCCAGTTCCGTGTGCGTCGGAAGGCGGTTATGGTATGGTTAGACTACCTCCGCCATCACCATCCTGGCTATCGATGCGTCATCATAGATGAGGAGCGGCTGAGTCAACTGCCCGAGGATGGCAATGTGATAGATGCCATCCCCCAAAGCCAGGTGGAGGCCGCTGACGTGGGGCCGGAAGAAGACCATGAGGCGGAGCCTGAGTTGGAGGATGCCGCGGCGGTGCCGGACCTGTTGGCCAAGGACACGGAGCTCGATGCTCTGCGGACCGTTCTAGCAGGCGAACCAGAAGCTGATGCGAGGTCTTCTCTTGCCATACGCTCTCCAGGACGGTCGCAGCACGAGCTGCAGCTGCCGAATATTAGACACACGCCGATCAATGAATTCAATCGCTCCCACGCCCTGCTCTCCCTAGCGTTCCCCTGCCTCTTTCCAGACGGCCGAGCTGACTTTGTGGAGCCTCGCTTGCGGTCGAGTGATTATAAGGAGTACATCGAGCACGCGATGCGGTGGCATGACGGGCGTTTTGCGCGTCACCCCACCTTCCGCTTTGTTGCATTTAACACTCTGATGCGGTCCCAGGCACGTGCGCGATCCAAATTCTTCGTGAAGCAACATGATGGCAGTCGTGATCCGCTCACGCGAGAGCAGCTTATTGAGGCGCTCGAACGCAGCGAGGATCCCGAGGCGCAGGCGCTGATCAACTCAATCACAAGACATGCGGTCTCAATTCGCGGCACGCGTCCCTTTTGGAACCGAAAGCGGCAGGACCTTGAGGCCTATGCGCATAATCTTGGCTGTCCCGGTGCATTCATCACGTTTAGCCCTGCCGATCTGCACTGGCGGAGTCTTTACCAGCACATGCCCCGATATGATGAATGGTTGGCCGTCTCTGAACCGGAGAGGATGGCGCTGTCGCGGCACCTTTTGCGGCAGAACCCCCACATTGCTGCTTTCCACTTCCACCGCCGATACTGTCTCTTCCGCGATATTGTGTTGAGAAGGAAGTTCAACGCTACAGATTACTGGGATCGGTATGAATGGCAAGGGCGTGGCAGCCCACACAACTACGGCCTCTATTGGATGAAGGATGGCCCAGTAGCCGAGATGGAGGATGATGCCGCCCGCGACAGGTTTGCACGGACGTGGGGCTTCCATGTCACGGCCATGAACCCTGAACCGAGCAGGACAATGCCTCAGGGAGAAGGGAATCCTCTGAGCGCGGATCCTCTCGGCGTGGCGATGTCATTCCTGAGGTTGTCACAAATCGTCAACCGCTGCCAGCGTCACAGATGCAATACCACATACTGCTTGCGCTTGCGAAAGAGAACGGGGAACCTAGCGAACGATATGGAAGGGGCTGCCGGCGATATCGAGGCTGCCAATGCCGCCGATCCGGAAAGGGAGTGTCGGTTTAACTTCCCCCGTGCCTTGCGGGACCTGGCCGCGGTCATCAGGAAAGACGGTAAGTCATACCACGTCTTCGAGGCAGCCCGCAACGACAGCCTGATGAACCACTTCAATCCAGCCATCATTCTGGGCTGGCTGGCGAATATCGACATCTCGCCGTGCACCAGTCTGCAGGCAGTCATTACATATGCCGCCAAGTATTGCAGCAAATCAGAGAAGAAGACAGAGCCGTACTGTAAGCTTGCAGATCAGATTTTGCCGCATACAGCACACCACCAGCCGCTATTGTCCTTCTCTTCTCGACTAATGAATAAGTTGATTGCCGAGCGAGATTACTCAGCGCAGGAAATTTCACACTTGCTACTCAACATCCCTCTACAAGAAGGGACTCGGATGGTTGTGTATGTAGACTGCCGCCCGTTGGAGCAACATGCACGCTCGTACCGTGTCGAGGAGGATGTCAGTGAGGCCGTCGGTAGCTACCGTAAGTATCTGCAGAGAAACGAGCAACATGAGAGTGTAACGTACCTCGGGTACCTGCAATCGTACAATCTCAAGACCTGGAGGAGGCTCGGTGTGAATGCGAAGAAGAGGGTACTGTCCTACTTCCCTCGGTACAAGCCCACCGAGGCGTCGCCGGAGTTTCAGGATTTTTGCCGTGTCAAAATGATGATGGTCCATGCGCATCGCTCACCAGAGGAGTTGCTTGCGGTGGACGGGCGGCGGTTTGGGTCCTTCGCAGAGGCATATAAGAGCTGCCGAGAGCGTCATCCTTCCCACGAGAACGACCATTACGGGGAGGTGGGAGCAAATGAGCTGCAGGCAGAAGACGACGACTTTGACTGGGAAGATCATGAAGAACCCGTTGTGGAGGAAGATTGGCATGAACTCGCCCGTATACTGCCGGACCATCCGTTGGAAGAGGATGACATTGATGTGCTTGGCCGGCGCGACATCGACGTGAATTACGACTGGACTCCTCATGTGGGGCGATATACTAACGACGATATTCTCGGGGGTGACTACTGGAAGCAACGCAAGGCAGAGAACCCCTCGGACCTCAACGCATACCTGGGCACAATAACTTGTTATAACCATGGTTTTTGGTTATAACCATAACCATACTGAAAATATGGTTATATGGTTATAACCATGAGACCTAGTGAGTATGGTTATAACCATATATAACAATCTTGGCGTCTTGGCGCCAATTTGGAGGAAAATTTTGCAACAGCCTTGCATTTGCCATACCTGTTTTCTATCCAGATCATCTTCTACTATCATTACCTACGCTATTGATATAATGTCATCGGATGCCTCGTCTAGTCTCGCATCTACCGCTCAGACATCAACACCCGTAACCCCATTGCATTTCAACACCATTATCAAGACCGAATTTGTCGACAAGTCCAATTCAAGCCTTAAATCGGGCGTTCAGCGTCGAAAGCAATTCGCCTGCCGAAGATGTAATTCCTGGACTACACCGCATCGAACAAACGCTGTGAAACATGTTCTATCTCTGCATCCTCTGCCCGGACGGCCTTCGATATCCCAATCGTCCCTAGGAGCACCACAGCGGGATATCACATCGATGTTTACACCTATTATTTCCCAAAATGGCCTTCGCAACAGTTTCAATCAGCAAGGCTATCGAGAGGCTATCATAGCTCTACTAACTCGACGTCGAATGCCCTTCTCTGCTGTCGAATGGAGTGAGATGAGGGATCTTGCTCTGGCCTGCAACCCAGCCATTGAGGATCTACTGATCTCTTCCCGTCGCACCGCTGTTCGTTATATTGCATCGAACTATACACTTTATCAGGGTCAGATAAAGGACGGCCTTGCTAGCAGCATTAGTCCAATCCACATATCATCGGATCTGTGGACATCTCCTCATCGCCACTCCCTTCTCGCGGTGTGCGCCCATTGGGTTGACCAGGATGGCCAGCTACAGAAAGCTCTGCTGGGAATGCCAGAATGCCGCTACTCCCACGGTGGAGAGAAACAAGCAAGCCTGATTCTTGGAGTTGTCAAGGAATTTAACATCCACTCTAAACTCGGGTGGCACACTGGCGACAATGCCACTTCAAATAATACTTGCCTCGAGGTTATTCAGTCGCGCTTGCTTGCTGACTATGGAATAGAATTCAATGCTCAGCAACGCCGGGTCCGGTGCATTGGCCACATAATCAACCTCTCGCTCCAGGCCTTTCTTTTAGCATCTTCAAAGGAGGCTCTTCTAGCCGCTCTTGCAACCACTGCTGATGTTCAGGAGAAGAACTTCTCGCCCAGTTTTCTGACGCCCTCGATTGTGAGCGACGAACATACGGGGAAGAAAGTGTGGGATCAGATGGCTCACGGGGAGGTCAATCAGAACAAAGCAATATTCGCCGCCGTAGTCATACCCAGAGCAGCCAGTATTCCACGGTCAATGAGTTCTCTGGCATTCAGGCTATGCCTGCCTTGCGTAAGCTCCATGAGCTAGCTGTCTGGCTACGTAGTTCGTCATTGCATGCAGATATCTGGGATGATAGTGTTGGTCTTCGACTTGGCATCGATAATCAAACGAGGTGGTCGTCCTGGTACATGGTTATAAATAGAGCTATTGCCAAGCAGTCGCAGATTAAGGCCTTTATGACGGATCATGAAACAGTTCTTGGTGACATACGCCTCACTGCTCAAGATTGGGATTTCCTCTGCAAAGTCCATACGTTTCTTCAGCCATTTGCATCAGCTACGCTCTATGCAGAAGGAGATAAGTCGTCCATCTCACAATCACTACTCCTCATGGACGCTCTTCTTGCCCACTATGAGAGAAACAAGGTGCATTACTCCCAGGAACATCATCATGATTCTAGAATGATCCGGGCTATTGAAATGGGCTGGTTTGTTCTTAACAAATATTATAACATGACCGACGAGGTGCCTGTGTATGCTGCTGCCCTCCTTCTTGATCCTTCTCGCAGAGCGGCATACATTCGAAAGAACTGGCCGGCCTCTTGGGTTCAGCCAGCAATTGAAACCGCGACTCAACTATGGGAGGAGAACTTCAAGTCAGCACCTGCCACTAAACAATCCATCTACGCTCTCGCCAATGCCACCGCCAGGAAATCCTTCCAGGAAGCGTGGCGCCGAGCTTGACTTACTTCTTAAAGACATGGAGGTTATCCCAGCAGATTTACGAGAGGGTGATGAGTTCACGAGCTTCATTGAATTGCCACCTTTCCGTATTGATTGTAGTACTCTTGAATGGTGGTGTCGTGCCGAACAGAAATCGCGCTACCCACGACTTCATAGTATGGCGGTGACGATATTATCCATTCCAGCAGAGTCATCCGAGCCAGAGAGGACATTTTCCGGGTCCAGAAGGACCTGCTCATGGGATAGGTTGAGTTTATCGTGTCTTAATATCCAGCGAATTGAATGCATCGGTAGTGGATACGAGAAGGTCATATCCGTTTGTCCAAGCTTAATGGATTGGGCTTGCCGATGGAGGAGACTGCGGCGGATGAAGATGAGGAACTACATGATGAGATTTTGGATGAAATAGAGTGGGCCTAGGATAGTAATTTCCGTTTACTGGAACACTAAGTTGATGGTTATAATATGGTTATATGGTTATAACAAGTTATGGTTACGGGCTTATGGTTATTTATGGTTATGGTTATGACCCCCCAAATAACCATATTTAACCATATGCCCAGGTATGCCTCAACGTGGATCATCAGCCTCTAGAAGCCCGTGATTCCCTGAATCGGGAGCAGCGTCTGGTGTATGATACGGTAATGGGCCACTTTGTGACCCAGGACCGCTCCCAGTTACTCCTCCACGTTGATGGAGGGGGCGGCACGGGCAAGTCCTATCTCATCAATCTGCTCTCGGCCCATCTCCAAGCCGCCACGGGTGCAAGGGGGACAGGAACACCTGTCTGGCGGGCGGCACCGACGGGAGTTGCAGGAAATCAGATTTCGGGCACTACCTTGCACTCTCTGTTGCGCCTCCCGATCAACAAGGACTTTAAGCCCCTGTCGGCGATCGACAAGGCTCAGCTCCAGAAGAAGCTGAAGAATATCCGGTACCTAATCATCGATGAAAAGAGCATGCTGGGTCTGCGGCAGCTATCATGGATTGATGACCGTCTCCGCGAAGCGTTTCCGGATAGGAATGACGAGTTCTTTGGTGGGCTGAGCATACTCCTAGTGGGCGACTTCTTTCAGCTTCCGCCTGTGCTGCAGAAGCCTCTCTACTACGACAAGGAGGTGCAGGGAGTTGAGATCAAGGGCAGGAACGCCTATCGACGCTTCGACAAGACAGTTTTCCTCAAGGTTGCCCAGCGTCAGCGCGGCGAAGACCAGGAGGCATTTCGCACGGCCCTGGAGGAATTGCGACTGCACCAACTATCGACCGAGTCTTGGAAGCTTCTGTCCGGCCGCGTACAGGCGAAGCTAGCGGACCAGGAGGTTGCGAGGTTTGCGCACGCCTTGCGGGTATATGCTACGAAAGACAGAGTGAACGAATATAACCACTATCACCTCGACCGCCTGGGCCGGCCTGCCATCCAAATCACAGCGAAGAATGTCGGTGTCGGCGCGGCAGCTGCCCCCGACGACAAGGCAGGTAACCTTGCGAAGCATATTCCTGTGTGCATTGGCGCCCGTCTGATGCTGACGTGCAATCTGTGGCAACAGGTTGGCCTCTGCAACGGTGCTCGCGGTACAGTGTACGATATAGCCTGGGCACCTGGGGCCAACCCCATTCAAGACCAACCTTGTGCAATCATGATGGATTTTGACAAATACACTGGACCTGCATTCCTGACCACCCCGGATGGCAGGAAGATTGTGCCGATTCTGCCAGTAGACAGAGACTTCCTGATTGGAGCGACACTGTGCACTCGCACCCAATTCCCTTTGATCGTGTGTTACGCCATTACAGTTCACAAGTCGCAGAGTATCACGGAGGACATGATTGTGACGGATCTGTCCTGCCGTGACTTTCAAACCGGGCTGAGCTACGTAGCCGTGTCTCGTGTGAAAACGCTGCAGGGCTTGATGCTGGATGCGCCGTTTGATCGCAATCACCTTACATACGCGTCGCCGCCGGAAGGGATCATGATGAAAATGAGAGATCAGCATCTTCGAAAGCGGCAAGTTCTCACAAGCAATCCCTATAGGGCAGACCACAGGTATACGACCCTCCACGCGATACCACCCTCAGCAAGCGCAAACATGTCCATGTAGATAATATGATGAATGCATAATCGTAGTGTTTGACTGTATCGTGACTGCCTAGCTACCTATCTGCCTATCTGCCTGACTGCTTGGCCACGCCCACAGACTCGCAGCCTACGGATGATTGTACGCCTTGCACCCGGTTCTAAAGTGCAAGGTGTGACGTAGTATTTTATCTTGCCGTTCGTTTATTGCATGTTTGTTAAACATGAGTGGCTGATGCACTCCCCAGCCACACGGCGTCCGTAAGACGGCGTCCGTAGCAAAGTGGTTCGGCGCGCATAGTCATTGCCTAACAATAATACCAGGTGGCTCTCTCAGTTCCATATGATGAGCCGTGCGATCAAGCTGCGTCCTTGCATTGAAGCTGTCATCACAGATATACGATACGAGATTTCAAAACCCAAGAGAAAGGGAGCTAAGCAGAACCCATTGCCATCGTGCCTCCAGGATGGTGCCTTGCTCACAGAAGAGGATTGGGATTCTATTGGATATTATCACACTATTCTGCAACATTTCGAGACCTGTGTCAAAATTCTCGAGGGAGATGGCAAGCGGCGTATGAGGAAAGGAGGGAAAGAAGCTGCATTTGGTTTAATGCAAGACATCTGCCCTGAATATGAGTGGTTGATGGATCATTTGGAGGAAGCAAAACTTAATGTAGACTAGACACCGGAGCCTACCCAGTTCGGGGCGAACATCAACCTCGCATGGGCCAAACTAAACAGGTATTACAGCTTTGTTGACCATTCTCCAGTCTATTATGCAGCTACCGTTCTCCACCCAGCGATCCGATGGGATTTCCTTCATCGGGCATATCGCAATAGGCCGGACTGGATTGAAAAGGCTCAACAACTGACCTGTGGCAGGAATACAAACAGTTGCCTATTCAATTCGAACAGCCAGATTGCGACGAGCTGCCGCTTATGAAGAACCACAAGCTGGCTCTTTCTCCTCTTATTTAGACAGTTTTAAGTCGATGGGCTCAGTACCGCGCGAGGATTATGTAGATGATGAACTTGATAGATGGCTGCGCCTCGCTGACCCTGTCGAAAAAGACGGTGACCCGTTCTCATACTGGTTTAACAAGAGGTTTGACTACCCCCGTCTTACGCGGATGGCAATAGATATACTCGCTGTGCCACCCATGGCAGCCGAGTGCGAAAGGGTATTTCCTTCCTGTGGAAATATGGTTTCGGCAAAACGGTGCCGGCTGCAGGCAGAAACAATTGCCATAACGCAGACTGTAAGATCGTGGTTGAAGGCTGGGCTATTAGATGATTACAACGGGTTGCTGAAGTATTTATTGGTGGAAGAGCCAGGCGGGATGTAATGTGCTGATTGTTGTGGGTGCCTCCCCAGTGGGAGGTTTCATTGAAGCTATTTTCAATCATAATCATTTCATTTCTCACTCCTCAATGATCATTATCATTGAGGTCTTGCCTAATCAGTAATCATTCCCTTTCATTATATTCCTGATAATGATTGATAATGACTCATGCGCCACTGTGTAGTGTTTCTAGATAATTACTCCACACCGGTGTAGCCGCGTCGCAGCTCGGGGTGATGCCCTTGCACGTCTAGCTCCGCCATGCATCATTAGTGAGGACAGAATCCTTAAGCAATTGGAAGTAGACTCGGATTCTTCAATGGATCGCCTACATGACTTCTCCCGCTGGGTATTTTCCGAATCAATGCTAGTTACACGAGGACTGGTATTGCAGGAGTCCCAAGAGCTTGCTGTTCGCGGAAGGGCAGAGAGGAGAAGGCTCGAACGTGACTATTTAAGTTCATCTAGAATGAATGATCGAATAATCGAAGCGGCGCCGAAATCTGTAGTCCCCTATTCTCGCTCCACTACTCCGTACACCTACAGTAACGTCGAAATGTCGCTTCTTACCCTAGCTAGTGAGTTAAACCTAACATACTTACATAAAAATAGACATGGTCTTGTCTAAGCGTAGTGGTCCTCTGTGACGGCCCACAACAACGACTGGAAGCATAGGGGTAAATCAGGCATAGTTAGGTTCATAGCTAAGAGTGCCCTTAAGATATTTAATCTGAATGGGCAAAAAATACTTAAAACAACGTAGATAGGAAAACGTGCTTAAGACCGCAGTTGAATATGGCCTAGACCTTGTCTGGCAATTCCAGAACGGGGTTTGGAGTGTGGCTATTGCCACTTGTATGTAGTCGACCCTTCGTCACCTCTACCCGCCTCGCAAGCCTCATTCCAGGTTGCCATGTCGTAGTCATCTCGCCCGCGGTCACAGTTGGCAAAACCCTGATGAGCGTACTGCGTATTAGCGAGCACCGCCATCCACATTGCGCCGCACTTCCACATAACCAACATGAGACGCCACAGAGCTCTTATCTTTTCTGAGTGTCTGCGACAGACCATCGCCTCAAGGACGTCGGCCACATACGATACCTCTATGGGCAGGCGAGTGTCCCTTTGATCTGCATAATCCACCACTGGACGGACAAGCTTAGCAATTAAGCCTTGCAGATCCGTGATTCCTGCATCTGCGAGTGATGCCTCTATGCGGTCCAGCTCGTCCTGTTGGCTATCCAATATACTCTGGCCAGTAGTAAATCTCAAGCCATTCTGGTGTGTCATTACATTGAGGGTCGGTGGTGACGTGAGCTTCTCTGGGCACACGGCGTACTCTGGAGACGGTGAAATCCGACTCATTAGTGCCACAGGCCTATGCCGCAAGTTGCACAGCTGCCACCAGTGGGTTAGGAGTACAGCAAGTCCAACCGTATTGAATGGGTCATTATTCGCGCACCACTCGAGGGTCGCCACCAACCCTATGTACACTGACCTCAATGCACCGATAGACAGATCGCCACTCGTCAGAGAAGGAATCACGTTGCTTACTTCACCACAGGCAACATCTGGCCCGACATCTATCAGGTCATGAACGGCACAGCCCAAACCGCCCACCACCAGACTGGACTCGTCACCTGGGCAATCGTACCATCCATGAAGAAAGGCGGCGTCGACGAGTCTGAATCGTGCCACGGCGGCCAAGTCGTCCCAAATCGCCATGCAAGGCTGAGACCGTACCTTTCTCCCATCTTCTAATGCAGCTTTAGCTTTAATTGCGGTGTAGTTGCACGCCACTATAGTAACAACATCAAGTAGATGGTCATTGAGCTCCGTATTGCCGGTATCAAGACCACGTACGGCGACAAATGTATCACTAATCCTCTTACTTAGCTCTTGATTAATGCCGCCTGTCGAGTAGTCGAACATGAAGCCGGTGTCCATAAGAGCCCAGAGGCCTGCAATACTCCCCCCATAGGCACCCATGTCATAGCCCATGGCCATGGAGAAGACACTCGAGTTGCGCAGAGCTCCAGAAACACCTTCACGACTGCACAACTTCTGGTATGCTGGGGTTGAGCAAGTTGCGTATCCGCTGAGTTTCGGTGGCAGAACATTGCCTTTGATTGGTACCTTCATGAAAGTAGTGCCTTTCACCGTTGTCCTGAACATACCAACTCTTGTGTCAAGTCCGCTGACCATGCTCGCATCCCGCATCTCCAGGAGTTTGGCTGCGATGTGGTAAAGTTCCACACAGCTCATGACAGCACTCAAGACCTGGCATTTCGGAGCGACCCGATGGTAAATAGTTGATTAGCAAGGGCATCTTGTGGAGTTCCAAAAACGGGAACTTGACATTGGTATCTGAAGGTTCCGACATTGCCATCGCTTGACGAGTTTTGCTCGGCAACGTTCGCCGTTTCCGCTTTATTCTCCACACAGTGTACCTCAACATTAAGAAGACGCCAGGCAACACTAGTGGCAGCATGAGAGCACGTACCTACTAGTCTAGCCACAGACGTCTTCTCCCAGGTATCAACAAGCACAAAGCCTCTTGTCGGTGGGACGCCAAGCAGTGTGGAGAGGCTGGGTGTCGTCACTCGCGAAGTGCCACCGGAAAACCAAGGACACGTCGTCTCTAGCCTGTCCCAGGTGGGCGACCGACTGCAACCACCAGATTGTTGTATTCCTGGAAATAGAATAGCTGATGTTGGCGGTGAAGACTGCTCCAGTCCCGCCTGTGCCATCACTGCCTCATCTGCCGTAGCTCTTAGCTGGGATATCTGTTGCCGAAGCTGTTGAGCACATGTGATAGCAAGTCTCTTGCATTTCCCTGTACAATGAAATTGCCAGTTGGTCGGAAGTTTAAGGGCTACAGCCGCCGCTTGTTTAGCCGCCTCAGTAAAGGCTTTTGCGTCGTTGCAGCTTATTTCTTCCAAAAAGACAGCTTGCTGCCTGTCGAGGCTCAAAATGCTACCCCCAGTATTTGCAGTAGCCGGCAGTTGCTCGGCCCTGCCATCATAGATGGTCTCCATCTAGCCGACACAAAATCAGAGCCGGACTTATCCTACTCTATACGAATCGTGAGGTGGGTAGGTGGTATTGTGCCTATTTTCTAAACGAGAATAACGCTCTGGGTAATTTAGTAAAATGAGTGGTGGTAAGGCACGGCCTGTGATAGAGACGTCGCCGTTTTGTAGATAGAGGTGGGATACCAGTAGGCAGATAGACAAGTAAATATAATAGAGTACTTTGATTTCTTTACCTGTCACTCATTCAAGTATAAAGGGCGATTCTACATTTTTATATTAATTAAGGTATGTGCATCGGAGTTCTAGAACCAGGCCTGTATCTTAAACCCAGAAAGAAATAGCTACTATGACAAATAGCATGAAGTCTACTGGCATGAGATCGGCGGGCATGCGGGATCCTGACATTAACAACACTGAATATCATAGACCTGTAACGTACATATCACATGAAACTTATTTATTTCAAGCGGCAAGCTCGGACAAAATGCCCCAAGATGACTTGCAAGTATAGGAACATATACCAATCTAACAAGTCATTGCAGCCTAGTGTTAAATGCTACATGACACGTCATAAAGCCATATTATAATGGCAGATACAAGATTAAAGCGGTTAGTCTGATATTATATGCCGCAGGTATATTTAATGTAATATAGGTTAAATGTTAACCCTTGCATACAGATCCACATTCCATTGATATTATACAACAGCAATATCGCGAAATGGTTGTCGCGGGTTTCCTTAGTTAATCTAATAATAAAGTGGGCAGCTATTTGTGGACTTGTACCTTGAGCACTAGCGTTGTACCCTAGATGTACTAATAAATTATCGCTGCTTCATAGCCAAAATAGGCATCTATGCGCTGCTTGCTCAGGAGAGGCAGGTAGCGCTCGCCCTCTTATCCTATTTACTACTGCCTTTCCTGCTCTTTCTTACTTTCCTGCTCCTTCATTTCTTACTCCATAACTGAATGTAGCTGTCAATAGGACTAATCATAGCGCCGCCTTTAGAGGATGCAAATGGTCTTCTGATAGAAATTTCGCTACAAGAGCGATTTGGAACTTTAGCTAACTTATAACCTCGGCGGTTAAGTGCAAGTCCCATCGTATTCCAAAACAAAAACGAGACAAAAGAAGAAATAAGAAATAGGTGCTGCGACCGCACTATCTATAACTACTACTAAAAATTTCTATATCCACTTATCCCTTACTATCTATTGCAGAGCGGTGGTACCGGCAGAGCCCTCTGTTGTATGGTATCGCATTATTCCTCTGCTTTCTCTTTCAGCTCATGTCTCTTGCGCGCACTGGCATTAACGGACAGCTACTGGCTCCCCAATGACGTAGCAAAGTAGCCATAGCCTCCAATCATGATGCGTCTGTCTATACAGCTTGCCGACCAATGCCTCACCAACAGACTCATTGTCTCAGTCGCTTGTCTTAATTTATGGTTGCACTGGATGCCCTAGGCACAGGAAACTATCATATTCGTCCGCTGTGAAGGGACTCGGGGTCCGCCGCCAGCGTCATCACGGTCCCGCAGTTATCGGCTGCAGTGGCCTCATTATGTCTCCAGTGCTCTAAAGATATGAAGCACGCCGAGGACGATGTCAAACAACTGCGTAGATAAAATACCCACCCAGAAAATACCTTCAAGAATATCCAATACCTACTTGAAAGTCTAGATGGCATGAAGCTGAAGAGGTCTCTATAGCTCCTCGTCGCGATCTAAGATAGTCGATGGCAGGTAGAATAATTATACGGGAGCTACGCATGAAGACAGCCCGGCAGGTAATAAGCTAGCTTAGCCTTCACTCTTTAAAATAAATATTCCACATTAAGGGCATGGAGAAGATTGTATGAAACCTAAGGCGATGTTTCTCTAGCCCTCTGGCTGACTTGTAAAATATAGAATATTTGTCTCGGAGTACAAGACCCGGAGCCAGACGGAACATAAAACATGTGTCTAGGAATACGAGAGACCCGGGGTAAGGCAGTATATAAAGCCCTGCAGTTCAACCTAATTATATTAGTCTAGCTAGTTTTAACTTATCTATCTATTCTAGCTTCCCTCTAGATATAAAGCAAAGTTACTCCGTACTTATGCCAGTTTTACCGGTCCTCAGCTCCTTTCTGTTCTCAGCTATTCATTCACTCAATACATGAAGATAATTTAGAACATATAATCCTTACTTCTTAGTATATTAAGATGAAGCTCACCACCACCTTTCTTACACTTTTTGCTTTAGCTAA
Source organism: Calcarisporium arbuscula (assembly GCA_009828645.1). NCBI lineage: Eukaryota > Fungi > Ascomycota > Sordariomycetes > Hypocreales > Calcarisporiaceae > Calcarisporium > Calcarisporium arbuscula. The sequence goes on from WBSA01000016.1 coordinate 66,432, forward strand.
TGCCCAGACTCGGGCTGATATCCCGAGCTGTGCTCTACCTTGTCTTGATTCCGCTGTCATTGCAATTACTAAGTGCTCTACTACTCATTACTCTTGTATTTGCAAGGACTTCTCCGCTGTTCTGAATGTTGCCACCAATTGTTTTATGGCAAAATGTGGCGCAGACATTACCATTAGTACAGTCAATTCGCATATCCTATTTTAGTTAAAAGTTGTTTACTAATTACTATATAGACAAAGTGTTACCTGCTACTCAGGCAATTTGTGCAAGCCTGTCGTAATCTGGGATTAGATATTCTACCTGTGTTGTTTGGGGTAGAGACTGAGCTATTTGGTCGAGGTAATGGTAATTTCTTTGAATTGAAAAGGCCATTTTTAAGAAACGAGGGGGCAGCAACCATTCATCTGGATCTACAATCTGCCACGGCCATTCATCACCGCTAGTCCTTAGATGACTGCTACTAGCGGTGCTCGGCGTTGCTAATACTACAGTACTGTACTAGGCAGATACTCTAGGAATGGACCAGTAAAGCCTATCCAATGATAATAGTAGAAAACTCTCTCATGACTTTGTTTTTATAAATACCTATTCGCTTAAACACTGTATATTTACGTAGTGTCTTAACTGCCCTAGCCAGCGACGGCGGCATCATTACGACCAAGCGTGATGGTGATAGCCCAGAGCGCAACTCGTCCACTAACACGGTAGCAGCTGGACGGCGCCATAAAGCATTTTCCTACCTCAGTTAGTGCGCAATACGTGTTTTCGAGATATGTCGGCCATCTCCTGTCGATTTGTGCGCTGTTCTTTGCTGGTTTACAATGTATCTAGAATTATCGGAACTACCTTTCGATCCAGATCACTGAGCTTCACTAGTGTGTTCGCAGTCCCATAACGAGTGTTAAATCCAGTAAGCCAAAACGAAAGTTAGGCATCACATGAATGGTGAGGATTATTCTAGATAATACAGGCAGGATCTGTCAATAAGTGTAGTTTAATTGGATTCTACGGGCGGTATGGATGTGACTTTGCGGTTGGCTGTTTTCTTATCTGAATCTCCACTGCAAAAGAATTGTAGCTTCCGATCCTACAATGAAGTTCATTATATTTCCACCTTTCATTTAGTACGTGATGCTTTTGCTACTCCGTAGATGTACCAGTTTCAACTGCGATAAGTCGGCGTGAGACATACGAGCCGTGTTAGACATACGAGCCGTGTTAGACATACGAGCCATTTACGATCAATGATGGCCAGGATAATCTCTGTCTCGGCGGAGGTCCCGGGCTTGGGGTTTTTAGCCCTTCTCACAGCATTTAGCAACTTCCGTTATTTTTGGCGACATTATAATGCCTGGCTCTGATTCACCTGACTTCCGCCGATTATTTACTGATAACTTCTATTCCTCATCTTGGCGTATACTCGTGGGCTGCTTTTTAGTATAAGGTACCGTTGGTCTCAGTTAGTGTAAGTAATGAATGTTAGGACTGCTCCTACATAGGCCTCCAAGGTCATCATCCCGCTGTTGTGTTATATATCGCATCTTCTTTCTTGGCAAGTCCTTCACGGCGCTGACAACACAGCTCTTCGACACCTTATTATCGAAGTTCTCGAGGATAAATCCTACCAGTTCCTCATATGTTCTCAAAAGCTTTATATAAGAAACTTCAGCTTTTACTGGACTTGCGACTCATTACCTACGTGACACGCACAATCGAATACGTCCTGTGTATTCTACTATATAAACATTGCCCTAAACCGCGAGGCCGGTGGTAGCAGGCGGCCTGCTACCACTTGGGGTTAGCGAATCTGTGTAGTGCTATTGGCCGGAGCCGGGCAGCGGAGCCGGGCAGGGGTCCCCTACTACCAGATCCCCTGCTACCAACCAGCCTAATTTCCCCCTTATTTTTATTCACGCGCAGCCAAGCGGCCAAGTTTGGGTTTGCTCATAACCACGGGTTGGCCAGTGTTCATTCATTCATTCATTCATTCAGTCTATTACGCCCGGTGACCTGAGTCAGAAGGGCAACTATATGCTATTTACAATATCCCTTCTCAAGATTGCGTCCTATCCTCATCGAAGCCCTTGTAGTGATGCATCTAGTTCTGACTTTTTCCCTGCGTGTCATCTTGGTTCTACTATCCCTCACACGAGGAAATTTACTAATTTAGCCTGCTTAAAGGCATTTCTTTAAGTGTTCAGCATCCTATCTACAGCAACTGAAGCGAGGCCCAGGCTTTCTATCCATATTCCATATTCCATATGGAATCTTTTCGGTATGGATTAACGAATACCAGCCTGTATGGAATGTATTCCATATCTATTCCATACAAGAGATGACGTCATTACCTGACGGAGTCTGTCGTAGAGGCTGACCATCCTACCACATTTTCATCGTCTTCCATACCGTCACTCTCCTTGTCAGCCACATCTGGGAAATCCACTTTGATTCCTTGCGTTATCCCACTCTTAATCCAACTCTTCATGCACTCCCCTCTCTCGATCGTATGGCCACCTAGCTGACATCGATCCCATGAAATCGTACGCCTTGCCCCCGAAAAGACACGCTCAGGCTCAGCGGACATGGCTGGTATGGACAAGACGTCCACAGCCATCCGGGAGAGCCGTGGGTAGGTCTGTTGCTGCTCCTGGGACTTATGCGGCGGCTCGGTTGTACAAACGAGATGTAATGGTGCATTGTGATTGGCCTAAAAAAAACAATGCCCCGCAATGCGACTTCAAAAGTGAGCCTTCTAACGAAGCAATGTGATTGGCTAATATGCTGAGGTAAGCAAGCGATATAACGGAACGGCGACCTAGGTAACACGCACGGCGGCCGCTACAGGGGCGCCCGGGCGCGCATTTAAAATTGCGCGCCCTGCTGACTAACTTTTGCGCGCCCCCCTCCTCACACACACTGTTTTTAGTGACAAAATTCTAGTTAGCTACTGTTAGTTCAGAATTCGTTATTTCAATTGCCTATGACTATTATATCTATCCTTGGGCGAGAGCTTATCTTCTTATAGCAGTACGTCAATCTGCAATGCCGCATCCGTCCTAGACGCTTCTATCTACATCAACAGCTATTTAACTGAATACAAAGCCTCCTGTGCCTCACAATCCGCCGCGGCTGCCTCCCAGATCTCACGCATGCCTCTTCTGCTAGAGAAAGGATTACCTTCCATCTCAGCCACCACACGAGCCTCGACCCGCTCCTCTTCTGCCTTGCTCCAATCCAGATACGCCATCATCTCTTCCTTAGTCCAGTCTCTAGAGGCCTTCTGCGTTATACATTGCTTGCCCATTTGCTTCCAATCAAGACACCATGTGAAGCTTGCTTTATTATATCGTTGAGGCAAACCCATTGCCTTCCGATACTGTTGGTTTGTCTTAATACTGCCGCGAGGCTGCGCACTGTACCAAGCCTTTCTTGCTTCAACATATCTCTCATAGATGGCTCGTGGGGTCGTCATATCTGAGTTCTGGCGCTGCCACTGTCTCCACTACCGCTGCCTGGACTGCCAATGTCTGGACCGCTACTGCCTGGCTGACCATTATGCAGTCTGCAATAGACTGAACTGTAGATGTCTGGCTTGCCGCCGGGTGGTCTCCCAGATCCTGGTCCGCGTTTATGTGGCCCGCCCCGTGCTTGGACTGCTGCTGTCAGACCAGCGTCTATCTGACCTTCAGCTACCTGAACTGACGCTGCCTCTGTGGCTACTAGTGCCACTGCTGCTGGTGCCATTATATTGGTTGTCTGTACCGCAACTTCTGTGGCTGATCCTAGTAACTGAAAGAGCTCTGTGTATCGTAGAGGGCATGCCTTCGAGGTCATTGTATGACCCAATGTGTGACACCTACTGCATTTCGGCTGGGCCTTTGGCCGTGTTGTTGCTTCGATTGCTTCGAATGCGCTAGGCTCTCGCCTTGTGCTTGTTGTTGGCTGACTGCGTCTCTTGTTGAGCCGGCTTGGGACTGCTTTAGGCTCTAGCATTGGCTGTGGTTGAGATACATCTCGCCTCAAGTGCCAATGGGGATGAAAATGCTCCAGTAGAAGGGCTCGCCCTTCCTCCTCGAGCACCTTCAAAGTATGACACACACGGCAGCCCGTATGAGGACGTAAAGGTCCTGGTACAAGAGGCTTTGAGTGGCTTTGAAAGCACTGCCGTTGTTCCTGTACTTTACGCAGGGCCTTATGTGAGACCCAGCCTCGTATTGCCTCAAATAACACTCCAGAGACATCTAGAGGCATTGATACCTGCTGAGAAGCGCGTATATACTTCAGCTCCTTCAGTTGGTTAGTAACAGCAGGTCTTATGGCTTGCCAAGCATCAAAGAGATCCAAGGTAGATATCTTAATATGTGCTTTTATTAATGAATGGATCCCTTCGGCCCTGGGGTATTCATTAGTCTCTATCTTTGTAGTGCCATAAGCCACCTGCCTTGAGGTAGCCACGTTGCCAAAGTGTAAATGTGTATCAACCCATGCTCTGACGATCCTCTCTTTAAATGGATCAAGCCAGGGTAGTCCTGATGTATCTGACTGCTCCTGTATATTTCTCAACATACTTACACTCAAAGTTGGTCAGACGCTCTTGAAATATCGTTCAGTTGGAGAGGCTACAATTGAGTGCCAGAATGCGTAGAATTCATCCCATATCTTGTCTCCCTGGCCACCGCCGGCTAGAAATTCCGGTCGGCAATGTTGTAGGACTGCCTTATTGACCGTGCCAAGTGCAAAGTAGTCCCTTAGACAAAGGGAACCAGATTGCAGCAGCATTTATCGCTGCTAGGCATCGGTCTGTCAAGACAACAGAAGGAAGGTCGCGTTGATATAGAGATCTGAGATGTTGCAAAGCCCATGAGTAGTCCTCTTCTGTCTCTCCCGACAGAAATGCAAAGGCAATACAGAAAGAGCGCTCACAAGCATCAACACCAACCATATCAAGAAGTGGCATCTTGTGCTTATTTGTCTTGTAGGTGCAGTCCAGCAGCAGAACATCAGGGTTGCATTGGAGGTATGTAATAGAGTCCGGCTGGGCAAAAAAGATTGCTGTAACCCGATTATCAGAATCTAACCGAACCTGACACCAGAATCCCTCTTCATGTAATTGGTCGACTAGTGCTTGTATGCTGCTTTGGCCCTCGCGTAGGTCTCGTCTTGTTGCCGCAATCTGATTGTAGACATCTCGCTGAGTTGCGAGTGTATTAGAATTATTATGCAGATAGGTCCTAATTTCACGAGGAGCAGTTTCCAGAGGCCGCGAGACTTGAGATAGTTCGAGCATCACCCTCGCTAAGCTGGCGATGTATCGGGTGTGCAGATGGGTCTTCACTTGGCGGGTGGTTGTGTAGCGAGTATTCCTCGCCTAGTCGATGGCTCAGGACCCAAGACGTCCCGTCTAGAGATTGTTTTGCAAGCACGGAAAACTTGCAGCCTGTTCCACGGCTACATGTACGGCGTCTTCGCTCAATTGACGTGCTTGGTGGAAGCTTGTTTCGGTCACATGCAAATACAACCTTCACCCGACCATTTGGGGTCTTGGACGATTTGCCTGTAGTGAATGCATAGCCTCTAGGCTTTGCCCAGGCATTGATAGCCGCAAGAAGCGATTCACGTGAATTATATACATCCTCTGGCGGGAGCACGTCGTCGGAGAATACTGGTTGGATCATGGCGAAACTGTTCAGCGGGCAATAATGGCATTACTGTGTGAGGAGGGGGGCGCGCAAAAGTTAGTCAGGCAGGGCGCGCAATTTTAAATGCGCGCCCGGGCGCCCCTGTAGCGGCCGCCGTAATCCCAATCAGACTGATATCAAGGTGATATCAAACTAACTGATTCATGGTATGCAGCTCGATTACACTGTGACAGTGATGAAAATACAACAACTAGTATACAAAAGTGACCTATATCATACCCATATTAACGAGGCGAATTGCAGTCTCGTTAGTCACACTCACGCACGTACCGTACTGACGTTTAACAATGTGTGTAGTTCCCCATAAGCCATGTTTCTTCAAAACACGAATCGCCAGATCATCACCGCAAAACGCCAAAAATGAGCCTGGGAGTGAGCTGCATGCTCGAGCCACAGGCTTCTTTACATCGCTGCATAGAAATGAAGCCTCTAGTAAATGTACTGGTACATTGTTCATGTACTATTTTACCTCGACTGGAAGGCTTGAGTTCAATGACGGCACTAGCTGAGTGGCAAGGGTTCGTTTTCTAACCGACGGTACCTGTGCCGATCGTCAGGTCACGGGGGGACTTGAAAACGATGGAGCTTGATCAGACGATAAGCGGGAAATGGACTGGTGAGACCTTTATTACTAGCTAGCCTCTACCATTTAAATGCGATTATGCGGCTCCTGTCTTGGATGGCTTGCTAGGCGCAAACTACCATGGTGGTATTTAATACGGCTCCTGGTTACAAGCAAGCGCGTTGCATCTCTGTTCACTCTGGGTTCCCCAAACCGTCATGATACCTGATGGATAATTACTCAGCAAGGTTTCTCCAGGCAACATGGCAATATATTTAGATTCGAGGTTAAGAGGTTCGCAATTCAGTGATCAATCCAAATTCAACATGAGAAGGTGCAATAATATTGGAACACCACGGTAAGCTATTTACACAGAGTTGCTTTCTCGCCATCTCTTCCTTACGGCTCTGTACAAGTCAAGAATGGAATGAAGAACCTACAGTAACAATGTAAGGTTTTCAGTTTCGCTATTATGTGAATTTAGTTTGGTAGAGTGGTTAAATGCGACTTCTCGAGTACCTCAATATTTACATCTTCATAAGGTAAACACTATATATTTATATTGGACTGCAAGGGTATGAATCAGTGTAGTTTAGGGAGATGAAGGCCAACGCGTATTGGGTAGTTGAATGTATTGGTGGGCGATGCTTAACTTGCTCATGGAACACCAGGGTGCCATTGTGTCTTGATAGCTGTCCCACCCATTCTGCACTGCCACTATTCTCATTGTGGGGTTTTAGTATTCGACGAAGGCAAAGAAAAAATGGGAGATTTAGTTAGTGTTTAAGCCAGCGCTCGAGTCCCATCTAATTACCTGGGGCTTTTGGAGTCGTCGTTCAATCGTGCTTCCACTGCATGCTGAACATGAGAAGTCTTGATGGCTTTGACGGCGGACAATAGCTGCATCCATAGTCTACCAAGTGGCTTCAGCTTGAATCCACTTCGACGTTCAGACTGTCACTGCTATGGGTCGGCTTTTCTTTTTTTGTCATCTAGCTAAATATGGCGTTAATGTTGTGGAAACAATAGGTGGTGCACGACGCAAGCCACCGTTACGTCCCCACGATGTACGGAATGTGGACATCCGAAGATCCCAGACACCCCGGCTTGAATCCTTGACCCCGGACCCCAGACAAGGAAAAGGGGCTCTATGATCTACATCGTAGTGTCATTGTTATACTCCTCATGGTCAAATTTCATACCAATTCATGGCTGTTTTCAGGTTCAAAGGCCAAGACTGTTGGAGCAGCTAAGATTGTTTTCCGTTTTTGGCCAAGCCTTCGTGTTTGCGACGCCTCATCGCACATCCTCCACTCAATTTCAGCCACTGGGTCAACCAACTGTCCCGGTACTCCAGACGTTTCAGGATATGCCAAGTGAACCCGTCCCGTCATCATCTGTAAATTGGTGGCAGCCTTCATGGTATATTGCCTTTGGCGCAGAATATATCTCTAATTGCGAGTTGGAGAGGATTCATGCCAACCTTCAAGCCTCTCCTATCCACCTTCAATAGCAACTCCCGAGTTTCCCTTTTTTGGCTAGCTTGCTTTACCCCAGAGCTGGGGCAGCCTCTCCAGAAATAGGTACAAACCAAACAACTAGGATCGGAGATGAAGAGCATGAGCGAGGCGCAACCCGCCGCCGTTGAAACGTACACGCAGGCAGTCTCCACTTGGCTGTGGAGGAATTCAATCCTCCTGGGCGATGCAAGTTGGCTACAACATAATGTCATCATGCATCATGGCAAATGATCGCTTCATTTGGCCCTGTCTACTGGTGTCCTGAAGGCAAAGGGAGTGCAAATATGACGATTCCATCCACTCCTAGCGTACCAACACCTTCCCGTTGTTGTTTGTTCCCATGACTGTTGTCGACGGCAATAACAGCGACGACGCCCTTGTCTCATCTCGACCACGTCACACTAAAGATCCATCCGCTTCGCAGATAACTCATGTGACCGTTCCAGCACCACTTTTCTTCCCCCCTCCAACACTACTAGTCGACCTTAGACATGAGTCGAAATCCGGGGTAGCCCTCATGCTGGGTGGATTGTGTCTGCTAGCTTGACCAGTATCTGGGGATTTTTTTGAAAGAAATTACCTCATATGGGCAAAGAAGAAGACGCCGTTGGCGTAAATTTGTTACATAATTCCCTGGATAAATACGTACGCCACCAAGATGTGTTTGCTAGCTTCATCCATGTCTGGGGTTATTTGACGGAATATCCTTCGGTGGGAAGAGAAGTTGATGGTCTTTGTAAGTTATTCACCCATTGGTTAGATAATTTCCTCGTTGGGCAAAAGAAAACCGTCGTGGTTATGGATCTGTCGGCGGTATCCTCCATCAGATTTCCTCGGCTGTGACTAAAATAGTGTGGTACCAGTAGCTTGGCTCGCTCCACAGCTAGACTAGATATCATTGGAGTACGAAAATTGGACGGTTTTTGTCGTACCAGAACATCTACGTATTGAATTGGGTATCCATGTTCCAGTTTTGTAACCTTTACGGGGTCGTTTTTACGCCGTTAGTATCTATAACGGCCGAGGCTGTGGGGTTGGTGTATCTACGACCGCGCTCGCCATCGCCACCCATATAACCTCATCATGTCGCATCTCATCTCGCATAGTCGTCTTCATCATAGTCTTTCCCCAGATTCAGTATAGGCAATATGCAGACCTCCCTCTACTTCCTCCTGTCTCAGCTTAGCGCTCTGGGTGTGGGTTTATGCCTCACCTGCAGCAACCAATTATCATCAGCCTGCCCGGATTCAATGGGGAAATTGCGCCGTCGCATACAACTCAACGCTGCCGATTACTTGCGGTGGTCTTACCGTTCCTTTAGACTACTCCTCTCCCAGTTCCAAGGAAACTCTTAAACTCCAACTGTTGAGGATTGCGGCCACTAAGAAGCCCAAGAAAGGGAGCATCTTGATCAACTTTGGGGGCCCCGGTTCGTCGGGGCGATCAGATTTTGCTAGTTTAGGACCGTTGCTTTCAGGGTGAGACTTCACATATCATATAATGGTTGTTGGCTTTTGCCATCCATACCGGCATGCTAACTTTTATCATGTACTTAGGGTATCTGGTGGACACTATGACCTGATTAACTTTGTTCCTCGGTAAGCGAGATGTGCTACTCACATAGCTATAAGGATGCTTACCTTTTCTTTTATTCTATAGCGGCACAGGCGAGACCCTCGCTTTTTCATGCTATCCAGATGCCGGAACAAGGGGTATTAATTCACTTCTCTATCCAACCGTAGCTGGACAATCCTCTGACGTGGCGGCGGGCATAAACTGGGCTTCCGCCGCGATGTTCGCCAATCAATGCTCAAGTCAGAAACAGAATGCTTCGCTTGTTGGGACCGCTTTTGTGGCACGAGACATGATCCAGATTGTTGACGCTTTGGATGAGGACGGGATGCTGCGATATTGGGGTGAGAAAAGCCTTTATCTGAACTATTTCGTTTCATAAGCTAATCGGAATCATCTCTTCCGCTAGGCTTTTCCTACGGAAGCTTGCTTGGGGCAACTGTGGCTTCCATGTTCCCAACCAAGGTCGATAAGATCATCCTTGATGGGATTGTGAATCCATTCGAGTACTACGCAGGACGGTGAGTTTGTTGTGGCCCTGATTTCCATCCGCATTTCACTTCCTCCACAAAATTTGACGGACTGATTTTCATTTGGTGACTGAATAATAGCGAAATACAAATGGTTGAGGACTCCGACTCCGTCTTCCTGGATGGTTTTGTAACCGGTTGTATCAAGAATCCAAACAAATGCCCCCTGGGACACGGTTTAAGCCCATTAGCGCTGCAGGAAAAGATTTACGCATTCCTGGAAACTCTCAGAAAGAGCCCTATTCCTATTCTTGCAACAGGCAGTATTCTCGATTACAGTACTCTCAAGTCGCTTCTCTATAGCTCACTATACAATCCGACTACCTGGCCCCAATTTGCCCAGATCCTCCAAGATCTCATGAAAGGTAATTCCGCAAGCTGGGTCTCCTACTTGGCCTCCCTCGCCGCGTCAGCGGAGGAGAGTGACGGCGAATCCACCTATGCAATCCGATGCAGTGACTACAAGCAGCGATCCAATGACGTCAAAGACGTAATTCCAATCCTCAGCGCACGCTATCGGAAGAGTCGCATTGGAGGGGATGTCTCCGATTCGGTCTTCACCAGGTGTTATCGCTGGCCATTCACAGCAAAAGAGCGTTACACCGGCAACTTTAATGTCAAGACGAAAAACCCCGTCTTGATTATCGGAAACACCTACGATCCAGTGACTCCTTTTGGCTCAGCTCGCGTCCTCAACTCGGCGCTCAAAGGGAGCACTCTGGTACGACACAATGGGTTTGGTGTAAGTCTATCTAAATTGTCAATTTATGGATATTTAGGACACCCTTACTGATTACTCACGGTTGTATAGCACACGTCTTTCCGTCAAGCATCGTTGTGTACATTCCAAGTTGCGAGGGATTTCTTCGACAGAGGCAAGCTTCCGAGGAGTAACACTGTCTGCCAGCCAGATGCGAAATTGTACTCTGGTGAGAATGATTGGGATAGTCTTGTGAAAAAGTTAAGGTAGCAATATACTGGGTACAATAGCGGTGTTACCGGATAAATAGCCCATATCTTCATGGCATGGTTTGAGGGTTGGTAATCCACGAGCTGGCAGTGTATATTCTTTGGGCAATAATATATGGTTTGTGCCTTCTCTACTATATCAATAGAATTAAATTCAAGACGTGATGATTGAAGGCTTGATATATACGACATATTACTCTTACGCGTTTCATCGTGCTTCTCAGAGACACTGTGAGAAGAGATCGAAAGTTTCTTGTCTTTACACCTAGTGACCGATGCTATGCAATCTTATGCATAGATGTGCCCAGGTAGTTAGTTGCCCTATAAAAAATCTATCGTGTAGTTTTCAGAGTATAGCCATGGGAGTCAGTTAATCGCTATGCTTGATGCTTGTATTTTTTATTTTATTTTTGGTAAAAAGTATCCCCTAAATCTATTTCGACTTATTCTATATCCTTAACCTATTACGTAGAGAAATTGTTAAGCTTGACCCATGCCGCTAGCTCCTCCCTGTCCCTCGCCACCCATGAAATCTTCGCCTTAATAGCATCCTTACCTTGAGCAAGAGCCTGGTTAAACCCGGTAGTGTCTTTGTTACCAAAGAAATCTTCTAGATTGGAAAGCTGCTCCGAAGTACTCAAACCTGACGTTATAAGGTTGATCATACTGTTCAGTAGAGTCATACCAGGCGGCAGTCTCTTATGAATGATATCCCAATCTTCCATCAGCCAGTCAAACAGAGCTTGGGTACCTTCCGCGTGAGTTAGAAGACCTGCGACAGGCATATATACGTCTTGGTCCTTGACATCATCGGTAAAGAGCAAGCCCAGGGTTCTCTTGATCAGCGCAGGTTCCCTGGTGTGACCAAAAATCTGGAGGCATCTATTGCGTTCATCGCCGTTTGTGGCTGAGCGATAGTAACTCAACAGTTTTTCATACTACACAAAAGTTTTTCTCGTTAGCAATAGCATAGGTAAAAAGAAAGGCAGACCATAATGGCTATTTTGGTGAAGGGCCCAGAAGCTTGGGACAGGGACAGTCGTATACTTACTTCTTCCTTGCCGCCATGTTTCAGTGCAATTGCAAAGACGCTTTTTCTGATGTTTGGATGAATTCCAGAGCGGTCACCGTCCATAAGCTTAGCAAACATTTCCTTGGCAGCTGCAACGACGGTCTTGTCGCCGCTCAGCCCGGCACTCTCAAAAAGCATGGCTTTGAACTGCTGGTCCACATGGCCGTCACTCTCAGATAGTGACCATCCTATCTCGTTTGCCTTGGGGCCTACTAGCTGTCGATGGAAAGTCTCTAAACTCTTCTTCTCAGTTGGCTCTTCAAAGGCCCAAGAATCGCTGATGCAGTCGAGGCTCGCAATGATTTCATGCCACACCACATATTCTGTCTCAAAGTCAAAGCTGCGCAAGAGGTTGAGTAAGCTGGTAATATCTTGTTGTCCAGATATAGTCAATGCAGTAGCATCCGCAACCAGGCCGACTCTATCTTCGACACTTAGCAGACCATCTCTGGCGGCTATACTCAGCTTCTTCAGACGGGAAGGCGTATATGCAGTGCGATAGATGCTGGTATGGTCGGCATTGAGCTTGAAAAAGTCCGTATTTGACAATTTAATATCTTTTTCGCGTTCGTACAAGACTTGCTCTGTGTCGATGCCATCTGCTGTCCGGAGGCGGAGCAGAATAGGGTACAGTAGTTCGTCTTCTTCAGACTTGGTGTCGCCTGTCCTCAGCAGACGGTTTTGCTTGACATGAATTGTCTTCCCATCCTCATCCTCAGTGACAGTGACAACGGGGGAAACCGACCTTCTTGGTCCATATGGCCATCATTTCTTGGATTGGCGTGCCGCTGACCGTACTCAATGATGTCCATAAATCTTCAGTTTTGGTGTTGCCATACGCGTGCTTCTCAAGGTATTTGCGAACACCTGCTAGAAACGTATTTTCTCCCAGAGAATTGGCTATCATACGGAGCACAGCAGATCCTTTAGAGTAAGCAATCTCATCAAAGATCTGATTTATCTCGTCAGCACGCCGGACAGGGACTTCAATCGGATGGCTGCTCCTCAAGGAGTCCAACCGCAGCGCGGTCTGAAGCCGGTTGGTAGAATATGTCTGCCAAACATGCCACTCAGGAAAGAAAATGCTAGCAGCATGCTAAGAAAAGAGTCAGTCAGTGTCTAGCATTGCAATGTTTGACAAGCGCACAAGAGTAAAGGAAAGGAGAATAAGCTTACCCAGGAAACCCATGTTGCAAAGCCCTCATTTAACCATAGACCTTCCCACCAGTCCATAGTCACGAGGTTACCGAACCACTGGTGGGCCAGCTCGTGTTGGACAACTTCGACCACCCACTGTTTGGTATCTGCACCGCTCTTCTCCTCATCCCACAGGAGGTTAACCACGCGGTAGGTGATGAGACCCCAGTTCTCCATGGCACCTGGACCTTGATCTGGGATTGCCACATGATCCAATTTGGGTAACGGAAATTCAATACCAAAGAGATCCTCGTAGAATTTCAACGTCTTTATGGAGAGGTCGAGGGAGAAACGGCCAGTCTCAATGTCCTGACCTGGGGGGGCGTATACACGCACGGGTATTCGAAAGTCGCGTGACTCGATGTAGTTGAGCTCACCGACAACAAAGGCGACCAAGTATGTCGACATAGCAGGAGTAGTATTAAAGTGAACAGCTTTTTTAATGCTTCCACTTACTTCAGAGTGCACCTCTCTCTCAGACGCAACATCCATATTGCTGAGACAGGTCAAGGTTTTATCCGCAACTAGCGTAATGGTGAACTTGGCCTTGAGAGAAGGTTCGTCAAAGCAGGGGAAAGCACGTCGAGCGTCGACAGGCTCCATTTGCGTAGCTGCAAGGACGCCTTCAGAGCCATCATCCCTCTTGTAGGTAGACCGATAAAAGCCCACCAATTTGTCATTTAGCTGGCCAGTGAACTTCAGCTCCAACTGAGCTTGGGTGCCCTTGGCGAGGGTTTCTTGAAAGCCAAAACTAGTCACCTGCTTTGCTTCATCATGGGAAATTTTGATAGGTGAACTGGGCGATTGTATGTAAGTAAAATAATCTTTAAAAGGGGAGGAGACAACGTCGACATGAATGCCAGACTGCTACTCACCTAATTGGTTGTCCGTTGGAGGACACTTCAGCTTTGTGGATGTCTATCTCCAAGGTATGCAGCGAGATGGAGCCAGAATCCCGAGCAACATCGAGATCAATTATCACAGTGCCATCAAAAGTGAAGTTGTCGAAATTAGGCTCGAGAGTGATGTTGTAGTGTCGGGGTATAACGTTGGATGGAAGCAGCTCACGGCCGCCAGCCGCTTCGAGTTTTGCCTGCGTTCCACACATTATGTCTGAGTTGTAGATCCTAACTAGCGGGAATCTCAAGTGAATCAAATAGATGACCAAGGGTGGGGAGGGAAGCTACTATTCGATGAACTCGGAGAAGGTGTGGGTGAATACACTGAAGTGAGATTGACAAGCGAAACGTGGCTGTCGAGTGGTCGGATAGATGATAGGGCTATTATCGACAGGCGAGAATAGGCAGCTATTATACCAAGTTTGGCCGGAGCACGCGGGGTGCGAGCGTTGCGGGGGGAGGATTGGAATGGGAATAGGCAATAGAAAAGGCAGCCGTGGTGACGTTGGATGGACACGTAGACGGAGAATGGGGACGGTTAGAGAAGGCAGTTGTTATTTCACGCTGAAATCAATGGAAATAGACGGATAATGATGGCTTATGAGTTTCTAAGCCTCATGGATCTATGTAGTCGCCTTCTGTGAAAGACTCATCGCTATCGTTGTAAGTTTTGAAGTCTTTACATATAGTGCGTATATATTGTACGGGTTGATATGTGGTAAATTATCGCACCAATTCTCCTTGGCAAATCTCTATTATATGTACCAGTTTCAAAATCGAACATTAGTTGACGATAGTGTTAGCGAAACAGGTTTACACTTATATACGGGGCGCTTATTGAAACATAACCGTCAACCCAAGTGCATCAAAGTCACATGTTATCATAATCAGACTCCTCATTTACATCATGATTTTTTTATACAACTCAAATCCAGAGTGTTAATATAACCAAAAAGGGAACAAATAGAGACTTCATCGAGATATAATAGGAAATCTTATCCTCTTCCCCTCTCCAGGGTAGCCGGATATCACGGCCTCACAGTGGTCATCATGCGACGCAGGAGCCATTTCCAGTTGACTCGTTCCAGGCAATGACCACTCCCCGCGACCACTCTGGGGAATAAAAAGCAAAAGGCTGGGGTGGAGCCGTGGTTGAGAGTCGGGGTGCGGGTTGGGTGTTGTGATGCGGCTGATTTGCCTCTTTTGGTAAATCAACTCTAGCCGTCCAATAGCCTGGATGTTAGACGCCATGTTTGCCTCCCCAACCGCAATTACCCACCTAGGCTAATAGTAGGACCTCTTGTTAGCCAACTATTGCCACCAGTGCCATTGGGCGGCAGGGATCCGAGTCGGCCGTCAAGTTCAGTACTAAGTAACTTGTAATATACAGATCGGGCAGTCAATGGGGCCTCGCTCAGGCAATGTCCAGAGGTAAGGCATTGCAGGTCCGTCACGCTAGAGCGAATCATGTGGAGAGCTTCAATAGGTGGCACATCCAGACACACGGCACTTTGTCAATCTATGCACATGCATGTATATGTTGTATATGTATGTATATATCCTTAGCATCCCTCATATCAACAACTCAACAATGCCGACAACACACCACGTTCTGTCCAAGACTCAGAGAAACACTTCCCCATAACCCGCCTAGTCCAATTGAACCTATTTGAACTCGTCTCATATTTGTCTATTGGCACGTAAGCTTCGTCACATCCAGCGGCCATGTCGATCCAACCCACCCTGGTGAGCGCCGAGCCGGACATCCTCTCCGCAAAGGAGGAGGAAAAGGACAACTACCTGGCTCACCAGCCCACCAACTCGCGAGACCCGACCATCACCTTCGAAGAATTCGCCTACTGGGCGCAAAGGACACGTCTGGATGAGAAAAATGCTCAGAAGGCCTTCCGCGAGGCCCGCGGCCCGCGCACTATCAAGAACACTTTGACAAACCGCTTCGCCAAGGCTGAGGTCACGGAGCTCGACACCAGCAGCACGGGCAACAAGGCTGTGGGCAATACCTCCTCCAGTCACAACGAGGTCATGCTCGGCGTGTCGGAGCAGGAGTGGAAGCAGGCAAGTCGCGCCATGCGCAGTGCGAGCTGGGGCGCAGTGTTTTATCTCCTCACTACGGATGTCCTGGGACCCTATTCGACGCCTTGGGCATTTGCACAGATGGGATATGGGCCTGGTGTTGCCTTGTATACGGTTTTTGGCGCTCTGGCTGGCTAGTATGTGCTTCATGTCTGACCTTGATGAGCGTTACATCAGTTGTACATGAATACTAACACGAGACGACAGCTCCGGATGGATCCTCTGGCAGTGTTTCCTCGGCCTCGACTCGGACCGCTACCCTATCCTCAACTATGGCGAACTATTCAATCGATTGTTTGGCCGCGCACCACGTCTCTTCGTTAACTTCATGCTCGGCATCGAACTCATGCTATCCGTCTCTGTCGTCATCCTCAGCAATGGCCAGGCCCTCTCCCAGATTTCCCAGGGAGAGAATGGCAGTAATGGCAACGGCATCTGCTTCGTCGCTTGCCTCATAGTATTTACGTCAGCGGGCTTTATCCTCGGCCAGGTCCGGACGCTTGGCCGGTTTGCCTGGGTTGCCAATTCGGCTGTCTGGATCAACATTGTCAACATGTGCATCTGGTATGTCTCTCAACTGTCAAGTCTCCTCCTAGTGTTCTAATTAGCATCAAAATCATTGTCTTGCTAATCCATCTTACTGCATATAGCATGGGTGTTGCTGTCCACTATCCCCCCAACTTCAAAGCTAGCATGGCATCATTTGGCTTTGGTCCCGGGCCCATCAAGACTTTCGCCGGCACACCACCCCCTGGCTTTGCAAGCAGCGGCACTGGCTTCACGGCATCCCTCAACGGCCTCAACCAGGCCATCTACTCCTATGGCGGAAGCATGATATTCCCAGCTCTCCTTTCTGAGATGCGCCATCCCTTGGATTTCTGGAAGACGCTCATATGTGCTCAGCTCTTCATATACTCCGTCTACATCTTCTTCGGCATCTTTGTGTACTCTTTCCAGGGCCAGTTCGCATTCAATCCTGTCCAACAGGGTCTCTCTCCGTATGGCTTCCAGACAGCCACCAACGTCCTGTACCTCGTTTGTGCCCTTATTGCTGCCTCTCTTTATGGCAATATCGGCTTCAAGGTCATATACACGGAAATCCTGCAGGAGGTGTTCAACTTCCCTCCGCTGACAAAAAAGAAGGGCAAGATTGTTTGGTCTGCCCTTATCCCCTTCTACTGGGCCTTTGCATTTATCATTGCAGCTGCTATCCCCCAGTTCTCCTACATCTCCGGTCTTATAGGCGCATTTTTCATCCTCTCATTTTCTTATACCTTTCCAGCTGTCTTAGCCATCGGCTTCTGGGTGAAGAAAGATTCTATCACGACAGAGGAGAAGTTTGATCCCCAGACGAGACGTTTTAATTACATCGACACAGGATTTACCAGGTGGCGGCGCGGTTTCATGCAGCGTCCTCTATTTAATCTCTTCAACATTTTTTACATGCTTGGAAGCCTTGTCACGATGGGTCTCGGAGTATATTCCAGCATTGAGGGCTTGATTGCGGCGTTTAGTGGGAGCAGTGCTGCGACAAGTTTTGGCTGTACTCCTCCAGTATAAAGCGCGCCTGCGAGAAGTGGGAGTAGTAAGGCGGCACACAGCACTTAACTGGATTCACCTGAATAGCCAAGACTATGCATGTAATGGACGACGGCCTAGGTGTATATAGTCGCACATTCTCGGACTTTTCCAGTCACAACTCATCTGACATAAGACTGTAGCACACCTACTATGGGATAATTAATTCACATCTAACCCATTCTGTGTAATTATGCTGCGGCAGATGCTTGTCGGCTAACCCACCTCGGTATAGGTCTGATCTTGACGTTGGAAACCAATCACATATACTCGGTGTGCATGAATATATTTTTTCCGTCCCTGTGAGCGTTTCGATAGCGTTCTTCCTATACTTCCTCGACTCATTACCACGGATACTCGTAGAAGGTTCCCCATTGATGACATCAGTATGCCTTAGATGACAACTGTAACTATGTCTGCCCTGGCTTTACTTAGGACGTATGTCCTTCCATTTCAAGCACACTAATATAATGAAGGTTTATATTACACCTGCACACACTCCTCTGCGAGGAGATAGACTGCTGGGCTGAATGGCCTTCCAGTCGTAAAGTCACAATCCTAATACTAAGATATTAGATCCAAGTTTTATTGACAAAACTACTGCACTAGATGAATAATTTAAACTCAGGCTTCCTAACTATGAACAGTGGTGGATATTTGCAAGGGCTGCCATTAAATGCTTCCGGATGGTATGATAGATCCCGGCTTTACCATCTGCAATGACTGCATCTAGCTGCTCTGTACAGCCCATCAGCAGGTTTTGCTTTGAAGACAGGAGGGTAATTCAACCAAATAAAGGGAAGCTATCTATTTCGGTAGAAGGAGCTCTAGTTTTTAGCTGTAGTATTCGCCTACTCTGTACTTCTCGCCTCTCTATCTTATGCAGTCAGGACGACTTTTTGTGAGCCCGCTTCCTGAACTGTACTTCTGGGCCACGCCGAACAGAGATAAATGCGTCCGAAACCTGCATTTGCCTGCTATCACTCGCACCCCATCCAAGCTTCGCGTCGCCTCCCCCAACGGTAGATCCGGGCGCCCTTCGAATGTCTAGTCGATGTAGTGTGCGTGCGACTGTAATCAGCATCTCCATCATGGCCAGATTCTTTCCAACACAGTTTCCAGGCCCATTGGAGAAGGGATGGAAGTTAGTCTTGATCCGGGCCACGTAGTCTGCCATCACTCCGTTTCGCTCGTCCACGATCCAGCGTTCGGGGCGAAATACCTCCGGGTCACCATAAACCTCCTGATTGCGTGAATTCGCCCAGGTTGACGTACCAACTATTGTCCCGGGTGGAAAGTACTCTCCTTTGATCATGATACCGCCTTGCATGACCTCTCGGGGCTGTTCACTGGGTCCTGAGGGTGTGATGCGCATTGCTTCGTCTATGCACGCCCTCAGATAGGTACATCCAAGGAGTTTTGGGCCCTGGATAATATCTTCAGGCGATTCAAAGGTGTCGCATATTTCATCCACAAGTTTATTTAGCCTCCATGAGTCACCAGTGAGGTAGAAAACAACCCAGAGAGGCTGATACCTGTAGTGTCAGAGCCGGCGATGATAAACAGGCTAGATTCTCCTCGTATTTGGTCCTCACTCAAAGCGGGAAGACCTGTGTCGGGGTCTTGAGCGTTATGTAAGAAGTAAAATATGTCCTGGCGTCGCTCTGATTCGGGTTTCTCAGACTGCTGTTTTTGCAATGCAACTCTGCTGGTGATATTTTCCTCGACAAACGTATTGTATTTCCGTACAGCCGGCGGTGTGATAAGGTCAAACAGCGTCTCAAGACCGTGGGGTTTAAGCCAGAGGATGAGTTTGAGGAATGGGGAATGGCAAATCTCGGTCGATTGTTAGCCTCACCGGTCGAGCCAGCATCCTCCGGACTTTTTGCACGAAGGTGACCTTACCGTATAGTAAAACTGCATGTATTGGACAATGCAATGCGGAATCACCTTTAGTGGGTTGTCGCCGGGTTCTTTTATATCAAAGGATCTTCCGAAGCTGAGCTCTCCCATAATGTCAAAGACGAGCGCATCCAACTTTTCCGACATATCCACTGTAGAGGACCACTCCGTAGTGCTATCATTTCCCTCCAAGAGCAGCTGGTTCCAGCGATCAACGTGCTTCATTATAAAAACAGAAGCGGCACGTGTCAACTTCTCCGTAAAGCATATGTTAAGATACTTGCGCCTTCTGGCATGCGCAGTGACATCAGTGATCGTCAAGGTGGCTTCTTCGCTTGCTTTTCTCCGAAGCGCCGTGTAGAACAAGCCTCGCCGCACATTGGATTTCGCACCATGAATGTCGGCGTACGCAGCTGGATCACAAAAGAGGACGGTATTGGGTGCAGCCCGGATCTTGCTGCCATAGATCTGGAACTGCTGCCACAGCCAGATGTGTCGGTCGCCTCGCGCAGCATAATACCACGATGGAATTCCGCTTGCACGAGCCCAAAACGGGCCCGGAATGTGGGCGAGTGGATGAAGGAAGAGGTTATATGCGGCTGTTGCAATGAACTAAATGCCGTGGTTTTCTCTGGTCAGCTGGTCTGTGCGGATTGGAGACGTGAGGAGGAGAGACGCGCACCAGAACAGGCCCAATTGAGACGAGCACAGCTATCCACACCCCCAATGACAAAGGTTCGACAGCCACCTCCAGCATGACGACTTGGGGGGGCAGAGATTGCGCGGAGAAACGGGTTTCAGTTGATGGTAAATACGTATAGAGACGCGAATGAGAAAGGTTATGAAGGGCGGATAGATGGTGGTTATGGTGCAGATCAAAGAAGGAAGACGTGGTCTCGGACATGGGGTGAATAGACGCCCGTTGAAACCCTATATCACCCAACCCCTGCATTGCATATGCGCTCAGGCATCCACAGAAGCTATGCGTATTATGTGCTGGACGATTACAAACGACATTTGGCACCCCAGCTCTAAAAGGAGGGGGTTTATCTGAGTTCCAAGAGCGTAGAAAAAGCCAAGGTTTGAACCAACGGTATGTTACATCGGCACCTCAGGCCCTGGTCGGTGAGAGAAATGAACGGGCTGTGACTGCGGGCAAATCACAACAAGCTCACACTTACGCATCACATCGCAAGAACTAAGCGACTGCCTAGTGCTTCTCGTCCTGCCATACGCCTCGGATTAATGGTGAACTATTATTACAAAAATTAAGACGTCCTCGGAATGCGAGCTCACCAGCCGCCACACCGATTGATCTTGGAGTCTCGCCCCGCCAAGCCGGACTCGAACGATCCGTTGCTTGATGACAGTGGGGGCGATCTGGCCAATAAGACCCTTGATTAGGACGAACTGTCGGGGATGTCTGAAGTAAAGGCGGGAAGCGCCTTCTGGGCCAAAATACCTGAGTTTCTCTCCAGTTTTTGCCTCACTCACCATCAATGTGTAAAGTGCCTACTGAGCTCTCTCCAGTCTGTCTCAACAACCCCAGTCAGTGTGAACTGGTCTATATAGTCACCAGCCGGGTCATAGCTGCACCTCCTAGCGACGCAGAAGACATCAAAGACTAGTCGAGACCTTTAACAGGACAGTTGCCAAACAGAGACCCCCCAGTTCTAGACTAATCGAAATCATCATCACCGTGGACATTAAAGCTGTCCAGAGAGATATCCTGTCTGTGTATTGACTCGGCGTTTTGAGCGCTTTGCGCTGGTTCAATGCGTTGGGGTCGGGGCTCGGGGTCGGGGCTCGGAAAATCGGCCTCTATTCTTCTATGGCGGGATCTCCAGTGCAATTCCTAAGTGCTGGCCTGTGTGTATAAAATGCAACTGCCGCTTTGCAGCTGCCTTGTTTCTTTGTCTGGCAAGACATTGCAGAATACCGTAGGCAGTGCGGATGCCAGAAAAGCCGCAGTCATCACTTGCGGTGGGATAAAGTGTCTCGATTGAAACAAAATTCTGGCATCAAGGTCAAAAAAACCAAATTATCTTTTATCTGTCAGTTTCAATTCTCAAATGACAAGGAGACATCTCGAATCAAGAAGTTTTTGATTCACCATGGCCTGTAGAAGTTGGCGGCTCCGACTAGCTGCTTCGATACACGTGTTAGTAGGCTCTTGAGCATAGAAAGGCACATGTTCAGCGGCTCTGCTCCACCAAACCAAGATACTCAGCCATGAACAGCAAAGTGAGACGTGTGGGAAGCATAATACCCTAAGCTAGTTAGCCCATAACACCGACAGAGCTGTGAGTTGGTGGCGAATACTTCGTACAGCGTGAGATATAAAGTACTATTAGTCCTTCAAGGACTCAGCCGTTTAGAAAAGTCTAATCTATAATCCCATGGTAAATATTGTGTCGCATCCAGCAGATCTACAACGACCTTTTGACGTGTTTGGCGTAGCAACATACTAATCCATTCTTATTACGATAGATTACTAGGAATAGAGTTAGCTAACATCTCAGTATATATAGATATAGGGTCTCAACATCCATGGTGTCTCCGGAAATTTTAGCCAATTGTATGTTAATGTTCAGCGCGCTGGCTGATCCCAAGCCTATGTTCTCAGTAGGGATTATAGGAGTGATTACTTCGTCTTGGATAGGTAATAGGTTACCAGTGGCCGGAGCAAGCCTCCTGATCAGGTGTCAGCTAATGAATGTATTTAAGCCATGAATGACATGGCGGTGGAAAGAGGGGCCTGATCTTTCTTGCATGTGAATGGTGCAACAAAGTCTGTTCCGATGAGCCATCTCGGATCTGGGCATGTCGCCTACGGCCTGCCAAGGAGTCAGGCCGTTGGATAAGGCAAGGCGTAGAGTTATTCCCGCCTAGTAAAAACAAATCAGTGAATGTGTCTGGTAAAGTGGGAAGGATCATTAAGTGTATAAAGATGAAGGCATCCCCTCGTCCATCAGCACATTGGACAGAAAGAATCATTCCAAACAGCTCTATAGCCGTCGTTCCTTTGCTTCGAAACTTGAGAGAGTGTGGAAGATTGTTTTTAACTTGCAAGTAGAAATCGATGCCTGGCAGGGTCCCATTGCCTATTTTACTCCCCGAAACAGCTCACCCACGGCAAACAGCATGGGGAGCTAAGGGTGCCACAGGTTCTACCTGTCTACCTACAATGGTTAGCTGTGATACGTCGAAGAGAGAGGATCAGAAGATAGTCTCGGCTCGAATAGGTGCATTGACCCCCAATGGACCTCACCCTAATGACCATTAAGTGACACCTTCTGCCGGTGAGAGCCACTTCATTTGATGCTTTAAGTGGAGTTTCAAAGGGCCATGCCGTAAACATCAATGGAAGGTATTCAGGCATTGTGCTAGAGCCGGCACGAGCAGCGGCCGTCACCTGAAGACTGGCAGAGAGTGAGTGACCTGATCTGATATCCAAATGAAACTTAAACATGTAACGAAATTTGGCACAACAGTTCCTAATGGGTCAGATAGTTCAAAAGTACTGTGGGAAATATACAAACTGAACTCGTTTGCGTCATCAGGGGCATCACACTTACCGGTTGGACCTGGACTGCTGAACGCTTGTGCGCGTGTCGAGGCTGCAGTTGAAGGCGATTCAAGTAATGCTCACGGCTCTAACGGAGAAGTTTCTAGGCGACTCAACGCAGCCGCCCTAGCCTTGAGCCATTACACATAGTCAACGGAGTATAGCTTCTTCCTAACGTTAGAGAACATGCACTGCCGATGGCGCTGATGACAGTTTTAACATGGCTATGTGCCAGAACAGTTGATCTTGCGCTCATTGCACGCCTTGCAGGCTCGGGCGGTCTCAGCAACCCCTCTTGTGGGCCTCCAGATTTAGGAACTTCCATCTCATGCTCCATATGTCATGGTGCAAGCGCTGCAGAGGCTGGAATAATCTAGTCGAGCGCTGCACGTTAAGCTGTCAAGGGTTAGGGTTGCTTACTTCATCGCGTTATGAATATGCCTCAAAGTTGCCTACAGCGTACATTTGGAGTAGATAACTACGGGGACATCAAATATTAGTATTAGCTCAAACTTTCATCAACTTATCTATAATAATGATCCAACTACAGAGTGATTAGTATGACACATAGCCCAAAAACTGGAGCACAATGTCTATTGGCATAATCCAGCTCCGTAGTAGCTATGTTGCGACCCAGTCAAAACTCCAGCACGTTATCTATCACTGCCGTTGACATCTTCACCTGTATCTCCCTCCTCGTTACGCAAATATGCAGCGTGCTGATAACCTTGCCCGTCTTCCACAGTCTGGCGTTTCGCTTCAGCGTTGGCAGCTCCTCGCCGTGGCAGTCGACCCTAGCACCATACAGATGACCACATCCCAGTACTTTCTCTAGTGCTAGTTCATCTACGTCCCCGCCTCGAGCATATTCATTGCTAGGAGTTGCTTCACCCGATGAGGCCGCGAGTGTGCGAGTTGAGTTGAG
The DNA here is from genome assembly GCA_009828645.1 of Calcarisporium arbuscula. NCBI lineage: Eukaryota > Fungi > Ascomycota > Sordariomycetes > Hypocreales > Calcarisporiaceae > Calcarisporium > Calcarisporium arbuscula. The sequence goes on from WBSA01000016.1 coordinate 90,520, forward strand.
TGTTCATTGTTAGGACATCAACATGCGGGACCATTTCCTCAACCTATCCACTCTAGTGAGTGCAATATCTCCCCAGGTGTCTTTCAGGTCAAATGGTTGGTAGTTCCTTATGTGGAACTGAAACGGACCCTAGGATATCCTGACAACTGCCGTGCCAATGCTCCGATTTCAACCATGCTAATCGACTTACCCGTCAATGTTAAGCCAGAAATATGATCATTTCCTTACAGAAGGCGCCGTGATTCCGTGTTTATGATCATCACTAACAAATAGTGCAAACTGAGCGAGCATACAACAAGGGTATTAACGTGGTTCAGTATGTTTGACTATCCCAAGTCATCGGTGCTCTCAGGATGTCGGCATTGGGTCAAGCTCACTCTCCCTGGAACCCTGAAGCGTACAGGTATCACTGTGGAACCTGTCATGACAAACTAGTGACGCTCTGAGATACTCAAATGGGCGCATTGCAAGCACAATTAGCTATAACACCGGCATATAATAAGTTTCTTGGTGCACTACTTCTACCCCAGATCCACCAAAATGAAAGGCATAGTGCCGGTGATGCTGTGGCGGAGGGTTAAATGGCGGACTTATCTCTTCATTCAATTCTACGGAGCGCCAGAATAAGAAATTCTGGTACTACTATTAAAGTGTTTTATGCATTGAAATATTATTGCGTCGAAGAACAAAATATTCCAACCATGAAACTAAAACATGTTGAATATGGTAGATTTTTCTCTATGTGTTCGAGTATTTGATCCTATCATGCTGATGATAGCAAGTCAATAGGCTAGATTACATTAAGAAAATCACAACCACGTTCATATACCCTGCAATTATTATATTAAAGTAGTGTCGAGGATGGTGCTAACGGTGCTGTAGGCAAAGACGTATACTAGTTATCCTATACGAGGGCCTCCGTGACCACCTACTTACTCTACATGCGTGGGTGCAAGTTGGCCAAGGTTGCTTCAGATGTGTTACCAGTACCTGTTCAACAGTCTCAACCCGACATGACTACTTAGCTGTTTAACTCGTAGATTTGAGCAAATAACCAAGAAGCTGCGGGTTGGTTCCGAGGCATGATGTATGCGGTAATTGGTAGTCAATTTAAGGCTGATGCTGCCAAGATTGTGGCTTGCACTTCCATCCGAACTAAGACCAAACAGGTTCCCCGTCTATATCCAACTTGCGTATAATATATTGCGCAGATGAGCCAGAGGCAGCAAAACCCATCATGCCCTTATCCCCAGGAAATTACAACCAGCTTTACTGCGTTCTGGTTAAGATGGAGGTGTCTCAAACCGGCATATGCCCACAAACCAGCAACACCAACTCAACATATTGTAAAGAACAACTTGATCGCGTTGGCAGCACAGGGAAAGATATTCACTACATTTAGCACCATGATTATTTCCGGAGTTCATATTGCCAAACCTCCTGGCTAAGATTCTTGCTTTATTGGCCTCGAGCATACCACGCTGACGATCTGCAAATCAAAGTACCCGCCACTTGGTCAGTAAGATTGATACATTGCACGACTGGGATCATGTGGATTTTATCGGAGCTCTACGAATGGTCGGCGTGGCCGCTAAAATCATGGCAAGATTATGGGCATCGTCAGCTCTATCATCTCCCCGTTATACTGACCCAAGTTCGTAATGAATTTGGGCGCAGTGGATGATGGTGCGTATGATGTTGGACTGCTGCTAGGCGAGGGCAGAGAAAACTCAAATGTTTGGAGAAGTCTCTAGGATTAGATGTAATGGACTGAAACTGTGCCAATCTCTGTTAAATTCTCGGCCGCGGGGATGTTGATCTGACCCGCCACCCATATTGATACCTAGTATTACGATATGCAGTATCTCAGACCATTTATATCCCTTCATTAAATCCCTATACTCCATTGTCCGAAAGCTACCTCGACATGGACTAGTCGCTTCAAAGATGGGAAGGAAGAGATGGGTGAGTAATTAATACAAGGAATAAGATGTGAAGCCAGGGTTGTCAATGCGATACGGCCTCACACTGCTTCGTACTACTGCAACGTTGGATCATTAGTTAAAGTCGTGGATCCAACTAGGACAATATTCCTACTCTTAGGGAAGATGATGGTTACAGCGAGCAAGTTCTGTCAAGGGCGTTAAAAAAGCAAAATATCATAATCGTAGTTGATTCAAGTCCATTGAATGATCCTTTAAATACTGAAGTCTTCATATATACAGGGAAAGAGCTGGTGCATTTGTGACCTTCCTCCTAGCTCGATTTATACATGCGATTCCGCCGTGCATAATATGTGAATCCCTCAAAGTGCCCATCATAGCTTACGCGGAGCAAAGAGTTAGGACAATATCCTGGTCAACATCGTCGCAGAACTCGCCGGGGCGGCCGCTACCACCCTGGGGCCTCGTGCCCTCCTCCCAGATGAACTTTCCGCAGTCCTTCTTGGCGCTCTCGAGAGTCACCTTTTGTCCCTCGAGGGGACTTCCAAACAGCTCAGAGGCGTCGTACAGGATAGAGCCATCTTCGGTGACAGCATAAGAGAGGATCAGCTGAGGTCGGCCGGGGGCACCGTCGACGGAGACGGTAATCTCTCGCTGGACCCCATCAGCAATGATTTCCTGGCCGTAGCCACCCTCCTTCGCAGAGAGCTTCTGGGGCGCTCCGGCAGAGGACAGGGCAGTCCATTCTTGGTCGCAGTTGTTCTTGACCCAGACTTTGCCGTTGGCGGCGGAGGCGATGCCGACGGCGGCGGCGAGGAGGAGGAGCTTTTGGACCATTTTGAAGGTAGTTGTGAAGGTGGTGGTGAGTTTGTAGTAGAAGTTGTGTTTGAATTGTGTTGTGTTGGATTGTGTTCTTCTGCAGTTGGGGAGGGAATGCCGATGCTTTTATAATCACTCTTGACAGTATTCTTCGTAGAAGCTCCCTTGATGACGTGGTCAGCTTCATGGCAGCTCAAGGAGGAAGATTGAGTTACAGATCCCACGATACGCTAAGCGCTTGGCTCAGATCCCTTTACGGGCCGGTTCCCGAGTACATGCAAGGCCCCAATCCAGATAAAACGTGTTGTTGCACATTTCCAATCGGCGAAATAGACATCGAAGCAACCATGTCGCACACCGAAATACTCCGCAACGCCGCGAGACTCACTCCTCAATTGCGTATCATCGACCCATCAACCCTTATGCGGACTTTGCATCTCATCCCAACCAGCTCCTTCGGTGGATTCGGGATGCAAAGGATCTGGCGGCGTAGTGGGATACCGTGGAGAGCTAACACTCAAATCGCTAGATCGATCCTACTTATTGCTTCTATAGCCAGAATAGGGTTATTTTTGCCGTGCGGGTAAACTTGCAACGTTGCGCGATAGGCCGGTGATTTGGTGTAAGTTTTCGACTCAAGTTGGTCTAACGTGTTATAGGAAATAACAGGAGGGAATACCAAGCCAAGGATTATCTTCCTCGATACCTTGTAGCAAGTATGCCGAGTAACGTTTTGTGAGGCCTGGGAGGTTGTAGAGGCCACACGAGCGTCCACCAGACTTGGAGGTATTGTCTGTACATCATCGTTGTATTGACCGCCTATGAAATGCATGGAGGATGCACCTTGAAGGAGGCTCCTTCAAATATTATTCCACGAATACAATTCTTTGTAATTAAAACAAGCAGTGACTAAGGTTCAATCTCGTGACCTCAACATTGGAACTGGCAACAACTCACCTTCCAAGTGTAGACAAAATGGAAGCTAACTAATCCTGCTTTTGAAGAGCAACATTAAGTCTCAAATCTCCACACATGCTCTAAAACATGACATCTCATGAAAATACCAACTCTCCGTACAGCCTATGGTCATTGAGAATGATTTTGGGTGATGTGATCACACCCGCCAGGGGTAGTAAGCCTTTCGTTCTATCATAATTGCACGGTTTCAAGTCTACCTCATACTGCAACACTCATACCATGTAGTGTAGCGCAGATTTTTGCAGGGTATATGCAAATCCAATGACAACAATTCATGTCTGAAAGGCCAGCGAAGGAGTGAAATAAATTACCCTTTTACATCACATGCACACTGCGTATCTGGCGTGACGCCTAAGCGCTGTTACCTTGACTACGACAGGTAGGTCAACACAGTATCCAAGTCATCAGCTTAATTGCTTACTCTACTGAATGTCAGGCTTTCTTCTAGCCCCTTGTAGATTGCTACAGATGCGTTCAATGAAGAGCGGGGACGGGGATAGCTGCATCGCTAATGCCGATGCATTACTTGAGGCATGCGTAGATGCTGTAAGAGCAGCGTGTATTGTATTCAGCCAGGGATGCACCGTATCTGAGTTTGTGCCACTTCCATAGGTGCACATATGGTCCGCGTAAGTCAAACAGGTAATTGTTTACAAAACATACTCAGGTGTTTCGCTGGTATGGCAGTGCGCTTTGATGTGTTTTGTGCCGAGAACCCAGGATGCGAGTGTTGGGTGGCAAGCGTTAGAAACGGAAGACTGGGGTTTGGGAGAATACTTGAGTTGAGTTGGAACTCGAGGTTGGGGAATTCGAGATTGTGGAAATGCGCAATTGTGGAAATTCCAGCTTGAGTGCAAATTCGGGGTTGAAATGCAGGATTCGGGATTGAGGAAATATGACATGTGCAAGTTCGTGATTGGGGCAATTGAATTGTGGCTTTTGGAGTAATGGAGAGAGATACATGGACAGTCCCCTGCAAATTACTCGGTACTGGGGGCAAAAACACTGAATAGGAGGGTGGGGTACCTCTGACGACTATATATAATATGGAGGGGAGCAAGTCACCCGTGAACCACTGACGGGTGCGGCTGAGCCTCTCCACATACGGAGTACACCAGTTCATTAGCGCCGGACAAGATGGATATGCATTGTGGCTCTTGCGAATCATGCCGTTTGGAAGATGCGACAAGTGGGTCGAATTAATGGGTGGGAGATCAAGCTCTCACCGACCGGGATGCTCAGCAAGATGCGTCCTACCCTTGGCGGCCCTACTATCTGACCCATTGACTGCGTGCGGTAAGGCTCCACGGTTGTATAAATCAGGGATTGTTGCCAATCAAAATCAGCGTGTTAACAGTACATTAATTCAGGTGCCCTATGTATGAGCTAAGAAGTAGCCCGAATTTAGTATCTTGTCAACCATCAGGGATTAATTGGTGGCAGATAGGGTTAGTTATGCTAAGACGCAAATAGTGGGCATAGATGCCTACCTGGAGCCTTACAGCAGTCGAAGGGATGAGCTACCATGCCGTAACAGCGGCTGAGGTGCCGGATTTACATTGCTTACTGGGAGCATCAGCAAAGTCAGATAAGTCACTGGGCTGCTCGGTTAGAGAGCATTAGATTGCTCTAGCCCTGGCTGGTTGGATACTGCAAAATACGCGAGTGCATTCGGTACATCCCTGAAGACGCCCTGGCAAACTGAAATCTTTATAAATCTTTAGATAGGTTCTTGCTGGGTGCATGAAATGCCACGGTCTTGTCGCCGACTCCATGCCAGCACACGATGAACATACAGTCCGTCGTTCAACAACAGAGCCGACGGTTTACTGGGTCATGTGCGGTAACAGAAATGTTGACACTCGTAAAGTCTGCAGACGGATGATGTATAGAGCCGTACCTGATTGAAGGTATCAACCATCAGCGCGAAGGGGCTGTTTATTCAATTGTCAGTCGTCTTAAAAGCCCTCCTCGCCACAGATTTTGCCTTCCAGACTCCCTGAGATCTCGTTTCTCATTCTTATGCACTCAGTCTGTCCCAGTAATAGCCCCTCCATGGCATGAATAGAGAAGTCATCGCTTAGTTGACGTAGCTGGACGGTCTCCCCCTTTTCTGGACTCCTTAGACAGCCCAAGCGCGTGCTCATCGGCCAGCCTCACCCTAGTCAGGATCCATGACTACTCCATTTGCTTATCCGGTTCGCCCAACCCTGTATTTTCAGTGATCGGCTGTTTTTCAGCTTGCGAGCGAATTTTAATTGGCGCGGTGCGAGACTCCAGATTCTGTTCGAGCCACTGTGCAGTAGCTGCCCGTGGAGGTATAGCCGCACGATCTGGAGTCGATTCAGACAGCATACGCAAGTGATAGCTGGACAAGGTTAGATTTGTAGTATCCAGGTGTGGGACATGGCGCTGACTCATTCTGCGTGCCGCAATCGCCACAGACGGCGTTGGCTTTGGAAGGCATGGCGTGAGGTATTGGATAGATGAACGTCGGCAACCTAGGTGATGGATTGAGGGAACTATGTCAAGGGAGAGAGGGAGGGCTCTGAGAGATGAGAGGTGCCATACAACTTGAAGAGTCGGGGATGGCTGGTGGTTTTAATACCAGGACACCAAGCTACCTCTAGCACACTTGCCATACATGTACTCTGCAGTCTGGGCAGTCTTTCAACTGCCAATCAGTCGGCGCAGCTCCTAAACAGGTAGTAAATATCCCACGATTCAAAGTACCTGCACAGTCAACAGCTAAACGGGAGCGCCAAAGAGGCTAGCCCCAGCAGGCAACACAGCATCTCGAGCGTTACTCACGTTATGTGGGCAGGGTAGCTAGAATTCACATCCGGGCTAGTTAAAACCTGACAGCCTTGTCAGGATGGTACCGCTAATCCATGCTCATGCCATGACTTTGATGGAGATCCCGGCACGAAACATGTGCTGGTAGGCACATGGACCTTTCAACTCCTCCCCACTCTACAGAGAGCACACTCCCAGCGACAATTTGGAACCAACATTACGGGCATCGAACAGGGCGGTGGCTTGTTCCTTGGCTGGTGTCCGCCAATCCGCTGCACGTACTAGCATTTCTACCCTGACTATGGTAAGGATTAGCCATGCAGGAAGATTGCTACTCGTCATATAGAACGAATTCCTAACTAGGCATGAAGAACTCCCCTAGCTATACAGCCAGATTTCCACTAGCCATGCACAGTGTTGTGCTAGCAATGCACAGAGGTTGGGCGGCGCCCTATCTTGATGCATGGCAGCTGGGCTGACAACAGGCAGGGCAGCAGATCATTGGCCCACTGCACTCGGTGAGACCCCTGTCGCAATATAATATGACACCGGTGGGTGTATGGCCGACGTGATGGACATGCCAGGTTCTTCGTCCCTTATTTCCTGAACGATTGCTGCGTATCCACTTGGTCCCAAGGGCCGTCCATTTGGCGCGATGGTGGCACGTCAAACATCAACGAGAAAAGGCCCTGCCGTCTCGTTGGTTCCCCATTGTCCTCACTTACAACTCCAGTTGCCTTACAAAATATTTCCACTCTTCCCTCTCCTGCCCCTCTGACGTGGCAAATTGGTGAGGACATCTGCTTCACAACCCCCTCCTCATTCAGCAGCTCGCTCTGGCCCAAAATTCACGGATGCAGAGGCGATTGACTCCCTCGAGGCCGGGTTCTGTTAGTGAGAGCCATCTGCAGCTGGTCTGTCTCGCACGCCAAGCTTCTCTTTCCTCTTTCCCCCGCTTCCTTGGAGCGGCTCTCACCCTCGTTTGAGGAACTTACCTTACCTGAGACCGTGGAGATGCCTGTGACTCGGCCGCCATGCCTGATTTTGCAGGAGCTGGCGCGTAGGTCTCCCCGGCGGACGGTTCTCCAATGTCGAGTCCCTAATGTGCCAATCTCGCCCTGGTGAAACGGGTCATTTTCTCTGCGGTGTCTATTAGTGGCTCTCAATGTTGAGGGGTTAGAAATGCGCCTTGCCCTATAACCTTGGGCTTATCTGTTTGCGAAGGGCAGTCTTGAAGATCCGTGGCCTGGCAGGCTTCATGGAGGCCATCATGGAGGCCGGGTAGACCTGGTGAGCAAGACTAGCGGGGGCTAGGTTGGTGGGCCAGGCCCCGCCCACGCGTATCGAATCTTAGCGGTGGCGGGCTATGGGCCACTCCACCCACTATACTCCGTAACGTCTGTTGGATCGTAGATGCGCAGATCCCTGGATAGTGGAATGGTCCAAAGGTGGCTTGAGCGCGGGTCCATGGCGAATTTATTGCATCCTGGTTTGCACGACAAATCCATGCGATATGAGAGTATGCTACATACTGTGCCATGTTTCAAGACATCAGGGTCGTTACGGGTTGCAATGGCACGAGAAATCAGTTCCCCAAGTCAGTCAAACTGGAGTGAGAACCCCAGCCATGTTCCGAAGAGAAAAAGTTTGTGATTATGCCAGCCTAGTCGTCTTATGTCGCAGTATCCACGGCATCATCTTTCATATGCGCCAGCTGGTTGGTGCCGACTACTAGCATGTCCGCTTCTCCCTCTGTTGTCGTATCCAACGGGTCGCACCAGGATTCGTTTGGACCGGTTCATTGATACACCGCAAAGATACGAGTACTTCTCAGAGATGCATGCCGCCACATGTAGAGGTTACGCAATGACGTGATTCATGTGTTTATCGAATGCCAATAGCAGCACATTTCGGGCCATGTTTCTACGTCCTAGAATTAGTAACTCCAGTGAGTTAGAGGCCTTGCATGAATGCTCTATATACACTACTCCGCTTCCGTGTTGGAGATGTACATCTTGAATAGTTCAGCGGCGAACAGGGTAGACTGTAGTCAAAGCGTGCAAATGTGCAGAGCGAGAATGTGCAATTGTGCAATTGTACAATTGTATCGAGGTGCCAGGTGCAATGGAATCCTCGTACAGCGGCCAGGATCATACGACGCATATGCCACTTATTGGTAGCCTCACTTCCGGAAATCTCAGCAAGACATATTTACGTTTGTCGTCGCATTTGGGATTACTAAACGCGGATGGAGGTGATCTGTACGGGCCATCGGCACCTCCTTATTGTAGTGTGGTACGTGAAAATGTGGCGATTCTTGCCTACTCTGGAGTCCGTAGATACTGGAGATTCCGGTGGCTTATCAAACCTGACGAGCTAGTTAGCTAAGTTGCTGAAATATACTTGCCATAATTTATACATTCATACAAACGACGCAATTGCTTCCGCAGGAGTACCAAGTCCACTGCATGTACTATTGAATGCCCACGTTTGCTGGCAGCAACCTAATAGACACTGCGTACAATACCTACTACATAAACACCACTAGTCACGGAGTTTATGTCATTGCTCACTTATCTTGTACACGACTGTTAGAATGGCGATTCCCACCCTCCAATTGGCTTTCTATCCGGCGATGGCGATAGTGTCGATGGATGATTCTCCGCCCATGGTCTGCGTGTGCTTAAAAGTGATCGTTTCGTTCACCTCGGACAGCCTTCCGCTGGACTAGGGTGCAGAATAGACGGTTCTCACCAATTTCGTTGCTAATTCCAAGTCTTAATACCAGGCCGTCTTAATACCAGGCATTGACTACCCAATCGTCTGAGAAGTGTCGTGCCCAGCCGTATCAGCCGTCATATAAGTCGTATTATCCGTCCGTGCTACCGTATGCTGGGAAATATGCTCTACCGCCACCGCGACTCTTAGCCGGTCTGCAGCTATGTAAGTGAAGGGGTAAAATGAAGCGATTCGTAATTCCTCCCATTTGAGTGATTGATTGAGCTAACCCTTTCCAATTTTACGTGTTGTGCATTAATCTTTGATGCTTCGAATATAGTCGGCGGCGCACCTTGCTGGACAGGCACTCTTGTTCGCTTCACACGGCGCCGAGGTTGCTCGAACTGTCGGCACCCTCGATAGCAAACATAGCCTTCCAGAAGATCCTCGAAGGATTGAGCGTTTGTCCGACCCGCCATGTGTCTTCTCGGGATCTCCATCAACATATATATAGATACCGTCTAGTCCTGCTTCGTCCAATTATGTGACATCCAACATAGTCAAGGGGCTGAACCGCGGGTCATCTTCCCGGCGATAACTCCTGGCTTCTGACCTCATTGGGGTTAGAGGCAGGTCAAAGAAGCGTGGTGTCAGGACACTAGTGGTATTCTAAGCAGCCTAGCAGGCGAGGAGCTGAATGCAATGCACGGGAAACAGCCCTACGCTCTACAAGGGAGTTGCATACTGTCAGCATTTAGTATCTAAATACTCCGAGGACAATACGGCACCTTCAAGCGCTTGCACGAGGATTCTTGCCTATAGAATATCGGACACCCTTGCTATCAGCTCCTTGTATGCCACAACAACCACACTCGATATACGACTAGACCCAAATCCCAGTCTAGTCTAATGGTCAGCAAGCCACTCGTGCATTTCATGTCCATATATAGCACCGAGCACCTCCCCATTCTGTTCCTGTCTCAGTTGCTATTCGTCTCAACCTGTCGCCTCCGCGTATTATTATCTTGGTGGTTCCAACATGTGGCCCTTTGCTGAGCCGTATCCGGAACGTTGCGCAAAAGATATCAATGGAAAAGTCTACGACTACATCGTTGTCGGAGGTAGATGCTAATGCTGGCGTATCATTATCCGCCTTCCGCTAACCGCCCTCTTTACAGGTGGCACGTCGGGATGTGTACTCGCCTCTCTGCTCTCAGAGGACCCGACCGTCAGCGTCCTCGTCATTGATCGTGGCGGCGTGAGAGATACGTGGACCTCTCGCGTTCCTCTGCTGAGTATGGACTTTGTGAGTCGGCCTGATGCTGCAGTGATCGATCGCCACTCCGTTGCACTACCCGCACGAGGCGGCTACAAACTCCAGCTTATCTCCGCTGACGGCATCGGCGGCTCGTCGCGCATAAATGGCACTCTGGTAACGCGTGGTGCCCCTGGAGGATACACCGACTGGGCGGAGAGCCTTGGTCTGACCGACTGGGCTTGGGACAAGGTCGAACCGTACTTTAGGTCGCTTGAAAACGCGACATCGTCGCCGAATGACCCATCCCGCGGACACAATGGTGACTAAACCACAGTGCACGATGTAGAGAACAATGAGGCTAATATTCAAAGGCCGGTTCTTGTCACGCCGTGTTCCGGAGGTGCACGAATGGCCGTCTCAGTGAGTCGCAAGTCAGCAAAAGGCTGCATTTGGCGGATCTGGATAACGCTGACGACCCATAGTCTTGAAAAGCCAGCTCGGAATCTCGGCCTTGAAAGCGTCTCAGACCTGAACGCGTCTTCGGCCCCTGCACAGGGCCTCTTCATAAATGAAGTTGCCATTGACAAACGCGGCAATCGAGTATCCGCATTCACCGCCTTCTTGGACAAGTCACTCGCCAATCAAAGAAAGGCTCATTTGACAGTTTGCACAAATACCATTGCCACCAAGTTGAAAATCAACGAGGAGCATGACACGGCTGATGGAGTATACGTCCGGGAGGTTGGCAGTGAGGGCGATGGCCCAGAGTACTTGGTCAGGGCTCGCCGAGAAGTCATCCTCTGCAATGGAGCATTAAGCACGCCACAACTTCTGATGCTCAGTGGAATCGGCCCCAAGGCAGAGCTCGACAAGCACAACATCTACCAGGTCAAGGAACTTCCCGTCGGGAAGCATTTGAAAGACCACACAGCTTTCGCGCTCATTCTCCAGGTTGCATCGTCGGAGACCGTTTTCGCCATGGAGACTATTCTTCTGGGTCTGTGGAACTTCTTGCTCTACATATTCGTTGGGGCTGGAATAATGGGCAGCTCTCTCACTCCTCGAAGCCTGTTTGTTCGGACGAGCACCCTGGACGACAAGTGCACGGTGACGAGGTCGGAAAACGGCAAGGATACCATGGACTCGAAAGACCCTCGCAACGTTCCAGACCTCGAGGTCATGTTGGTTACGTGTGCCGCCATCGCCTGCTGGATGCCAAAGTACTCTCTCGTCAGTTTATTGACAACCCTGGTTCAGCCTGTCTCCACAGGGCTACTGCAACTGGCGTCGACGAAACCTCACGACCACCCTCTTATCCACTATCCGTACTTTACAGACCCCAAGGATGTCATCACAGCCCGAAAGGCCGCTCGCTTCTCCATGAGGCTTGCGACTGAGCTGATAGAGAACCGTGACTACCCGCACCCAGTGTCATTTTTCATGGCGCCCACGATCAATAGGGAGGCCCTCCCTGAAGAGGCAACGCAGGGTGGTGAGCCGTCACCGGAGATGAAGGCATTTCTGGATACCACGACTCGAACTGTGCTGCCAACAAGTAAAGAGGAGAAGATGTGGGACACAGTTACCGACGAGGAAATCGACGAGTACGTCAAAGCGACGGGCATATCGGCGTTACACTTCTCAAGCACCTGCCGGATGTCTCTGGGTCCAGAAAATGGAGTTGTTGACCAAGAACTGCGCGTCCACGGCTTCAGGAACCTGCGGATAGCCGATGCGAGTGCCTTCCCAAAACTGCCTTCTGCTCACACAATGCTTCCAGTGATGATGCTGGCGGCGAGGTGTGCAGATTTTATCAAGGCCGACTGGAAAAATAAGAAATCGGAGTGATGACGGCATTCAGGGTAGCGGTATGGATCGCGGACTCTCATGACACCGGTGATTGTAGGTGATGAATCATAGATGGCAAAATGGTCATTCTGCAGGGGAGTCGCTAGGCACGCAAGACGACATGAGATTTCGGCCAGTGCACTTGGAAGACGCCATGATAACTGCTCTTGCGAGGTAGCACGGCGTCGAAGACGAGTTTCTTCTTTCGTGTATGTGTGGTTTGGCATATGCCCCCAGTTGGTACATCCACAGATGTATATAATTCCCATCAACACACACTCTCATAGCGTAAGAAAGAATCAGTGAAGGTCAAGTCGCTCAGTATAGACTTTAGGCGTGGCTGTTGGCTATGGTTGAAGTATGAATCCGCATTTTGGCCAGACAGCTTATATATTGTAAACCAGGGTCCCCTTAGTAGTTACAATAGTGCGTACCAGATACGAGGTTAGGCGAGTAGGCCTCGTGAGCCGCAGCCCTGTTGACTGTGTATATGTCATGGGGCGTACAAATTCTCGCGTGTGGTACATTCCATATTGATGTACAACTCTCTTGAATTTTAGATACTAGATTCCCCCATGGCTTCGCTTATAGATCCACTGCTCGGAACGGATCTGTTCAATCATCATAGCAGCGCTCTTCAACCAGCCCCTTTGCTGACGAGAAGGCTGCCGCGGCACAGCCAACCACTTCCTTCAATGAGCACACATTTTTGATATTTGAGCTTGCTCTCAGCAATGAGACCTAGGTCCTCGGCTCACGTAGGCATCATTCGAAAGATCCGAGCTGTCGGAAGCTGCACGTTTTGCTTACGCTCGAGCACAAAGAATAGCCGTGGAAATGACAGTGGCCCCACCAGCTGTACGGAGGTACCGATAAGCTTATTTGAGCTGCACCCCTGCAAATACTTCTCCCTTGCTTGGTAACCCTAAGCTACACCACACTACACACCTCCCACCGCTGCCTCTAATGCTATGGGCTCAGTCCCGTTGATGGGCGTTGATGTTGGGCCTATTTCTTGCTGATACTGACAAATCTAGAATAGCCGGGAAGCAGAACGGGATAGTAACTTTCTATCCTGCAATTCACCATTTGCAGGTCGTAAAGGTCCATAACACATCCCAGCATGGATGTCCAAAGCAGTCATATAGAAAGGGGCTCTTAAGATGGCCGCAGGAAATATGCAAGATATTAAATGTGAACTTTGCGGCAACACATCACTTCGCAAACGAATTAGTGAATAATGTACCATCAAGTAGTGGGATCGCTATCTACGTACGCAATAGGTAGTCGAGGTTGTTGATTTGCAAACATAACAGTCCCAAAGAAAGATATAGCTGTTCCAGTTCAAGGTATCAGCTGCCAGCTCAAGAGCTAATTGTAGAGCAAAGTCTGATGCTCTCCAACTCCCAAATAATCCATCCCATTAAACTCCCTCCCATATTTTGTTTATCCCATTCCCTAGCTCCACTCCTTTAGCAAGACAGCAAGTGTCGATGACGACAATAGCTTTCTAACAACAGGAGTCAGAGTAGATGTACAGTTGACCCGTTCAAGCTTTCGCCTTGTTGGACTGCTTCGACGGATGAACCGCATGCTCATCACGCAGTCTCATCCACTCCACAACCCTAGCTCCTCGGTTTCCTTGGTCAGGTCATCGGACCCTGTGTCTCGGCGACGCATCTGTTGTCGAGCTATATCGAGATTGTAGAGGGTGGGTTGCGAGAACTCGGCTTCTGTTGTAGCCACTCTGCAGTAGCTGCCAAGTGATCTATAGCTGTCTGATCTTGAATCAAGTCAGATAGCATGCATGCGTGATAGCTGGGCAAGGTTAGGATAAAGGTGTAGCGTTCGTAGGGGTAGGAACGGGACTCACTCAGCATGAGTCTCGCAATCACCACACTCAGCCTTGACACTGGATGGCATGGCGTGGGAACAATCGAACAAATAGATGGATAATAGAGTTGCGCGTGCGGAATATCAGTTAGTGGAGCGAATTGCAGATGGTCATGCTCTGGTGTGCACTCAAAAATGCAGGGCGTCATGGTTTATTATATAGAGGGACATCTGGCACAATAAGCATGTCCCGCGGAGTGACACACCAGGAGGGAGAAAAACGCACAGGTATCGGCACCAATTGCTCAGAGCAAATTAGACGGAACACGCAGCGAGACTTAGTAAAGGGGGTGTGCAGTTATACGACCAAGAGGCAAAAAGAACCAAGCGTACAAATGGCGACGTCTCCATCTTACAGGGCCCTCAGCATACATCTTCAGATCAAGACTGCACTGACTTTTCGGGATTGGAGTGGCAACCCAGATGCCACCAAGTGCCATGACCGGGGAGCACTGAGCACCCTGCACACCGCTATGGATGGCGTGCAAAGTACCAGGCACCGGAGAACCCGCCGGAGGGTGTGCTTGCTCGGGTTTCCTATTGCAAGAGCACCTAACATGCTGTCGATGTTCCTGACGGGAGGTACGGAGAAGCTGCGGAGAACTTGGCTTCCCGTAGTACCTGCTACATGGGGGCGGAGGGGAGCGTGGCACTGCAGACGCGGGACGCCATAACTTGTCCACTCGAGCCTGTTGTGGGGTTTCGCCAGGGCATCAGTCAGGTCATACATGCGCACGCAGAGAAATCTCGGCTGGAAAAAAGTCAAGAACATACCTGCATGGCCTGGCGTCTTTGCACTCTCAGGGAGATGCTCCTTGCGCAGAAATGAGCGGCGGCTGCGGCAGTGACACTGCTGCGATTGAACTGTAGAGGGTGAGCATTCACACTGCTGTGTAGGGGGATGGGCATTCACACTGCTGTGTAGGGGGGTGAGCATTCACACTGCTGTTTAGGGGGGTGGGCATTCACACTGCTGCGATTGAACTGCCAGGGTGCAGCACCTCCACTGCCTCGTTCAACTTGTCGGGGGTGACAAGAGCTAAAGGGTACGGGTTGTAACTTAGATGAGGTACATAGATGGGCATAACAGCCTCCGCCAAAATCAAGTACTCCCGAATAACGCGCCTGCAAACACACGTCCGCGTCAGTGACGCCACGGGAGGTGCTCGAGGAGCCGCCTCTATACGTTGCGGCAACCAATTAAAGGCTCCTCACCAGTCAAGAATGGTGGCACAACTGTACCAATAGGATTGTTCTCCGTCAACGCTGGCCAAAGCGCCACGTGGCAATGGAGGCCGGCTCTGACGAACAGGTGCGACTTGTCTGCCAAGGCGAACGCGGTGATATGGGTGCCACTTTGAACCCCAGTAAGGCAAATTGGTCGACGCCCTTGACAGTCCGGACAACGGGCAATGCCGAGCATGCTATACTTGGCACCGTCGCGTCTCACGCAGGGCACTGCTTTCCTTCCGGCATCTCCCTCGCTGGTATTTTATTAGAATGCCGCCTGCTACGAGTCATTGCGCCGCCCTTTAACTGCCATCATTTGCCCGCCTCCAAGGACAGTCTCCGTATTTCACGCTCTAACCATGCTACTACCTCGGACGTGTCGAGGCTAGTCTCTCCCCTGACCACTAGGTGCGCAGTTTCTCACTACTTCTCACGCCCGCTCATTTAACGTCGTCTGCTTCGCATCTCTTCCCTACACAGATGCCTGCCGCTGCCCGGTTGGAGTGTGGGTGAGTGGCTCTCCGGGGCTCCACGGGTGGCCAGCGCTTGTCCTGGGCAGTTTGTCCGCTGCAATTGCGCCCCGTTGGCAATGGCAAGGACGGACGGGGTACGGTCAGCGCACTACAGACACAACCAAAAATGATGAGGCAGGCAGACTACAGTGAGTCGCAACGTAACCGCTGCCGCGATGCTAGGACTGCTGTACTAGAAATGTTTCCCATTTGCAATGTACGAGTGCCTCCCACGCCACAGGCACCAGAGCAAGCAGAGTACGGGGTTTGCATCAAAGGTCCGCCGTCTCCATCCCTCCGCTTACCCGCCCCCGACTCGTCAACGTCAACGCGAGAGAAGGCTTGCCGGTACTCTGTAGTAGCGGACAGCTCAATGCAAAACCCCACATCGAAGTCCGTGATCCTCACAGGGGAACAGGGGGGACAGAAGATGGCCCCTACTCAGCCAGATGGCCGGCTGGGTGGGCGGAGATCCCGTAGGCTTCGGGTTCGCCAGCCCGGGATACTGGTGTGCAGGGGTAGTCGCTCCGCCTTACCTATCCGCTCAGTTCGCTGGACCGCTACTCTTCAGGTGTTGGCGCCGTTCTTCGTTTGTTTCTTTTTCTCTGTAATCCGCACCCTCTCTGGTGTGGCTGGTAATTTGTACGAGCCCGGTGCTTGATAACGGACTGAGTCACTCTACAAGGCACAATGCCTGTACCCGCTAGATGTCCCTTCCGCACTTCGTCTACGTTTACTACGCCTTGCTGCCTCTCGTCACCTCTTTCTGGCTAGTCTCTGTGCGGCATCCCGAGATTCTGTAAAGTTCCTAATACAGCTGCGTGCTAGTCTCTGCGACCCAGCCAAGCTAGTAGCTCCGCAATTATTACCTATTACCCTGAAAAGCTTCGAGAAGCTTCCAGGCGAGTCGCCCTCCGGAGGCGTCTCCAACCGTGACCCCACTCCATATTCCCGCCTTCTCATCATCTCCACCAACAACCACCACAAACTTTCGCGAATCCTCTCGCAGCCACGCCCCCAGCTCTTGTCCAATCGCTATCGGTCGCCCACTCCCCTAAATCCCAGCTTCAGTCCTCTCAGTCGCCCACACCCCCAATCGACCCCCAATTGATCGTTCCGGCCACCGTCCGGTTGCTCAACCATCTTACACTTGCGTAGTTTTGCACCTCTTCTAGTTTCGGCTCGCCGCCTCTCGATGCGATTGCCGACCTGGCGGTCAAACCGCCACACTCTCCTTGCTCACGGTGTGTGCCTCCAAGAGCCATTGAGGCGCGGTTTTCAGGGGCCGGATTCCCGATGATTGCCAATACACCTTTGAATTGGCGCCTTTTTTTTTTTTTTTTTTTTTTTTTTTTTTTTTTCGCTTTCTCCTCCCTGATTGCTCATGCAGCCAGGAATTATCGGTGTGTGGTTTGTACCCCTAACTTTGGTGTGTCGCTCGAGAGGCTGCACTACAGGCGATGAACCTTGTCGTTGAGCCAGATTCAGCCTACGCCCTACCGCTGTGGGCCGATCCTGCCTACCCCTAAGAAGAGGATGATATCGTTGTTTTCGTCTTTTAAATGGAACCTGTTGATGGAAAGTGGCCTCTTCTAATTCCGAGCGCCATGGATCGAGCCTCGCTGTCAGCGTGAACATTTGTCCCGTCTGAGGCAGGTGCTGCAGGTGACATTACAGTGCTAGGCTTAGTGCCTCGTAGTGCCGTGCTGCTGCTTGGAGAGTGACCACAACGCGTTCAACATGCATAGAGAAAGAAAAGGCAAAATAGCTACTTCGTTCCTTTGAAGTGAAGTTGGGTCTATTAATCGCATGTTTTTTATCATAATTCTAGTATAAAAATAACACTACATCCTAGAAGTATAGAAACTAGATTAAAATTGTCTTTAAGACATCTATTTTCCTTTTTCGGACGTGGTACGTTGGGATTCGCCGCGTTAGAAAAACATGATTCCCCAATGATCTGCTCGCCTTCTGCGCTTGTAGGGGTGCCTGGACGCCCGGGTGGCTTGTGGGGCTTCAGAGGGCGCTGCCCGCTGCAACGCCCTTGGATACTGAGGGTGTTGGGATGACGTCTTGAGCAATTTTGGCCACCGAAGCGCTGATATCGCTCCCCCTTGCTCAGGGCTCGCGATACGGATGATGCTACTCTGAAGAGGACTTCTGGGCAACACCAGCAGTCCCGCCTGATATACACATCATCTTTACAGGTCCGCGCCAAGCCCTTGCGTCCCGCCATTACAAGCGAGTCATGCGCCTCTTGCGTGCAGCTCCATCACCCCTTGGTAGGCTACCTCCATGACCTTGGTCCAACAAAAATGCATGAAGTAAACCAATGGCTGGGTTCTTTCCAGGAACTAACTCGTCCTGCTCATCAAAATGCTAAGCGTGATGACCCAAGTCATCAGCTCGGCTCGGGCAGCACCGTCCCATACCATCAACCGGCTCAGCGTCCTTTGACAGAAGCCACTGCCCATCTGTCGGCAATTGAAATCATAGCCTGTTACTCTCAGGTCTCTTGTATACAACTGTGTCGTCTGGTTTGTTCTTGTCTCCGCCGGGTTGTTTGTCGGTGGCCGCAGCGCCTTTCCCGTTTGAGATGATGGGCAATGCCGGCATCACTGCCATTTCTTGGACTTTGGGTCTTGACGCCTCCCGCTGGAAGCCTGGAAAAGCCGTTTTTTTTTTTTTTTTTTGGGGGGGGGGGGGGGGGGGGGGGGGGGGGGGGGGGGAATGCAGCTCATAGAGGCGCTTGCTCATGCACACATGCACCATGCGCGAACCCAGCAGGACATGACCTGTGTGCCATTCCTCTATGCTAAATTCTCCACCAGGAGTCAGGCTGAAACCTAGGTTGCATTCAATTCCGCACACAAATGATGCTGTAAACAAGACACAGCATACGAGTATAGTTATCCTTAAATAGGTTGCGTGTAGAAAAGAGGGTGAATAACTCTTGTCAGAAAAACTCCTTCAAAGGAGTGGTATGAGGCGGTAGCCCTTTCGAGCAATTTATATATAAAACAATACAATCCTCGCTAAGTGTCTACTTCTTTGTCTCTCCTACTTCCGATTAGTCCGGATTGTCTCAATCCTGACTCTCTAGTTTTTCTCTCCTTTCGCCACTTGCCCATTGTCAAACATGATAGTTATTATAGCCCCGTGACCATCAAGCGCAATGCCTGTACACATCCTCCAATGCCGCTAGAACCGTTTTGCCGTCTATTAGACTGCCTTGATAGGGTGGCCCATCAATGTTCTCCTCGTGGCAATTTCGTTGAGCCCGATTTCCGCATTCAGATCGTGTTGTATCACTTCGTCTTATATTCGCCCGACCAAAAGCTCTCACACGGAGACCAGTTGGACGTGTAAGAGAAATTGGCGGACAAGTATTCCCAATTGCATGATAAAACTCAGTCCAACCCTATCTCTCTAAAGTGCTAGCACTACCAGCCGACCAACATTCCCCTCCGGCAGTAATACGGCCTCAAACCATCATCCTACTATTGTTTATAGTAACCCTCACCTACCTGGCCGTTACCTGCGACTGACCGTGGACCCATGGCATCAATTGCTAGCTTCTAAGCGATCAACCCACGACTCCACATGGCGCTGTTACGCGAATTGTCGTCAATCTCACTGCGGGACAGTCTGCCCCTGCACGCAGGAGTTGAACCCATCCGTTTCGACGTGGCATTAATTACCATTAACCCCGTTACCGGCAAGTCGCAGAATGAGAGCGCTTCTCAAGAGACGGTGTTGTTGACTCCTAGTCCGAGTAAACCAATCAGGTTAAAACCCAAGCAATTAGCCGTCCAATCATACGAGGCGTCATGCACAGCGTTTGCGGCTTGACACGTCATGTCGTGCATCGCTGCTGTGTAAGGTTGTTTCCCACGTGTCGTGGAGGGTCTGAGATGGCCAATCTCCAGAGTCGAGGCGGTACATGTCATCTCGCCAATAGTCACCACACACAAGTCCGATGAATAATGTCATATGTTCATTAAAATAATCTCCAAACTATGTACGCTGCTGTCATTACTTGTCATGTCACATTTTTCCCCCTCAAATCGCTACGAACCAGGTCAGAGCACTTCTTCCCTGTCTTTAGTCGGCGTCAAGACGAGCCACGGGTGGAGTGTCGTCGACCTGGATTCCGCCTCGCTTCTTCTCAGCAGAGTCCCAGTACGGCAATCGCCATCCGCCCTCGGTCTCTGGCATGCTGAGCCACAGCCTCATCAGGTGGCGCCTCGGCTTGCCGCTCGAGGGAGGGAAGTCCCGGTACGCGGTGCGCGCGTGCAGCGTGTGCGTGTTGGCGCAGAACTGGATGTCTCCGATGTCGAGAACCATGTGCAGCTTGACTCTCTCGCAAGTAGCCTCCAAGAGGGCGATTGCCTCTTCTTGCTCGGCTGACAAGGCTGGGATGAGGCCCTTGTCGGAGAAGCGGGTGAGGCTGCGCACAAAGTACGGATCATACTTGCAGTAGACGCGCTGTTCGCGGCCGGGGTCTGCAGGGTCGGGCGTCTCGAGATAGAAGAGGGAGGCGCGAATCCACGGCTCCTCGCCCTTGGATTGCTCTCCCTTGCGGTCAAAGTACCAGATTGGCTTGGTCAGCAGTTCGGCGACGTCGGGACGCTCTGCCTGCAGGATGTTCCAGACGTTGTGGATCGAAGCAATGTCACTCTCGCCGCCAAACTCGGCCTTGTGGATGCAGAGGAGGCCGACCACGTCGGAGTCGTCGGCGTGGAAGAATTGACGTGCGTTGGTGCGGTAGATGCGGACCTTGTCGATTTGTGTGCTGTCTTCGCCGAGATCCTTGACGTGGCCCATGAGATGGCCTTGGGAGTCACGTTAGCATGGAACAGTGCGTCCATCGTTCTTGTCGCTGGCAGCTTACCTCGACCATTCTGGCTGACGGGGTAGCCCAGCTGGATACCGAGGCCCATGTACGCAATCGCCGACTTGTGGTTTCCCCATCGTTCCACCGGAAAGCCCTTGTAGAGGATAAAGCCCTTGCCGTTGAGCATCTCGCGCCGCATAGCAGCGAGCGATGAGGCTAGTGTGGGCAGAGGGAAGTTTTCCTTTGTGATGCCCGTCAATGGCAGGTTGAGCGCGGCATACCTGTCTGCCGCCGCGCCAATCTCTTCAATCTCGGCCGCGGAGAACTGGTGAACCCATCGCTCGGGGTTGTCGGCGTAGTCCTCCGGCCGCCATACGGTAGGGCCGTCAATGAACTTGGGGAATGCGCTGTAGGGATAGATCTTGTCGTAGAGTGGAGGCTGCTGGCCTGATTGACACCGTGTTAGTAGGGGTTGGTGCGACCGTCGGTGGCAGGCAGCCGCTTACCAGTAGTCTTGAGCCCGTCGGGGAAGATGTTGAGGTTGATTGGGCCGGGCGATGACTTGAGGGTGATTGGGTGTTCGACCTGGGTGGTCGATGCGAGTGATGGAGCCATGCTGAGGGTCGTCCGAGTGTGTCAGGCGATGTGTATGTATGGCTTGATGCACGACTTGAGCAGACTGGCAGTCACGGCCATCTACGTGGCGGGCCATCTATTATATGGCCAGCGGACCAAACGAACAGCCACCGGGACTATTACTAACACGCTCCTATGATAACACAATGACTCAATGATGGGATGGCACCATCCCAGCTTACACAGCGAGTCTTACATTAACCCGCCCGGCCCGTCACTGCTCGCGGTGGTGGTGCAGTTAGGCCATCAACCACCATTATTGCGCCATCGAGGGCTAAAGTGCAACATCAGCAGAGCAGCCACCGACAACGGATCCCCGCCGCCGCCGGCGTCGACGGCATGATCCGCCCTAGTCCCAGAGCGGGACGACGTTTCCATTTTTTGCAAGCGATGGAGCGTAAATTGGCATCTATGCGCGGGGAGTCGTCTAGCCTGCCCGAGGAGGACGCTCTGGCCGATCTCTCTGGCCGAGACACTGCATTCGATGCAAGTCATTCCGGAGGCGCTGTGAGCAGGACCTTGGCGCGGGCTTTGGCTTCGTGTCCGGGAGTCGGATTGGGGGTCCACATTGCCTCTATGGGCAATTGACTTCCTGCGAAGTGGGTTTCTGGCCTATCGATGAGTGGGACTGGATGTCGTCAGCTCTGGGGATTTGTTCGTCATGTTGATCTGTCATGGCCATGTGGTATTCGCCGCTGCCCGACTACCCTACACTAGTATCGAATGGGCCCTGCGAGCCTTTTCGGCCTTGCATGCCTTTTAAGCGTAGATTGATAAGATTAATTGTGGGAGGGATTGCCACTTGGCCCTGGATTGGGAGGAGCTGGGGTTGAGGAGGCGATGAATGTGGTGGCGGTGCTTCGTTCTAGGCCCGACAAGATGGAGGAGATTCCGGTCACAGAATTAGCACCGCTGCTTCGTATCCTGTTGCTGACAGTGGGTTGGATGGGTCAGTGAAACTGAGGAGCCGATTAACGGCACTGCTAGGCGAGCTTTATTGAAGCTCCTGAACTAAATTTGCATTTGCCGCTTTTGTCCTTGGCTGAGGAGCCATGGAGCTTTGTAGGACCTTTGCGGTGGTGGGAGACCCTCCTTACTGCTGGTACAATGCATTCTTAACAAGGCATGACCTGTCAAACGCCTGCTCCTTTTCTTTACTTGAGCTCGAGGTGGAATCTTGCTCCCCACTGCGGTGTCTTGTGATTTGCATATCCACCATTGGAGTGTTTGCTCTGTACAGAGCCTAGATGGCGCAGTCTAGTATGTATTGGCGTGCTTTTCATCTGGGCTATTCTTGCTGTCTGTCTACCTGCTTATGGATGAGTTCTCGCCAATAAAGTGAGTACATCTGATCATGTAAACCAGGTTCTAATACCGTCTTTGGACTCCTCCACTCGTACGACGCATCCTCGTTCAGCTTCATGTGCAGCCTATCTTGTACCTATTACTATCGCTGGCATGCAGGGCCATTTATTTATGGGAGACTGACTGGACAATAAATGTAGAGTTGGTTGCTGTAAAGACTCGCCGTTTGGTGGCTTCCAAGCACCGTCCCACATGGCTGCTTCTCAGCAGGCGGTGATGTCGCCGCTCCGCCAGAACCACATTTTCTGCTCAAGCAAGCTAGAGAAGCTGCCATGGAGACAATCCAGTGGTCGCCCTAGTCAGCAAGCCTACATGACCGACAAGGATGGCAGGTCGTGTGGTGATGGAGAAGAAAACATGCTGGCTCAAACTATTGGTTGCACACCAGGGCAAGAATCTACGTTGGCTCTGGAGTGGGACGCAACACAGTTAAGGCTCATGGGCTAAACCGGTGTGAAAAACAATACATTTTCTTCAATCAATCGCCGTTGCTATTGCTGTTGCAACTGCCGCTGGCTTTGAGAGTGCGGCAATGCAATGGGTAGGGGGGCGCCTTCGACATCCCTAGAGTGGTTTTGCTGAACTACTATGGCAGACGGAGCTTTGTTACTCGTGAGATGCAGTATTGGAGGTGACTTTGGACAGCAAGACACGCTCAATTTCGCAAGGATACTGTCATCTCTTTGAAGCGGAGAAAAAACCGCG
The DNA here is from genome assembly GCA_009828645.1 of Calcarisporium arbuscula. Lineage (NCBI taxonomy): Eukaryota > Fungi > Ascomycota > Sordariomycetes > Hypocreales > Calcarisporiaceae > Calcarisporium > Calcarisporium arbuscula. The sequence continues at coordinate 114,058 of WBSA01000016.1, forward strand.
AATGCCTGCACATCATGCTCTTGAGACGCATCCCCTACTCACTTGGTTCGTGAGTGAAGACGGCAGAATGGGGTTCGCCTTCTGTTTCCTCATCTCCGAGCCAGTGAAGAATGCTGCATGAGACCTGGTATCCATACCTCCTACGAATTAGGCGCTTCAGTTCAGTTTTCCTTGTCGTGATTCACCGTCTCGATTATTTTTCCAATCACGGACTGGTCCAACAACTGCGACGTCTTAGCTCATGTGCTGACTCTTCCTCAGAGTTCGATTTGCGATACCAGGGCATCTTACCGTTGTAGTGTCTCCAATCTGGTCCACTTCACCCGCAATAATCTTCCTCAAGATGCGACGCATGATTTTGCCACTTCTCGTTTTAGGTAGGTCAGCGACGATGTAGATGGCCTTGGGTGCTGCGAATGCGCCGATGCCATTGCGCACTTGCAGAACAAAATCCTTGCGGAGCGCTTTTGTAATTGTAATGTCTGGCTTGACTGAGACAAACGCATTGATGGCTTGGCCGGTAAGGTCGTCTGCCACGCCCACGACTGCGCTCTCCGCGACGGCCGGGTGCTCGAGCAAGGCAGCCTCAATTTCGGCGGTGGAAAGACGATGCCCGCTGACGTTGACGACATCATCAACTCGCCCTCGGATCCAGTAGAAACCATCCGGGTCTCTGCTCGCAGCGTCGCCAGTAAACTATCGCTTTTTGATCAGTTACCGTGGGCAGTTGGGCGAGGTTTATAACGTACATAATATCCCTTGTACACGTTGAGGTACGTGTCCATGAATCGCCTGTGATCGCCATACACCGTACGGGCCATACTGGGCCAGGGCTGCTCAAACACTAGAACGCCTTCCTTGTCACTCTCGAGGATCACTTCGCCGGACACAGGGTCGAGAAGAAGTGGCTCGATGCCGAAAAATGGGAATGTAGCACTTCCAGGCTTGCTAGGTGTGATGCCGGCAAGAGGAGTCATGACGTTGGAACCCGTTTCCGTTTGGAAGTATGTCTGTGTATTACATCGGTTAGTCCGCCGATGCATCCGCGCTGGACAGATGCCAACTCGATCATCTTCGGCTCGTCGGCACTTACATCGACAACGTGAACCCTGCCTTTGCCCACTACATTGTAACACCACTTCCAGACCTCTGCTGCGATGGGCTCACCAACACAGCCCAGTGTTCGAAGACTGCTCAGGTCACCGCGAACCCATTCATCGCCGGCCCGCTTGAGCATGCGCAGCGCCGTTGGAGCAGAATGTAGTTGGGTAACTTTATGTGCTTCGATGATATCCCAATACCTGGAGTAATTGGGATAGGCCAAGGTGCCCAGAGTTGCCTATCCTGATATGCTATCCTGATATCATCTCTGCTATACTGCTATATCCGATATGATATATATCAGATATCAGATAAAGCCTTGCTCCCTTATCCTGATATCAGGATAGATATCAGGATAGATGTCAGCATAAGCTGTGAGCTCTGGTGGCTAGATTTCGTATCATCAGCTGATAAGATTTGGTGCATCGTTTGGAAAGTCTCCAAATCCCTCATATTGTGGCCTTTTTGATAGTGTAGATAGGATATGTCCCCTTACATAGTTCCATGAAGCTACACTTAACTATGCTCTCTTCCCCTTGCCAGCCTGAAGACTGCACGTCGCAATCCTATATGAGCATGGGCTCTGCTCTTGATGCAGATTCAGCACCATCTGAGGTCCTGAACTTCGATTGTATATTCCGCGCGATATATCCAAATAAAGGCCAGCTAGGACCTTCGGGGAAACGCAGAACAAAGGGGCGGTAGTATATGAATGTCTGGTCTGTGCATCTGATCAGCCCTGGTCAAATCCTAAACGCGACAATGCTATATATCATGCGAAGCGTAAACACAAGCGATATCGTCAATTCCTCAGACAACATGACGTTCGATCGATCATCAGACATTGGTGTTCCGCCAAAGCAGGCCAGGCTCGGCGATTATTATACGGCAAACCCATCTGAGTCAGCCCTCCGCAGAGTATTCAACGCTCAGCGCTACACTGAGAGCATGGTTGGCCTCCTCACACGCCGTCCGGCTACCCTTTTCCGCAGTTTTTATGGGATGAGATGCAAGAAATTATGCTAGCTTGTAACCCCGCAATTGAGGATCTAATTATGACATCACGGCATGAAGCAATGCGTGCATATTACTGCAAACTTTAACCTCTATCAGTCGCAGTTAAAAGCCAAGCTGCAAAGTGCTATTTCAAAGGTCCATATCTCATCTGACCTCTGGACATCGCCACATCGTCATGGTGTACTGGCAATATGTGCGAGATGGGTTGATAAGGACTACCAAGCTAGGAGAGCGCTGTTACGTCTCGTAGAGATTCGACACAGCCATTCTGGCGAGCATCAGGCTGATCTTATTTTATCAACACTCAGCCTATACGGCAATCAGCAATAGACTCGTGCTGTCATACTGGCGAGTAATGCGACTTCGAACGACACTTGTCTACAGCATTTATCACACTAAACTGAAACGTGATTCATTATGTGAGCCGTGGTTCTAGTTACTCTCCTCCTAGTTATCCTAATTTTACTACAGATGACTGGGATCCAAAACGGAACCGTATACGTTGTATACTTTCACAATTATCAATTTATCGCTTCAGGCCTTTCTTTCGCATCTCTCGCAGGATGGCTACTCTCAAGCTGCCCTTGCTGCTGCAAGCGATGTAACTGGTGACAAGCTCTATGAACAGTTCTGTCTATCTATGTACAATTGCGTCCTGTGGTGATGTGTCAAACCAACTAGATCAGACGGGAGCTAAGTTGAAGAGGAATCCACCACAGAGGTTAGACAAAGGATCAAAATGAAGTGGTAGGAAGGGTTGGGTCTTGATTCCTGCCTTGCGCAAACTACACCGGATCGGGTTATGGCTGCGGAACTCGACCATACATAGCGATGCATGGGACGAGCGCATCAATCTACGTCTTGGCATTGATAATGATACACGCTGGAATTCATGGTATAGGATGATCGATAATCTAGTCAGGAAAAAACAGCTAGTAAAGCAATTCTTGCTTGACTATGACAAATGTTTAGGCGATGATATTCTCACCTCTACAGATTGGGATTACTTGGAGAAAACGCATGCATTTCTCCAGCCTTTCACATCAACGACACTGTGGGCACAGGGTGCGACAACAACGCTCTCGCAGACCCTAATGATTATGGACATACTTCTCCGCCACTATGAGCAGAAGAAAGTAAGGCTTTTACGATGCTATCCCTTATTTAGTTAGTTTGAACAAGACCAGATACTAATACTCTCTGCAGGTGTTCTATGAAACAGAGGAAAATCATGATTCTCTGATGCTGCACTCGATTCATATGGGCTGGTTTGTGCTGAACAAGTACTACGCCATATCCGATGAGTCACCTATCTATGCAACAGCCCTTCTTCTTGACCCATCGAAAAGAGCGCGATACCTTGAGTTGCATTGGAAAGAAGATTGGGCAGCGACTGCCATTAGTCGTGCACGTACAATCTGGGAGGAAGAATACAAGATCGTGCCTGACCTCAAACCTACACATATACCGACGAAAGAATCTAGCTCGCAGCAGGGGCAGCCAAATGAGCTTGATCGACTTCTTAATGAAATCATGGTCGCCAAGGATCTAACTAGGGACGTAGACGACTTTGAGAACTTATTCGAGGCCAGCCGATAAAATTGATGGCTCTCCACTTTCCTGGTGGTGTCAGAGAGATCAAATTCGGACATACCCGCGCCTCAGTCGTATGGCCATTGATGTACTATCTGTTCCGCCCGGATCTGCTGATGCAGAGTCAGCATTCAGTGGCGGTAGACGTACTCTATCATGGGACCGCGAACGGATGTCCTGCACAAATCTCGAGAAGGTCGAATGTATTGGAAATTGGCTGCGTGAAGAACTCATCGTACCATCCTCACGTGGTGGTAGAGGGCTTGTTGTTGATGGCGAAATAGGCCACAGTATATTCAGGTTGATTTAGATGATGATCTAGACTAGAACTGAGTTTCGCGTATGTTGGGTGCTATTGGTCATATCATCTCTGCTAAGGGTGCTATCCTGATATCATCTCTGCTATCCTGCTAAGCCGATATCATATCAGGATAGTATGTTATCCTGATATCAAGATAATTTATCATATCGGATATGATATCAGGATAGGCAAGTCTGAAGGTGCCCTCGAAAACGACAATCGAAACACCCAGCAGCAAAGGACCATACACTAGGTACGTGTGACCGGTGATCCAGCCGACGTCACCGCCGCAGAAGAAGCGGTCTCCTTGGTGCACGTCAAACACGTACTTGGTGGTTAATGCAGCGCCGAGTAGGTAGCCACCAGTAGTATGCATTAGGCCCTTGGGTTTTCCAGTCGAGCCGGAAGTATATAAAAGAAACAGAGGGTCCTCAGCACTCATGGGTTCCGGTGGAATATAGCATGGCCACTTATTGGTTTCTTCATGCCACCAAAGATCGCGACCGGCAGTCATGGAGATTTCGGTACCAGTTCTTCTATATACGATGACACTTGTGATAGGGCAGTCTTTGATGGCCTCGTCAACAATCGCCTTGAGACCAATAGCCTTGCCACCGCGCCTGCTCTCGTCGGCAGTGATTACAACCTTGCAGTTAGCGTCAATAATGCGATCGCGAAGCGAATTAGCCGAAAAGCCGGCGAATACTACCGAGTGTATCGCGCCAATACGAACACAGGCTAGAATAGCGATGACCGCTTCGGGCACCATTGGCATATAAATGGCAATGACATCTCCCTTGTTGACGCCGGCCTTTTTTAGAACCCATGCCATCTTGCACACCTCCTCGAGCAATTCACCATAGGTAATTTTGCGGACATGGCCAACTTCATCGGCTTCAAAGATGATCGCGACCCGGTCGGGGTCTTTGAAGGCATGTCGATCCACGCAGTTGTATGAAGCGTTAAGCTGTCCTTCGACAAACCATTTGAGGTTGCCTTTTGCAAGGGAGCCGTTGGAAATGGTCTGGAAGTCACAGACCCAGCTAAGCAATTCTCGGGCTTGTGTAGCCCAAAATTTTGGACCATCAGCAATAGACTCCTTGTATAGCCTCTGATATTCTTCAAAACCTGTAGTGAGAATACACTTGTTAGCGAGCTGTGAGCTTCTCAAACCGCCAATGCGAATACGTAGCTCAAATGCCTAGGTCTAGAACTTCATGTTTTACCAGACACTTGACGAGAGCTCAAGATTCAGAGCCTGAGGCTATGTACTATACAGGAAGCTAAAGGCTTACTTACTTTCAAGATGTGGTTTACTTGGATGATCTATTTCATCATTTGATGATATTAGTAAAGCTGAACGAAAGAACATTCGACAGACCTGGACAATGACTCGATAGTAACATACTTGTAAGCATCGCCTTGGGAGGGGCTGTGGTTGTCCCTCGTTAGCGGTTAAATTAAAAGGGCTTGATTGGAAAGGATAAATCTACTTGCGGTAAATTTCCACCCCGTTCACATCTTTGGTGTGTGTCTCTGAGCTTTGCGATATACCCATCGTTGTGATGCGTGTGTGCTATGCTGCACATTTACTAGAATAGAAACCCAAAAGAGGACGACGTATGACCAGAGAAGTTCATCAAAAGGTGCAATAGAAACTGTGTAGCCTACGTTGTAATGATTCCTGACAATGGCGAACATGTAAGTGTGCTATAAGTAGGCGGAAATGGGAGAAGCGGTGAAGACTTTGCTCATAGTGTGAGCAGCGATGTGCAGAGCGTTGCGTGTCTGCCATATCCAAATCATAAATAGGGGCTACGGTTAGGACAACGAAGAGACATGGATGCTGCTGCTTCCGAGAGAACTGTAGCTACTCCGACGGTGAGGGCGGCATGGCATATACCGTAGCACTGGAAATTGAGCCGCTGTGTAGTAATACGAGATGTCTCATATCCATGCTCACATATCGTACATGATCACTTGATCACTTGATGTATTATTTCAGCAGATAACACTCGCACATGTGTCCGGATTTAGTTTAACAGAAGTCTCCATTTCTCGCTTATAAAACTCTTCATAAAGTGACGCTATCGCGAGACATATTTCTTTTGCTAGCCTAGTGAGTCTAGGCTATTCACAATATTCATCTACATCATCGATGTATATTGCCTAAAGTATATCTCATTTAGAAGCCATCTGGATAATCTTTTAGTAATAGAATGGGTTGCCTTTGAGACTATTATCACTCATTCTAAGTCATATTGTTTTAGTACCGGGCTCCTCTTCTCCGTCAATACTACTATATCTACTTAGTACACCTAATACACTTTTTTGACTAGGTTATGAGCTATAGTCCGCCTTAAGAGGCACTAAAATGTTAGCTTGGTCTACAATGGGACAGAATCATATACCGAAGGCCTTGGCCGCTTCGACCCGTGCGGGCGTAAAAGCGGTGTGTTGAGGCTATTCTTTCAAATTTTACACTGAAGTGAGACTTGAGTCATTTCTGGCCGCTGTGTTTGGTCGAAAAATGATAGCTGAAAACTTCGGCATTTGACTGGTGCGACGAAGGCCTCGCCATCATGTTGGTGGCGGCGTCCAATTTCGATCGTCCCGATGGGAGAGCTTGGCCAAACACTAAAGACAGGCTATCAGCCTCACCACATTTTACTAAAGAGCCGCAATGTTGTGTGTCGGTGACCGACTAGAACCGCGACTTGTATCTCTTAGCTATCAACTACTTGCTTTAAGATGACAATACTTTCTAAGAATTTGTGTACCATCGCACCGTCAGGTAAAAAAGCCATGCAACAGTCAATTATTGACCATGGTTCACTTGAAGAATCTACCATATCCTCCGCGGAAGTCTTTCTTCATGAGTTCATCAAAAATAGAACCTGTGAGCAACCAGAGTCCACAGCAAGCTCTCGGGCTTCTGCCAAAACAGGTATCAGAAGAGGCATTGCGCCTGTTGGGAACCTAAATCTGTCTGACTCCGAGTTAAATCCTAATGGGCCGAGGGTATTTACATGGGTGCTTGAACCTGACAACCCAGAAGTGCTGGCACCAATCGGCAGTATTGGAGAACTCTGGATCGAAGTTGAGCTAGCCGGGCAACAACCCCAGCTTGACGACGGGAGTGAAAAATTGGATAGTCCTACCCTGCTGTGTCATGGCAATTCAGAGCAAACTGGAAACATCAGTGGGCTGTATCGCACTGGTAACTTGGTGAGGTGCCATGGGGATGGAAAGCTGGTATATGTTGGACCAAAGGAGTCATTTGCTAGAATCCGAGGCGAGAAGGTCGTGCTTCATGAGGTTGAGGAGAATGTTAGGCATGTCCTACAGGTCAGTGGCGATGTGCTGGCCGGGGAGATGGACATCGTTGCTCAGACATTGCAACCCATCGAAGCCTCGGATACCGAAGACGACCATGTCCTGCTGGCATTTGTGGCCCCAAGAGGTTCTCAAAGCGCCCGTGAGGATACGGGTGGCTTGAAGGATGAGCACATCAAGGCAACTAGGCGCATCACTTCTGGTGTAAGAAGTCAACTCGCTGGGTACCTGCCATCTCATATGGTGCCCGATGCTATTATACCCATCGAGCGACTGCCCAAGACAGCCCAAGACAAAGTGGACCTGTCTCAACTCCGAAGCATGGCCATGAAGTCATCATGGATGGACTTCTGGCAAATATCAACGTTGAGAAATACCTTCTCCTCCTGCGAAAAACATACAGAGGTCCTAGACAGGAACACCAGCTCGCTGCTGCTCAGAGACAGCAATAGGAGCATGCGAACCGAGCCTTCCGACATCATGCTGGGTGTAATGGCTCATTCCTTTTTCAGCACATTCCTGGATTGTTCAATGGTGAACGTCTTAGTAAAAACTCTTGTGGGCACGCAGCTTGCACAGGTCTCTGCTGCGCTGGACAGCACAGTATTCACAGAAATACGCAATTCGAAAGACGCCAGGCGGGCAGGATATAAAGCAAATCAAACACTGCAGTACAACAACAAAATCGACATTTCGTTCAGCTTTCATGAGGAGCCTGAGTCCGAGCTAAAACATGTCTCCCGTGGTGATGAGCAATCAGAACCGCCGTCAGCTCTCCGTCAGGCCATTATTGATATTGAAGCACGTACCCAAGATGGCCAAATATTCATTACATTTACCTTCAACAGACACATGAATCACAGGCCTTTATTCCATAGATGGATGAGGATTTACACTGAGCAATTATCCACGGCTGCGCAAGATTTACTTAACTTACCGCTGACTTTCACACCCAGTGATTTCCCTCTTGTTGCCTTGTCCTATGAGGGAATAGACGCGATCGTGAATGAGGTACTTCCGAGCATGCAACTTGGGCCAGAGGATGTTGCGGATATATGCCCCTGTTCTCCACTACAAGAGGGGATACTTCTCAGTTCATCCTCCTACGCAGTCTACTGGGTGTGGCGATGCAAACCCCACGACGGCAACGAGATATCGCCAAGTAGGCTGGAAGCCGCTTGGAAGGCTGCTACTAAGCAGCACAAAATTTTCTCCACCATCTTCGGCTTGCATCCAGAGGAAAGCAGCTATGTGCAATTTGTCCTCAACGACGTGGAAATGCAGGTGTCCCAGATTACCACGGACGGGTGTCCTGCTATTACTCTGGCGCAGCTTCCTAGACCAGAGTTCACAGCTTACAAGCCGAAGCATGCATTTACCATTTGTCAGTCAGAAACAGGAGATGTCGCCTGTAGATTTGATGTGTGTCACACGCTCTACGACACATATTCTTTGTCCATCCTACTGCAGGATGCACTCAGCTTCTATAATGGCAAGACTCCACCAATTCCTCAACCATTCAGTGATGTTGTCAGGCACATCAAAACTCGACCCAGGTCGGAGACTACTGACTTCTGGATCAATGCTTTAAAAGGTATGAAGGCATGCAGATTACCAGTACTCCGGTCACTAGCAGATGCTGAAATGCAAGATGTGCATGGAGCCATCTTCCTTCCGACAGAGTCGCTGGCAGACGTTACTGGCTTTTGCAGCAGAAACGGCATTACGCGCTCAATTTTCATGCATATAGCCTGGGCCCTAGTATTGTCACACTATACTGGCATGGAGGATGTGTGTTTTGGTTACATGGCCTCTGGAAGAGATGCTCCAGTGGATGGCATCAACAGAATTTTCGGTCCGTTGGCAAATATGATGGTAAGCCGCATTGACTTGCGCAAACCACTTCGAGAACTTTTCAAATCAACTGCAGCTATATTAAAAGAGCATCGAAAACACCAGCAGACATCATTGGCGGAGGTGCAACACACCCTGGGGATTTCTGGTGGGCTTTTCAACACAATGATAAATCTCCTCCGAACCAATCCATTCGGCGCTGGGCAACAGGAAGGCTTTTCTTTTGAAAAACACTGCCTTGTAAGCCCTCATGAGGTGAGTAAATCTCAATTGTTATCTTTCTCTTGCATCAGGAACGCAGCTAATATGCTGTAGTTTGATATAGTTATTGAGGGCTACTTGGACCCTGACAAGGTGAATGTAACAATGTACTATCGAACAGCCTTCATCAGTCACCAGGTGGCTCAAGAAGTATCTACGATATTAATATGGGCCGCCAACTACCTTGTTTCGACTGAATCCTGGTATGAGAAACAAGATTTTGTTAAGTCGCCGCAAAGCAACCGAATATGGAAATGGTGACGACCCAGCAGTTGATCATCTACCAGAACAGTTCTTCAAGCATATCGTTGGGAAAGATAGACGGTCCACGGAAGCGTTTTGGAAACGTCAATTTGAGGATCTAGGGACCTCTGATATCGTCTCGTCCAGCCGTGGAGCGATTTCCCATCCAAGAGATGCCGACGTGGAATTAACGATTGAGGGGCTCGTATGGACTGGCCTTCATACTGCAGAGACCATGATCAGAGCGGCATGGGCAGTTATGGCAGCACAACTCAGCGAGTCCACCGATGTATTCTTCGGAGTCAATTTTATTGGGTGCCAACCATTGCTACCTGGTATTGAGAAACTTCTGGGTGCAAACATCTCTGCAGTACCATTTCGGTTGTCCGTCAATTGGGATGTCAGCGTCAAGCAGTTCCTGAAAACTGTGCATGACAAGGAGAAGGACATATCAGCTTTTGAAGGACCCGGTCTGCACTGGTTCCGCCAGTTAGGCAACGAGGCGTTGACCGCCTGTGATTTTCAATCTCTTCTAATTGTTAAATCGGCCAGCCAAGGGGCTGAGCAGATTCAAAGTGGCGAGTGTGACGAAGCCGAGCAGATGTATGGAAAACATGCGATTACAATCAATTGCTGTGCTCTGGAAGATAAGCTTCGCTTACGGGTTAACTTCAATTCGGAGCGAATGTGCTCGACAAAGAAAGCTCGAATCACTCACCAATTTGAATATATTTTGCGTCAGCTCGCAGATCCTGAGCGATGGGAAGATCAACTTGTGAACATAGCATCTATCGGAGAACAAGATTTGGAGGATGTCTGGAGGTGGAATGCTATTGTTCCAAAGCAGGCAGAGATTTCCGTCGTCGACTTATTCCAGACCGAAGCAATCTCACATCCCGACTCGATTGCAATTCATGCTTGGGATGGAGACCTGACTTATGAGCAGCTTGATGAACTGTCAACTAAGTTGGCTCGATATTTGATTGCCAACGGTATTGGACCAGGGGCAACCATACCGCTGTGCTTTGAGAAATCAAAGTGGATGTCTGTGGCAATGGTTGGAGTTGTGAAGACTGGTGCAGCTGGTGCTGGCATAGATCCCAAGCAACCGGAAACGCGACTACGCGCAGTCATGATGCAACTTGAGGCGCCCTTGATTCTGTCATCTACTAAGAACATGGCCTTGGCACAGCGGATAGGGACATGTGAGGTCCTAGGTATAGATGGCAATGTTCTTTCGAAGCTTAATACGGAAAAGATTAACGAGCTTCCCCCCATCAATCTATCCCAGAACCTCTATATTGTCTTCACATCGGGCAGTACTGGGATTCCCAAGGGTGTCGTTATCAATCATCGCAGCTATGCTTCAGCAGTTATTCATCAACATGAGTGCTTCGGATTTTCTCGCACTTCGCGGGTATTTGATTTCTCATCCTACGCTTTTGATGCAGCTTGGTTCAACCTTTTTCACACGTTGACCAGTGGTGGCTGTCTCTGTGTGCCCTCAGACGACGAACGACAAAACAACCTTGAAAGCTGCTTCAGCAAATATGAGATAACGGTTGCGTTTCTTACTCCATCAGTCTCTCGTCATATTAGCGCTGAAATCCTAGGTCAGCTAGAGACCTTGATGATAGGAGGCGAAGTCGTCTTGCCCAGCCATGTATCCATACCCAGCCACAAGACACAGATCAAGATTATATACGGTCCATCCGAATGCACTCCCATGACTACCAGCCATGAACTTCCTGCATCCGGCAGTATTGCGATTGGCCGTGGGGTCGGAGTATGCACATGGGTTGTCAACCCAAATCATCCGCAGTCACTAACACCAGTTGGAATGGTCGGTGAGCTGTGGCTTGAAGGACCTTTGGTGGGTCAGGGTTATCTAAAAGACTCCGAAAAGACGTCTTCAGCATTTGTAGAAGATCCCGAATGGCTCCTGAGAGGGACGTCAAAACAACCCGGCCGGCACGGTCGGCTTTATCGCACAGGTGACTTGGTGCGGTATGAAAATGATGGCACTATCGTGTATGTCCAGCGCAAGGATACACAAGTCAAAATTCGCGGCCAGCGTGTTGAGCTTTCAGAAGTAGAGCAGCATGTCTCTAAATCTCTTGAGGGTTTCGCTGGTTGCGCAGGAAATTGGCTAGTGGTTGCAGAAACTATCCATTCAGACGAAACAGGTAGCTTGCTACTCATCGCGTTTACCGCCCCCCCAAATGCCAGCAGTATGTCGGAGGAAGAGTGCGCCAAGTTGGTCAAAGATACAGCAGCCGCGGCTTTGAGTCATCTATCTGAAGTGGTGCCGGCTTACATGTTGCCGAATGCTTTCATACCAATTCAAAACTTTCCAATGTCAATCACTGGCAAGACCGATCGCGCTCACCTCCGCAAGCTAGGTACAAAGGTTTGGAAACAATATGGTGCTCCAGTGGATGGGATTGAGAGCTCAAAAGCGTCAAATGATGTGGAAGTGTTTTGCAAGAGGTCTGGATGGCGGTGCTCAACCTACCAGCTGAGGCTGTTTCCGTCAACAAACCTTTCACAAGACTCGGCGGCGATTCCATTACCGCCATGCAAGTCGTTTCTAGGTGCCGCACGCATGGAATATCTTTGACAGTTGGGAACATTCTGCAGGCAAGCTCTATCCAGAAACTGGCACTCCAATGCAACAAGACCGTACAGAACAATGCCTTGCCCATGCAGGATGACAATGAGAAAGATACGAGCGAACCCTTTGGTCTGTCACCAATTCAAAGCAAATTTTTCGACATCTTTCCACAAGGTATCAATTTCTTCAATCAGAGCTTTGTTCTGGATCTAAATCAATCTATACCGTCCACAACCCTTAACAGTGCGTTGAAGACCTTAGTTACCCGCCACGGCATGCTTCGAGCGCGTTATAGAAAGGATGCAGATGGAAACTGGCAGCAATTTATAGCCGAAATCAACGGGCAATGTTTTTCATTTGCGAATCACATCGTAGCACATCGCTCTGAAGTACTACAGATTGCCCAAGACCGCCAAGCCAAGCTGGATATCCTCGACGGGCCTGTATTTGCTGCTGATTTATTCAACGTTGCCGAACTAGGTCAAATGCTAGTATTAACAGCTCACCACTTGGTAGTTGATCTTGTGTCCTGGCGCATCATATGGAATGACTTGGAGGAGCACATCAAGTCTGGAAAAGTATGTCCTCAAACCGCACCATCCTTCCGAGTATGGTGTCAACTACAGTATGACATGGCCAAGGATCTGAAGCCAGAAGATGTGTTGGAATATAATATTCCAAATGCCGACCCAGGCTTCTGGGGGCGTCCTAATTGAGGATAATACCCGCGCTGTCTCGGAAGATTGCATCACGGTCCTAGACTCCGCATCTACAGAGTTGTTACTAGGTAGCTGCAATGACAGCCTGCGGACAGAAGCACTTGAGATTATTCTAGGCGCATACGCATATTCCTTCCAACAAGCATTCCCAGAGCGCAACACACCTGCCATATTCCTTGAGGGCCATGGCCGTGAGCAATCGAAAAGTCTTCCAATTGATGTATCAGGAACTGTTGGATGGTTCACAACCGTGCATCCTCTGGTAATTGATATCTCATCCGAAAGTACTATTATCGATACAGTTCGTATTGCAAAGGACGCAAGGCGCCGAATACCAGGCAAGGGCCAGCCTTATTTTGCATCACGTTATCATAGTCAAAGTTGTCAGCAGCAGTTCAAAGATCATGATAATGTAGAGCTGTTGCTCAACTTTGCCGGAAGATACCAGCAGCTAGAGAGCTCTTGTGGATTATTCAGCTTGGCAGAGCCATTTGAAGGTGGGAGAAACTTAGAGGTTGTCTCACAATCTTCGAAGCGGCTTGCATTGGTGGAGGCAAATATGGCAGTGCAAGGCGGCAGGCTGGTCACCACGTTCACCTTCAATCAAAACATGAGGCACCAGGAGAGATTAAGGCGCTGGTTCCAAGATTTTAATCTCATTATGGAGTCAGCTGTACAGGCTCTACAACAAACAGCACCAAGCCTTACTTTAAGCGATCTTCCACTGATGTCAATGACACCCCGTGGCTTGAACAGATTGATGAGACAACAGCTTCCAGGTATTGGAATTAAACCGGAGGATGTCGTCGACATGTATCCAACATCGCCTCTGCAAGAGGGTATTCTACTAAGTTCGAATACGGGTTTGAGCTCTTATGCAACCTTTTGGATCTGGCGATGTATACCGACTGATGCTACTCAGAGCATCTCACCGTCTCGTCTAGAGGCAGCATGGCGTCAGGTGGTAGGCCGTCATGCTATCCTGTCCACCATATTTGGAACACATCCTGAGGATAGCAAATTCGTTCAGACTGTTCTCAACAGACCACACATACGCGCTCTGCAAAAGGCTATTAATACTGACGAACTGACTGAGGTTTTATATAAAGCCGACAGACCGAGTTTTGTCGCCGGCGAACCACAGCATGCTTTTACTATTGGTCACAGTCAAGCTGGAGATGTTGCATGTAGACTTGACATCAACCATACACTCCTAGATGGCGTCTCACTGACACCTCTGGTGCAAGATCTTGCCGCTGCTTATGATAGCCACCATCTGCCGCCTGCTCCATCTTTTAAAGAGATGGTTCAATATGTAGGCAGCATCAACAGGGGGGGAGCTCATAGGTTTCTGGACCAAATTCCTTCAGGGAGTCAAGCCATGTGAGGTGGTGACCTCTCATACTCCTGCACAAGGTATTGCCGATACCTTCAGATACATACATTTGCCAACCAAGTCAACTGCGGGAATCTCAGACTTCTGCAAAAGTATAGGAGTTACTCGAGCTATTTTCCTTCAAGTAGCATGGGCCATGGTATTATCTCAGCTCACCGGGATGGATGAAGTCTGCTTTGGATACTTGGCTTCGGGAAGAGATGCCCCAGTGGACCAAATTGATAAGATGGTTGGCCCACTTGCAAATATGCTAGTCAGCCGTATAAATCTTGCCGAAGCTTCGGCCACAGTTCTCAAGACTGTGTCTGCCAATTGCATTAGCCACCTAGAATATCAGCATGTATCACTGGCTGAAGTCCAGCATGAAATTGGCCTTTCTGGGCGACGGTTATTCAATACGGCGATAACAGTCCGAGAGGAGGACCGATTTGATGAAGGCGCAAAGCGAAGCATCAAATTCCAGCTCTATAACTACCAGGACCCACACGAGGTATGTGCATTTAATTTTTCATGTACTTTTATATGGAGAGAAGGAACTATTGTTCCTGTTAACAAAGCATAGTATGATCTGCTTCTGAGCAGCCGTCTTGAGAAAGATTCCACGAATGTCTCGATCCAGATTCGGGAGGCGACAATCAGTTCTCAACTTGCAGCTGAAGCTGCTAATCTTCTTACTGCAGCAATTGATACTCTTCTGACAGTAGAAGACAAATCATCACGTCATGTTGAGAAATACCATGACAATAATTATCTGGGGGCAGACACGCTGTACGATGGCTTTTTCCATCATATCAATGGAAGAGACAAGGCTTCCATCATGGCATTTTGGAAGGAGCAGTTCGTAGACCTAGATGCGACATGCGTCCCTCGCCCAAACAGCAAAAATTCACAACAGCAGGGTAAAAAACGGAGCGAGGTAGAGTTCAAGGTAGAACAAGTGAATCTCGGGCTGAGCGATATCACAATCTCCGCAGTGGTGCGAGCCGCATGGTCAATCGTGGCCGCAAGGAACGCAGGCTCTTCCGATTCTTTGTTTGGTGTCTGCTTATCCCGTTCAATTCTACCAATCCGAATAGGCATTGATTGGGACAGCAGCGTGAGGAATTTTCTCCTAAAAGTGCAAAGACAAATGGCGGATTTGCGTCCATTTGGGCATAGCAGCCTCCAGACTATTCGTCAAGCAAGTAACGAGGCAGCCATGGCATGCAACTTTCAAACAGTCTTGGTAATTGACAATAATGATGGGTCAGTAGAAGGCACTTCACAAGATCTTGAAGCCTATGACCTTGCAATTTCATGTCGATTTCTAGACAACAAGATGGAATTTTTTATCCAGTTTGACCATGCTGTCGTGAGTACATCAGATATGTCACGTATTGCCAGCCAGTTTGAACATGTACTTCTCTGCTTGTCCGAACCCGTGGCTCTTGACAACAAACTCCGAGATGTGGCTACCGTGAGCCCTCTCGATCTGCAAGCAATCTGGGCTTGGAACGCTATCCTGCCAAAGGCAACAGAGTCTTGTGTACAGACTTTGATTTATCAAAGTGTCAAAGCAAATTCAGAGGCGCCAGCTATCTGCGCCTGGGACGGCGAACTGACCTACAAACAACTGGACCAGATTTCTACTACTCTTGCTTACCGCTTGGTCGAGATGGGAGTCGGGCCTGGAAAAGTGGTGCCGATATTCTTCGAAAAGTCAATGTGGGCTGCTGTAGCTATGCTTGCAGTCATGAAGTCCGGAGCTGCATCCACGGCTATGGATACAACACAGCCATTAGAACGCTTGCGAGCCATTGCATCTCAGCTGAATGGAAGTCTAATTCTTTGCTCCAACGCTAAACAAGACCTCGCTGGCTGCCTCGGTATAGCTGATACATTTATTGTAGGTCCTGAGCAGCTCTCAGATTGTGGCTCTACCAAAATGGAGCACGATTTGCCTACGCCCAGTCCATGCGATATTATATACGTAGTATTTACGTCAGGAAGTACTGGAACACCAAAAGGCGCCATGATTACCCACCAGAACTTCAGCAGCATTATAAGTTATCAAAGTGGTGCTCTTGGGCTGTCGAGCGATTCCAGAGTGTACGACTTTGCGTCCTACGCCTTCGACATTGCTTGGTGTAATCTTTTGCATACATTAACCTGTGGGGGGTGCTTGTGCATTCCTTCAGAGGCCGACCGACGTGACGATATTGAAGGCTCCATCAAAGCACTGCAGGCGAACTATGCACATATTACTCCAACAGTTCTGCGATATCTCGATTGGTCCAAGATTGAGACTATTAACGTTCTCAATCTCAGCGGAGAGGCTGTGTTGCCAAGTGACATCGCTCTTGTGCCTCAAGGCATAAAAGTAATAAATGCCTATGGCCCGGCAGAGACAAATGTCGTTACCTTGCAGGATATCACTGCGTCTACACTAAAAGACGTATCGATCGGCCGTGGCTATGGTGCGTGCACATGGGTGGTGGACACTGAGAAGGTTGACTCCTTGGCGCCTATTGGAGCAGTTGGCGAATTATGGATTGAAGGCCCTTTGGTCGGAAAGGGTTATTTCAATGATGAAGTGAAGACTGCCAATGCATTTGTGGAAAACCCAGCGTGGCTATTGCGAGGTACCGATGGGTACCAGGGAAGACGAGGAACATTGTACCGTACAGGTGATTTGGTCCGTTATAACGACAACGGAACGCTGGCATATCTCGGAAGAAAGGACACCCAAGTGAAAATCAGAGGTCAACGTGTTGAGCTGGGCGAAGTGGAACACCAGGTCCACGTAGCCCTCGAGACGACCGAAATCAGGAACGCAAATGTCGTTGTGGAGACAGCTCAACCACAACAGGCTGATGGTATCCTACTGGTGGCTTTTATTTCCTTGGATAGATCAGATGATATGACTGAAAGCGATCATAGTAACGCAGTAAAGAAAGCTGCTGTGGGATTGTCGGAACGTCTGTTGGATGTGCTGCCCGCATACATGGTCCCGTCAGTTTATATACCCATTCGTGAAATGCCTCGAACCGCGACCGGGAAAACAAGCAGGAGGGAGCTCAGAGAGGCAGTTTCATCAAAATCGATGGAAGAAATAGTTTCATTGGGTCGTTTCGGGAGTGACCGACGACAACCAGGGACAAGCATGGAGAGAGTCATGCAGAGACTCTGGGCTGACGTTCTCAACACAAGTCCGGAATGCATTGGTGCGGACGATAGTTTCTTCCGAATTGGTGGAGACTCCATCGGGGCCATGAGACTCGTGAGTCTGGCGCGAGATCAAGACCTCGTATTAACAGTGCGCGATGTGTTTCAATGTCCCATTCTTCATAGTCTGTCGTCACTGGCAGTTTCGCAAAATCCGGATCAGGACAAGATGATTCAGCCTTTCACGCTATTGATCAGTGATGTTGGCATTGGGGAACTTCTAGTCTCTGCTTCATCACAGTTGAAACTTAGCCAGGACAAGATAGTCGATATTGTCCCGTGCACGCCTTTACAAGTGAGTTTGATGGCTCGCTCGGTTTCCGAGGGAATGAAGCTTTCCTCCACACATATGTTGAGAATTTGTAAAACAATCAACCTTGATACGTTCCGAGCTGCTTGGAACCAGGTAGTGTCCAGGAATCCTATCGCGAGGACACGAATCATCCATATTTTAGGCTATGGTTGGGTCCAGGTGATTTTGGATGACACTGTGGTATGGATCACCAGCGAGACTCGAGAAGAGTACCAAGAGTATGCAGACAGAAATCCAATGGCATCAGGTACACGATTGATGAGGTTTGGTATTGTCGAGTCCGGGGATAGTGGTTCTCGTGATTTTGCTTGGGAGCTGCATTGGGCCGTATACGATGGATGGGCCCTCCGACTACTACTGGCAGAAGCAGAGAACATATACGCCAATAGAAGGACACACCCGCTGGAGAGTACATCAGCTTTTATCAAGCACATCAAGTCCATTGACAACGAGCAGGTGGGTGTTTTCTGGAAGCACCAGTTCAGCAACAATGAAGGCTCACACTTTCCTGTGACATACTCATCAACACATCGCTCTGAACTAGATGAGGCTCATATAACAGTGCAAGATATGAACTGGAATATCGGTGACTTCACTGATGCAACAATTATTCGAGCAGCGCTTTCCTTAGTTATTGCGCAGAATCTCAACTCAGCTGAAGCGATATTTGGTGCAACAGTTACTGGCCGTCAAGCTGCCGTAGCTGGCATAGAACACATGGCTGGTCCTGCGTTCGCCACTCTTCCCATCCGCATATCTATAAATTGGGAGGCGAGCGTCCAAGAATTTCTAGAATCAGTTCAGAAGCAGGCAGTAGATATGATTCCATTCGAGCAAACGGGTCTTGAGCAAATCCGCCAAGTTAGCAGTGAGGCGACACTGGCGTGCGACTTCAAGACGCTACTAGTCATCCAATCTGCTATCAGAAGAGGGGACCCACGCTACCAAGAGGAAAACAGCGGCATGTTCTCGGATGGTCTCACACCAGGCAAAGGGGCTATTGTAGAGTTGGGGCAGCGGACTGGCGCGTACCCTTTGTATGTGGAGTGCAATCTTGATGCGCGTCAGCATGGCCGAATTGACTTGCGCGTTTGCTATGACTCGGGTGCCGTGGAGCAACAACAAATAGAGTACTTGCTAAACCAGCTGCCAGCTGTTCTTCAACGCCTATCAAATGCTGCATGGAATGGGGGGAAGCTGAAAGATGTGGTCTTGAAATAGTCCAAACGCGCCCTGCCCAGCTCAGCCGAACAGAGACTTTAGCCAGTCGTGGTCGTCCAGCTGTTGTTACGAACTTGCGATGTGAGCCGCCATCCGTGAGAGTTGGCCAACGCCAAGGTCGTATTGAAACTTCTCATCAGTGGAAAGAATGTGGAAGAAGTAGGAAAAGAGAGACATTTGGCCGGAGGCGAGAGATTCATGTATGTATGACATACGATAGATAAAATACTCATTTCTAGTTGACGAGTTGAATAAAGGCGGAAGTGTGGATAAAACCACTAAGCAGGAGGAACTCGAAGAGCTACGTAGGAGGCTTAGAAATTTAATGCATATCTAAATATGCTGTACTATGATATGCATTTCAACTCGTATAAATTACGATCACTTTTGTTATGATAATGTAGCCAATTGCTAGTCGCAACTGTGTGCACTGTATGCATGTATAAGTTTATTGGACAAATGCGTCACATTTCATGACAAAGCCCAATGACAAATCAAGACAATGAGCTGAGGAACTTGGCAAGGTGAGTTCTGCTTATCAATACGACTGAGCGAATTCAGCCTGCATTATTGGCGACGCTTTGGTTCTATTTAAACCCAATGTGGCTCGGGAACGCAGAAAGTGTTCATGTTCCACAAGCTATCATACCATATAATTGCGAAAAGAAGACATATTAGGTAACACTTCTGTGGTCGACAAAATGCAAGGCAATACGGCCGTCCTTCTCGTCGACCCCCTTAATGAATTCCTACACCCAGATGGAAAGATCTATCCACGCTTACAAGAAAGCCTCGAAACTACTGACACAGTGGCGAACATCCACAGTCTCATCAAACTAGCAAGAGGCGCAAAGATTCCCATCTTTTACTGCCAGCATCAGCTATATGAGGATGGCCATTTCGACAACTGGACCCGTATGTCCAAAAGTCAGCTAAGGATTGAACAGATGGGAGCATTTAAGCTGGGAAGCTTTGGAGCTCAGATCTATAAAGATATGGGGCCAGACCGAGCCAATGGCGATGTTGTCGTATCGCGCCATTGGAATAGCAGGTATACTAGCGTTTGAAAGCATACGAGGTATTCCATTCCGTAGCTGACAATTCGGGAAGCTCGTTTGCCAATACCGACCTAGATTACCAACTACGTCAGAGAGATGTCACTCATGTAGTTTGTGCCGGTATGGTGGCCAATACATGTTTGGAAGCGACGGCTCGATACGCTATCGAACTGTGAGTATCAGAGCATGCAAAGTCGATAGTATTTACACTGACACGGTTGAAACACAGTGGATATCACGTTACTATTATGTATGCTTTGCTCACCCGCGTGGTAGCTACGTCAGTCAGCTAACACATTTGCAGAAATGACGCGACGGCTGGATTTAGCAATCAACTAAAGGAGGTTGCAGAAAAGATTGTTTGGCCAACAATTGTGGATGAAGTACGAACTGTGAAGGAATGGGCTGCCAAACTCTAACGCAGTAGAAGAACAGGCGACCAGCCAATTGTAGCATAGCTTCCAGAAGATTGTTCTCTTGAATGACCACTCCAATTAGTGCTCAGAAGAATTATAAACCCAAGTTGCGTGCTCTCCTCGAAAGTTATTCCAACTCAGTAGCCTAAGGATAATATGAGAGTTGGTAGAAATGTCGGATGAGATCCTTGCTGGCGAGATACCACTGCATCGAAGGACAGCTGATTTACCTAAATACCAGAGATATATCTCTCTAGGAGAGGGAGACAGAGACATCTCTTTTCATTCCAGACAGAGAAACAACATACGACAAGATACAAGCAAACGGTATGAAACGATCCAATAGTTATTCCCTATTCCGACTCTACCTACCCAATGTAGCTTGCCAGTCTAAGCACAACAGGGGCAACTCAACTTGCATTCTGCTTTTTTCAGTTCGTATTAGACCATGTATTAACCAAAAATGCCTACCGATCCCAATGCACTAATGCACAGTCCGAAGAAAGGGCTTTATCGCCAAAAGATGAAGGGGTACCTAACCTCACATATGCTAAGCGATCGAAATGGCTCGAACTTGTCAAGTGTCTTTGTCATCCTCCTCTCCATGCCATCCTGTGGTTCCACTCTTGTAAGTGCAACCTCTTCCAAGCGGTTGATTGCTGATCATGCTTACTCATTCTGTTATCCCTTTCAGTCCACCCATGATCCGCCTAGTTTCATAAACACCTCAGTTCGAGACAGGGGCCGCGCAGGATGTGCCGAGGAATTCAGCACAGTGTATCGTGAAGCTCATTCCACTATGGGCCCATCTTATTACGGCCATAATGCCTCAATCCAGCAGTTGCTCCAATCTTTTGCAAAGGTGTTGATATCGGCTTTGAGCCTTCATCCGCTTCTGCAAGAATTGCTCGAGATTGGGGATTTGGAGATACGTAAACATGGTCCACCGGCCGCTTATCTTCTCAAGCGCTATATTAAGCTAGAGTTGCGAAATTCTGCGCTCACACAGGATCTCTAATGTAGGTGGCACGCGTTCCTTAAGAGACTGTTTCTACGTAGACATAATGTCCCACACTGGGAAGAAATATTGGTAAGAGTCATGTAAATATGCTGTCTAAGTTTACTGTGTGGTGGTTGGGTCATCTGGACATCTGGACATCTGGACATTGTGCAAGAGCTGTCTGATTGACGGCCATATATGCGTATGAGCATGTCACGTATGTAAGCTACTGATTGATACACATGATAAAGCAAGTTGCAGTAGTGCCTACCCTTTTGCAGTGTGTTACGCAACAGATCAAGAATTTTATAAGGGTGGTATACTCAAACTGGTCGTCCTTACACACCGTCCATAAGCACGGCATCCACCAATAAGATTTTTTCTTCTTCTTCTTTAGCTATGTTAGAAGCTTAACGGTTGCTTCAATAAGACGGACAACCAAATTTAGCAAAATCCTCTCCAATTCACAGTAGCAGAGCTGTTGGCTTTTGCAATGAGAGAGGTTGCGTTGTCTAGGGTAGGTACCAGGCGTGCACTTGATTGGACTTTTATTGCCGACAGTGTTTGTGGGTATGTTCTTACCACACCCAACTAAGGGTGCAATGTCTTGACTTATAGACTGCAGTAGCTGTGCTATTATTAATTAATTATTTAGTATGAGCATACTACTTTCATAACCCTTTAAACACATTTTCGTCGCCATCTAGTTGTCAACATCCTCAGTATCGGATTAACTTCGGCTAACAAATTACCCCACAACATGTCGGTGAGCCCTGAAATTTAAATCCAATCGCCGCCCCGCCGTCAGTGACAGCATCGCCTTCAACAAGATATCAATCCTACACCATGGCAAAAACAAAGTCAAAAAAACGCAAGCAGGCTGCTCAGATCGACCAGCCGAACAAGCTGCCGAAAAATGCTTCCACGCTTACCCCTCCTCCTGACGGTGCGACGCCGCTGGAACCGAAGAGCCTGCACTCAGTCGTCTCGAACGAAGAGCTCGAGATCACCGTCGACACTCTCACAACACTGGCACAGTATCCGGGCCTGATCAAGTCGAAATGGTGCAAGGACCTTCGTAGTGCCATCTATGACTTTCGGCAAGCATGTACGACGGGTGTAAACACCAATGCTGGCATGTCTCATTTGCGTATTCCTTTAAGTGGCCGACCCATCTAATTGTTTTGTAGCTGGCACAAACCTTACAGCGCAAATAACTGCAGCGCTTGCCGATCGACGATATACCGAGGCGCGGATCCTACTTGCCGAAATGAGAATACGGGGTGAAGAGCCGAAACTTGGTGCTCTGTGTCGCTGGGTGCGAGATCTTGATGTGGTCAGTGGTCTGTCAACATTGCCACACAATGGAGAAGTTGTCAAGCGTTCTGCCAAGGACGAAGAACTCATCACCGTTATGTATGCTGTTCTACGTGTTTGTGGCCCAGTGGACCATAACCCGAAAGTGGCTTTACAGCCCTCGTCATCAATTGCACTGCAAACAATCTTGGATCTTCGCAAACCAGATACACAACCACAGCAAGTCTACGCTTCGGTTTTGGATGGATCACTGCTCGCCCAAGCGCCAGAGTCACTTTCCAGCTCTCTCCGTGTCATCGAAACCACACCCGGCGCACTTCGGAAACCGCCAAATCATCACGATGCAATCCTTTACGCCTCGCATCCTGGTGCTGTAACTCTTTCAGCCGATGCCCCATCTACGACGTACCAACCTCACCCCGCTGTTCCCGGCCTCAGTGTCGCTACCAACATTCTCCGTCCTGAAGAATGCAGAGCGATCATCGCTGCAGGTGAAATGGTCAATTTCCTTCCCGACGCACCCCTCCGAGAAGATGGTGACGTTAGTATATTGGCTCACAACTTTTATTGGGTCGTTGACACTGCTTTCCACGACGTCCTCTGGTCTCGCGTTTCCCCATTTGTTCCCGCCGTGTACGACGGCAAATTAGCAAGGGGTATCAACCGTCGATTTCGAGTTTACCGGTATGTCCCTGGCGCTGAGTATCGCTGCCACATAGATGGTGCGTGGCCGCCGTCTGGCATCCTGCGGGACGACACATACGTATACGACGCATCGCCCGAGGACAAAAAGCAGAGCTCGCTGTTTACATTCTTGATATACCTCAATGATGAGTTTGAAGGGGGAGAGACCACCTTCTTCGTGCCTGCGGCGCAGGACGGGATTCTCAATGCCTATCCTGTTCGACCAGTGATGGGCGGCGCATCCATCTTTCCCCACGGCGATACCAGAGGCGCTTTACTCCACGAAGGGACGGGCGTGAGGAAGGGTGCAAAGTATGTCATCAGGACGGAGATTGAGTATGACGTGGAGCGCACAATCGAGCCCTGAAGAAACAAACATGGCTGAAGTTAAGGACGGCTTTCAGAGAACACCCGGCACCGATTGGGCAGGCGGGACTGCAGAAAAGCAGTCGCCTTTCCTCCCGAAATCTTGAACAGAACTTGATGCGTTGCATGGATGCCCGAATGACAGGTCAAGTGTGGCTTGTTGCGTGATTGGTGCGACGTTTCGATGACGACCAAAGCATAATGCGGGCCGGTCAAGCGTTCCGCGATCCGGAGGTGCCGTAGTTGTTCTAAACGAAGCTTTAGGATAGCATGACGTACTTGCTAGCGTGTTTTTCGACCCAAGACACGGCATTGACCCGGAATAGAGGCGCCTCTCTCCACTGCGGTCTCGCTTCTGCTGATAAATCCTGGCAGCTAGGCTTGAATGCTGCCTATTGTGGTCTGGGTTGGGTGCAAACCTGATGAGAAATGGGTCTACAGCCATGCACTGGGACAGCTGTCTTATAAACCGCTGAGCCATTGTGGATATACGGCCGCCTTGCAATTGGCGGGAAATTCGACGAAGGTTAATGAATAGTCTTGGAGAGAGCGTCTACATGTATTCCACCCGATGTCAAATACTAATGACACAAATGAAGATGGATGCTTGAGTTCAAAAAATCGTCAGCCTGTGATTTTTCCTAGTTTGTCGGCGACATCCAGACTGCAGCCCAAATCTCCACGCAACACTTCATATTAACTCTGAAGGTGCCATAATAACATGGTCTTGTCTGACGGATCTTACCCCATCGGCTTAGCAAAAAAAAAAAACGGCTTCAAGCGAGGCTAGCACCTTGATTCCGATCTGCCGTGTGTCAGACCCGATGCACGATGCTCACAAACCCCGCTTGTAAGACTGGGGCACGCCCTCCTCCATCTGTGCCTCGTTACCTTTGCCTGGTTGGCATTATGAGCCCACACGTTCAAATGCTAAACTGGGTGCTGTTTCCATTGGCACCTGTTCAATTAATTCTATAAATTGTTTGTATCTCCCTTTTTAGTGCTCCTTTCTGTCGCCTTCACCAATCCGATCTTGAAACGTATTGCAACCGCGAACTTCAAAATGTCTGACAATGACGCATCACCTCACCCCCACAAACTAGAGCTGCTTGAAACTGCAAAAGAATTCTTTAGCGAGATAGAAAACTTGCATGTCCATGAATCCCCAACTTACGTACCCCTTCTTTCTAACAATAGCACAGAACCCCCGGAAAGGACCTTGAGCAATTCCTCAATACGCACCACGGTCCCGGAACAAAATTCTACGATCGATTTGCCTCCCTCATATCGCAGGGCATAAACGCGAACGAAGGCTGGGTCGCAGTAGACGAGATACAGGGACCTACATATCGTCGCACAAGGCTCCAGGGTCCCACCGCCGAGTACCGCTTCTTCAGCATCACGACTGTCTACATGGACAGCATGGAGGAGTTCTCTGGGCAGTACCACAAGCATCCCTACGGTGAGATAAACTGCGTTATTCAGATCGCGCCTGGGGCAGAGTTGAAAGGCATGTCTGGGTGGCAAGGTGCTGGTTGGACGTCCCCAGGACCCGGAACACATCACTATCCGCAGGTCAGGAATGGAGCGCTGGTTTCCCTGTTCTTTTTACCCGCTGGCCGAATTTCTTACACCGCAACGCCGGGTATGCCGCAGCCGCTGTCCATCTGAGCCACTCGACCCAACATGGGCAATATAGGAGGAGGCAGAAAAGAACTGGTATTGTGAAGACTAGTTGGTAGCTATTGGTACATGTTGAAATTAAATGACCACGTCGCCGCGGTAACAATCTGGTTAAACAGGTCTAGATGCAACGTGAAATATCGGCACCGAATCTACCCAACTTTTGACGACTTGAAATGCATTGCAGTCTTTCAGGAGCCCAAAATCAAATTGTATGAAGAAAAATGATGGACCATCACGCATCCCGACTGGGCGTGCGGTCGTTTCTAATGTCTATCGAGCCGATAAGTACATTCCAAACTCCATCCTGTGCTGCCGATTTGTGGTCGACAATATCACTACAGAGGTTAGCCGGGGTTCTGCATAGACAGATACTGCAAGTGGCCGGTTTTGGCTGAGCCTAGAGGACACCGAAAAGAGGTGCAACTTACTCTTGGGGTGGTAAAAAGTTGTCCAAGTGGTCCAACAGCTTGATATCGGTTGGTGAATTTCCAAACCGTATAAACTGCAAGACAACCTGAGTTCTTATAAGGGACCGGGTTCTGATGGCATCTACCAACTTCCAAATGGGTTCTTCGATAGCAATGTGCGCATCTTTATAATCTGACGTCCAGCGGCCATTGGTTAGGATGTAGATGCTGACAGGCTGCTTTTCCTTTGGCTTTAAAAACGAAGGTTTTCGAGATGTTTTTGTCCGATCCGGGAGCTTTTCTATAATTTGATCAAACAATTTGTTGAGACAGAATTCCATGTTGCAACCTGTTGCTGCGCCTTTGTAAAATCCTCCCGTAACATGATGCTCTAGACTAGTCGTGTTGTTCGAACGAACAAGGTTGCTATCGGACGTGAGCATGACCTCCACCCCGTCGTCATCCGCTTCTTTGAGGAGGTAGGCTAAGGTGGTAAAGTAATCTATAACCTCCTTCTTGTGGAACTGCATTGTTCGCGAGTTATCGAGAATGAATATCTAGCAGTTGAACAGACTTAGTAAACTGTGCCCAGAATCTCGCGTGGGAAAAAAAATAAATTAAAAAAAAAAAAAAAGCCATTGACTAACATGATCCCGTTTTCTGAGCTGCGGAAAAGCAACGTCTTTCCCTTCCAGCCTCGCATTCCGGCTAAGCTTCTTCTTGTACTTCCATGTGAAGACGTCCTCAAACGAGATAAATGGAAGGTCGCTGCATTCGGCGGATGGTCCAACCGAAGGCCTGCGGCTGGAATCTCGTGAATTGCGGAAGGGCGATAACGGCTGTATGCCGAGATGATCCTGCTGATGGATCGGGTGCGTGCTTATCACCTCAGGCGCCTGAGATTGGGGCTCCGGTTGTAACCAGCTCACAGCCTCCGGTGATCCATCATTCACAGTAGACTGACGACTGAAAGGAGTGACTACGCCCCCAGTTGTCCATCTGGTGTTTGTGTTTGGAGGAGTCATCGTCCCTGGTGACGTGGTAATATAGTGAGGGTAGGAGGCTTGAGGAGGAGTAATAGGGGACCCTGATAATCGTTGACGGGGGTCAGCTCTTGATGAAAGTGATGTGAAATTACTGTTTAGAGGCGGAGGGTGCTGTGCATGATTGATAGGTACCGAGTTGTGACTGGTGGCTCGTTGGCGACCGGTGCGACCGATGGGACCGATGGCGGTTCCGGGAGGGCTTTCGGACTCATTCCTATTGTTGGATGTTGCGCTGTTGATCTTCTTCTCCAATACAGCCACGAAAGGCCCAGCACTAAGTCGCTTTTCCGGTCTCTTGTTGAGTATCTCCTCCAAGGTGAACTCCACGATGGAGGAGGATAGGGGTTCTTGCAAGGGCACAAGAGATGTGACACATCTCAAAGGCTCATTGCCATCATGAAAGCAATCAGCTCGACCTACACTGGCAAGTCTAGGTACATTCATCTCAATCTCGTCTCGTCTATTCTGGGCGAACGATCCTCGACCCAGAGTGCCGCCATTTACCCAGACAGCGACATCAATTATTATGCAAGCGGCAGCCCACATGTCCATGGATGGAGTGGCTTTGTATTCCACCTCTCCGCTCAAGTGTACTTCGGGAGGGCCTGTTTAATCTCGGTCAGAAACTATAGTATAGCGGCGGGCATTGAAGTGAGTGATGCGTACTGAAAGTGCAAGTACCGTCATTATATGGGCCGAGGCTGGTTGCTGCAGAGTGACTTGAGACTTTTGTATTACTGAGACCAAAATCGCATAGTTTGGGGGGTGAAATTGTAGGGATCATTGCCATTGGAGGCAATGAGGATGTTGGATGGCTTGAGGTCCTGATGGACACTTCACATCATTGTCAGTAGGTGAAGACGGCAGGGGAGAGGATTGCCTAGTAGATAGCGAAGGCTCTTCGTACCTGACGCCGCCGAAATTATCACTCTCCGTGTGCAGTTTCTCTAAACCGATCAGAAACCTCGTCAGAGAAAGCCAAAATGAATTCACCTCAGCAGTTGTCTTGGGAGGCGGTGTCGACATGAAGAGATCTTGGAGGCTTCCTCGATCGGCGAATTCTAGCACTAGATTGTATACCGGTGCACCATTCTGTGGGGCAGGATATTGAAACGTCCCATAGCACCGCAGGATGTGATTACAGGGCCTGAGGCTATTGTGGAAGCTATTATAGGCATCGGCTTCGCTGTTGTAAGAGGCGAGGGCTTGGGCAGGGTACGATTTGATGACGACGGTATTGCCAGACTAATCCGTACGTCGACGTTAGCAATATGCAAGTGCTTAAGCCTATTTGGGCGGAGTTGGTGGATGGATGGATGGATACACACAAGGTTCTTGAGGCTCCTAGCCGCGAAATGGCCAAGCGTCATGGGTTTTAGTGCCGCCTGGTCAGCTCCGTGGTTTGCTCCTTGGACCCTGGTGAGATATTCAGTCTGCTGGGGTGGACCTTGGACGCCTGGGAAAATGCATCTTGGATCCAGTTCCTTGTGGAAACAGCGCCCGAAGCCAAGCTCAAGAGGACAAAACTTCCACTGGGCCTTGTCGAAGATGGGCCATATCTCATCGTTGATCTTGTCGCCTTGCTTGGTCAAGGGTAGACTATAGTCATCAATCTCAAACTTGAGGAACGTTTCCAGCTCTTCCAGGTAGGATGCCCGGTTTGTGGACATGAAGACAATGATGGAAAGCGGGATGAGGTATCTTTCCTGGATTTGATCGATCGAGTAATGGAATGGCTTGGATAGAGTCTTCAACACTCTACCAATACGGGATCTGACCCAGTATTGTTTGAGCTTGGCGTAGGGGACGTACAATTCCTGATGGCCATGGCAGTCCTCGCCGGTTTGGGGATCATCCTTGACGTAGTTCCAGAACTCAACGTAGTCGGAGAAGCCGCCATTCATTGTGGAGAGGGGGCACGGCGGGCTGCTGCTGCTATTATATAAAGCAATGGTGCCCAACGGCGATCGGTAACACTATATGCGGCGTCCCGTATGCTGCGCAACAAACCAGGTTGGGCCAGCGAATAGGTCCGGGTGGGCATGCAGGAGGAGAGGGGCAACTTTCACCGTCCGGAATTTGATAGGTAGTAATCAAGGTTAGATGGGCCGAGAGATGCGAGTTGCCATGTATGCGTGGTCCAAGAAGCCGGCCGGGTGGTGACGCTGTTTGAAACGGGCGAAGGAGGTTGAAAACGCGGGGAATGCGATATATCAAGGGCCTCTTTGGCGGTAAGGGAGAGAGGAGATGCTGCAGGTTTGAAGTGCTGCAACCGCGGTCTTGTGTGACAGCCCTTTTTACAGCACCGGCCAGTGGCCAGAGACGGTGGTTGGATGGATGGATGGATGATTGGATGGATGGGTGGGATGCGCCCGTCGTGTAGCAGGAGGAGTTAGTTGGGGGAAGAACACAACAACGCAACTTTGGTCAACTTGGGCGCAAGCAGAGGAGAGATGATGAAGAGAGGAGATTATCACAGAGGTTGTGAAGGGACCAAAGTTTTATCAAACTGCCTTCCCGCCATGTCGGCTGTCGCGAGGCGATTCATCCACTGACTAATATCTCGTCTGGACCAAGGGCTGTGACATCAGAGGTCGGTCGGTTTCGGTCAGACATGCCGTCTCCTCTTCACTGCCATGAACTCTCTGGTCACAGCACAAGATTCTAGGCAAAACGTAGGGCGGAAAAGCGGAGTCGAGGCTGGGGGGAGGGCCATGTACGACACCTATTGGCGTGACGCATGACCACGTAGAGAGGGGTGTCTCCTCAGCTGCGACTTACAACCGGGATACCTGGACAAGGTTGTTGGGACACGGAGACGACGGCCTTGAGAATGCTTGGGATGGTATATCTTTGTACCAGTCGCATGGCCGTGTACATCTCATCAAACCCTGTTAGCTGGGTAAGCCCTACCAGGCATGAGTCTCCATGCCCAACCAAATGCCCAAACGCGGTGCGCCTCACTCAAAAGGCTGAGGCCCGGGCGTTCTCCAACTATGAATGGTGGCGAACCACGTTGCCCACAGGATAAGCAAGGCGGATGGGCGATGGGCGATGAGCGAAATAAAAACAATGAGCAAGGCGAGCGGGAGAAGGACAAGGAACGAATGGCCAATACCCAGCAGCAGCAAGGAAAGGCGATCAAGCAGGAGCGTAAAACAGTTGACAAATTACTACACGACGACCCTGTGAGGCTGGATTTGCGCCCCCAGAACCACTCTATCTATGTTACATCAGTTTCAGCTGAACAAATAAATACACAGCGACCGACAGAAGGAAAGATGCAGATACCCAAACACCCTGGAGCGTAACTTTCTCCCCGCACCTGGAGGGCCCAATAGTACGCGCAACAGTGTCCGTGATACATACACGCGGGCGGCATCTAGACAGCATAACCGCCCTCCAGCTCGCGCCATCGGTTTCTTTCCGCAGACCTCCTCTTGAACCACATGTACAGCCCCCAAACAAGCATAGTAAAGCCCATCATGGGGGCGCAAATCTCCGCAAAGAGGATGCCGAGCTTGCTGTTGATGGAGAATCCGTTGCCGTCGCCTTTGACAATTTCCGTGCTAAAGAAGGACTGCGTACAAGTTAGAGGAGCACTGCAAGACGTCTTTGCTAGGAGGCAGGAGACGGCGGCTCTTACGCCTAGAAAGGTGCCCGGCAGAAGTAACAAGGTGAACAGGGTTATGATGTGCATCGACGCGGTGTCGCGCTCGGTGCGCTTGGCGATGTCGTGGGCGCTTTCGCTGAGGGACTCCATCCGGAGGGAAGAGTATTGCGCATTGAAGGCCATGAGCTTGTTCATTTCGGTGTTTCGGAATTGTAGGAGGGAGTCGTACTGATCAATGTTAGTCGTTCGTTGGGAACAGAGGAGAATGGTTGCCGGCCGGCTGGCTCGCCCGTCTTACCAGAGGTTTGATCTCCTGCAGTTGACTTATGAGCGTTTCTGCTCGTCGGCATTCGATGCTCAGCTCTCGCTCAAGCGAGTCGACGCGACGGATAAAATGGGTGACGGCTTTCTTGCACGTAGTCTGGATCTCGGGCGGGCACTGCTCGGACTCGAGCAGGTACTTGTACGAGTCCTTGATGCCGCGGAGAATGTCAATATTGAGCGTCATTGCCAACTTGGCTTCCTCGAGACTCAGAGTCCCCGACGTGAGAGCCTGGAACTCCGTGACGGAAAACTCCTCGAGAATGCCCTCGTGTCGCATTACTTTCATGGCCTGGATCTTGCATTGCTCAGCAGCAGCCTCGGCTTCCTGTCGCGCCGTCCGAGTCGTGTGAGCCCGCGCGCCCAAGATGCCGTTCACGGCGCCGCCCTTGACGGCGGTATTTCGTAGGGGCGAGAGACACAGGCAGTTGTTGCTCTCCGACGGGGTAAGTGATGTTTCCAGTTCTTCCTTGTTCGCCTGCGGGAAGGACAGTAAGCGGACGAGTTGTCTTGTGTCGTCGCGCTTTATGGGCGCTGCTTCGGCCCTCACGAGGACACCGCGCAGTCGAGCCTCTCTGTCGTCAATGGACCATCGCCAGCCCTCGGTGCACCACTCCAAGTGAAGCAAGTGCGTCAGCAGCGAAGCCTTGAATGAAGCGCTCAGGTCGGTGTCGGAACTGTCCCGCAATTCGTCCAACGACTTGCTGCTCTCGGTCACGCGCTTCTTGATGTCGTTGTTTGCCTTGATTGTGATCCAGAAACAGCGCGCAGAGTCTAGGTCGAATGAGTGAAACACCGTGGTCTGCCGCATCACCCACTTGTGGTCTGATTCGGAGGAATATTCCATTGCCTGGAGCTGGTAGTAGTTCCGGAACTCGCTGCCAGATCGCCCCAGCTCAGGCATGCCGAAGGCACGGCCCGGGGATTCCTTGGGGAGGAACTCGTCAAAGTAACCCACGCTGTGAAAAGTCTTGCCGTGCTGTATCTGCTCGCCGAGAGAGTGGACTAGCTTGAGGAACCCTGGGGATACCTGGTGGTAGCTACATATGTATTTGAACATGGATGCAGTGCAGTAAAAGTGTGAGCGGGAGGACCCAGCTGGGATGAAGCTATGTGAACGTGAGCGGGCGGGGGATCCAACCAGGGCTATGGGTGGTGTCTTACACATGGCGGCTTCGAGGGTCCTTCTTCTTCGATTTGAGATGGCTGTCCAAATGCTGTATGAGAGAAGGCAAGTCCTTCCATAGATGGTCGTTGATCTCTGTCCGCGGCGTCGTTAATCATGTGCTGCCTTGCGAACCCGACTGGCGTCTCATTTGCGTCGTGGCTGGAGGAGGCAATAGTACTTACTGTTCTCCCCGACAGGCTCCTCTCTCATGTATACATGGTCGATGGAGCTGTGGAAAAGCCGCGCTTCATCGCTCTGTAGCTGATCCCTCTGTGCGACTAGAACCTGCGTCGGTGCCTGTTTGCGCAGGGAGTTGACGGGGAACGACTCGGCTTGCCTGCACGATTCCCGCAGTTGATCGAACATGGTGTAGCTGGCCAGTCACCGCCAATAGAATTGATGAGGCGAGCAATGATTACCATTGACCGATGATGTTTTTATTTGTCTGCCGATACATCAAGCGGGACCAGGACATGGACTCACCCCTCCCCGGCCTCGATAGGTATTTATTCTCTGGCCGCTTTCACCAGTCGAGATAAAAGTCGGATGATTGAAGCCGCATCAGGAGACAGAGGTGACTCGTGCAGCAATGCGGAGCGGCAGATGCCATGTTACCGAAGGCCAGGCCAACCGGCGGAATGTGGCATACACGGCGGAGAGAGGCTGTGGCATTTATAGGGCGCATGTCGAGAGGGTGCCTTGCACAGCAATCTGCATCGCCCGCACCCTCGACGACTCGTTCCATCCCTCCAACTCTTGCTCGCCCCTCGGTCAGGTCTTGGTTCAGGCCGTGACTACTTCTTGTACTCCGTACTTGGCACGCTCATTGTTGTTATTGGGCCAGCGGATATTAGGCAAACACGCACTCCGTAATAGACACGTAGTAATCAACACGTTGTAAGCCGCAAAAACGAACGATGCATTAGTGCTTGTATCAAGCGAAATACGCAAACTCAGAATCCCCAATTGCCCAAATACGAGCAAACCCGAGTGGCTAGCATGGGTGCTGCCTGACTCGATCAATCTACGTACGCCCAAGATGCTGCCTCAGCTGTCCGCCGGCGCCCTCCGTCCCATCCCAGCATCTCAATCCAGTTGCAACAAGACAAGACGATAGCAAAAGGCGAAAAAGATCAAATCCTTCTCTTGTTGTGCTTCAGTCGTCTGGAAGCCTAATGACGCGCAGACCCTCAATGGCGCTCAGTTGAGACTACCGCCTGTTATTATCGCCGCCATTAGTTGGTGCTGCCCATATTAACTTACTGGTGAGAAGTCGACGCTTTCTGTAACTGTGTGCATGTTGCCATCGGAGCCTCTGCGCGTGCGAGTCTCGTACACCTCAACGGCGTATACATCATTGTCGCCTTCCTGTGAGACAAGGTCATTAATAATGCCCTTGCTTTTCTTCCCTTTTTTTTTTCTTTTTTCCCTCCCCCCTTGGCGGTGTTCTCTGCTGCGGCAACTATGGGTGTCTTACAGATACGCTCACCGACACGAATCTCGCTCTGAGATACTGCTCCAGCTTGTCCTTCGGCAGCCTGTACCTCTTGATGTAATTAACCCCAGTCATCGCAAGATTCGGGATTGGTGTATTCCAAGGCCTCGGTAAGGATCAATAATACGCAGGGAAAAGAGGGGCGAAAAGATGTGCCTAGCCGCAGTTGAACAGTCTTTGCTTCCTGAACGGGTTCAGATTTGAATGGACAAAAAACGCCTAACGGAGGTCATGAGGCATATTTATGCATCCCACCCCAAGGTGGAAAACACAGCGAGACCAGCTCACGTTGCCCGCACTCATTCAGGTGGGCTTGTGAGATGCAGATGCTCTGCGACCGTGATACGCGCTGCAGGTGTGATTGGCGAACAGGCTGTGCTGCAGGATTCTACATTGCCCACGTCGCACATCCCAGCGCAGCAAGAGTCACAAGAGGGAGGAGGGGTTGCTTGAGCCTCAAATAATGGTCACAGGGCCAGGTTGCGTGTAGCCTCTTCGTCATTTGCATGACGGTGCTGTCCTGCCCATGGCTGCTTGCATTGATTCGAGGACTCAGCAGGGTATTTTGCGCCCATGTTTGGGCCCAAGCCACTTGCTCAGTGCAGAGTAGCAAGGCAGTCTTACTGCCATAACGGCCTCCCTGTCAGATTGAAGTTTGCATGCTGTCAGCGGACTAGCCACCATGATGGGGCTCTGAATCTAATATCGCCAAGATCTTAGATCCCACCAAGCTACCCGCTTTGAGATCTGCCGCACGGCGCGTCACTTGGCACTTCATCCCTGGAAAGACTTGTTTGTACTGTTCATTAGGCACACACAGTGGCAGACCATGAGTGTGACGGTGATGTTGGGACCGTTAGTGGTCGGTAGATCTGGCTACCCACCGCTCGCCCGACGGACGACAGGACGACGACGCCTTGTCTTGCAGAAAGCTCATCTATTGCTTAAGCAATGTACAGGTCAGTATATCTCAAAGGTTGACTTCTCATCGGGATGAGAGTCACATGTTGGCAGTACATGGATATGATGCCCGGCAATGGCCACTAACATCTATTGCAGCCGGGAGGGAGGGAGCCGCGCCATGGCCGCTTCAAAGCCTTTTCGTCGTCGGACATTGCATGAATTCACTCTTGGAACGTGCGCAAAATAGGTGGGAAAACCGGTGTTCCTCAGGATTCACATGTGATGCCACGAAATATGGCTCGTACATGGGCGTAGTCAGGCTGAGGAGCAATCAGAGCCTTCCCCTCAAAGTCAGGAACACACTGCTTTTCCTTGATATGAAAGCGACCTAGTATTGACAGAAGATCAAGTATGAGAGCTGACTAATTTAAACTAATTTTTAGGAACGGGAATTTCCTGTGTTGAGCAATGAATCCCGCCACCCAGAAATGGCAGCTCTTCGACATACACCGGTTCGACCTCCCGATTCTTGTACAAGTTTCGAATGACTTTCAACGCCGCGGCATCAGCCTTCTTATCCCCAAATTGGGGGAAAATAACACCATCGTTGACGAGTAAATAGTTGACATAGCTGAACGCGGGTGGGTCTTCCTTTCCCGATTCAATGTCTCTGAGCATCTGCTTGTCCAGGCCGATGGAATACATGTCCGCTTCAATTAGTTCGCTAATGGCAAGGCGTCGGCCCCTCGCATCGGTTGCGTTGTGTAAGATATCATACGCTTCCTGGTATATCCTTGTCCAGACGCTGTTGTCCAGCTCGCTGGGCTTGCTGAGCACGACATGGCCTGGAGAGACAAAGCGAGCTAGTCCATCGATATGACCGTCGGTCACTTCGAGACCTTTTCGTCCAGGGATCCAAATGATCTTTTCTACACCGAGGGTGCGGCGCAGCTCCTGTTCAATCTCTGACCGACTCTTCGCCGGGTTGCGATTGTCAATGATGATGGAGCTCTCAGTGATGAGCAATGTTCCATCGCCGTCGACTTCCAGAGATCCACCCTCCGTGACTACCGAAGATCGCACGCCCGGGGTCTTCATATTGTCAAGAACCATGGAAGCGAGTGAAAGACATTGGCCCACGGGGTATTTATTACCCCAGCCATTGAAGTTGTAGTCGACACCATACAGGCGCGCATCCTTCTCATCGTCATTCACGACGAAGGTCGGGGCCATGTCTCGCATCCAGAGGTCCAGTTTGGGATATCCATCAATAGGCATGATACTGATCTTGTTTGCTGACTTTTTGAACCGCTTCTCAGCTTCTTGAAGGCGATCGGTCGTAACGAGAACCGTAACCGGCTCGAAAAGCGCCACGGCCTCTGCAATTGCAGAGACGTCTTTAGTGGACGACTTCAAGTCGGTTTTGCCTTCATACGCATCGTTCTGAGCTGACGGCCAGGCCATGAGCACTCGTGACTGGCGGCCCCATTCTGCAGGTCGATAGAAGGCGGCAGTAGTAAGATGAGCCATGATGACCGTACGGAACAGCATCTTCAATGTGTAAGTCAGGCAAAGAATGAAGAGAGAATGTTGGAGTTATACCGACACACTTGATTAAATAACTCACGACAATGGCGAGATCTTATATTCGATGAGCCTTGTCGACCGACTTTGACCAACGGCTCTAATTGACCTCCAAGTTTAACTGCCCTAGTTCAATCTTCCACGTTCTTTCAGGCTTGGCAGTCCGCGGGCTCCGCTGAGTTTGATCTGCTTCTCATCTCCGAATATCGAGCTTCCAAGATTGTGTTTAACCCGCCACTACCCTAAATAAGCCCCAGCTGCGCCTTGATGATGACACATGCCGTTCCATCGACTTGACTACTCCGACTTAGCGCGCGTCTAGTCCACAACAGTGCGAATCCCGATGGCCCGATCAATGTTAAATTATCGGCGTGGAGCCTTTCAGCCCTGTTTAGTGCGGGTGCTGACGACGTCTTTTCTGACGACGACGACCGATGGTGCTTGCTCGAGTCAAGACGCGCACGAGGCCTCCTGCGAGGCAATCACAAAGGTGCCAAAGCGCATCACCCCAGGTTAAGGATAATAACTACTGAGAACTGAATATTGGACGAGAGTTGGCGGATACATGCAGCACTTAACACTGATGAGACTGGTATTTAAGCGGGTGTTAATGGTCTTGGGATTAAATACATCAAACCAGTGTAACAAGCGGTTTCCCTCGGGTATTCAACTACAGGCCACTTTCTTAAAGAAATTCAGATGGCCTGAATGCTCTACCAATTCTTGTCTACCAATGCTTGTCTGTCAATAGCTCAGTTTGCCGCGTAAGCCAATGTCAGTTCGGTGGCTTTATATACCTAACAGCGATGTACAATCTAAATTGCATTTATTTTTTCCATCTTAACTACTCCACTTTCTGATTGCAACTCAACCTCGTTCCATAGATTACATGAGAGCCATTGTTAGCTACACAAATCTTACTATTAAACACCACCTTGGTGTAGCTAGTAGAGTACGATATGGTAAACAGTGCAATCAGCTCACGTCATGTCAGTAAGAGTACACCATGGGCTTTGAATGCTAGTCATATTTCACATTCCTACCTTGCAAATTTGATGAAAATGCCGCAGTTCTTACACATCTACAACCCAGCCGTCCTCGCAGTACCACCTCGCACCCATCGTCCACGTATCTTCATAATGGGGACGGAAAGTATACCCATGATACATCGACGCTGAGGTAGCACCATAACTGGCAACAAAGTACGTCAGTAGCTTTGTTTGGCTGTCTCTGACTCAATTCATACGTGGAAGAGTAGTCCGCGAATGGCCAACATCTCCTTGTGGCGATTACTCTTGGTCCTTGCGTCTCTTCATTACCCGCAAACTAGTCACAGCAGACACTCCCGCATCTGATTCACATCACTTTGGAGTGATATGGC
The DNA here is from genome assembly GCA_009828645.1 of Calcarisporium arbuscula. NCBI lineage: Eukaryota > Fungi > Ascomycota > Sordariomycetes > Hypocreales > Calcarisporiaceae > Calcarisporium > Calcarisporium arbuscula. The sequence goes on from WBSA01000016.1 coordinate 151,676, forward strand.
AGCAAATTATACCTCTGATTTTCCCTCAATTTCTAGTAATACAGGACCCACAAATGGCCGGTGCATCACGAACCATGCGACTGGAGCCACAGACACAAGCTTTTCCCGTCATATATCGAAACAAGGTCGAAACCTGGAGTATGGTACTACTAAAAAGAGCCTAATATGATGTGTTACTGATAATGCAACGCGGACTTGTGTCATATTACTATAATTAGTGGTGATGCAATTAGACTAGACATCAAATCACGACGACCCACCATACCGTGACAGATGAGTGCCGAGTTTCACAGCACTCATCACTTGCCTATCGCTTGAGAACCCAAGTCACAGCAAGTAAATGTGAGATATGGGTCGTATGAGACGTGGCTATTCTGCAGCTTTGATACCGACAAGGAGTTCACTTTCTACCAAATCTGGGCGGTCAGAACAAACGATTGTCCCCGGCGACCTAGCTTCCACGAACGGGAAAAGCCAGCACCAGCCCCAGAATTTCTAGACGGCTGATTTGACGTATGGTATTTGTCATGTTGGGCACTGTTTGCGTTGGGCTGTGGCTGTTTGCGGGGTCGACTTTAGCCATCTTATTCCTCAACTGCGAGGGACATGCTCCAAATCACGATTATAAATGAACTCCAGGCTAGAAGAAACTTACTGTGTGTCGAAATAGCTATTTACAACACGGCACTTTCTGGGTGCCTAGGCTGCGGGTCTCGGAATTCACAAATAAGGCACAATTGACTTGACACGCCTTGCCAAGTCTGCCGTTGATCTCCAGGTCGCAGCGGCTGGCTTCGCTCCTCGACGCTTCTCATCGGTTAGATTATGTGTTTCGACTTCCGACTGTCGATTTCAAGGAGACAACATATTGAGGCCTCGCAGGTCTGCGCAGCTTCTACGGCGTTGGGAATCTTATTTAGTTCGGTAGTAGGTTAAGCATGTTGACCGATATCCGGCAGACTACTAGGAACTGAATTAAGTCACAATCTGCGGGTTTATCAGAACATCATCCCCAAAAGCGTCCGCCTCCATCTTAATGTAGGCAGTTGGGGAGTCCGGCGCCTCTAGAGACAACCGACCCTTTTCCATTACAATTAATTTTTTAGAGGCATGGTCAGGGATATCAAGACCAACAAATTTCTCCCATATTATGGAGCAATATATATCATGCCATTCAGTGAATCGGAGATATCGAATATAGATAATCACGACAGCGCAAGGCCGTGAAATCCATTGCCAGCGTTCAAATGGGTCTCTGATCTCAGGCTCTCTCGCCAGACGGTCCTGTGATTGAATCGCTGCCTGACACCTTTTTCTTAGACTGAGTGTTGAGCTTTAGGTAGCTGATGGCAATCTAGTCTATACATCAGATGAACTCGGCGACAAGATGCAGGTTCTGGTGTTATATATAGCACATCTGGCTAATCAGTGTTGAAGCTAACGGAAGAACCTATTCGTTGACTATCCACCACATGTTCATCCCCGAGACCCAATATTCGACTCTGTTATGCCTAGCACAGCAACGCGGAATGATTGCCTTTCGTCATACTTTTGGCCCCACCATTATGGCACACTCCAACGCCAATATTTACTCGTCACGCCTCTCATCAGCCGCGTATTCGAAAGATTTGTGAATCAGAACGAACTTCTCATTTCGTGGAAGGAATCGCAGCGGTTGTTGGTTATAGCCTACGTCAATGGCAGCGGTTTCCAAACCTGAGATGCTATGATTTCCTGAGCCTAACGCCTCTTCGCTACATTTCTAAACCAGCGACACTAGCTTCGACGGAGCTAGAGTAGGATATAATTCCAATAGGAAGCAGCTCGCCGATCTAGTGCTTGCAGCACTATCAACCAGAAATAGTCGTTAAGCCATGTTATAATGTGGCGTTGGGATACATATATAGTCCAAGACTGCAACGTATCCCTTCCGAGGAGCTACAACTGCACTGGTGGATGTAGATTACTTACTTACGTGCATCACTCCGTCACTGACTCAATATAAGAAGGTATGGAAATGCACAACCTTCTCCCACATAAGGTTTAGCTTCTATCGAAGAGTTGGCACACAACGCAGAGCTCATCTACAGCCCTCCCCTCTCAAATGGCAATCGGAAAGAACGCCAATTGTCTCCCATTCTCTGCCCACATCTCTCCATCTCTATCCCGCGCCATCACAACCCCGCCTCTTTTGTTCGACCAAACAGTCTCCACCACGATCAACTGCATTCTCTCGCAGACGCCACCTCCCCCACGGCCCCTCTGCGGCACTTTCAGCTACGAGCGTGACGGAGAGAATCATTGAAACATAATGTGTCTCGACCTTGATGCCCTACTCCCGTCATTCCCGTTGAGACTCTCTAGCTGCCATACAAGGCAAGGTTAGCGTTACATTAGCTCGGCCACAGAGTTTTACGTCCTACCCCATGAATTCCTTCTTGCGCTCATTTTATGCTTCTGCAATACAGATCCGGTGTATCCGGTGCACGGTGAGGGGAGAGCTCGAGCCTTTATGGCTTGCTGGTGCTCTGTGTAGGTTGAACTAAGAGCCCGCCGTCGAATACACAATCAACATGGTGATCCCAATAATCAGTCGTTGACCCCGGGAGTATACGAATCAGTAACCAATTATCCTCGTCAAATATGTCACTGGAAAATTGAGCAACACATTTTCCCTCCTCGCCGTGCGGGGAATACGAAGCAATATTATCAGGACGATAGACCGGGTCCGCATTGCGCTTAGCGCGCGGTCGGTAGCCGAGTCGGCGCCTGTGGCCGTTGGCCGTCTGGACTGCTTTTGACTTTGAGCTATGTGTTAGTCGCAAATATACTTTGGGGGCTATCGAAACGTTTGCTTCAGATGAGCCAATGGATGCGATGGCGGCGTCGCTGATGGTGTGGTGGCGTGATGGCATCGCACGGCTCGCACTACACTCGCGATTGAGGCGCTTTTAACGCCAAAGTTGGCCCACGCTGTGACAAATGATTGAGTTTTACACCTGTGAGTGGCTGCATTAGCCATGTAGCTCATTGCAGCCCGATAGCTGACTGGTTCTGGTATGGCCTCAGTTGGCATCGCCAAAAGCCACCGATAGACTTTACTGAGCATTCCTACAGTGAGCTTGCTGCAGACATGAAGGCCATGAAGGACTGGAAAGACGGTGAGCGTAGCCCAATACGGCATCTAGCTGAGTGAGCCGAGGCCATTGGAGCTTCAGTTCTCGTCTGGGCTGCAGTATAAATGTGCCGTGCTGCTCTCCCAGCCGAGAGTGCTAATTCTCCGCCGCACTCCAGCTGAAATTGATACATCCCGCCCTCAGAAGCCCCAGAATCACCGACAAGATGCCCATCCAGTCCGCGGCAGAGATCAGCAGAAACGACGGTCGAGATCGTCCACTCCCCAGCTCGTACAAAAATGCCATCACCGTCGTCGTCGGCGAGTTCTGCGGAACTTTCATGTTCCTCCTCCTCTCCTTCATCGGAACCCAAGCCGCCCTAGACAACAACGCCCCGGGAGAGGCAAACGCCGTGCTGGCGCCATTTAGCCTGATGTATATTGCTGCGTCTTTTGGCTCGGCCCTGGCCGTCAACGTGTGGATCTTCTACCGTGTCACGGGAGGCATGTTCAACCCTGCGGTAAGTGCTGAATCTCATACCTTGCCTTGTCGACGACCAAGGTGTTAATGGGAGTAGGTGACCCTCGGCCTAGTCCTCGTCGGTGCTGTCAAACCACTCCGGGGTCTAATGGTGATCCCTACCCAATTCGTAGCCGGCATTGCCGCCGCGGCCGTCACCGATGGCCTGCTGCCTGGCCCACTGGGTGTTGCGAACACGCTGGGCAGCGGAACAAGCATAGTTCGAGGCCTCTTCATTGAGATGTTTCTCACCTCACAGCTCGTCTTGACGGTATACTTCTTGGCGGTGGAGAAGCATCGGGCTACCTTCCTCGCGCCAATCGGCATCGGCATCGCAGTCTTCATTGCGCACATATGCGGAACCAACTTCACCGGCACCGGCATCAACCCGGCCAGATCGTTTGGCCCCGCGGTCGTCACACGCTTCCCGGGCTATCACTGGATCTACTGGCTGGGACCTGTGATGGGCTCATTCTTGGCGTTTGGGGTGTACAGGCTGCTCAAGTGGCTGGATTACTCGACTGCCAACCCGGGCCAGGACGGGGACGACATTGAGAAGGCAAGCTCCCCAATATCTCACACAAGCATGGAGCATCGGCCGCATACGATGATGAGCTATGGCAGCACCGCCAATGGAAGCACGGGTGACCATGATCACGTACCCAAAGCACTCTCGCCCCCTTCTCTACCTTCGCCTACCTCACCAACCCTGCCAGCCAACATGCAGCCATGAAGGCAAGGACAGAATGCCCGTGCATCCCCCGGTCGCACTAGGCATATTACAACTGCGGAGTCTTTCGCACTCTCGCTAGAACAGCTACAATATACTTTTTCTATTTCATCAAATCATGCGTGTTGACTGGTCGCACGGCAAGCGCATGCTTTTAATGGTGCTGTTATTTTGACATTTCTGATGCATGAGCTCCATGTAGTCTAGCAGGTGCTAGGCTAGAGATGAAATTTCGAGCAATTCTTTTCTCGCTCGCGGTGACTGGAGGCTATAACAATGGGCTTTGTTTGGTCAGACGATATACGGACCCTCAATACGCCTTGCGTGTCTTACACGTTGTTTGTAGCACCGCCGGAAGTTGCAGCGGGCAACCCACCAAGCGTCCTGCGCTAGGGCCGGCGCTAGGCATCACGTCTTCCAAAAACAGGACCTTATCCTCGAGCAACGGAGCACGGAGCACGGTTCTGCAACAGCAGAGGCAAATTCACTGGGACATGGCGTCTATTTGGAAACGAGGTTGATGTCAAGCCGTGCTGCTGATCAAGGGTGGCCGGCGCGCAGATAGCTTCACATTCTTGGAAGAAATTGCAATAGCCGGCTGACCTGAGAGGCTGGTGAACCGCATCTCTTGGCGGTGCGCTAGGCACAATGCCACTGCATGTTTGGAACAAATCACGCACCTTGTACCTAGTCGTGTAGGCATGACTATTATACACGCGGTTGAGTACAATGTCTTCCTTCTCCCCTTGTGCTTTGCCCAATCGAACTACAACATGTACAATCGTGGCATTGGTTGCGCTGTAGCTGTCAGAGGTGCTGTCAGAGGTGCTGTCAGAGGTGCTGTAAGATGCGCTGTAAGAGGCGTGTTGTTCCACTGTGTACTGCTTGCGTGTGGCTGTTGGCGCTGAAGCTACTGTGCGTCGTGGGTGAATGGGGGTGTCTGAGACACTTCCTTGCGTGCGGTAGACTGCTCCATAGTTCAATCAGGAACCTCTTCTGCCCTAGCGCGACTGCAAACCGTCGCATCCGGAGACCAAGACCTAGGACGCCGTAGTCCTGAATGTCATCAGACATCATTGTTTGCAATACCGAACTATTCAAAGAGAAACCCGAGGCGTCCAGGGGTATGTGTCGCATGTGGCAATTCAAGATGTCAGGCCAAATGCGTCAACGGTGGTGGGGGTTCTCCGTACAGGGGATTTATGAAGGTCTGACTTGCACGTCCTGGTGAGCTGCGCTGCCAGGGAGGAATGCCACGACAATAACACCATCATCCGCATGGCAAAGGCGATGCTTCCATTGACCTCCACAGCCTCGCACTGTTGCAAACGGCCGTTAACTTGAAGCATGCCGCCTCTCCGAATTACTTACATCGCGAGCGGACCCGCCGGTAGCGGGTTACAGTGGGACAGCCACTGAAGCGCTGCGGATTCAGCGGTCAACGGCCGCGCTGGACCTCGCCACTACCCTGACATCTTGAGAACAGAACGGGGACAAAGCGGACTCGCTCTTTGCCAGCACAGCAGCGTAATGCACAATAGGCTTCATCCCATCAGATACGGGACTATTGAGTTTCTCTCCGCCCAGGCTGCAGCCACTGTATCTTCGGGCGGCTGCGGATGTGAGACATGTAGTCCACCATCCTCATTCCTACCGCTGCGTTCAGGCTACAAGACAGTCAATTGGCGTGGCATGTCCAGCCTGCAACCTCGATCCGGAATCATCGCCGGCAACGTCGTAAATGGCAGACAGATATGCGGATTTAAAAGTCCTGCTCATCTCTCCGCAGAGCCATGGCAACCCCCTGTCCAAGTCGGCTCCGTCTCTTCGAACCACCATCCGTCACCACACAGCTCGAACGCCCCAACACATCAAACGTCGCCATGAAGCTTCTCATGCTAGTTCTCACCGTCGTGTCTTCGGCTGCTGCAGCTGTCGTCTCTACGCCGACCATCGACCACTGCCTGGTAACCAGCCGTTCACGCTCTTGCTCTGCTGCTCCAGTACAGTAACTAACCCGGTAGTAGGAAACACATGGCGTTGCCAAGCCGGCGGTTACGACCTCCAGTAAGACTCCGTGAAGGTCACTTTCGTGCGCCTCCGCATCTAACCTAGTTCCAGGCAGTGTTTATCCGCCTCCAGCAGCACCGGGACACGGAAACCCTCCTGCTCTGGTAGACAATGCACAGGCGTCCCCTGCACCAGATACTACAGCGGCTCCGGCTGCATCCAAGTCGGGCCGATGACGCTCATCCAGCAGCCTCGTCGGACACGTCCCCCCCTGCGTCTGCGACTGGGGTCCCCGTTGGAGCCGGTGTAAACTACCAGCCCAGTCTGTGGATGCTTGGGCTCGTCGGCGCTGTTGCCATGTATTTATAGCACAGCATCCATGAGTGGCCAGGCCCATGTCTTTGTCATTGATGGAATGGTGCCATATGCGAATATTAAAGATTGTACCTAGGACGGCGGTGTTGGAGTCATTTAGCTTACCCTACAGATCTCCGGTTGAGTCCGGGACAACGATGTTGAGTGCGCCTTGGGTTGTGAACACTACTTTCCCATGGCAATTTGTATATAGGTTGATGAAGGATACCGTATCTTCTCTAATTACTTTCTCTCGGGCCTGTCTTACCACGTTCACTTGCTTAGGAGGAGCGTGATGAAACAATGTTTCGGAAATCGCATGAACCACCCGTACTCTAATCTGTTACATCGAGATTCAGGACCTGTCAATGACGCATGCCCCTCCCGCTCATGCCTCACAGCCTAATACGCGATGAACACGTCGTATTATCACGCATTGTGGATATCAAATAAGAGGCGGGATCGCCACGGAACGCCCCCCTCCCCTGCAGCATCTAATTATATACGAAATATTACCAATCCCAAAAGTCTCCGGATAATATTGACAGACGCAAAAAACCAGCTGCATCCCGGTCGATGGGCCCGTGCCAAATATGCCTTACGCCCGCAGAGTTACATCGTCGCTGGCCAGACAAGACGTACTCGTGGACCAGTGGAGCCGTCGAGTAATATAACCAATTTGCCTCGTGAAGGCATCTGAGACGTGTCAAGGCCTTGACAGGGTTATGGCCCTTGCTGATCGGTGACTGCTAGAGCCAACGGCGCAACCGATTGCATCACTCATCTCAGGTTCCGTAAAAGATGCCAGCCGAAGAATACGACGCGGCGACGACGGAGGCCTGTGCACACCCCGGCAGAGGATTGGGGAAGCACGCGTGCCGTGGGTCTCGGATCTCAGCCATCTCCGATGCCTTGTCCCTGTCACGGCCGAGATGAAAGCGGAGTCTGCGGCGGACGATGCATTCTCTCCAAGCAGAGTCCATCCCGTCCAATGGGCAAACCGCCTCCCACCGAGTTCTACCAAGTGCTGGTAGGTGTACCGCAGCCTTGTGCCGGTGCCTGCAAATCAAGGCAAGATGAAGAGGACAAGAAGAGGACACGAAGCCTTTGGCAGTGATTCTGGCTGGTCACGGAATTCTTGTGAGGCTGGCCGCCCCCGCCCATCTGCACCCCTGTCGACGAGCGATTCATGCCCCCCTGCCATGCCGCGACCTGTGATCCGCGATTCCCTGTCTCACGGCCATCTAGCACAGGCCATCAATAACTCTATAACCCGGTAAGATGGGCCTAGCGTCAGCACATGAAGCCGTCGCTACAATCGCGCTGTTTTGGTGCGTAGTTTGCCCTTCCTCTGGGGCGCTTGATGCTCGCAGCTTCACCGACATACACACGGAGGGCGTAGGACTTTGCAATTTCCACAATGGGCAGGTTTCGGTCCTCTGAGCAGTCTGCGGTCAAGCCATCCGCCCACGACGCTTGAAATTGTTGGGCCGCCCACGACGGATATCGTCACCAGAACCCAAGTGCCGCGTGACTTGCACCATGCCGTGTATGCGAGGTGGTGCGTGCCATGTCGTGAGCCCCAGCGAGGCGACCTGGGCCCAAAGCCACATCTGCACCTCTCCAAATAACCCTATCACGTCGCCATTCACTTGAGACCTGCAGGGCATTGGTTGGCCACGGAGTATCCAACATGGGACTTGACTAGCTTTGCCTCACGCCACTTTTCTCTTTACCTCATCCCGCTTCCTGATTGCTACGTGTGTAGTAGCTCGTCTAGAAGGACGGGGTTGTCTGCCACCCCCGAGGACCGGACATGATGGAAGTCTGGGGGATCTTGTTCGTGATGCCTCTGGGATGAAAATGCCCATGAGTGGTAGGGGTGTGTATGTATAGCGCAGTAGATTCTCAGGCGATAGCAAGCCGTGAACACCATGATATCCACGGCTTGTGCTGTCTGTTGATTTTGGCACAAGCAGCTTGGTGAAGGGAGACAGCTAGTGCTAATAGCATTTGAATGGACAATCTCACTCGCGCTAATATCGGGAACGCACGTTGGTGATTCGCCAGTGTGAAGATCCTGCACACAATGATTGGTATGCAAGATAGTTAGCCTGCAATTCCGGACAGCTTTGACGCTCCCCATGCACGCGTCAGCCAATACAAGTCCAGAAAGCCATTATCCCACCAGCTTTACAAATCGCGCATGTATGCTTTCCCAACGGGTGGGACGGCGGTTGATAGGACGGAACTCAAACCCTGGTCTGCCACGTTGGTTGATGAGTAAACCGGGATGCTTCACCAGTGTCCCTCGACCAGTAGCTCACTCTGCAATGGCAGTATTACGTTATAGAATGCACTCTTTCTATTACGTGGATTTTTCTCTCCTTTGTCTTCTTTCTCCTGTCTTCGTCCTTGCTTTAGTCTCATCTTTGTCTTTATCCAACGTCCATCACGACAGCCTAGCCAACACAACATCGGCGGGAAGTCAACTGCGGCTCCTGTCGCTGTGACCCGCGCCGTTGGTGAATCTACATTTACTCCAGGTCCAGCCATGATTGCAAATACTGGCACTGTTCCAGGAATGAAATGGTCGGAGCCGGAGAAGTTTTCGTCAATGATTTCCTCGGAGCACAGAAACATTTCTACATCATTTATAGCTAATATTCTCGTCACGACGCGTCGTGATTCTTTTTATTGAACGGCAATTCCTCCCATTTCAAGTCGCATTTCATCGTCCATCTGGCAAGTCCTGCGTCTACACAGAGACCCGCTCGTCACAATGCCTCAGAGCACAAGCAGCTCCATGGCAAATAATTGTGGTGGGGAGGACACTTGGTACGTCCGACTAGCCTCGCATCGCGCAGTTCCGTGCTAACACTGCCAGTGGCTGCTACCACGATAGGGAATCTGTCTTGGGACCGAGTCCTCAAGTGGACAAAGGGCCGCCGATTCCAGATCCGCGCAGGAGAGGGAACGATACGGATAGTCTCTACTCGGCGGAAGACTCGGATGAGAGCCAGGCGGGTCCCTCAATCAACAATGCCAGCCTTCGCGATCCAAATCACAATCCGAACGCAGATGACTCCAAAATTGCCCATCACAGACTCACCGATCAACGCCGTGACATCGGACGCATTGGCAAACGCAAGCAGGACAAAGATGCTGCAGACGGGGAAAGGGGCGAAGGTGTCAGATAAATCAATGTTGACATGTATCAACTGTGCCGGAACGCGTATGCGTGTCAGAACTAGAGTCTCGCAAGCCCATATCGAAGCAACTAGAAATATCGCTACACTGAGAGTTGGTTCTCTTGCGGGCAAGGTGGATAGAGGACATGTCGGCGGTGCGAAGGAGAGCGGATGAAAAGTCGGTGGTGTTCGAATAGAGGGTAGAGGGTTAGAACGTGCTTTCCTCCATGCGAGGATCTAGATGATGGTAGAGCTCCTGTTTAGCACCAACATATTCCAATATTCATACTACAGCATTTCCCATGTTTTTTTTTTTTTTGGCTTGAAGTCTGTGAATCATGGCAGTGTCGGTCTCGTCTTCGACGCGTGTCGGCAAGCTGCAGCAACATAGATGTCGCGTGACTGGGATGTCGAGGAGCACCGGCACTCGCTTGAAGCGAGGCTGCAAGGAGCATCGGGTCATTATCGCAGTCGCGTATATCTCAACGGCTGTTCTATTGTTCGTCGTGGCCGGGAACAGTACGTTGGGTCGCCTGTTGATTGGATGCGTGGCAGGACGTGCGGTGTAGCTGGCACGTTTGGGAATGTCGAGCGATGGGGCCGTTTCGAGAAGGAATGGTGCCATGATGCGGGTGTCGGTGGCGGTCGCGGTTGCGGAAGCAGATGGGCTGGTTGGTGGCTTTATCGCAGAGACTGGACAAGAGCCAAGGCTACGACGAAGAACTTGACGACGCATGCCCAAGCAGTGCCGGTGCATGGGCCAACAACTCTGGAGAATGGGGATCCTGAAGATACTATGTAAGATGTGAAGCCACCTAGCGCAACCTGAAGCCCCACCCGTAACACGAGATCAGAAATACGAACATGGTTCAACACGGTCGGTGTGGTGCGGCCGGCTTAGGGACGTCTTCTGTTCACGCGGTCCCCATCTGCAATACAACTGTAAATGTGATATTCGGATGCGCTTAGGACGTGGATCACTTTCTGTCCCGCGGATATGGAGAAGGAGGAAAACAGACGGTGGTCCAGTAGATGCAAGGTCAGCACAAGATGCGCTTTGAGGAGAAACAGTACGGACGCTTAGACGCGCCGGCCGTCGACACGGCCACGCAGGAGCACGTCAGCGTGGCTGGCCTAGTTCCAATAGCTCACCAGCGCTGGGGATCTGACGCTCTCGCACATTCCACAGGTTCGAATTGGTTCCAGGGGTGCGAAAGCAGGATATCTGGAGAGCGGAACAATACATGAGACAAGACGCGTCAATTGTAACAGCCCTATGAATAGAAAAACCCTGGAACCTGCTATGCGCCAGCAACTCAGCCCATGACCCGGCCAGGCTTGGCCCAGTGTCCGCCTCATCGTAGCTGGCTACTCCACAAAAGGCTTGGCAATCTCCGATGTTATCAGGGGCTCAAGCTCGAGGACATGGGGCCCGTCACTGTCCAAGACGCTCTGTCGTCATACGGCTCTTGATTGCGCCAGCACTCGTGGTGTTGGACCGGTGGGCGGGGGGGGGGGGGGTGGGGGCGCTCGCTGTGGAGGGGGGGCACGAAACGATGGAGGTCTCAAGGTGGCTTTCATAACCTCATCTCGACGGCACGTAGTACTGGCTCGGCTCGGCGTACTTCAGTCGCAATGTGCGGAGCCCTGTGCAACGCCCTCGCAGATAAAGCAGTTGTTGATTGAAGGGCGCGGAGGGGTTGCCATTCAACGGCTATGAAGATACGAAGAGCCGGTCTAACGACAACGTCTCGGATGACGCACAACCACGCGAGAGCGCGCGTGCGCGCTCTCCCGTGGCAAACGTCTCACCGCTTCTCCCGGGGGCCTGACATCGCTCAGCCATATAGCTCCAGACGCGTCACGTAGGGCTCCGAGACCATGCAGTTGTGGGAGATTCCACACCGCCCGGACAGAGGGCCTCCATCGCGGGGGCTCCCGGGCATCCCCCTCCCCGCCCTTCTCGGATTAAATACGACGTCGTTTACCTGGCTGTGTTGTGCGTGGCCACCGGTGCGGATGCAGAAGCACAAGTCGTGCCAGCCTTCGCGCTGGGAGGAGGGGCATCGGTTATCACATCTGCGATCCGCCCGAGACGACCGAGACATGGGACGGCACGCAGTGTAACGCTGCGGACGAGGGTATGGACGTTCTGGCAGAATTCCCCCTCGGCCCAGAGAAGTGGCAAACGATGGACGTCTGATGGAGGGTGGTGCCAGTCCCTATGCCTGGTGACTCCAGTGCTGCCAGACGGGCTGAGACGACGCTCGCCGGAACGAACCGCTCGCCGTGCCTGATAGATTGCATGCGCTGATCGCAACCAGGCAGAGCAAACCATACCCCGCCGCCTCGATGCATGGCAGAGTGCGGCGGGAGGTCGCAGGCACAGTTGCACGCACTTGAGGGCAGGGAGGAGCCCAAATTGAGGAAATGGCACCATGATGAAAAAGCAAATGCGGCTGCCCCCTCGTTGGACGTGTTGATTGCGGCTCTCGCTCCGGGTTGGGCACCCTACCTAACCCTATTATTGCTGGCATTCAGCTCAGGTAATCACGCCATCATGGTTGCCAGTGCCTTGCCCTTGTCCACCCGGTTCACCACTCAGTCAGTTCACTTACCAGTCACTCAGTCCACTTAGTCAGTGCTCGAGTACTAGTAGATAAGACTCAATCCCTCAGATAGATCACTCAGACAGACGATCGCCCGCCCGGCCCCCAGAAAAACCGGCCACCCCCGCCCATCCGCAAGGGCTCCCACCTGGCAACAAATTGCCTGCGTTCACATCACTTCATCTGATTAATCCACCGACGTTTATTGTCCCCATCTGTACTCGCATTGTAGTGATTGCAGTGCCCCTGCTGTCGGCTGTAATCTCGCTGGTCGCGCGGAGCGTCTCGTTGGGCCACAGCCTCAACGTTTATTCAAGGGCTGGGATTGCAACACGATGGCCATTCCAGACATCCTTCGAGAGGCAGGGTCGCACAGGAGGAACGGGGTAGCTCTGGCGAGTTGCGGACGCGTGCATCTGCCATGGGGCACACAGGTGGTCCAAGCCTACGAGGAGAAAAGCCGACGTGGCCAGCTGCCGGCGCACACAATGGTCAACATGCCAGGTCCTCAACTGATATGAACAATCACATCACGGAGCTTGCACTCGAGAGAGACTATTATTCACAACCATGTCGATCATCGGGGCCCAGGCACGGATTAGCAACTTCTCTCTCCCTGGCTTATGCTGGCGTCCTGGCCTTGCGTTGCTTGCCAAGTGCGTGTCGTAAGACGCGTTTCGGAGTACTCTGGGGCATAGCCCCTCTCGCCTGCGCGCGAGATTTAGGGACCGTTTTCACTGGTACCGTGTGATGGCCACGGCACAGCCTAGCAACCAATGGCACGGTTTGTGCCACGCCCCTAGAGCCCGCCGTTGCCGTTATGGGGATGATTACGTGCAACTAGTCGCATTCCTCTCCAGATGCTAGTCCCGCACCAATCTGCGAGCTGTATGCAAAACAGCGACCTTCGTGTCACGCCATCTTCATTTTCACACGTTGTGATGGATACGTAAGGCAAGTTACGTACCTGACAGAGATATTTCCCAAGCGTTCGCCTTTGGTCCTTGGCACCGTTTAAGCTGCCCTCATTCGGCCTGACCCATGACTTGCTGACTCTCCCCTTTATCTTTTACCGCTTCCTCGGTCCTTGTGGTAGGGATAATGTTGGTGTGCGTGTGCTGGGCGTATTTGTTGTGGGGTGTTCGACCGTCTGTGGTGTTGAGATGACGGATTCCAGCGCGAGCCAGGGGCTGCAAAATATGGGATATGGTAACGGGGGCGAGTAAGTGCTGCGCCCAACGGCTCTTTGTTTCTGTCGCCGGCTCATTCCGATGGCAATGTCCCACTGCCGACCGACTCTTCCAACGTGGGTCCGATATGTGATGCATGCCAATTGGCCGGGGGGGGGGGCATATTTGGCATTTTGTTAGCACCGCTTTGACAAGCAGGCATCTTGCATGGTCTGGTTTAAATGCCTCTACCAATCCATCGGGGTGGTATACGTGATTGAGGGGGGCCCGGGGGGGTGAAATGGTGGTCAGGGAGGGTAAGAAGCGCAAGGAGGGAACGCGAAGGGAGATAAGGGAAGGAGGCAGGAGTAATGAGGAAGTGAGGATGAAGAATTCACAGTAGAGAGAGGATATTGGAGGATGAGTTGGAAATAAGAGAAGGAAAAGAAAAAAAGAAAAGAAGACTTTTTCTTCGTTGTTCTCTCTCACTTCCTCATTTTCTGACTCTACCTCTACCCTTTTTGCCTTTCTTTTCCCCTTATTTCCTACCTTTTTTTTTTTCTTTCCTTTTTTTTTTTCTCTTTTTTTTTTTCTTCCTGGACAATTCGTGCCATCCGTCGGACCCTTTCTTCACGCTCTACGACAGCTCGCAAGATTGGCAATCTCTCAAATTTCACACTGCTCCAGCATGTCCGCAAACAAAAAACTATCACGCATTGGTGACTGCGGGATGCAGCGACCCAATTTGGTAAGCCGCTCAATCCGTTTTTTGCCGCCCGCTTCTCATGTTAATTCATAGCATCTGACGCATACCGGAAAAAAAACTCTACAGCAATCTACCAACATCGTCGTCGAGGACTTTGGCTTCTTCAAGACAGCAACGGGACGACTTGCCATTTTCATCCACCCCGCCCGCCTCTGCGCCCCAGCCCGGGGAAACGACAACGGCGGTGGGCAACTCTCAGATGCCGCGACCAGTCAAGGCAGTACCGCCACGCCAGCCACGAACACGTCGAGCACACAGAGACAGCTGATCTCCCATGCTGGGGCGTGGGTGAACTAGGCCGGCGTCCCAACGAAATCTTGCCGAGCATTGGCCCTCTGGCCGGAGAGCAGAGCAGAGGAGCAGGCGTTGGGGTGCTCCCTTTTGTGTCACCCCACTGGGGCCAGGAGCAGGCAACGAGGCAGAATGGGAGGGGCAGACGACGATGTACGATAGGCAATAGACAATTGGACAATGCCAGGGCCCATGTGGGCCCGTATAATCCTGATGCCGCAGCATGTAGTGTAGTCTCAGTACGCTGAGCAGTTGATATGAGCATCACCGCATCCAGGCACCAGCAAGCGCTAGTCCCGTCCACGAAACCGACGTGTCCACCCCTGGCCAGTGGCTACCCGAGGTCAAGGTCCCCGGTGCGTGCACGCATTGCGTCAACACAAGGGGCCGAGCCAGCCAGGCGCTGGGAAGTCAAACAAGCAGTAGCGGCGTGTGACCTGGAGACAAACCCGCCCACCGGTAGCCCATATACAGGTCGTCAACATGCGGTGTCAGTTTCAGCCCTGGCGAGTGACACAATCGGCAGCGAGATGGGAAGGGTGGGTGGTGCGCCGTCCGGAGTGGCCAGTTGCGGCAGCTCCCCACTGTTGGCTCCCCATAAGACAAGTCGCACGGTCAACTTCGCTGTCACATTGGCCCGGTTGTGCAATCGCTCTCTCTGCCGCTGCTGTTCGATTGTATGGATATTCCACTGTCGTGAGATGGTTCCATTGTACATGCATTGATGCCATTGTCATGACCATGTAGAGTACTCAGTTCTGGTTGGCCGGCGCCTCGGACGGGTGCTAGGCCATGACCTGACCCGCCCGAATCCACACACGGCGAATCCACTGCGGGCATCGAGTCCCGGGCCGTAGCGCCCGAAGTGCGAAGAGGAGCAAGTACAGATACTTGCCCCGCGGCGAGAACTTGTCATATGCCAGGCCGGCGCCCTCGCGTATCCGTACTCGCAAAGAAGAGAGAGGAAAAAAGAAAGAAGAAGAAAAAAGAACCGCCCACACGCCTAGGGGCTGCTCTCGGTGAGTGACTGACTGTCTGCAGATGCCGCAGAGCAGGCCAGCAAGCTACCTGTCCGCCACACGGGTAAATGCCGATCCATGCCTGGCGGGGAGACGCTGCGCGGTGTCCACTGGCAAGCACCTCGCTAGGGACGGGCCTAGGGGATTTGGCGTGGGAGCTAGTGGCGGGAGGGCAGTGGTAGAGATGTGGGGATGATCAGAGCGAGTTAGCCAGGGCGGCGCCGATGCAGGCATGGATGGTTCTGACAGCAGCCACCACACCCTCCCCCCCGGGCCGTGGATTGAGAGCAGCCCAGCTTTCGGTGGGCGAGTCGTGCATTGTCAAAGCCGCTCTCCCCAACCTGCGATGGCGACGAAAACCGAGGGAGGGGGCGTGACTGTGCCATTTGAAGTAGCTTAGGGGGCTTACTCTGTACACCCGACGCCGCTGGAGTCTAGATGGCCAGTGGTGCCTCGCCAGGCTCATGCGCGCAGCATGGTACCAGAGCCAAAGTACAGGGGAACTGTGGCCATCTCGTCAGCGCCCTGGCTGCTCTGCTGCGCTATTCAGCTCGCGGGCGTACATGGGTACTCCATCATTGCCGTTTCTCCACCTTGGCCATGAAAGGCGTGCACTTACACGTTGGGACATGCACGGTCGGACAATAAAATTCGTAAAATGCCAGCATTGGTACGTCGTAATTACAAATCATCAACCATAGAACCACCGACGAGTAAATACATCAACGAGTGCCCGGAGATATCTACGGCGTGCCAGCATGGAACCCCCGCACATTCGGCTGTCCTTTGCTCCAGCTCACCGGGGCGGAATGGCCACCAAGCATGGTCCCGTCGAGGGCCATTTGCGCATTCGGTCGCAACACTCACGTGTTGGTCAGAAGGGCGCGTGTACATGCGCTGGCCACTCGTATTAGTGACATGGACACATCAACGGCCTGTGCAGTTGGAGCCGCAGGGGTCGGCTTCGTCTGGGCGCTGCTCGTGGCATCGTCGGCAACACGCCGCAGCACCTCTGTGCGTTGGTCGGTGGTGTGTCCGGCGCAGCCATCCCGGCTTCCTGGAACATGTCGATCCCACGGGCTCCCCGCGACTTCATCAGATGGAGGGAGAGGGGGTGTCGCCGGGGCCAAAGTCCGAAATTGGACGACGACTGGGTTAAGGGACGAGAGGACTGGTGGAAGGCCGCGCCTGGCTGGCAGTCTCGCACCGCCCCCCCCCCCCTTACAAAAGCAAACCCTACTCTGCACCCGGGCAAGCACCCCAGCAGTGGACCACGTCCCAGCAGAGAGCCCAGCAGCCTGTGTGTGCTACTTGCGTCTACCTCCTCGATTGAAACAATATAAGGTGATTGGCACTAGAGGGGCCCTGACGACATCGCGACCGGACCCCCTACCCATGTCGGCGCCTCTTCATCCCAGCTCTGGAGCCTTCCAATTCGTCCAGCGGAAACCGGGAACCACAGGATCGACGCAGGCGGGTGTGCGTGATGATGGGCGGTCGATTCAGCGGCGGCGGCGCGTTGACCGTGATGCCAATCCGTCCAGCCACCAACCGGGGGGAGCAGAAAGCCCAGGCGCACGGGACGAGAGATGCCCATGGAGCGCAGACAGAACTCCGCGAGCACGGAGCAGCCAGGAACCCGGGCGTCTGTCCCAACCGTTGACTGTACCCATACAGAGTATCCGGCCACGCGAGTGCTGCTCCGGAGCATCGCAATAGGGCGGGCCACAGGCTTCATGTCGCATTTCCGACCATGTATAAGAAAGCCTTGTCCTTCTATAAATAAAATAGGTAGAGATCCCCCCCTCAAGTACTACTACATCCCTGGTTAACCCGGTAGCTCTCCATGGCCTGTTCTGACCTAGACCCGACTGTCTGATTACTGCATCCCACGACGCCTGATGCTTGAAGTACCGTAGATTCGAGCATGCGACAGGGCGCTTGGCGGGGGCCTGACGAACAAAGATGCCGGCCCCTGGCCCTCGGTTGTCTGATCAGGGCCTGCCTGCTCCATGCATTGGAACGGTATCTAGACTAAAACACGCTGTGGGAGGCGGTGGCGGGTACATGCAGCGATGCGTCAAAGAATGCATGTCTGATGGGCCACTGCGCAGACACCTCCATGCATCAGCCGGCATGGATTGACTAGCATTGTGATATTGAGCAAGAAGGCGTCCCTTTCCGAAGTCGACGAGACGGCCGACACCAACCATGTCGCCCTGCAGAGGACATCTCAGTGCCTGAACGCTGGCCCCCCGCCCCCCCCCCCCCCCCCCGGCAGCTCCCACTTCCTGGAGATACTATACTCGGTCTGAGTAGCCCGCCGTGGTCTGGTTGGACTGAGGCGAGCGCTGTCCTTGTGCCCTTGTCTGGCTGGCGGCGGCGCGTTGTCCACGACTGGCCAAGTTATGAGTAGCGCTCGTCCTCGCGGCATTGGTTTGTGGCGGCCAGGGCCCGAAAGTCGTCGCTCGCACACACACTCAGACACGCTCTGTAAAATGCAAACTCTGTAATTCTGGGACATTGGCCTCGTCGACGATGCCTGGGTATGCATGTATAAATATCCCGTGCCCTCCTTTATTCCATCTCGGCCGTGCTGCAGCAACTCACCGCGTCGTGATAGAGTACCAGATTGATCTTGCCCTACGCTCTCTGCTGCGTAGCTGCTCCTCTCCTACTCATCTCAACCTAATTTGACCATTTGGACCCTACTTTAACCCTACCTTGACCATCTCGACCTTAATTTGGCCATCTCGACTCAACCTTACCGTCTTGACTCCACTTTGACCATCCCGACCATACCTCAACCCGACTTTGATCCATTTCGACCCTACTTCAACCATCTCGACTCTACCTTGCCATCTTGACCCCATTTTGACATGTCTGCCAGTCCCAATCCGTCTGCTTCTGGAGACTGCGGGTGCGGTGACGATCCAGGGTAAGCTGCAGAGTGCCTCTCCGGTCCATGTTTCTCTAACTTATTCTTCTTGGAACCTCTCCCCAGCCATCACCAAGAGGCCCTTCAAGACATCGCCCGGGACGCCCCCGATACGGGCTCTACCACGGCCGCAGACAGGCCGGACACGCAGACGCAAGACCTCATGCACATCGGCGCGTGGCAGAATGAAGCAGATGGCCCAGGACCTGGGCCGTGTGCGTCTTCCGACGGCAAAGGCGGATGATGGCAGCAAGCGCTGCGATTGGCGCGGTTTCTCGGGTGGCCATGTTGGAGAGCCGGGACTGGGAGTATCTTTTCTGCGACAGGGATCACACAGTAGGCCGTAACTGATTGGGTAGACAATAGAGCAGGACTGGCTAGACATTAATGAAGAACATGAACCGTCATTCCGCCGCGCAGCATCTGGCCTCGACAGTGAGTACGCCGTATTTGGGTGCTGACTGGACGTCTCCTGCGGTAGATAACAGTGCACAGCAGCGAATTCTGCACAGCACCGATCAGTCGTCGTCAGCCACGCTGTGTTCACATGGTGTCAGACATGGCCTGCACGTCGTGTGCGAGCCATCAGAGAGTCCCCCAGACAATCCCTGACAAGCCCAGTGGCGGCGTCTTACTCTTCAGGGCTTGCTAGGGCACGCCCTGTTGAGAGCAGGGGTCGCAGTGGGCAGGCTGCCTGGACCGTCGCTCGACACAGTGAGCCTACGGGGTTCCTTGGTCGTCGACTGAATCATCTGAAGGCGCAAGAGCCATGCTTGGACGCCTGTGGCTGCGCTAACCGCTCTACAAGTCGAGACTGGTGCGCTCGCAGAGCCTCGTCGCAACTGAATCCACTAGCATTAGTCGTCTAATACAACGCAAAAAATATCGCTAACCGCCCCGATTGGCGAGGCGTCAAGGTTGAGCTACAGGGTCCCCGCTAGCATACCCTGGCAGCCTACTAATTATGCATGTGTACCGTAGGGACCAGCAGGGGTGGGTACTTCTCCTCGCTGTGATCGCAGTGGACCCGGCCCTGTAGCGTGCGGGTAGTGACATGTCTCGGAGGGATGGTCGAACCTGAGCCAAGGCCATTTACACTCTGCGCGCCCTGGATTGCTTGCTTCTTCTTGCTAGAGGGAGCAGGGTCTCCGGGGGTGCGTCGCTCCCAACGGCACAATGAGGATTGACAGGGCATGGCATTCGCTGGTTGCGTGTCTTGGTTCATTCCCTGTCGAGGCGAAGACGAGCTATCGACAGAGGAACCCTGGTTAGTGGGGATTCTAACCAGTATATCGTGTCTGGAACATCCCTAAATTGTACCCAGCCCTTCGAGTGATGGAACAAGGCTTTACTCCCGTAAAGGCGAGCTGAAATTTATATCCTATAGCTTCAGAGTTGCAAGAATGCAGAATCATTAAAGTCGTGGTAGCTCTCCCCAAAAAAAAAAAAAAAAAAAAAAGAATGGACCAGTGTCGACCTCCTGTAAATCAGGCATGGGTTGACGAGGAACCCGCCTGCATTGGGAGGACGTATTCATTAGTGTTAGGCGGTTCATTGGTGACTCCTGGGAACTCATTAATTGGCGGGCCCTTCCGGTTTTCACAAGACACTCCTGGGTCATTTCACTCGGTCATAGGTCCCGGGGCACTTTCGGTATGTATCATCGGGACGTGCATTGTGTTGCTAGTCGTGCCAAATATAGAGAGGCAGAGTGATCACAATAAAGATGAGCTATAGCGCAGCTTAAATACGATGAGACTGTGATGAGAGATGATGTGCCTGTGACTTCCTGCATACAAAACGCTTGTATTAATTAATCAAGTTCTCCGCTATCAAGATAAATGTACATTTCGATCGTTCCACTTGAGATAGGTATGCGTGGAGTTCGATCCACTTGTCGCTTGAGAAAATGACTGCCTCGCTAGTTAGCGCTTGCTGTTTGTGTTATTAGTGCTAAAAACTAATGCGCATTGATTGTTAAGTTGAAGCACCTCTTTCACCCTTTGTAGAATAAAGTGTGTCAAGTAATATATATTTTACATCTAATAAAGTCTGTTAATGATGATGTACACTCATAAAGCGGCCTAGTAAGTACTTACAATGGAAAAATTGTAGAGTGGCTTGAGTATGAGGGGATCGGATGAGCACGTGAGAGTGAAATGGACGGGTTTGCCAAAATGAACCCATGAACCGCAGAGCTCTCTTCTTCACTTAACCTGGTCCTTGGGATCTGTTAGTGGATAGAGAGAATTTGTGGCATTGCCTTTGAACTTATAAAAGGAATTTGCTAACGATAGCCAGCCACCAAGTTTTACATGGCTGACAGGAAGTAGTCTTGGGCTGTGGAGTCAATGAAGATTGCTTGAGAGTGCATGTATATTCTGATGTGGTCTAAGACACCAGTTCAGCTAGAATGGTTTGGGGGCGACTGTGGTAGCAGCTGACACAGAGCGCGCACAGTTGGCTGATTCAGTCGCATGATCAGGCTGGGCATCTGTGACGAGTCAACAAACTATATCGGAAATAGCGGACATGAGGATGAAGGGAAAACCGCGTAACAGTAAGGGGCATGGCTTGTTAATGCCATTTATCTTTAAAAGCTCCTTTAGCTTAATATAACTTCACCCCATAAGGCTTCTGAATAATACTGCCTTTTGGGCGTCAACGCAGACACAAGCAAGGTTAGCTGTCCTCACAGGTAGCCAGAGG
Source organism: Calcarisporium arbuscula (assembly GCA_009828645.1). Lineage (NCBI taxonomy): Eukaryota > Fungi > Ascomycota > Sordariomycetes > Hypocreales > Calcarisporiaceae > Calcarisporium > Calcarisporium arbuscula. The sequence continues at coordinate 173,097 of WBSA01000016.1, forward strand.
CAAGGATCATGGAAGAGGAGGGGATAAAAACGGTCTGCGCTCCGAATGTGCATTGGGATGAGGGTGCTTCGAAGCTACAAGCCACAGATGTTCCAGGTAGGTAGGCAAGGTCGGTAGGGTTAGAGTAACTAGACAGATGTGGCACAGGCATATGCGGGAGGCGGCTCCAACGGTTTGTAGGCTCAGTTAAGCCACTGTAGTACCAGCCGTGGCTGTACAGAGTGCATAATTTCTAGAATGAGACAGTATTGTAAGTTTGTAACTGAGAGTGTAACCTTGAGACTAACCAAATGCTACAAGGCAAATTGATCGTTCAAGCAACAAAATTTGGACATTTATACAGTAGTACATGCCATAGAGGAGACGATTGGCTATCATGGGACTTTTGTAACTTGGGCAAGAAGAGGAACAGAGGGAGAGGGAGAGGGAGAGAGGAGAACCTGCCACCGCGGGTTCCCGTTGCCATGCCGTCAGAATTTTGCTTCTTTTCAGCAAAGGTTTCGTAACGCTTCGGGCTCAACCGGGAAAAAAGGCATAGAATGGTTTCCTTGATATGATAATTTATAACTACCACAAGTAGCTAATGGTCCGTTTATAGCTCTTCTGGTTCGCCAACCTGACACGGCGTAACATCGGCCCAGTTGCAAAGGCCGAGTTCAGGATCAAATACTGCGCGGCCATTGAGACATCTCCCTGGGTTGTCATCTTCGTTACAATCCCAGCAGTCAAACTCATATGCCAAGTCATTAGAGCACATGAGATATCTCGTACAGTCTTTTGGGTGTATGTAGTTGCCGTTTGGCTGGCCATCACAGCGGTAGTCGTACTGTGGTGCTGGGCGGCTGCCGCCATCATCGGCTGCTTGCGTGCTAATAAATACATGCAATTAGCACAAAAGACCCTCTGGAGTGAGTGGGTGCATCGACCCAAGACATACTGCACAGCTAGACACTGCACGGTGACAGCGAAGAGAGTTAAAAGGCTGACATGCATGGTTCTGGTTGGCTATGTTTCGGTGCCTGTATCGGTTTCTGAATTTGAGACATCAGAGGAATGCAGGGACTGACAACGCAATCGAGGAGGTCGTACCACAGCGGCTTTATACAGCCTGCAGCATGCAGAAATGGAGCAACAGACTATCGCCTTCAATTTTTCAGCTCCTCACAATGGGTGGATATGTGCCTCCATTCGTTCAAGGTAGAACAAGCTGAACTTGCTACATAGTAATCCACCGATGCTAAAGAAGCAATTACAGTGGGTTGCAAAAAGTATTTGAAACACTCTTTGTACCGGCTACCAGGACGTCTCTGTGTCTATCGAACGAATACTTCCTGGCAATGCGTAAAAAATGGGAAAATAACCGGTATTAAGATAATTCTCTAATATGTCTTTCAGGAGGTATGCATTTCCCATTCCTATCTATAATATTTTGTCATGTTATATAAAGTGGTAAGTCGTGTTTAGGTATTGCGCGAGGCACTGGTACAGAAATGTTCCAATACTTTTGCACCCCAGTGTACCATGTTGGTGGCGCTTTGGCCCACGCAATGCATGCATCAAGGGTTACACCTACTTATCTAGTGGAATCCACAAATATGCTCGCAGGATACTCTTTTTCCAGTCCCCTCCCACATGCCCCATACGAGGGAGATATTGGGCAGAGCCTGGCAAGCTCAACCGGTTGGGGTGATGAACACTACCAATGAGAAAATGAGGAGCTGGGGGAAATAGGTGGCAGCGGCTCACTCATAGCTGCCAGCTTTCGTTACAAATTCTGAGTCGTAGGATTGGAGACGACGAGCTGAGTTGAAGGTTAGCTTGTTGCTGCATGGCACTTCACGGTGGATATCGTGTTGCCCAATGAAGATCCAATGCAACGAGGTGCCGTCGTAGCTCCTCGTAACATCCAATGAATCCTTGACACGATGCGCCTGTCGAAGACTGCAACAGGAGCTTGGACGGGGTCGTCTCTGGCTTAATGCAGGAAAATGCAGTCCAGCACTTCTTCGTCCAATGAAGCCCTTGATACAATGTGCTGCGCACTTCAGCGCCGCGCAGCTCCTAACCGCAATTGTCAGCCTGCGTGGATCTGTGGGCACAGCCGTGAACAGATCGGTAATCGATCATCCCCCCCTCGACGGAATCTAGTTTGAGCCTGCCCTTGCCGCCACATGCACTGCACCACCGGCTCTTGGCGGTCGGAAGATTTTTGTCACGGAGCAGATGGACATGCATCTCGTCTGGGCGACTGGAAGTGTGTTCATCCAGCCGATCCCACGCTTCCCCTTAGAGCCAAGCTTCTGAGCTGCCCATCACCGCTGTTTTTGATGGATGGAGCTGCTCTCTCGACACGGGCCATGCCCTCCGAGCTGCCGACCAAGACATGCGCGGGCGCTGAGTTCTCCGTGCCCTCGGCTCCCTATACTCGTATGCTATGCTGCTGAGCGACTTCCTCATCGCCTAGGGCAAGCATCTCCTTCCGACGATGAGCCCTACCCTGTGGAAGACATTCCGTCGGCGGAGCAGGACGGCCCCGCCGCCGCTCCCGACATTACTAATGTGGAGGAAGTTGTAGGCACTTGGCGTTTGGACCGCCATACCTATCATCTGGATCACCGTTAGCCCCAATAATATCAAATAACCTGTTGAAGATGTGGCTCTCCATTCACAGGCTGCACAATCACGGCGAAGTAAAAATCTATAAACCCCGGTCTCTAGGGCTAGCACGACAGGATTGCCCTTAGCATCATGGATCACGTTAGCTCCGCTAGCTTCTTCCATTGAGAGATCTCTCTCTTCTTCGAAAGCTACATCAGGACAGGCCAACATTCAGCGCTTGGAAAGATCAACTACTGCTATACTGTAATGGAAATAAATCAATGGGGGAGCCTGCATTGCATGGACTCCTCTGGCTGCGCGGCAACCTGCAGTTCTCATCCCTGATGGGTCACCTGGCCGAGTTCTTTACGAGCAGTCCTCACAAAGATGGACCGTCGTTTTAATTATGTAAAATTCACTACGGATAGGTTGATGGCTAGGTTCCAGTGAATCTATCAATCAATCCAAATAGTGTCATAGCTCAAAACTCAGCAGAGCTTTGACACCTAGCTAACAGGAGTTGCAGGCTAGAATCATCTCTATAGCGTTGCAGTGCAGCAATCTTCCACTCATCCCATTCCAAGCCCTCGTCCACTCTAACCGCGTGTCGAAGCCCTCGAAATAGGCCCTGAAACCCATCCCAGTCTGCAAGGTCATATCCACAGCAGAAATTGAATCTATGCTGCAACCGGCCATTCCAAACATATTGGGCTAGATCCTTGCGGCCACTCTCTTCGAGAAGGCGCGCAAAAACAACCTCATCATCGCCTGGGCTATTTTTACCGTTGTAGAAGTCTGCAACTGGTAAGAAGCCAATAGGAGAGTTGAAGGCATGTGCAGGTGACGCAGTGTGGGCCCATTCCCAATCGATAATGCCGGTGATGTTAAAATGTTCATCCACTAGAATATGGTCTCCCTTATCATCTGCATACTTTAGGTAAAACACTTGGTTTTCTAGCACAGAAGGCAACACAAGCGGGATCAAGTCAATGAGAAATCGATGAATTAGATAAGCATCCACCTGTTGCTGGGAGTAGATTTCCTCTTGAATAATTAGATCCAAGATTAGTTGGAGTGAAGACTTATGATACTCTTCCAAAGAAGAGAAAGGCCCCGTGGTACGCATCTCAGATTGCACAATGTTAGTAAGTGATTCTCGAGCAAAAGCCCCAACCCGATATTCGTACCGGCCATCAAGGGAGCCAAGAAGGTCAAAAGGATATTTACTAAGTTCGATAAATGTATCCGCAAGCTGCTTCATAACCTTTTCTTTTTGCTGCTGAGTTGGAAGAGACCATCGTAAGGAATTGCCAGGCAGCTTCTCCATTAGAATGAAGCCTACACCCACAGGGTTATCTGGGCCTGCAAGTGCGAAGTCATATACCTTTGGAGTAGGTACTCCTGTCTGTCCAAGGAATCTGAGAGTTGCAACCTCACTCTGGATGATGTAATCTCGCACAGCTGCCGGAGGCGATGTAGCATTGAACCTCCGGATGCGGCCAATCCATATGATTCCATCATCAAAGCGAACTTCAATATGATAGTTCATACCTCCCATTACAGAACTTCTTGTTGCTCTGTTATATTGGAGTGGGGGGGTAGAGCAGGGCATGCCTTGGCGTAAAAGGCTAGCTCGAGCCTCGAGGGCACGAATGTTAATTTTCCCCAGTAGCTTTACAAGTTCACGCTCTTCAGCCTCTTGAGCTGCAGGATCATAAGTATCCGCATTCTGGTAATTCATAAATTAATCAGAATTTATGCAGAGTGAGAAGCTACACTTACTTCCCACCGAGGACAGAGGTGATGGTCCGATTGAAGATGGTTGGAGCATAGATGACGGTTGCAGAGTACACAGTCGCCGAGAGTTCGGACAGCCGGTTTGCAGCACCCTTCAAAATCACACATCCACAAAGGCATTGTCGAAAAGTCTGCCGAGTGCCAGAGAGAAGATGCTCTGTAGATATGTGATCGAGCGTTGCGGATTGCCTCGCCCGTTTGTAGGCTCGTATTAATTGTGCTCAAGTTTACAGCTAGCTCATATCATGATGTGGTGATTAAAGCTGGGGAGAAAAACAGATGAAAGGGAGAGAATTCACGACTTAGGGCGCGAAGGCTCCCAACGAATCCTTGTTTCGCTTAGCGCCGAAGCCTGGTAATTTGGCCAGGTTGTTTAATTCCTGTTGGTCAGGCTGTCTGTCTCACGCCCTTTCTGGCCACTCCTGCACTATAGATCTCCAGATAGCTACACAGCACACCAGGTTTAAATCTATACTACATATTGCTATGCTGTGTATCATTGACTTTCTGTCAATCACACTATTTCCAAATATATTGAACTGAATACCGAAAACAACAGAACATGACACGGAATATATTTTGGCGACAAGCGGCAATGTTGGCATCACCCTGGTTGCTGGGATCGTAGCTGGAGAACGTTTCTGGAGGAAAATATGATCCAGAGAAATTGAACATTCTAGTGGCCAGCGCGGGCTTTCAAAACCCCCCTATTGTTAGGCCAGAATGGTTGCGGGACTTCATACATTACATGACATTAGTCAACCTAAGCGGCTACGGCTATGCTGCTGACACGATTGCGATTGCGATTGAGATTGAGAGAGTGTGAGAGTGAGGGTGAGATTGTGGGGAAACGAAGTGGACGATGAAGATAAAGAGGATGAAGGGGATGAGGAAATAGAGCACTAGCAGACGCAGAAAGAGAAAGGAGGCTAAAAGAAGTCGGAGAGCACAAAATCAAAGCAGGAAGAGTTAACATCTGTGCCAGAGAACCTGGTAGTTCTGAAGAGGAAAAGGGGGAGGAAGAGGGGGAGGAAGAGGGTGAGGAAGAGGGCGAGGAAGAAGACGACGACAAAGACGAGAAGGGGAAGAAGAGGCAGATCAGAGAATCTGGGGGAAGCTAGCAAAGTAACGAGAATGGAGAACAGAAAAAGGAAAGGCAGAGAAAGAGACCTAGAATTGAGTGGGGAAGTTGGAGAAAAGGAGAAGGGCAAAGAGAAGAGAGAGAGGCCCACGACTGACTCGCCAAACCGGCCATTTCTTGGTACCTTAGTATTCGTCTGTGAAATAATGGGGTAACAATGAGTTTGTGGGCGAACGATGCCGATGGAGAGTTTCTCCATCAATATGGCCAGGGACATAAATAGACCCAGAATTAACCCGACTTTTGTGGTCCAGTGTTAACTGTGTCAGGGGTTGGGGGAATGAAACAAGCGCTACTCTACGAATAAACTTGTTAATTGATGGATTTTCCTTGACTAGATATTGTGCTTTTATGCCTGAGCAGCGGTGTTAAGGATCAGTTTATGGTTTTCTTCATGCGCCATAAAAATTGCTCACAGCTGGCCTGTTGTAATACAAACCCCAAGTGCGTAGGTTTTGAATAGTGGTAGCTTAGTTAGACCTAAGACGACACAAACGATGCAGACCGACCGCCGGTTCAAAATAATTGAGGAAGCGTCACCCAAATTAAGCTGCGCTGAACTCGAGGCCGCAATACGACTTGAGACTTTTCGAATGAACCCAAAAATCATCTGCATAGACAATGATATGGAGGGAAACGAGAGCGCAGCCGCTTGGCACATTCACTGAGCTTTGAAGTGGGGGACCAGCTCAATTGTATTTTTATCTTTGAAACCACTTTTACCATATAAACGCCCATCGGGCCCAAAATATTTGATAGGCACTTCAGTTTATAGTAGGCAATGTAGTGTGCGAATTATCAAATAATTACGGCATTTTCAAAAGTTGTTGGCCTGATATGTCTCTACAATGTCCTTGCCTGTAATTGACGCCACCCATAAAGTCCAAATCACCACCCGCATGAAGAAATAACGTACGGTGGTCAGGCTATGACATACACATAAATAGCTGTGGCCTTTGACAAAAGTATTCACTACAGAGATTACAGAGATTGCAAGGTAATGCTGTAAGGAGGAGAAACCCACAAAACCATTTTTGCAACGGCGCCACTGGACTGTAACCGTGAATGAACAAAAGCTGTATTCCACCCACATGACGGACTAAATGCGCACCCCGGGGAGTGGTTCTAGGAGGTGGCAAGCTGTCTTTCCATTTCTTCAAGGGTATCATCACTGTCATAGCAACTCTTGTACTTTCCGCTACCTTCCAAGCTTCTTTGAGCAGCTCCTCCTTCTTCCCCCCCTTTTGTATTTTTCCACGCCTACATAATGCTACACGGCCAGCGACTTGCCTTTGGGCGGCTTCGCAAGGATCGAAAGTTCGCAGAGTGCGGCACAACGATCGCCTTTGAACATCGTAGTACCACTGTATTTGGCGAGGAAAAGTATCGTGAATATATCCATGTCCATATAACTGGATTCATCATGCTCTTGAAGGTGGCTACCAAATTGACAGGGTGCATGATCTGGGCGATATATTTTGAGGCTGTTCGCTATGATAGCATGGACTATCGCCTCAATATCGATCAACGAACCTCCTCTAATCCATCCTCTATGATTATCGTACCGTCTGCCCAGAGCCACATTGTCACTGACTTACCATCGCAAGTGAATCCTAGCCATTCAGGAAAACGGCCACAGCCTCATGGCCAAGGATGTATATCTCTACTATGGGGCTAGAGCTGCAAGGGAATAGAAGACACGGCACATGGAGGCGCAGCACACCACAGGCTAACTTGGGTGCCATGTGCTGTCTTCTCCTACCAAGCCTAGACGGCGTGCCTGGCTGAGCCTGACTATTTCTGGCTCTGTGGAGACCGCCGCGGTCGACTCTGAGCTTTGGTGCATGGATGACCTTGTTTGCCTCCCAGCCCCCTCTGCGGAGGAGATGCGCGATTGGGCGTCGGCTTCCTGTACGAGGTGGTCTCGGCATTTTGGGTACCGTTCTTGCGCTGGGCACGCCATGTCCAGCCGCAGGTCTGCCATATGTTCTCCGCCATAATTATCTTACTTTCAAAGTTCGATCATTAAGTGGAGACATTAGGGGCGAGGGAATCAAGACATGCACTCAGCCGCATCACCAAGAAGCCACTAGTGAGTGGCACATACACCAAAAGCTCGGGATCCAAGACTACACCACTCCGATTCAAATCGCCTGCCCCGACCCAGACCTGGCGTTGCGTGGGTGTGGTGGTTAGAGGTACGTGGCTAATCGTGAAGTCGCGGATGAGAGCCATGTACTCGTGCACACCTGTTATTCAATTGGCCAATAGCCCCTTATCGTCCCGTCTTCTACGGGCTATGGCTCTAGATCCAACCCAACAAGGGGCATCCTTCACTCTGGCCACGACTGGCAACCCTGGTGGAAGCAGAGACGACACGGTGGGAACAGACCTGCTAGGATGACCCGATCACAAGGGGCCGGGGCTCGTTTGCGTTTCATCTATCCGAGGTGTACGAGAATAGCTAGTCACACGACTTTGATGCTGATTCCCTCCTTCGGCTGCTCGCATCTACGGCTCATTCTCAGCCGTGAAGCAGCATCAGCTTGGTCCTAGAATTACCTACAGTTCACTACAGTGCTTCGTTCAGCAACGATGCAGACCTCTGACCTCCAATGGGCAGTGGCGGTATCTTATTTCCCACTCCATGGTGGTGCTTCAATACTGCACCTTGTCTGTGCAGCGTGCATCGCAGCACGTCTGATAGTGTAGACTCGGCTGGGACCGAAGCGCTGTACCGGATACGGACCTAGCTTCTTTACTGTGGTGGAAATGAGGATGTGGATTCTATGCCTCGACGCTGAACTACAGCATTGCAGGGTATACAGGACTTTGCTAGGTATGGCAGGGCAGTCTGGTCTGTATGGAATACCCGTAGCATTCAACAGCCGGATTTTAGTGCTCTTCACGCCATAGGTGTGGGGAGTTTTGGTGCAAGGTGGCGATAGCCTCGTTCTTGAGCCTTCACCGGCTTGATTTTCTCAGCGACGTAGACAAGCAAGTAATCAGCCTATGGCGCGTGGATTTGAAGTAAAACTACCTAGAGTTGCTGAGATTAATGTTATACAACGCCATGGTCAGGGGGGTTGCTTGGCGGGAGCAAAAAGAACGGAGTAAAACTAGAACCCCATTGCGCTGGCCTTGGTCTCCAAGACCCCGGCATGAGACAAGAGACAAGAGACAAGAGAAAGACGGTCTGGATTGAACAGAGAGTACTCAGTACTTTTTAAGCACGGAGAGCCATCGCGCACGGGGGCCACCTGCGCGAACGACGCGACACGAGATGGCGACTCGCGGAAGTGGTGTTTACCCTCGCGTCGAATACATCGGATTGGGGATCATACGCGTTTGTGGGTTACACAGCATAGAGCTCAGTAGCCTTGGCTCGAGGAAGAGGCCTGAAGCCGAGCAGAAGGGGGGGTGCGGACCTCCCACCGCCACTAGTCGTTCCAAAGGAGGGAGTAGATGCCATCCCGCCCCTCACCACCTCTTCAATTCCCGGTTTCAATGCTAGCTGTGGAAGGATGGGAGCCACTGGGGTATTCAAGAGGGGAGTTGAGTTCTTGAGGCGGCAGGACTGCTGTCACTCGAGGAACATCGCCCTGGACTGCGCGCAGAGCCAACAGACGAATGTGCCACGCCCGCCGAGGCTGTCTGCATCCCCAAGGCTCACACCGGACCATTGGTTATCTGGAGGCTCTGATTGCACAGGCTGATCCCACTGCAAGTACTCACAGAGTTACGTTTGATCATGTGGCCGTTTGCAGCGTTGAGGTGGAGACCGGCGACGAGCTGAGGAGGCTAGTTGGATTTTGAGTTTTGAGCATGGTGTGTCCAATGTTTCAACCAAGGCTCTTACCATCCAACCACGCAGCTGCGAGCAAAACCCTGCCTACGTGGATATGCAGCGTTGACGAGCGAGAGGTGGAGACAGACTGGCGTTCACATCCATACCATGTGAGCAGGTCACTTTAATGGCACTCTCTTCATGCACTATTGGCCATCCACAGCGGAAGACCATAGGTGTGGCGCGAAACCCCCGTATGTCAGTTGGTTGCTACAGCGCATCATTCAGGGGTGTTTTTTCAAGCGGCACCGACTCGACGAGCGCGTACACGGCCATAGGCATACGGCCATGGCGAAGAGGAGGTAACTGGAGGCAAGCAACTCCCCACCACACGATCTGCATCTGAATGGTTTGCTTGACACTCGGACATATTGTTAGGCTTCTGGGCGGATTCTGGAGTCCATCCGCGGCGGCACACGAGGGCCAATGAGTGGCCCATCGCAGCGAGGCTTCTGCTTCTCTCTTCACATACCGACTGCCCCCCAGCACCGATCAGTCCCCCAACGTCCACAGTAGAAACGTGCCGGTATCTAGGGATGAGAATCGGCAAAAATGAATGTAAACGGGAGACATCGAAGCTGCAATCACTGACAAAGCTTGAGATGACAACCCTAGCGCAGTCAGTGATGCTGTCGATACAGTAGACACTCACGGGATACGTACAAACTTCTTGTTGCTTTGAGGAGCGGGAAAACATGGCCGTGTTTGGGATGTATTCTCCGCCAACTACCCATCCGCACACCCACATCAGCCATCCTCTCTCTAGCTCAGTCTCAAGACACTCTGTCACACTAGTCGCGGGGAGGGCGCGAGGCTACAGCGTCGGCGGCTAACTTCGTTCTTCTATTGGCGGCATGAAACGGCAATGAAAACAAGTGCGAGGTCCGGGCTAGTCAAACCCTAGTCACCGTTGCGATCGGGCATGGATGGAACTGATCAAACGATGATCCCAGAGCCTTGTTTGCAAGGTGTCGGGCCCGGAAAATCATTCTTCAGACCAAAAAACGGGGCGCCTAAACACTCCGACCAATCCTGTGCCGCCATTGACACAGTTCACTCGCAACCGCAGTCCTGAAACGGCAGGAACAGATTGATCGAGTACTATGATAATTACATCGGGGTAAAAATAGCCTTTCTTAGCCATGGCAGCTTACCAACACAAGCAAAGCGCTCTTTGTGGATACTCATTTCCCTTGTACTGTGTCAATTTGCCCGACGAGGCTCGCTCCCGACAAGGCTCACCCTTGGTTTCCCGATTAGGCTCGATGACCTGATGGGCACACTGATGGGCACACTGACAGGCATCTTATTAGGTCACATATTGAGTATGACACTCAAGCAGAAAGTACAAGGTACTGAGGTCCATCTCATTTCATTTGCCCAATTGTTTCCATCGCATCAATAGGCCGAGTGGGCCCGGCAAGACAGGCAGTCGTCGCCACATTAGCGCGTGTGTTGTGTATGTGTGTGCCTTGTGTGTATTCATACTCTATGTTTTTGTACGTGCGTATGTGTGTGTGGGCGCGTGTTTCACTTCGTACCTAACGTTACTACATCCCATTTCCACGCATGGGCGGAATGCAATACGATTATACAAAGTACTTGGTGCAAGCTGAATCAAGGTCCCTGCATGCGTGCCTATTAGCGATGTGAGGTCTCGCATTACGTGTTATGCTCAGACCTGCCATTCACACCCATTCAAATTGATGCGAGCGCCAACGATGGTAACAATCATCCCGCAACCCCTTTCTTGTTTTTGCTCCCTGTGAATTGATCCACTTTGTACACGACAGAAGCCCGCATGAACTCTTGCAGAGCTTTTTCGTCCATTGGCCACCATGATGGAAGCAAAAATGAGGCGTGGTACCAAAGGAACTTGGGTACAGAGCAGCCGGAGGCCTTTCATAACCCTTGTATCTCATAGGCGCGAAACGCCAGCTCTGCTTTTCGTACCCCTCCACCCCCCTGCCCTGTTCAGCCATGCACCTACAATTCATTCCTGATTTTGGAAAAGTTTCAACACGGGTTGAGACGAGAAATGGATCCTGAAAAGTCAAGTGGGTGACGGTGAAATGTGTATGGACAAACTTTGGCAGTCGTGCTCTCGGGCTAGAACACTTCTTGACCGCGGCATGCGGTGGTGATTACCTTGCTCGTGAAGTTTGGAGTACAGGATTTCCCCAAGAAACTAGGGAAACGACGAGTGTTAGACCTCGCTACAAAAATAATAGAGCAGATAAGCTTCCTACTGTTAGGGTCTAAGACGCCCATATTCAGAGCATTACCCAGCTGGGTCGAGACAACCGAACAATGCAATAATACCCATTGTGCTAGCTTCGGACAACTTTGTCCACCGAGATCCGAGAAAGAGAAAAGAGACAAGGTAATGGCAGCCCGTATTGAACGAATAGAGCCTCGCACTTCTTTAAACCAGCCAGTTGTCGTCTCGGTGCCAGGGGTGGAAAGTGAGTGATCTGAGACTTGAGAGGTTCTCGAGAGTGGGTTTACTACCACCGCGTGGAATGCGTAAAGATCGTAGACGCGAAGAGGGGGCCTTACCCCATATTGGAACCCCAGCTCTAGCGGTGTAACTTGAGAAGGAAAACCAGAAACCGGACCCAGTAGAGTTGCGGGTCACCTGGTAGCGTCAGGAGGGCGGATTCATAATTCTATCACAGCCTCGTCCCCCCTGCTCTGTAACTTCCGGTCTCAACTGTTGATCTTTTTCTTTCTTCTTCTTTGTAGAAATAAGCAAGCCATGTGAAATGGAATACAGTTATCCTAAAGAGGAGAAGGACCGCCCGCCCAAGAAATAAATAGTGGCTAAGACAATGCAGAATAGCCTGCAGAACAGCCTGATAACCAGCCCTGCCAAGTCTCACGGATAGAATTGTACACCAGATAAAGACTAGAAAACTGCAACATCACCTCAAAACAGGAAAATTACACAGCCAGTGGCACGGTAAATACATGAAGTGGTGGTGTAAAATGCTTGATTTCTCCAAGGATAACTAACTATTGCTTAGGCAGATGTGTCATCATACAGGTCCATGTGGGTTGAACACACGTGATAAAGGGCGCTCTTTGCCCTGTGATCAGTCTCTTCCGATCAGCCATTCTCATTATAACACCTGAGATGAAATTAAAACCAGGTAGACATTGTGTCCAGGTTATTATATATTGTAATTCCTAAGCATAAAGAAGGAGAGAAACTATATTGAGGTTAGAATACATACCATGCTGGTTGACGTGCTAGGCCAGTACAGGGTATCTGGTGATGCCAGCCTGCCTTATTACGAACCACACGTGGGCTCTGTACGTAAAGTCACATGTCCAGTATCGATAGGAGATGTAGCTGAATGACAAGCCACGTCAGAGACTATACACCTGGATCAACAGGAGCGAGGTTCAATCCCTAAGATCCTAGGATCTTAGGGATATGAGGAGGAGAAAACCAATAGGGCTAGAGCCGCAAGGGAACAGAAGACACGGTACATGGAAGCGCAGCAAACCACAGGCTAACTTAGGCGCCATATGTTTTCTCCTACCAAGCCGAGACGGCGTGCCTGGCTGAGCCTGACTGTTTCTGGCTCTGCGGAGACTGCTACGGTCAACTCTGAGCTCTGGTGCATGCATGACCCTGCTTGCCTCCCAGACCCTACCATGATTGGGCGTCGGCTTCCTGTATGATGATCTCGACATTTTGGGCGTCGGCTTCCTGTATGATGATCTCGACATTTTGGGCACCGTTCTTACACTGGGCACCATATGTTCTCCACTATAATTATCCAACCTTCAAAGTTGGATAATTATAGTGGAGAACTCAGTGGAGTTGCGGTTCACCTAGTAGCTCAGGCAGGCGGATTCACCATTCTATAATAGCCTCGCTTCCACCCTGCTCTATAACTTCAAGTCTCAACCGTTGATCTTCTTCTTCTCTCTTCTTTGTCGACAAAAGCAATCCAGGTGAGATGGAATATAGTTATCCTAAAAAGGAGAACCACCGCCCGCCCAAGAAATAAATAGTGGCTAATACAATGCAGAACAGCCTGACAACCAGCCCTGCCAAGTCTCACGGATAGAATTGCACACCAGATAACGCCTAGAAAACTGTAACATCACCAGTCTCCTCGAGTCACTACGCTAGACGCCTTAACATATCGGGCGTTACTAAAAAAGCCACTACAAAATTGTTACGGGCAGCTTCATGGGCTACATCTTACAAGGCAAGTTTACAAGCTACACAACGACGCATCTTACTATATTTAATTCACGATGGCAATACAAAGTGGAGAGAGCCTTTGGCCCATCTCCAGTCTCGTTGTTCATATGCTATTAACCGTTTCAATCGCTATAATAGACCTATAGGACAAGCCACCCATGCAAAGAGCGGGGTTTACGCATCTTGCCTCGATATATAGATTTCACGCTAACCTAAAATTGAATCCGCCCCGGGGGGCGCATTCAATTTTAGGTTAGCGTCGAATGCATCAAGTGTCCTTCTTATGCACATATCCGTAGTGTGGTTCTAGGTACTAGACGACAAGTGCATCCTCTTCCCTTATGCGTCAATACACACAAGTTCTACGCGTGATTGGCCACTCTCATTATAACACCTGAGATAAATTAAACCCAGGTAGACATTGTGTCCAGGTTATTTAATATTGTAATGCCCAGGGACAAAGCAGGAGAGAAACTACATTGAGGTTAGAATACATATCATGCCGGTGACGTACTAGGCCAGTAAAGGGTATCTGGTGATACCAACCTGAATATCTACGTTAGCCACGAAGCATAGTCTATCTACTGCAGGTCAGCTCTAGTGATGGTTGGTAGTCCTGTATCTTGCTTCTCGACTGAATTGAGAGGTGCAAAATTTCCGTATCTTAACTAGCTCCTTGTTTATGACGAGGATGAGTATAAAATGACCTCTTACCCCTACTGTGCTGCACATTGAGCTTTGGCATCTGCAATACCAACCGACTGCATCTCTTCCACGTTATCCCTGGCAACTTCAAGCTCTTATTCCCTTCTCAATTTGCCCCTAGATCGAAATGCCCACCAAAGCAAAGCTGAGCACCGATGCCGTCTGTGGATGTGACGACCCAAGGTAAGTTGCAGCTACAGCCCGCCAGGGGCCCGACCCGAGTTCACGCTGATGTGTTATGCTTCTAGCTACCTTGCGAGCATATTGAGGGGTCTGGAACAGAGTGATGATCGACAAACTGCCGACTCATCTACTTTGACCTGGGTCCACGCTACCGAGCAGTCCAGAACAGTAATGGCGAGAGCCCAAAGTATCGCAGACTGCCGGCCCAGAGCCGACTTGAAACCCGCATCCACCGACAGGTCAGGCCAGAACATGCAAGGCCTGGATATCGACAGAGCTGAGGATCCACGGGTGGCACCAAGCATGGGGGAAAACCAAAACTGACAGCTTTTAGTTTTGAGCAGTGTGTGTGGGGGCTTGGGAGGTGATTCATCGTAGATAATATTCTGAAAGATATGGCAAGTGCCGTTTATTGTCTGACAAAGCACGTTAGCCTTTCACACTTCGGATGGTAATTTAAATTGATGAGCCGACCATACAGCCTGATATGCACATCAAGTCAATCACACTTTAACATGGCTCAACCACAATACACACAATAAAAAAACTCTGCAAAATCTCCTTCCTGCCCCTACCTTTCGTAATTTTATTATCACCTCCAAGCATAATTAATACAATGTTAATCTGTAGATTGGCTTGCAAATATGTGTACCTCAACCCAAGTCATTGGGCAGTCGTAAGGATCCCGTGTCATGAGTAATCCGACGAAATGCACGTCTTCACACACTATGCGGGGAAGAGCTCGAACACCATTGCGATCGAGATTACAGACAACACTCGGATTTTCTTCCAGTATGGTACCAGGGGCCTGCTGTGTCAGTGTCTTTGAACCGCTCGCATTCAGCTTGTCTCTTCCATTTTTCTTGAAACCAGAGCTTGAATGTACACAAATGGCGGTGGCGTTAGAGACTGAGCCTGGGCTTGTGAATTAACCTGTTTACTCCTAGTTTCATCACGCTTCGCATGCCGGCCCGCTGCCTATTTCATGGCAACCAACATAGTCGGGTTACTGGTGAGAGGGTCGGGGAAGAATGAGCAGGTTGTCTGTTGCGATTCGTAGTCGTATAGTGGTGGACCTTCGTCTGGTCGTCGTATCACATAATTGCATAATTCCTCTGTCATGAATAAAGTTCAATCAACAAACACAGCGTGTAGGGTTTGCCTCTTCCGCGCACGCATTGCGTAAGAAGTCATTGCACAGAACTTCATGGTTGGAGCCAAACGCGTGAGCGGTGCGCCCGTTACCACCAGAGTTAAACTCTCGTCAGCCGCCAAGTCCGGCTTTCTATGGACAAACTACACATTCCGCCTGGAACTGTTTGCTTGCTTTACGTGATGCGGCAATGAGTAGAACTAATACGTCGGATAATAAACGTTTTAGCCTCTTTGTTGAAGCATGAAGAGAGGGCATTGTAGCCTACAGTCAAAGAATAATTTCCATAATGTTTGAAGACTATTAGGATGACCTTCCTTTATGGTGTACGGAAGCTATGTGATGCATGTTGGCGGGGGAACAACTACTCCACCAAGAGATTCCCATATATGATCCCAAAACGGACATTCACTATAATCCAAACTCGTAGCTCTTACTGACTCCTGTATGTAAATCCCTTGAGTTCTACAAGGGTCGAATCTCGGCCACTGCTGCATCCCATTGGAAGGATTGCCCCGTACTGCCATATTGGTCCAGGCCGCCACAAGCTCACTGCTGAGTTTCCTTTCCCGAATAGATGCATTACAGCTTCCCTCACCAAACGGAAGGTTGTCAAGATTTGCGAATACGTAGGGCAGTTCTGAAGTGTGCGCGGCGCCGTATATCTGTCTATCTTCCGGTTTAGGGAGTGGCAACCCATCAGATACCAGCCATGGACAGGACGGAGTTTTATTAAATCGATAAGCAAAGGCTGTAGTATTTGCGGCAACAGCAGCTCTGAGTGTCTTGAATGACTGACATGTGTAGCTGATGGTTGTCGTAATATGTGTAACTGCGCGGATGACGGCCTCTGGCGTTGATGCAGTCGAGTTGAACCGGGATAGCGGATATTTCTGACCGATTAACCGGCCAAACGGGCCCCATAAGTCAAGAAACTGGGAATAATTGCGTTCAGTAATTGGCCCACCACCATTCCTGTAAATGGGTACGACGAATAGTGTGTTCTCACTCTCGGCTAGGCGTATTGTCAGTTGGGAGTTACGTTGAACGAGAAGCCGACGGGCACTTACTCGTTCCTACAATAATTGGGACTTGGGATCCAGTTTTCAGTGGTTGGTGCTTGATAAGCTTGCCATCTAATATCGGAGAGCTGAGGCTGGTGGTGTTGGGCATATTGACGCCGTATATCAGGGTGAGATTGCTGTTGGAGAGAAGAGCAGGAGTTCGTTGAAATGCGTCGATGATCTCGCGGGTTGTTTTGGACTGCAGACAAGCAAGCTACGCGAGGTCAGTTAGTATACAGCAACTCACTCCGAAACTGCATTGAACTTGCATCCGACACGCTGCAACCCAGTGTCTGGGCATAACTTGAGCCGCTGTGGCGTGAAATGTCAGGCGGAATCACATCTATGCCTCCACCGGACTCCAAGACAACCCCAGACACCAACGTCTTGACTTGTGGCAAAGCCGACACAGCGAACGCATTGTCTGCTCCAGCGCTTTGTCCGAACAGCAACACCTTGTTGGCATCCCCACCGAAAGCTGCAATGTTCTCCTTGACCCACTGCAGCGCGAGCAAATAGTCCTGGATGGCCATGTTGCCTTGTATTCCCGCGTCTTGTAGACCTAGAAATCCCAATGGACCTAGCCTGTAGTTGAAAGCCACAACAATGGAGTCAGTGGCCAAGTTACACGCATCATAGAGGGGTTCGCCAATGTTGCCGACAACATTCCCGCCGCCATATGCCCAGACTTTAACAGGCAGCTCAGGGCTCTTATTTCGCGAATGAAGTGGAACATAGACGTTTAGATTCAGGCTAGTTGAAGCAAGGGCCGCTCAAGTTAGTGGTATACCACCTCGCATTGCAAGCATAGACTTCTTACCAATCCTCCGAGGGTTCAACCTTGGTGTCAGAACTGTAAAATTGTATGCACGGAACTGGAGGATTTGTCGCATTAAACACCCCATCTGGATACCTACCCTTGAACGGCTGCGGAGGCATGAATCTGAGGTGCTTCACCGGCGGTTGAGCATACGGAATTCCCTGAAACAGCCTTGTTGAGGAATCAGGACAGAAACTGCCGAGGACACGGCCAGCACGAAGCTTGACAACAGGATAGTTCCGTGCTTCATGAGCGAAAGCAACACCAATGACACACAACAGCAGAACGTTGTAGGGGAGGCACATGATGATTTCCGACAGGCGGCACCGGTTTTTGGACATTATTTGCCCCTCTAGCGGATTATTTGCGGGAAGATATATCGGGCTTTATATTCACCGCTATTGTGTAGACGTGTCGAATGAGGGCCAGGTTCGGCCTAAAGTTCGCTGCGTTCGGCGAAATTGTATTCCGTCTTATGCCAAGCCAAGTCTCATTTGCATTACCAATTGATGTAATAACAACATACCCCATTGAGAATCAGTGTATTGGAATCTTTTAAAGCTCTCTTGGGGATATCGCAGAACAGAAAAGAACCCAGACGCAGAGAATATCACCTTGAGTTGATGGACGTCCAATGTTGTAACACGCATTGATGTGCGCGTGATGTGCGCTGACGAGCAACGGGGAAACAAACGGTCTTAGGATTGGCATTTCCCACTTTCATTTAATGCACAAATATCAACCCAGGTACCAAATGAAACATATATATAATTCAAAGTAAAGTAATGAGATAAAAGGTTGCAACAATACCAAGCCCAGCGAACCATATTTAAAACAACAGTTCTAGACATATTCCTACAACATTCTCTTACCCCTTCATCGCCAGATTGGTTTTCATGTACACACAATCTCTCCCTTCCTCTCACTCCCAGCCGATCGGCAGACGTCCGGTCAGTTACAGCAGCCAGCCGAGACCTCGCAGCACTGCCTCTCCTCCGCGCCATACCCACATAGAAGCCAAGCACTGCAAATGTCTTTGAGCTCACACGGCAGCGAGAAAGTTCCAATAACACCATTGTCACCCCACCCTCTGTCATTACATGCTCTCTCACCCAATTGCACCGGTGACTTGAGCACCAGGCTCCCTTTCAGCATACCACCTTCCCCTGGAACGAGTGGGATGTACTGTGTATCCACACAATCTTTGCCTTCATTATGACCATTGGGAGGGGTGAAATGCAGTTTCGCTGTGCGCAAGTCACAGTCTTTAGAGTCTATGAGCAGGTGCACGCTCGTGACAGAGACACCGCGCTGGCCGGTGAGGAAAGGGAATCTGTCCCTTGTGAGAGAGAGGCGGAACTCGCGCTTGGCATGACGAGGCTTCTTCTTCTTCGTCTCTGCCTTGTGTGGATGCCTCCTGTGGCTCTTTTCCCGCCAGTTACCATCGTGTTCCTCATCTGAGTAGTCCTCATGGCTCGTGTGACACTTCCGCTCATCGGCGCGGTGGTCTCTTTGGCACTTGTCGCACCACTTCTCCCCATGGCGGTTCGAATGGTGATTCTCATCATGTTTCTCATGTCCATGGCGCGTCTCCTCACGGGGAATTTCTTTCTCCCTTCCACACTGACACTCGTCA
Source organism: Calcarisporium arbuscula (assembly GCA_009828645.1). Taxonomy (NCBI): domain Eukaryota; kingdom Fungi; phylum Ascomycota; class Sordariomycetes; order Hypocreales; family Calcarisporiaceae; genus Calcarisporium; species Calcarisporium arbuscula. The sequence goes on from WBSA01000016.1 coordinate 192,263, forward strand.
TGGTCTTCGCACTCGCAGTCCTCCCTATCTCGCCACTGACACCTCTCACAAACCACCTCCCTCCTCACAACGTTCCACACCTCTGGCAGCTCATGCCGCACATCAAAGAAGCGCCATCCGCCTCCGGGCAAGAACTTCTGCGCAATGGCACTACTTTCCCTTGCGAACTCATCTCCGCCTTCGCGTGCTGTATAGTTGACGTGCATCAAGAGATCACTAAGCGAATCAAAGTCGAATTGGTTGTTCTCACGTGGCAACTCGATGCGCCAGCGCGAGACGGCGCCGGTATATTCAAAGGGTAGGTACCGCGCGTCGCTGAAAGCAAGCTCAAAGAGCCCAGAGTCGCTCTGGCCGGTCGAAGTGGCAATAGACTCCGTCCCGGCGTAGCGACGCCATATGTGTGGGTCATTCGGGCATGGAGCAGGCGGTAACAGCTTTTCTTTCTCAGCTTTCTTCTTGGGACAGCATTTGCAATTGTCCTTGTCGGTCCTCATTGGACGGAAACGAATCGAACTGCTCAGTTGCTGGAGTTTGCAGTGTACGCCAGTGTACGGGCCGGCGACGCAGGGGACGGTGAGAGAGACGGCCTTGACGCGGCGCATGTAATGGCTAGGGTAGTCAAGATCGAATAGCCACTCGGGGAGGTCAATTTCGCAGTATCCCGTCGCCTTCAGCAGCACAAATGCAGCAGGGAAGTGTAGCCGCAACGAGATATGTTTGGTGAGCTCGTATTCGCGACAATGCTTGCTCATGTGTGCCCTCTCCATAGAGGAAAGTGCGAGCTCAAGTTTATCGCCAGCCAGGAGGCCCTCGTGCAAGTTGTCCCAGGACCCAAGTTCGGGTGGAATATACGAGAGGCTTAAGTCGCCAAGCTCAAAACGCACGGCCTGTTGGGCCTCACGCGCTGTCTCAAGAGCGAGCTCGTAACTCTGCCGGTAGAGTATCGAGTTCTCCTGCTGGAGGTACAGGTACAGCTCGTATCGCGATGTCTTGTCGCGCGCAAAGTCCTGCACCTCGGCAGAGTGTTCAATACGGCGCTGAGCGTTGTTCAGCTCTTTCAGGGAGATTTCGAGTCGGCGACGCGACGCCAGTCGCTGCCGCTTGATCTGCTGAATCTCCAGCACGGCAAGGTCACAGTTGTGCTGCCACTCATCCTCGCGTCGATCCCATCCAGACTGTGTTAGAGATAGACCTGCGCTGGTTCCCGAGATATCGGCCACCGTGTTGAGTATGCGAGCAGCGGTTGCGAATCCCGTGCCCAGCTTAACACCCATGGGCATTTGGTTGAACTGCAGCGGCGAGCCGGCAACACCAGCGACACCCACCCACATGTCGGGAACGGCGGCCATGCCTTGCGCAACGCCGTCGATGATGGTTGCACTCGTACGGCTACCCATGCTCGCCGCCGTCGTTGCTACATGCGCAATCTCACCAGTATTAAGCCCAAGTTCAATCAGTCGCTGGAAGTACTGCAGGCGCGTGATGGCGTGTGCCATTTGCTTGTCTAGTGCCTGGACTTCCCAGTCAGCAGCACGGTACTGGTTCTTGGAGATTTCAAGAGTGAGCTCGTTGATTTGCCGTTCCTGGGCTAGGCGCAGGGACGACAGTGCCTCACTATCGGCCTTCTCGATTGCTGTCTGCAATGCTGTTGCGGTAGCCTTTGCCAAGGCAACCCACTGCAGTGCTTTGGGGAGGATGAAGGTGAACCTGTACGGGTGACAGCAGGAGAAGCAGCACGACGAGCCGCAATCGTTTGGCCCGGTATGAGCAGACTCGAAGTCGAACCTTGTATTTGAGCCAAAGTGCGCTAGATCTCTTCCAAGTTCCCCGTTCCTTAGCCGCTGCTTGTTTAGCGACATCCTGATTGATTCTACTGCGTTGCTGGATTGATAGTAAAGCTGTAAAAGGCGTGGATTGAGTGGCGCTGCATACGGCACAAAATCGCCGACTTTTATCGAGCCATTGCTCGTGTCTCTAGCGTTCACCCTCCCTGGGGTTGGGCCTAGTACACGTTCAATCACTAATAGGAGAGTCAAAGCTTGTTGTGACGCCTCGAGCGAGTTCTTAGACCGCAGCGTATTTGCCCATACTAGAAGTGTCTCCAGATACTCAAGAGTCGCCGCGCGCCCTCGTGCCCTGGCTGACTTGACGGGTGAGGTCGGGCAGCAAGGGACATCGGGGGGGTAGTTGTTTGTTAGAGTTGAAGCATCGCCGGAGGCAACAGCCGTTTTGTCGGTACCACTAATAAGAGATATGGAAAATAGATTGCCACTGTTGTTCGAGGCTATACTTCTATCCTCTTCCTTGGCTAGGCTCGACTCAGTCGGCCGACATTGCATCCAAGAATTATCCCTCGATAGAGGATCGAATGCGAGTCGGAGCCAGTTCAGCGCCTCTCCAAAGCGACAATCCGCCTTCAATGATGCAGCCACCACTAGTGACGTGCTAAACGTGTCGACCGGCACCAGCGGCGCCCCTGCCTCAAAGTACAAGAAATAGGGGAAGGCTGTTAAAGGCCCAGCAAGCGACGCAGGCAGAGGCAACGCTGGTGGATTAGTGCTGGGTACGGCCTCGGGGAGTACCGTCGCGGAGTCAATGGCGATATCATATCGGAATCCTAGCGTCTGGTTGTTGGCGAAGATAGAGAAGACGAGGGAGTCAAAAGACCGTCCAACGAGGTCAAGATTGAGCGTGCTTAGCTGACTATCAGTCAGATGAACTCCCTCCGTCGATCGCCGAGGATCCAAGAGAACTCCCATGTGCACTCGCGTCCAGCGAAGGTGTACCAGTGGTCGGGACTTCCACGTTAACATCTGCGGCGTTGGTGTATCCCAGTCTGAGGTCGGGTCAGCCTCCCTTGTCCTGGGGTCAATCTGCTGCCCCTGACCGTTGGGCTCATTAATGCCAGGGGTGTTCTGATGCAGGTCAGCGTTCTGCGGCGCAGGTGCATCGGCTCCTTCGAAGTAACGAGCGTCCTCTAGCCAGAAGTAATACTCGTCCACAACTGGCGCGTGATCTCTCTTGCAAACACAGCAGGGGGTTGGGTTCCCGCTGCTTGCATACGGAGCGGCGATGGGCAGGCCGGAGGCGGCGACTCGCAGGAATCTTGTGCCCAGGGCGACAGCAGCCTGGATCCACAGGGGAATGTTAATCAAGGGCCTCGGAGCCAGGGCAAGAGGACGTGTGCTTGATAGCCTCATCCCTGATTTGGTTGTATTGATCGAGGGGCTGATGTCGGGTGAGTGGCGTTGGGTATCCCGAGTTCATCACTGCCGGGATCAGGAAGTGATACTGGCGAGCCCTGGTGTAGTCGCGAGCCATGTTGGCTTCCCGCTGTGGACGGGAGTCCCAAGAAGCCGCAGTCCCTCATCCAAAGAGGTTTGCTGGCTGGTGAGACTGGATGCTTGAGCAGTTGGAATACCAGTTTTGCCCGGCACTTCTGGGAGTGACTCCTGTGTCCAGTACTGGGATCGCTCTGGGCGTGACAGTGTGGAGACATCAGCACCGAGGGACTTCTGCAAAGACTGGAAGCCCTCACTCTTGGATAACTTGGCTGATTCTTCCCAGTGGACCCAGTTCTCGTAGTACCATTTCCGCCTTTGGGCCGCCTGCCACTTGTCAAACGACGAGAGCTCACACTCCCATCGTTTCAGGAGCGCCCCATCTGGCTGGAATCTGGAGCCTTCAAGTCCGAGGATGACGCGCTGCATGAAGTTTTGGGTGGCAGCAATGGCATCGTCAATTCGAGTCGTTGTCTCGCCGATGCCAGCCTCGACATCGAGTTGGAATCGGTCGGTAAGACTCGCAATTGGGCGGTTGTAGGCAGCAAGGAAAGCAAGAAGAGCAGTGCGAGCACGGAGACGCAGGCCATCATTGAGGTTAATGATCAGATTCAACCGCGGTGGCGCGTCTGTCTGAGATAAGGCAGAGCGCTGAACAAAGCGCATAAGGTTTGCGTTGCCCGTCGTCCCGTCTATCATGACGTTGCCATCAGGGCTCGCCGCCCACAGTGCGGGTCGACAGCGGGCCACTTCGGAGACAGGAGCGTAGAAGTGCTTCTTCAGAGCGCTCAACATATCTCCCAGCGTGCCACACGCGTGTCACCCATCTCTCATCCGTGAGGACCGAGAGATTCGCTGTATCGGTAATCTTCCATGTGCTACACGGCGGCTGGAAGTACTCCAGTGTGAGCCCGGCCAGCGCGATGTCTATGTCTAGGAATCGCAACGAGCTGGACACGGCTGCGGTGAGTCCTCATCACGCATGATAGAAGAAGAAGCCAAACAGGCGGTTCGCAGACTTCGCGCACAAAAGCGTCCATCAGGCGGGTGTAGTCGAAGATGCGCTCAAACCAGTCAAATAGCGCGGTACTGCGCTTCAAGCTTGGGTCAACCCGCTTGTCGACTCCGCTGCTTGGAGGGAAGTAGGTATCACCGACTGGTAAGAAGTTGAAATCGAAGTCAGCTCGGTGGACATGGAAGCGATCCCGGTCGACATAGTATGACACTCCTTGGAACTTATCAGGGTGAGAAAGGAGGTAGCCTAGCTCGCTCTCCCACTCACATACGTTCCGGCAGGCAGAGAGGCAGAATCGATGAGCGAAGAGGACAGATTTGAAGGCACGTTGGTAAGTGCGGCGGATATCGCGGAGTGAGGTAAGGTAGCGTTCGTATACGCCACCCGCGTAATATGTCTTGTCTCTGTCGTTGTTGTACCCAATCCTTCCAGACCGGTCTTTGAGGTATAGATTGGTATTTGGCACTTCGACGAGGCAGTTTTCTGTGTCCGGCCCCTCGTACTTGAGAATGAACCCTGTATGGAAGTGGCGGAGGTCGTCGTCATCGTCAAAGTCCGGCTCAGGTTGGCGAAACTTGACTGTAATGTCATAGGCACCGCGACGCAGGGGGATGGGCTTGGAATATCGGTCTGGGATGTTGTGTGTGTGCTCGTGCTCGTCAAAGCCCTGATCCAAAAGGGACCATGTCTTCTGACCTCGCTGCAACGTGACGGACCATTGTTTGAACTTCTCACATTGACAGGCACCGTCGTCGTCGCCGGAATGTTTCGGACAGCGAATCGCAAAGTGGTAACAACCATCATTCTCGACAAGCAGAACCCCACAGAACGTGACGGTAAAGGGTTCGGCACCGCCAAGCACATCCCCCGTATCTTGATTCAAGGCGAAGCCGTTCTTGAAGCTAGCAAAGACGCTCTGGTCTTGACTTGCCGTAATATCCAGGCGTGGTAACACGGTGGGAATGGGCGAGTTCCAGTAGTTATTCGGCGTGCCCCAGCCGCTCAAACCACCACGCGTCTCCGTCCACGAGGCGTTGTAGTGCCCGGTATACTCCCCGAGAAGCCCCGTGCCGGTCAGACCGAGGAGAGCAGCAAATGCACCGCCCGTTAGCTGAGGGCTGACGTCGAACCCCTGCGGTCGGCGACCCGAGTCATCCTCCCATGGCGTCTGGGCACGGTTCCCGTCCGCGATGAGCCGCAGGAGAATTTCCCATGCAACCTTTGCGCCGGCACACTCAAGCTCCCCTTTATCAACGCAGAGACACTCGGCGCTATCAATATTGGTAGCGGCTACAACGGCATCATGGATATGGTGTGCGATAACATGGCACCGTCGCACAAACAAGGCAAATTCATGCTGAAAGAACCGCCAACGCTTGTAAACGCACGACTCTTGGATCAAATGATCAGCAGCCCGCCCAAAGTTGGAGAAGATGAATGCAAACGGAGTCAACGCCCCTCGAGGTGCGAGATACAGCCTCTGAACTGCGCCGCGCTCCTGGTCGTTGAGCTGAGGCAGTTCACGGAGGGCACGGAGTACGTCTCCATCACGCAAAGGCAATCGCGTCCATAGGATGCTTGGCAAATCGCCGCGGGTTTCAGCATGAAATGGCGAGCACTCGCCCGCACGTACCCATATTGAAGCATTTGTGGCGCTTATCGGCAGCTGTGTTTCAAAGCGACGAGATTCTGGCCCGACTGTACGCCCTTCTTCTTCTAGGATCTCGGGGAAGAAATGTTCGCCGAAGGACGTGCCGTAGTTGTCAAACTGTTCGCCAAAACCCATCTTACGAAGGGTCCCTTCTATGCGAGCCCAGGTCCAGCGACAGGCGTCATCTTCGGAGGCACACACATCCAACAGCCTGCGACGTAACGCCCAGAGGCCGTAGACGTCTTCGTCCTCAGGCACATTGAGAGGATCATCGAGGGACTCATCCTCCTCCGTGCTGGGATATGGATCATCGCCCCGTAGATGCGGATTATTGGTGAAGAGAAACAGAATCTCTCCCACCGTGAACTTGGACGCATAGAGCTTGGAGAGGATTTCGACAAAGCGGATGGTGCAAGTGGGCTTCGAGTCCCACTCGTAGGGCCTGCCATTAAATCCAGCAAGACTGGCGAGTTGGTCAATATTCTCGGCAATGATCTTGCGCCATGACGCGGATTGTTGGGGGCAGTTAAATGTCGCCATGCTGTATCGCTCAACGGCAACCAGGAGAGCATTGACGGCCCACTTCCGTTGCTGGGTGTCAGGTCTAGCCCCAGACCACAAGGCTAACAGTTGGGTTCTCTGGTCGGCCTGGGTCAGGCTGACGTTCGAAGCATTTGAGTTCGTCCAAGGAACATTCCACACTTCTTGGAACATCAGGAGAGACGAAAGTTGTGTAATAAAACTTGGATTGACGTTGGAGTCGTTGAATAGGTGTAAGACATTGCAAATATCAGCGAGAATATTCATCGACACGGGTCCTTGGCACCGCCCCCGAAGCTTGCGCCATAGCCGCGCAAATATGACCATTTTGAGGAACAAGCCAAAGGGGGTCTCGCTGTCCCAAGTCATACGCACTCCATCGGCGCAGCATGGGAGGCACGGTGGGAAGTCGTCAGTCCTGGGGTCAGTATCTGGCCGGAATGCAACAATGCCGCACTTGTGCAACTCGAGGAACTCGCAGTAGGACAGGCCGGTGACCTGAAGAAAGAAAGTAACCCTGGAGATCGTATCAGTCGAAGGGAGGTGTTCACCACGAATGCCGATCATCTGCAACGCCGTGGAGGCGGACATGTTGCCTCCGAAGATGGTGCAAGCTTCTTCTTCTGACATGCAAAGGTATTCGATAGCGATTGGCTTACGCACGGGAAATCGCCAAAGGTCGGTTTGGAACTCGGAAGGCTCCTGGGTGTTGTCCAGGGCAAGCTCGGTAATTTGCTTCTGAAACGTGCGTAGTGTCTCGAACCGCGACGTTCCCAGTGCTGCTAAATATGTGCGCCCGATGTCGAGTCCCTGCGAGTACGGCAGCTCAGGCCGCAGAATTTCTGCCTTGAGCCGCTCGTAGATATTGGGGCTGTCCAGTGCATGCGGCGTCGAATGTTGCGGGAGAGCGCGGAGAAGATCGGTAGCCGACAAGGTGCTAGGGACATGCAGCGGTTTGGCGCCGGGTATATCTAGTTCAGTGAGGCCGTTGTCGAGCGTGTTATAAACCTGACCCTCATACGACTCCTCGTCGATTTGGGAAGCGTATCCTTCGAGGTTCTCCATGACAATATCCACCACGGGTAGAGCTAGATCTTCGTTGGCGCCAGTGACGAGGAGAGAACCAAAATCGCCACGGCGCCGTGTGAGGGCATCGCGCAGTGTCCCTTCGCCATCTGAGATCTCTAGAATATCATGGAGGTACTGGATAGGGCCAAAGGGCGAAAGATGGCACGGCGGGACACAGTCAACCAGTGACCCGGAGTTTATGGGTTTAAAGGTTGTGCCGGGAAGCGTGTCCCCATCATCGGGGTCCCACGGTAGGTTCTCAGCAAGCGCATAGATATCGGATGCCCTCTGGTATGCGACAGTACCAACCAGGGCTCTGGTAAACGAAGCTTCTGGCAGTTGCATAATACTGTCAACTGTGGTGAACCCCCTAGCGTGAAGTGACTCCATGTAGGAGAATCTGAGGTTGGAGGTCACTACGTTGGTTAGCTCTGGTTATAACGAATGCATGAATCTTAACTCACGACCAAGGTCTGTAACCCTGTAAACCGTCCAGAGCTCTTCAACGGCTCTTCTAACAAAAGTCGCAACGTCCGCGTCACCTCCAAAGAGGGCCAGGGCAGCATCATACACCTGCTGCCTCATGGCTGCGTCCATCGGGTTTGAGAAAGAAAACGTGGTAAACGACGCGAAGAATGTGACCAGAACGTCACGTTCAAAGGTACCGTCAAGAGAGGGGATGCCAGACGGACTGTGCGTCTCGGGAGGCTGTGGCGACCCAGGGACATAGAGGATCTTCGCGACATCCACTACAAACGCATGTACCCTGGCTACCAGGTCGCCAAGTATGTAACGTGGAGGCAGCAAGTCTCCGTGCGCTTGGAAGAATGCCAGCCACGCCAGTTCCGAAATCTGGAGAAGGTCATCAACCGTGGTGACCAGCGCGTTGCTCGGAGTACGCAAGTACTGGAAGATGCCGGAAATCAGTGTTTCCTGGTTAGGCGCAATGATCTCGAGAAGGGCAACGAGGTAACCGCGAGACGAAAAGAGTGGACGCCAAAATTCGTCAAGGATGTTGTCATCGATGCCCTTGAAATCGAGCCAGGACGTTACCAGGTTAACAACATCGCTGTTGCCGCTTAGCCGGACAAACCGGTCGGTCGCGCTTTGAACAAAGGGCTGCAGAGCGACAAGACGCCTGATTGCTTGGTTCTGATTGATGTTTGTCGCCACCGTGGCTGTTAGAGTCGAGTGCTCATATACATATCCATCAGCGCTTGGCGGGTTCAACACCCCGGCGTCGATAGCCTGGCGAATCAAGCCCTGAAGTGTATCGGCCGAGCTGGTGAGAAGCACTTTGATCCGAGTATCGAACGACTGGGAAATGGCGTAGGAAGTAGTGAGGGCATAGATGAATGGGGCAGGGACCACAAACGGGGGGTTGAGCGCCTGAACCTCAGTACCAGGTGCGACCACACTTCCGGTAAGAGAGAGCTGAGGAGCTGTTTTCGCGGATGTATGTGAGGATGTCTCCTTGATAGGCACGTCGAGAGCAGCCATCTTCCCCTGCTGCTGTGTGTACTGCTCGGCCTGGACAGCAGTTACGAGACTGAAGATGTGGTTGGCCAGCTGGAGTGCATCAGAACTATGCACAGCATAGTATGAGGTCCTGTCACCCTCAAACTTTTGCCTATCCATGTCCCTGGCCTGCTTGTCTTTGTCATCCGTTACAGCGCCGAGAGTGTACAGATCCTCGAATATGGTCGACGAGCTGTTGCTGTTGGTGTCGATAGTGGGGTATGGAGCTACGGGAAGAGGGTCAATGGTACGGTTGTTGACCAACTCCGAAGCAATCTGCTGGCACTCGGCAGGAGTAAGGAATGCCGTCATTTCTTCGACCGATGGCGCTCCAGTAGGATGATCTTTGAGTAGGACGCTATTTATGGCGGTTCGGAGGGTCTCAAAGCTCGGCGGTCTGCCATCCTGCCCCGGGCGCAGCACCGTTGTCCCATCTGGGAGAGGCTCATCTGGCACATCGATGCTGAGGTAGATGTCGGTGGCGGCCCGAGTGTAGTCATTCTGCACAGTGGAGAGAGCCGCGGTGGTAGTTTTGATGTTGTAGTCGACGACCTGGTTACTCACAACTGCCCGGGGATTGCCGGATCCGCTCGTCAGGGTAATCTGGAGCGAGATATCAAATGAGGTGGAGGTGGGATACTCTAAATTGTTGCCAATCTGGTTTTGGTTGACCACAATGACTGCTGTGGCCACGGAGAGCTTCTCGAAGCTGATGGGCAAAGGGTTCGGCGGCAGATAAACCGGCCTAAGATGCTGGAGGATCGATGTGTCGAAACGAGGCGGGTTGTTCTGCACAACCAGCGGTGGGACAGTAGATGCGGTAGGCAGAGGCGCCAGGCCCTGGGCACTCCCCAGCACTCTGTCTGTGCCAGCAGTGCTGACTGTCTTGTCAGAGGCGGTGATGGTGATATTCGAGAGCGCATCGCGGAATGCGTTGGGGGCCACAAGCTTGCTCGGGATGATGCGAACCAAGAAGTAGGTGGCAGACATTGTGCCGATGTGATTGATGAATCAATGTCAAGATTGGGTATTCTAGACTCTTATCTCTGCCGTGGATCGAGTCGACCCTCCTCGTCCGTGCTCCGGTTAGCTTTCTGGTGGTGGTACAACGACTTCGCTTCCTATATAGCTGTCTAGGCGAAGGCTCCGCGCGTGCAATTGGGTCAATAGCGTTGCAGTGTTTCTCTCCAATCTCACCTCGTGCACACTCGGGTAGGTGAACGAGACGAGGTCCGAAGGTTTTTACAAGCATCTGCCACGAGAAGGAAGTAGAGCCGAGCTCATCGAGAGATGCGTGGAGATGAAGGGACTGCGATCTAGCTTTTGGTCGGGGCCAGCAACCGCCACATGACGTCCGCCCCGTCCGGAGAGAGTTACACCTCGCGTATGTCTTGAATGTCACACCACAATTGGCGACAACCATGGAGCTGAAGGGTAAGCAGACGCCACCGGAGAACGCCCGACAAGGTTTGTGCGTCTCTTCGTCGATGTAACAGCAAGACCCGTGCCGGCAGTCTAGACCTCATGTGTGCTAAGTACGGGATCGGGACGCGGGTCATGAGACTAGTCAGCTCTCTCAGCCTTACCAGGCTAACAATTAATAGTAAAATGAAGGCGTGGCACGGTCGCCCTATTACTTCGTATCTCACGCCTTTTCTGTACCGCAACCCGGAGCTGCTAGCGGCCCTCAGCCCCACTCGAATGCGGTTAATGTGGAGCACGGCACCGTTAGCGGCCCTCAGCCCTACTTTAGAGTTAATGCGAGGACACAGCCGTTAGTGGCTCCAATGATATGCCGAGTCTGGCACTTGGTCCTCGACATGATCCCACCCCCCCACCCCCCCTGGATCGTGTTGCTCTGAACTTAACTACCGAAGAAAAACGCCCGGAAGAGGGTGGTTTCTGGGCGGCGACCGGCGTGCATCCAGGAGACCACGAGGATATATATAGCATCGCCCAATTATTGGCGTTTGTACCCCGGCCAGCTACCACGTAATGTGGCATTCAATTGCGACCTGCCGTTTTGCGCCCGTACATATAGATCTGGTTCTAGACCCTGAATTCGCCAATCGGGGAGAGGCCGGTTCCGCCACACTGTTCACAACATTCACGGGTCAGCTGGTCAGCACGCCCTGTCCTACTACTACCCAGCCACCATCACGGCACTAAATAACATCCATGTCCTATGACGGGGCTGACGTATGGTCGCCACTAGGAATAGGACGTCGGAAGCTTCATTATTCTAGGTGAGAGTTGCCGCACGCCTCGTGACGCAAACATACTTTGCAGTTAGACTCGGGGCCGAGGTTAGCTTATTTTCAAATTATCTGGAGCTTAGTGAAGCTCTCCAAGGTCCATCACAGTGGGTGAATAGCTGTGTGTCCTCATTAAGAGGTCGTCACGCGAAGTGCCCTGTCTATCCCTCTCTCCATATTACGCCATCTTGCTCCCAAATAGCTCCAGTCACCCTAAGATAGGCAGCATCATCAATGTTTCCAGGATCAAGGAATGACAAGCGCGGACTCGGGGCCGCTGGGCCCATGGGCCAGCAGCCAAGTCCCAGTCAGACCAACTCTAACGTCGGTGGGGAGGAGCCGGGGCTGGCCTCACAATCTGGAAATGCAGCTGGCACGTCCAGCGGCAAGGAGGATGGAAATAAGCCATCGGGCCTCACCAAATCACCTTATCAGTTGCCGTCTGTCTCGCTTCCAAGCGCCGGCGGCTCTCTACGCGGCATGGGAGAGAAATTCTCCGTCAACCCTGCCACTGGAACAGGTTCCTTCTCAGTACCCATAACCACGAGTCCTGGCCGCGGCAACGGTCCTCAGCTCGCGTTGTCGTACGACTCGGGGAGCGGGAGCGGCTCCTTCGGCTTGGGCTGGTCTCTGTCAACGCCGTCAATCCGACGCAAGACCGACAAGGGAATCCCACGGTATCGAGATGACATTGAAGAGGAAGAGGATGTCTTTTTGATCACGGACGCCGAGGACCTGGTCCCGGTGCTCGAATGGAACGGCAAGACTTTTGGTGGGCGACAAGTCCACACACGTTGCCAAGACGGCCGTACGTTCAAGGTCACAGCGTACAGACCACGTATCGAAGGACCTTTCCAACGGATCTGGAAGGTCACTGATACGGAGAGCGGTGAGACGCACTGGGAGGTCAAGGCTCCCAATAACACGACCACTATTTACGGTGACTGTACCGCCTCCCGTATTGCAGACCCGGAAGACCCTCTTCAACGCGTTTTCGAGTGGCTGCCATCGCGCTCCTACGACGAGAGGGGAGACCTTACCGTATTCGAGTATAAAGCTGAAGACTCGGAAAACGTCGATATCCACAGTGTCCAGGAGCAGCACCGCACCGCTAAGTCACGCTCAGCACACCGCTACCTCAAATCGATCAAGTACGGCAATACCGTCTCACGGGTAAGCCCCAACTTTGTGGCCGGCACAGACTGGCTCTTCCAGGTCGTTTTCGACTTTGGCGAGCACGACGATGATAGCCCAACGGTAGCCGGGAACCGCCCATGGACCTGTAGGGCAGACCCTTTTTCGTCGCACCGCTCTGGCTTCGAGATCCGTCATTATCGTCTCTGCCGTCGCGTGCTCATGTTCCATCACTTTCCTGATGAACCGGGCATTGGGAGCGACTGCGTTGTTTCAGCTCTCAATATATCGTACCAGTGGGTCGGGCGGGATAAGGCGACAGGTCTAGCCGTCTCGGCAGTTGTGAAATCCATTGAACAAGAGGCATGGCGAAGGCGAGACGCTGGCGGGTACGATCGAAAGTCGCTTCCTCCAGTCGAACTCACCTATTCAATGCCCAAGGTTTCTGAGATCCCGCGTATATTGAACAGCGAATCCATCGCCAATCTCCCTATTGGCGTCGATGACACGCTATACCAATTGGTGGATCTTGAGGGGCAAGGGCTCACGGGCATCGTGTCAAAGACCAACAACGGGTTGGTGTACATTCCCAACAATGGGCCAAGGCGATTTTGGTGCCGCAGAGACCATCTTACGAGTGCCCGGTTCTGTCTTTTCGGCCGAGGCAGGGGCTTGGATTGATCTCGACGGCGATGGCAAAGTAGAGCTTGTAAAATTCAGCGGACAAGGAGCGCCCGGCTTCTATGGTCGCGATTGGGACGAGCCTTCTGGCTGGCAGAGCTTGCGCTCCTTTGAATCCCTGCCTAACATTCCCTGGAAAGACCAAAATGTGAAGCTCATCGACGTGACCGGTGACGGCCTGACAGATGTCCTGGTCACGGACGGTGAACTGCTGCGCGTCTATTACGGCCGAGGCAAATCCGGCTTTGCAGACGGTGATATTGTCACCCCGCCGCCGGCCGAAGCCCAAGGCCTGCCGCGCTTAGTCTTCTGGGATGGTGCCGAGGCCTTGTACACGGCAGACATGTCTGGTGATGGTCTTACCGACATTGTCAGGATTCGTCACGCTGAAGTCTGCTATTGGCCCAGCCTGGGCTACGGGCGCTTCGGGAGCAAGGTCACTATGCGGAATCCACCAATGTTCGACCACGCAGAGCTCTTTGACCAATCCCTGCTGAAACTAGCAGACGTGGACGGGTCTGGCCCGACGGACCTTGTGTATCTCGGAGGCCGCATGCCCATGATCTATCAGAATCTTTCCGGCAACGGGTGGGAGTGATGGTGTCCCCATCCACAGCTTTCCCTCCGTCAATACTACTTCAAACGTGCAGATTGTCGACCTCCTCGGGAAGGGAACGGCCTGTCTCCTTTGGTCGTCGAAATTGCCCAGTGATTCAGGCAGCCAAATCCGCTATCTCGATTTGATGGAGGAAAAGCCCTACCAACTTGTCAAGGTAGAGAACAATACCGGCGTCGAGATGCGTATGAGCTACACAAGCTCAAGTCTCTTCTACGCCCGGGACAAGAAGGCCGGTCGCCACTGGCTCTCACACTTGCCCTTCCCAGTGCACTGCGTCGAGCTGTCAGAGATGGTGGATCACGTTAGCGGCAATATCTTTACGACGCGCTACGCTTACCATGATGGCTATTTTGACGGCGTCGAGCGCGAATTCCGCGGCTTCGGCTTTGTTGAGAGCTGGGATACAGAGCACTACTCCAGTCTGGACGCGGAGCAGAATAAATACACCAATATTGATAAAGCATCGCACATCCCGCCCGTACTGACGCGGACGTGGTTTCACAACGGGCAATTTCGAGATAGCCGATATCCGGCGAGTTACTATAGACACGAGTACTACCGCGACCTCGGTCTGCATCCTGACCTAGCGGAGATGGATCTCTCGGAGACAGTGCTCCCTACTTCTATTCGGTTGCCGGTTAGAGAAGGCTATGTTCCTCATATCCTCAGTTTCCAAGAGCAGCAGGAGGCGTACCGGGCCCTGAAAGGCTCTACTCTCCGGTCCGAGGTATATTCTCTTGACGGCAGCGCTTTAGAGGGTATCCCCGTTTCTGTTGCTGAGTCTAGTCACATCTTGGAGCAGCGGGCAACCGCTGGGTGACTACAATAAGCATGCAGTCTTCATGATTCGCCCCAAAGAGTCGATCAACATTCTCTATGACCGGAAACTCTTCCGCGTTGGGGATAAAAAGCGTCTCGACCCGAGGATCCAACACTCGTTAACGCTAGAGGCCGACTATTTCGGGAACTCTATCAGAGATCTTGCCATAAACTATGGTCGCAGATACGATGACCCTAACCCCTTTACTGACTGAAGGTGATCGTGAGAAGCAAAGGCGAGCGTATGCGATGTTGACGGAGACGTCTTATACGAACATGATTGACACCGAGACTGCATTTGTGTTGCCTGTGACTGCCGAGTCTATGGCCTATGAAGTCATCAACGTGCTATCAATTGAAGACCAACCCAAGGGCAGAAAAAACACCTGCTGGGTCTCATTTGAAGCAGCTCGCCGTGCAGCTGCGGAGCTCTCTCAAGGAGAGTTCGATATCCCGTTCGAGAACGTGAACGGGCCATACCCTTCTGAAACAAGGCCTTATCGGCGCATGACCAAGAAATCACGAGCCATATTTCGTCGTGATGACTTGAATGGCCCACTTCCGCTCGGCGTTATCGAGCCCCTCATGCTGCCGCACAAGAACCATGATCTGGTGTTCAACGATACTCAGACGCAACTTTATGTTTCCTCTGGCAAGCTGAAGGCTTCCGAGCTTGAGAGCGTCTTCGGTTCTGAGGGCGCCTACCACCGCTTTCCCGGTGAGGACGGCTGGTGGTCCAACAGCGGCGAGGCCTTTTTCTCTCCCGAATCCGACGCGTCTCCAGTGGAAGAACTACGTTGTGCCAAAGAAAATTTCTTCGTTCTGCGCCGTGCCCGAACGCCGTGGCATACCGAAGCCGAGCCTACAGAAACTCGATTCTCATACGATCGGTACAATCTCCTCATACAGGATGTGGTTGATCCATACGGCAATATCGCCTCCGTGGGCGAGCGTGACCGTGATCCGTCCAAACCGCTGCTTCGGCAAGGCCACGACTACCGCCTCTTGACGGCATTTTTGCGCATGGACCCCAACCGGAACCGAGTCGAGGTGGCTTTTGACATTTTGGGCCATGTCGTTGCCGGCGTGACCATGGGCAAGCCAGAGGAGGAAAAGGGCGACGTCCTCGACGTCAAGGTTGACCTAGACGACAAGGATATCAAAGCATACTACAACGCTCCTAAGCTGAGGTCACACATACTCTTGGGCAAGGCAACATCGCGTAGCATTTATGACTTGAACGCCTACTTTCGCACCAAGCACCTCGATCGTCCACAGCCCAATTGGTCATCGACTATCACTCGTGAGACGCACGAGTCCGAGCTCAGCGCCGGTGCTGAGTCGCGCGTCTTTGTCAACTTCTCTTACACAGACGGCACGGGACGGCCTATCCAGGCCAAGGCGCAGTGTGAGTCCGGTCCACTAGTGGAGCCGGACGCACTGGAGAGAAAGGGTCCGCGATATCACGAAGAGGAGATCATTCATAACCGCTGGCTGGCCAGCTCTTGGGTAATCTACAACAACAAAGGGAACCCGGTGCGTAGCTACGAGCCCTTCTTCTCAGACACGCATCGCTTTCAGGATAAAGCCATCCATGGTGTGTCGCCTATATTTGTCTATGACTCGCTGGACCGCACCGTCGCTGTTATTAACCCAGACCATACCTGGACCAAAGTCGTCTTTACGCCATGGAACACGCAGAACTGGGATAAAACGGATACAGTATCAATATCCAACCCAGCAGAAGACCCGGACGTTGGGCGCTTTATACGAAGGTTCAGAAAGGAAGAGTATTTGCCCACGTGGTACGCTCAGCGCAGCGCGGGACAACTAGGTGCTGAGGAGGAGAGGGCTGCAAAGGCCTCGGCAGTAAACGCTGGGACTCCCTCAGTTGCTTTCTTTGACGCCCTGGGCCGTAACTGTGTCAAATTTGAGACGCTCCGGTCTGGAGCAGCACATAGCAGTGGAAAGAAGGACGTAACTATTAGACAAGAATCCTTCGTTGATATCACTGGCCTCCCGTATAAAGTCGCTGACACCAAGGGTCGGACTGCCAGCTGCATGATCTACAGCTTTGGCAAGGCTGTCATTAGAGAAGTACACATGGACAATGGTGAGAAATGGTCGCTCAAAGACTCTGGTGGGGTTGCGATGCGAACTTGGAACGGTCGCGGAGAAGTTTTCCGGCCGGTGCTCGACAGGAACCGCAGGATTCGTGAGCTCCATGTTGGCACTGGAGATGGACGAGAAGAATATCTGGTCGAAAAAACCGTGTACGGAGAGGAGCGGGCCAACAGCGAAGAAGCCAATGCTCGTGACCGGATCGTCGAGGCATTTGACCAGACCGGAGTGCTGAGAACGCCGGCATACGACTTCAAGGGAAATCTTATCAAAGGTACACGGCAGCTCGCCAAGAGCGTCAGTGGGATCATTGACTGGCGCAGCGAAGTTGACCTCGAAGCGGCAACGTACGACGAGGTCGTCTTCAACAATGCCCTCAACAAGGTAACTAGGACAGTCCTTCCGGACGGTACCGAGACGTCATATACATACAACGATCGGATGATGCCTGCAACCGTGTCCACGGTTCTCTCTGTGAGTGATGAGAGGCAAACTGTCATCAAAGAGATTACCTACGATGAAAAGGGGCAGCGCGTCCGGGTCCTCCAGGGCAACGGCGTAGAAACACGCGCCTCGTATGACAGGCTAAGTTTCAAGGTCAGACGCATCGTAGCTAAAAGGCTGGGCCCTTCCAAATCTCCCCGCTCGAGATCTGGCTCCAGGTCTAGTTCTGGCTTGAACTCAGCGAGTGCTAGTGATAGCGAAGGCTCGCTAGGCAGGCAAAGGCGAAGGAGGCGACGCCCAAGGACAGAGAGACTTCAGGATCTGAACTATACGTACGACGCCTCTGGGAACATCACACACATTAAAGATGACGCAATGCAGACCATCTTCTTCCGTAACCAGCGGGTCGACCCATCGCAGTCGTTTCGTTACGACTCCCTATACCGACTTGTCGAGGCAACCGGGCGTGAGCATGTTGGTCAGATGTCGGCGGCAAAGGATGGGAGGACGCAACCAAAGAATAACATGGTGAGTGAGGCTAGCGGTGACCACGCCAACGATAGCAAGGCCCTGGCACGTTATAATGAGTGGTATGAGTACGACACCGATGGAAACATTCTCGCACTTCACCATGAGACCCCGTCCGAGAGCTGGGCCTGGACACGGAGGTATGAGTACGATGAGCCCAGCGCAGTTATATCCAGCGAAAGAAATAATCGCTTGACGCGCACGCGTGTTGGGGCAAGGATTGAGGAGTACCGCTATGAAAGCCCAGCAGGCATCACTGGCTCCATGACGTCCATGCCTACGATCCCGTCACTCCAGTACGACTACTCGGACCGCTTGGTAGCAACTTCCTCTCAGCTAGGGAAGAGTGACGATGCAGCTCGCGAGATGACGCATTATCGATATGACGCAACAGGGAAGAGGGTGCGTAAGGTAGTGGAGAGGAAGACAGCAGATGGGAGTGTCTCGCGAGTAAAGGAGACGATCTACATCGGAGGTGCCTTTGAGGTCTTCAAACGGTACAGCGGAAGCGGCGAGGCCACGCTCGAAATCCACAGTCTCACCATAGCCGAGTCGGGACGCCGGCTA
This sequence comes from Calcarisporium arbuscula, assembly GCA_009828645.1. Taxonomy (NCBI): domain Eukaryota; kingdom Fungi; phylum Ascomycota; class Sordariomycetes; order Hypocreales; family Calcarisporiaceae; genus Calcarisporium; species Calcarisporium arbuscula. The sequence goes on from WBSA01000016.1 coordinate 210,504, forward strand.
CTCTTAATTGACAATCGAATCATCGGCTCGGACACTCGGTCTCCTGCCACCATTTATCGCTACCAGCTCTCCAATCACCAGGGATCATCGACAATGGAGGTGGATCAAGATGCCAACATTCTCTCCTATGAAGAGTACACGCCGTACGGGATGTCATCTCTACGATCGACGTACCACCAGACAGAAGCCCCCAAGCGATATCGCTTCCTTGGTAAGGAACAAGACGACAGCGGGCTCTATCACTTAGGGGCGCGCTACTACGCAGCATGGCTTGGCCGGTTTATCTCTGCAGACCCAGAAGGGGCTGGAGATGGCTTGAACCTGTATCAATACGCGCAGTCTAATCCCGTAATGCTCACTGACCCGGGCGGCACGGCAGCAGGACCTGTCGATGGTTCAAATGGGTGGGTGGAAAAAGCCCTAGAAAGCCGAGCAGGGTTGGTAAACAAAGCTGAGGATGCCCTAAAGCTCGGTCGCGAACTGTGGGCCACAAAGCTGAGGGCACTCAATAAAGTCTTTGGAGCCCGTGCTGCCCAGGATTTTGGAAGGTACCTACAGAATGCATACGACTTGGGGCATATCCAGTTTGAGAAGTATCTGCCGGGTGCTGGAGGGGGGGGTAGCAGGCTCCAGCAAACTGGATATCTTCTTCAAGGAGTGGGGTATTGCCGTGGAACACAAATTGATTAGTGTGAATAAGATATTCACGAAAGCGGGCGAGTTTCGCAAGGGTGGCGAGGCTCTTTTCAACAAGAAGGTGGCCGATATCCTCGAGCAAGCGTCCACGCGAGCACTCAACATTCAGAGGTCGGGAGAAGACATTGTCTCGGTGTTGGGAATCACGATCAAGGGAGTCGAGAAAGAAGGCGCCGAAGCCAAGGCATTCGTCACAAAATTGCTCGACGCGCTCCCCAGCAGCGTGAAGCAGGGCATCGAGATCGTCCATCAGGCGGATGTACCGCTTGCTGCCGCACGCGAGGAACTCAATGTTGCGGCCAAGGTTCTCGGCAAAGGCAAAGAGGTTATCCTCGGCGCCGCCAAGGGAGCTAGACGCGTCGGAGGTCCGATTGCGGTCGGCGCCATTGTCCTCGCAACTGTCCTGGGTGCCTCGAGCGACGCCCAAGCCGCCACCAGTGGCGCGGGGTCCGAGGGCGGAAAGAAAGTCCAACTGACCAAGGGGGAGCGGCTGCAGAAAGGTCTAGACTCGGCGAGTGCGGCCGCGGACCTGGGGGCCATGGGCATAGCATACGCGGCTGGGAAAGGCGCGGCGATAACTGCTGGGGCCACAGTCGCATCCGCTGCGATCGCAGGGGCGGCGACGGGTGCGGCCGTGGGGAGCTATGTTGCAGAAAAGCTCGAGAAGCCGCTGCAAGAGCATCTTGGGGAGGCTGCTGGCGCAGGTGTTGCGGCGGGAACTGGCGTTCTCGCCGGTGCGGCATCCGGAGCCGTGGTGGGGGCATTGATCGGCTCCGTGGTTCCGGGAGTGGGGACCGCGGTGGGGGCAGCGGTTGGAGGGTTGGCCGGTGCTGCTGGAGCTGGAGCCAAGATATTGATCAACAAGTTCTGGTAGAATGGTCGGGCTGGACCATTATATTTGTACATTCAAGATAGGACAGACTTAATTCACCCCTTATAACGGTCTTGCGAGCAGGAGTTTCAGGCCACTAAAGCTCCAGATTGATGGGTGGTGGATAGCTCTGCCAGCATGAAACCGCCAAGTCGAGGTCCCAATGCTGCCCTCTAGTCAATCGCCCCCAGCACATGGCCCATTATCTGCTGACCTTTTTGTAAGTGTGAACTCGTATGAAGAACCCTGCTCCACATCATTTTGAGTGGTTGAGATTGTTCAGCAGGCCCTGATACGCGCCGAGTTGCGGGTTTGAGTGACGGCGGTTGCATGAGGGTCGCATGGGCTGAAACTTGAAGCAAGAGCTGCAGTACACAGCCTCACGCACGCGAGTGCAACCTCCTAGCGAAATTGCCAATAAGTAGGCTCCCAACGCCCTCTGATGAAGCAGAAAGTTAACCTTTACATAGATAGCCAAACCCCGACTTTGCACCATGCCCTCTCACAGTCTTAAATCAGCGACCACCTCCACAGCTGAGCATCTCCGTGACCGACTATTTTGCCGGAAGCCAACAGAAGAAAGCAGCATATCAGAGACTCTTCGCCATGAAATAGGAAGAGAGATTGAGCGGATTCTCGATGAAAAGCGACTACTAATCCCCGATGTGGCGCTCAAGCCTCACCCCGTTTCCACCAATTACACATCCTCTTCTGCACAGACCGATGTAACTGCCGGGCGTGTTTCTTGCGACTGCATGGACAAGGCGCACTCGAGCGAGTACTCTTCTTCCTTTGGTCAGGCTGATGACGAACCCGGCACAAGCGATGATTCTTCCCCTTCTCTACAGACTGGTGAGGTGGTACAGGCTGCAAGAGAGGTAGTCGATCAGGGTGTACAAGCTTCTGCACCTCCTCCAACAGACAACAACCTACAACATCGACAGGATGAAGGAGCAGAGAAAATACCTCCAGTTCCAATATCCACAAGGCCAGGCATGACTTCTGATTATGAGACAACACCACAAGGCGCAAGTCAGGCCCTCCTTTCGCGCGCCGTAGCCTCTGTTCCATCTACCCCTCTCTTCGAATGGACATTGAAACCGCGGTCTGCAGGCGAGAAACACCTAGACCAAGTCTTTTTAGACAGTTCCACCGGAGAAGTTCAGTTGAAACGGGACTGTCGGCTTCCCTTCCACTCAAAGTCGATTCTAGTTCGAATGCCGCCCAGGACAGTTGCTCAATCAGTGCTGTCGGACCGCCTTTGCTACGCGTTACTGGCGACGGAGATGCCGTTTTACCTCACAAGTGACAGATTCATGTTAAAAGAAATGAATGTCACGCTTCCAAAGAGAAAAGAAGACTTGGAGCCCGCCGTGAAGTCTTCGGCAAGAAGCCACGGGTCATCTTATAGGTGTCCGTCGACTAGGATTCCACTATTTTCCGCTCCCTGGCACACAGAGCAAGAGAAGACGGATAATCCTGGGCTGTTTTTAGCGGGCCCAAATAAATCGTTTGTATGTCCTGCTCAGACTCCAGCGTCTGCGTATGAAGGTTTTCAGTTTGAGTTTGAGTCGAGGGCTCGCTGAGTGATTTGAATATTCTCGTGTACTATATTAGTCAAGACTCCCTGCTTCATGTGTGTCACTTGCATCCTCTCTGTCACTTCTTCGTTGTAGCTGGCAGATAAGGCCAGTTGTTTTACATGCCGAGTTTAAAGTGTTCTTCAGTTTTTAACGACGAAATGGAATATCTATGTTATGCATCACTAAAAACCTGTCTCCCGATTTTACACGATACAAAATCGTCATCTATTCACCCGCTACTTGTAAAAGACGACCGTTCAAGTCCAGGTTTAAACCACAAAGCCATGGCGTACTCCACCTCCATTACACATATGTACCACCCAGAATGGTTCTTTCTCAAGGATAAAACCCCCTTGTACAATGGTCAACCTATCTCATCTCAAAGTCGTCCAAAGCCTTGCGACCCAAAAATTCCCAATCTCTAAATTTGGCTTCGCGACCTTCCCAGTCTCCTCAGGTGAATCCGCGTTCAGCTCGCAAATCACCTCGGAACGATACGGACTCCCCAAATTCTGCCATACATGCAGCACAGCGGCGGACGAGGCCCTCATTTGCGTCGCGTGGAACCCAGCCTCACTCGCTTGATCGACCAAGTGGCGTGCCAGTCTCTTCATCAACCCCCTGCCAGAGTAGTTTGGTTTGGTGCTCGTCCCCTGGCGCATGAGAACCTGGCGAGGGCCTTTCGGCTTCCAGTCGGAGGGATTCCTCCAGTCGAGCTCGTCAAGGCGCCTGTTTTGTTCAGCTATTGCTGGGAGAACTATGCGTAACCCTCCGGCATTGTCGAGTGGGGGGCTGTATCCGTCGTATGACATGGCGATGGACACGAGGGGAAAGTCCATCTGTTCCAATAACTTCTCCTCGTCCGCCTCGAGGTCATTGAAGTCCCACAATAGTTGACCGGCGCCTCCAGTTTTAGGCCGGTACTGCGTATCGAAGACACCGTACGTCCATCCCGATGCAATACAGTGGGACATCAATCCGTCGAGCTCCCCAAATCCCCTGTACGCCCTTGCTGTCAGATCATCCGGATACATGGAGCGCCATCCTGGGGAGTTGAATATGAGGCTATATATGCGGATTGCCTTGGCCCAATCTTTGTGCTCTGGCCGCAGGGCGCGGATCTCATACTGCGGGCTCGGAAGAGAACTCATGGTTTTTGATGATAACTCCAATGAAGCGTTGGTCCAGGCTAAAAATGCCAGGTAGAAATAAAAACACGCACCCACTCTTGCTCTATTTATTGTCTTGCTTGCATTACAAGGGGATCGCGGCGATGAGTCAAATCCCAGTCAACTGGTGCCGTCACCGTTCGGTTTAAATAGCTCACGGCTTCGGCTTTCCGACCGGACATCCTCCAGCTCCGCGGTCGCTGAAACTCTCTGAGTCAGTGGCTCCGCGGATTAAAATGGGGTGTCGTGAAGCTTCCGTTTTTGACAGCAGAGAAGTAAACTGGCCAGTGGGCATCTGCCACAGTGAACACTGCATTGCATATGAGACACATGTGTGATTTTCATCACCAAACCCGTGGACGCCCTTTGTCGCAGTATTTTGCCGAGTCTAAATTGCGTGCTTGTTCTAATCCTATTGGATTCGCGGTATGTAGCCTACCCTGTACCACTAACACCATCTCGGTGGTTGAACTGCTGCACACATATTGGTCACGTTGCGAACTTGATCAGTGGTTTAAATCGTGAGATAAAGGTAAAGAATATCATTGCTTCAATATCAGATGACCTTATTTTCAGAGAGTGGAATGTTGCAGAGCTGCTTAATGTGGACATGATGAAGATGGAGTAAATTACATATAGCATCGTACGATATTAGGTCCCCAGCCCGATCAGCGCAAGCCAACTCATTTGAGTCAGTAAATACAAGCGTAATACAAACACACACATGGGGCAACTGCCTTATCCTAGCATTCACAAACATGAGACGAGAACTTCTCAACACCCCCCTACTCATCGTAGTACAGCTTCCAGGTACTCGGGAACGGCGTCCATTGGCTCCAGTCTTCCGTCATGAACACCTTGAAGGCCCCATTCACCGTGGTGCTCTTGAGCTGGCCCGCTGGCCCGGCCGCCCTCCTCAAATTCTTCAACCGCGCAAAGGCACGAAGCTGCACCGCCATGGCAATTATCACAATCTGTTTTCCAAGGCACACGTGTGGCCCGTACCCCTGATGGATGTACAAGGCATCTGGCCGGTCGAGCTTCACCTCCAGCGGGTCCGGGAACACGGTAGGGTCCAGCCCAGCAGTGTTGAAGTCGGCGAAGATGGTGCTTCCCGCGGCGGGAGTGACGGTGTTGTTGCCGTCCTGGATGGAAGCATTGGGTGCGGCGACAACGCGCAAAACACCGGCGGCCGCAGGATCAAGACGGAAGCCTTCAAGGGCGTACTTGCGGAGTTTTTCCAGTGCCTCGGCGGAGTCAGAAGCAGCGAGAGCCTGGATTTTAGCCCAATGCGAGGCGTTCGCGGGCGAGAGGTAGAAGTCAAGCAGGCGGGAGATGCCTTGCGTCTGGATCGGGGCCGCGGCAGCCGACGTGGGTACAATGGTCCAAATCACCTCGTCGAGAGACATGCCGGAGTCAAAGAGGCGCTGGATCAGCTTGGTGCCGAAATCTGGGACCGCCTGATCCCCCTTGCCTGCATGCAGCATGGAGAAAATGCTCTCGACGAAGGAGTGGTTCCCACCCACGACATTCTTGCAGGAAGCAGAGACCGCAGCGGCCAAGGCGGCGGTTGCTTTCTTGGCTTGGCTCTTGACGGCGAGTGTTTGTGCTGCGTCAATGTCGAGGAATGTGTACCAAAAGACGTAGGCCATGGCTTCGTAGAGCTTGGTCGGTGTGAAGCCGACGCCCTCTTCGGCCTCGGACTTTTTGAGCGGGATGCCCCAGATGTGCGCGGTGACAATAGCGTGCGAAGGAATTGCGACATCGCGGACGAGGTCAATCTGGCAGCGATCGCGCAGCTTGATGGTATTCTTCTTGATGAGGTCGGTCGTGACAGTATCGTAGAAGTCACGAATCTGGCTGAGGCCTTGGGCCGGGTCGTAGAGCGCGTGCATGCATATCTGCTTCTGCTTTGCGTTCCATGGCTTGTCGCCGCTGAGCATCCAGTCGTGTTTGATCAGCTGGCCTACGTGGAGACCCCAGGGGACCTTGAACGAGTCCTGGTCCTTCAGAACGCTTTTCACGCCATTCCAGCTGAGGATCGGGGTCGGCGGGGGGATGAAGCGTGGCCGGTCGTAGTCATAGTCCGCCTCCACGCCCTTCGTGGCCAGAATGGCTCTGTTCTCAGGCGGGATAGTCAGGGGGAACAAGGCGTAGACCGAGTTGCTCCGGTACCATCCGGGGTATGCCCGCTGGAGAAGCTTGTAGATGGTGGTCCCGAACCCGACATTGGGATCTGACGCGATCTCATTGTATCCGAACGACGTCAGGTTGGCGGGAGAACTATCGATGGTGTAGTAGCGATCACCGCGGACCAGAGAGACGGCATCCGAGAGAATAGCTTTGGCAACAGTCAAACCAGCACAGAGGCCAGAACCGGGCACCTCCAGCTTCTTGGTGTCCTCGCATACCAGGCCGGGGTAGAGCTCAACATTGTCAGGCTCTTGGTACAAGGCCCGGAGAGACGCAGTGACATCGGGATCGGGATTGATGTCCTGAAAGGTAGCGTGCGGCTTGAGCTTGAAAAACTTGCGGACTTCGTTGAGGCTTGCTGTGCCCCAGTTTCGACCCTGATTAATACCGAGGATTTCGATGGCGCGGAGGGCTGTCGGAACATTCTTGGCCCCAAAGGCCCCAGCAACATCCTCGGTGGTAGAGGACAGTATCGAAACCAACCCAGCATCGTCGAAACCACCAGCGGCATTGCGTGTCAGTCCGCCAAAGGTCCACTTTGCCGGATCGGAGTCCAGGGAGTGTCCCCACCTCTTGAAGCCCTCGAACAATTGCGTCTGGGTGATTGTAGCTGGATCCTGCCCCGGCCACAGCGTCTTCATAAAGTCGTTGACCCATGCCTCGTTTCTGTTGCTGATGGTGGCGTGCCATCGATAAATCAAGTTGAACTCCATACTGACCTGGTTGCCGACACCCTTGGGAATACCCTCTGAGTCAAACGCATTGAAGGCTTGGTCGCGAGGGTCTAGTGTCCAGACGGTATCGCTACGATTGAGGTTCAGGATCACCCGGACGTAGTCGCGGAGAATAATGTTGATGTAGAGACCGCACGTAACGAGCCTTCCGGTCTGGAAGAGGTCATTGTCGCGCTTCGCCTCCGCCTTCTCGTCGTCCAGACCCTTTGGGAGAATATTAGCACAAGACCACAAATACAACCGTGGCCGCCTCCAAGACTTACCTTGGCCTTGTCCAGCTTAGACGCAGTGAACCGACCGCCCTCGTTGATCTCGGCCAATTGCGTCACGACATAATTATGAAACCTGTTGAAGGAGACGAGCAAGGCGCCAACGCCAGGTGGTTGTCCCAAGATTCGCGGCTCGGCAACGTATCTGGCTTAAGCTTACCATCTCGGAACGTCCTCACCGTATCTTGCATCGCCTGGTTATGTCCATAGAGCGGCCCAAGATCCAGGTACGACGAGGACGCGACCTTGTTTGAGTCAACATCGTCCGTGCGGAAGATGTCATGAATGATGATGGTGGCTAGTGAGATTGCTAAGCTAGAAAACTTGGCCGGATGCTCCTTTGCCAGGCCTTTGCGGGCGAAGAGTAGGTCGAAGACATCCCCCGGGTCTGGCAGGGATGCGGGAGGAGAGCGCTGCGGGACGACGCTGCGGGCGTAGTACGAACCAGCCTTTCCGAGGTTGGGATAGAGATGTTGTTGTGGGAGCCATCAGCTGTACGGTAGCGCCAGGCATCGCCCATGTACGAGAGCGGAGGGTGTTTGAGGTTGTCCCAGAGGTTGCCAAGCATGGCGTTTGTTAGCAGACCGGCGGTGGGCGAGCCCGCGGGATATGAGGAAGCCCATTTGATAGTGTTCTCCAGGAGCAATCTAAAGCAATCAGCTTGAGTAAGCGGTTTACATGCGGCGAGTCTTACTTCCGATCATCGAGAATGTTCTCTGTGAAGAGGCCGTCGATCAGCGACTTTATGGCGCTGATATCTTGTGGGATTCGGTCGAGTTGACTTTGGAAGTCGGCGATGTAATCGTGAATGGTCTCGTGGACGGTGGGCACGCCATTGGAGCGGTCCTTGGACTGATTGTTTAACGACATACCGAGCTGCAAGATTATCGACGTAGGGTATAATTTGATGAACGGCAGTCAATATAGCAAACCTATGACGGGAACGGTACGACTGGAATCTGCGGGCGTATCTGTTGCAGTGGGCACCCGGGATATATAGAGTGTTGGGAGCAAACTCTCGACTACAGGCTCCCGTCCATAATATTACCATCACATTGGCTCTCGAGTAAGCGCACCTGTCCCCACGTTCTATTTCGGCGTTGGACATAAGAGGCGTCAGCCTCACTCAGCGGTCCCAGAACGGCTGAACATACGCCGGTCCTAGAATCCAATCCTGCTGCTACTGGCATCTGGGTGGGCTGATTTCACCCAGACGGCTGCCTCCCACTATCGGCGCCTACCTCATTTTCGAGGATTATTCCCAACAGCCTCATTGGTTCTTGGAGGCCGGAGAGCGAGAGATAGGACAGTAGCAATTGGCCAGGGTTGCCCAATACAAGAGGTTCAGCTGGTTGGACGATGTCACAGCCTCCAGAAACCACCATGGCGAACAACATGTTATGATACGCCGGGTAGAGCTTCGGGATGTGATTTATAGGATCCTCGTGTTCGATAGCTCTGCGAGGCGCACGCCAAGGCCTCGGACTGTGACGCAGTGACGTAAGCATGGCTTGGGAATATCGATGCAAAGTAATACGAGGCTGGCCGCAGCCTGCACCATGTTCACACCGAACCCCGCCCCGGTGGTCAGCTGGAGATGGCAAAGCCAATCATGACCATTACGCCGCTCGTTACTCGCTCAGCCAGGGACACACAGCTCCCCGAACAGTGGACGACATGCCAATGAGAGCGGCCCGTCAGACACTACTCAGCCTTACCAGTCCAGGGGTGAACTGCCGGTGCAGAGTTCCTCTAGCCCAGCAGAGCCGGGCGGAGCGCTTCTCTCCAGAGGAGCGATGAAGGCGAAGGCCATGGTCGTACACTGAGCTGAGCGTTTTGGTTTAGAGCTGTGCGGTGGGTGACGAGCGGGCACGACTGGGAATAACAGCTTGCTAATGCCCACATACTAGAGTGCCCAAGCACATGAACGAGAGAGTGAGAAGATTAGAGACTTGTTTTTGGGGATGTCTGCTGTTAAACAGTCGCGCGCTGATAACCTAGTACTAATACAGTCAGGAAGCCCCGGCATCTACCTCTCGAGAAGACGCTCAGTATCGTCATCCGGTGCAGCCGATCCCTCTCCGCTGTCTGGCTGTCCCGGTGCCTCCGACGCATCAGGTCTTCCGCCACCACCATTAACATGACTGGACGCCTCCACTCCATAGTTGCTCTCCCGGATCCCAAACATAACCCACAGGCACAGCGGGAGAGAGGCAAGAATGAGCACCCACGAGACCAGCAGCTCAGTGAGATAGGGCGTCTACGGCAGGTCCGCGTCAGTATGCCTTCGGTTGCCGGTTGGATGAGCACAAGCACAGGCACACACCTTGACGGCATCCATGCCATATGAGACAGCCGCGCCTGCTGATTGGAGTCCTTTGTAAAAACCTGCCATTCGGGCAAGCCGGAAAGCATCGTTCGTGATGGAGGACATTGTGTAATAGACGAGGCCCTGGAATGCTGCGTCGACGACATAGTCTGTGTCACTGTCACCATCTGCTGGATTTCCCGCGACGGTCAAATCTGACGGGGGGGGATAGCTTACAGCAAAACATGAGTACGATCGGGCCAGCGGCTACTCCCACCGTCCAGTCCCATGGCACTCGATACCCCAAAACTTGGGCATCACCGCGATCGAACCGGGTCTGAAAGCCGAGGCCGCTACCCCATACAATGCACGTCAGGGCAAGCACGAGACCCCACGACGCAAACGCACGGTTGCGTCGACTGAGAGGCATTGTGTCCGTAAACAGCCCGATGATTACGGATCCGACAATAGAGCCCAGGCCAGTCGCCAGCGCAACGAGTGCCCGCGTGCGGCCGTTGAACAGATACGCCGTCAGGGCACTCTGGTAGGCGTAGAAGTAGTTGGAGGAGAAGAACATGGGGAGCAGAGCGAGCATCCGCCAGTCCCTGAACATTTGGAGAAACTCCTTTGCTTCCCGCCTTGGAGAAATGGAGGCCTGCAGCTCAACCAGGGTGTCGTCGCCGCGGACGACTCTCTGCGGCGGGAGCACAAGCCAGCTCGAGGCAACCGAGGTGAGTTGGACGACGACGAAGACGGCATAGATGGACGTCGACACTCTCGGAAGGCTGTTGTGGAACTGCATCGCCAAGGCGATGGAAGAACCGACCAAGGTGCCCAGCTAGAAGATGACCCAGAACAGGCTAAACGACCTGCCCTTGTCCTTCTCCGCGGGATACGACATCATGACGGCGCCTTGAGCAGCCCAGAACAGCGCGGCAGAGACTCCGAGAATGCCACCGGCGAGGATGAGGAACCACCTCGTGCCGTTTACCTGAAAATTCCAGAGGGCTCCCATGTACAAGACGTAGCCCGTGGTCCCGATGGACAGGGTGAGTCGAGGGCCGAGGATGTTCTATCCACACAACACCACGTCAGTAGCTATGGGCAGTAGAGCATTGAGCCCTCAAAACAAAACACAGAGGAGACGACGACGCAAGGTGAGAATCATGCGCACATTGATACTGCCAGCGAAGAACCCCCCCACGAAGAAGCAGCCGTAGAGCACACTATTGGCGATATCGCTGAGCTGCACATCTTGCAATCCGCCGGCGCCGAGGTTGCTCATGGCGCTGTGCATGCCCACGGAGCAAAACGCGACAAACCCGACGAGGAAGGCCTGGGTCCATGGCGAGTTATCTGGGGTTTATAATTAATAACCATGTGCCGTCATTGCAAGGTAGACGTACAGCGGAAACGTCGCGTTTGAGACGCTGACGGCGGCATACCAGTGGTGATGAGATTACGCGTGTAAAGAGGTAGCTTCAAAGATGACGAAGAAGGGGAGATCGATCAAGGCACTTCAATTACAGCACAAAACTAGTCAAATGCCATTCTCTGCCGGCACATGGAAAGCTCAGTGCGGGATATGACAATCTGGCGATAACACGCAACACGCGGGGCGGGGATCCATCTGGTAAAGATGATGACAGGATCGTCTGTACGTAATAATTAGTGCGGTTTAGTCATGTTGCCGTACACGCCCTATCGTGATAAGCATTGCCAGACAGCCGTTTAGCTTATTCCAGTGAGAAAAAGATGCGCTGCTTTACTCGATTGTTCAGCATACTCATCGCAAGTACGTGATGCGACGGACCTCATTCGTCTGACCCGCAAGGGCCTGAGACATGGTAGGCACAACTACAGGGGCTGGGCCAGCGGGATTACAGGGCCTTTTGGACCGGTTACAGTGGCCATCAATGTCTCTGAACGCGCTGGCGCTATTACTACAGAGCACACTCCATACAATTTCAGAGGCATCGGAACATGTCATCTACAAGCTTATTCGACGAAGCACAAAACTACATCTTTAACAGTCGCATTTTGGAGTGCTGATAGTAATAATACTGTTACGCATTGCCACATGGAATGGAGCAATGCGATACTACTGAAATCACGCCACAAAATTGAGCAGCTACTTACAGATGACTGTCGGCCATTGGGGATGGCAGCAGACAGCCTATCGATCCGCAAGAGTCAAGGTCGTAAATATTTATGGGAGCTCTCTCCATTGTCTAGACGGCAAAACTGCGCCCAACCTCGGCCACGCTCACTCGCGCAATCAGGTAGCCATGTCGGTGTAACTCGTGCTGAAGAGGAGTTCTGCATGAATCTTTTACGCTCCGGAGCGCAGATTTCCAACCTTGATCAATCTTGATTGACGAGCTCGATAACACAATCAACCACATTGGAAATTTTATCATAGTGTGATCTTTAGCATATTTATTTTTAACCCGTCTATTGTAGATACAAGAATAATCCCATGTGGACAAAGGTTGATGAGTCCAAAGAAGTCTAGCCAGCCAATCAAAATTGATGCTCTGACTCTGATTGCCATGGACACTTCAATCTGTGCCAGGTTCAGCGCAGCTATTGGGCCACAATGCCTGTGCCCCATAAAACCAGGCTTGCCCTCGCCCTCCAGACATTGCATGTTTACTCCCACCAGAGCATCGCGGGCATCATCAACGCGGTGGTCGTCCCCTCGTGCTGAGGATGATGCGTGTACAGCTCCCCATACTACCGCATCGAGTGAGGCATCAATGAGTGAGAATGAGGGTGAGTTGTTGGATACCGGCGCCGAACCGATCAAGGGCCTTCGCCGACGTCAGGCTCTGGACCGGTCTACCGCAGCACATGCATGGTTAATATTTATCCCATTTATCACCTTAGACAGAGAGAGAAGGGGTTTCATCTTCGGGGTTTTCCCTTACCCAAAGCCCTGCCTGCGTATTTCACCCTATCCTTTGACTGTGAAATGATATGCCAGGTTCCACGGCGCTGCTGTCCTGTTAGAGGCCATCATGAGCAGCTGGTACTCTGCATAGTGCGCTAGAAGTGCTGCTCCTCCACTAGAGTTGCTAGCTTAGCGCTGACCCGTTCTATCCGTTACGGCAACATCGACAAGTCCATCACCAACTCCGTCTCGGCTTCGTCTCTCACGGCCGTCTCTGGCACTCCGCCACACAGCCAGACAGCACATACTCTCACCCGTCTGGCGAAGGCCCGGTCCGTATCAGCTTGGCCTGCGATGGAGTCTACCCTCAGAGGCGCGACGCAATACCTGCGCGTCAATCCGAATCCTCTCAAAAACCTCAGGGCAACTCACCATTGTCACGCCTTCACGCGGCGAGCCTTCACTTCACAGGCGCAACACCGAGGGCGCCACCAGTCATTCCTTGAGCTGTCTACGGGACGTGGCTTTGGCGGCGCCGTCCATGGCCGACGCTCGCACCCCGGACCCAGCGTGCGGCGCGGCTTCAACGCGTCGAGGCCTGTCCACGACGGCTCCCTCATCAAGACGCTCTCAGACTCCAAGCACGGCGACGCAAGCTCCAAAGAAACCCTCTACCAGACGTCCCTCGGCCTCTCGCGCATCCCAATGAACGGCAACGCCGAGGTCCTCTGCACCGTCTACGACGCCGACGGCGTCGTCACCTCCACCAGCAAACTCACAAAGACCGAGATCTCTCAGCGCTACGGCCTCAGCACGCGCGACCCTGCGCAGCATCGACCTCCCGTCCGCCGGGCTGCCGCACATGCTCATCCGGGAGCACTTCTACCTGCTCCAGATGTTTGACCTGCGGCTGCTCGTCCAGGCGGACCAGGTGGTGCGTTTCCACATTGAGGAGGCCGAGGCCGCAGGCCACGAGCAGAACTACACCACGTCACGCGTCTTCAGCGATCAACTGCAGGGCAAGCTAAATATCGACCGCGGGATATGCGCGGTATGGGACATGCCGTATGAGATCCGCGTCCTGGAGGCTGCGCTGTCGTCGGTGACGTCGACGCTCGAGGCAGAGTACCTGCTCGCCAGGCGACAGGTCACCGGTGCTCTGCAGACACTGGACGAGGACAGCATCATACACTCTGAGCTGCGCAAGCTGCTGGAGCTCGTGCGCGAGATTGCCAGCATCGAACAGCGAGCACGCCACGTCTGCAACGCGGTGCAGGAAGTGCTCAACGACGACCAGGACATGGCGGAGCTGTACCTCAGCGACACGCAGGCCGGCAAGCCCCACGCGATACAGGACCACCAGGACGTGGAGTATCTTCTCGAGGCGTTCCAAAAAATCCAGCGATGCTCTCGTCCAACACTCGGGGAGTCTCCTGCGGGATATCCGCCGCACGGAAGAGACGATCCAGTCCATACTCAACGTGCGACGCAACCAGATCATGGTGCTGGAGGCCAAGATTGAGATCGTCATGGTTGGGCTCGCGTGCGCGACGCTCGTGGCTGGGTGGTACGGCATGAATGTGGTCAATTACTTTGAGGACAGCGAGCTGGCGTTTGGGGTGCTGACGGTGCTGAGTCTGGTTGGGACGGCCGTGATTTGGCGGGTTGGGCTGTCGAGGCTGAGGCGGATACAGAAAGCCCGGCTGTGAAGTCGATACTGGTCATGTCGGAAGCGATAGATGCGCACGTAGCCATGTATACCATTGTATGAGGAGGGTGGTTGGCGACGACACTCTGCATATCTCTTGCCTCGAGACTACTCTTCAGTGAATGTACAGTTTCTTGAGGGTTACTTCATAGACTAGTTCATCTCAACATGACCAGTAGTTTCCTTCAACAGCTCCATAAGTACTGTGTTTATTGGACATGTGTAACCTTGCTATCCTCCAGACTCCTACATCGGGTGCTCAACTTCCGCAATAGCAACAGGCACCACGATCAACGCAAAATGATATCTTCTAGATGATGTTCTTGGTCGTTGATGCCTTCTCCTTCCATATAGTCATGGATATAGCATTCGCCAACAAGCCCGAGTAAACCAAGATCGTTGAAAGAAGTTATTGTGACATGACACTCTTTAGGTAAAATATTCACATGTCGGAATTTGCTAGCGATGGCTGGAACCTCTAGTGGCGGTGATCGGCCCTGTAGCTGCGAAGGAGCGATAGTTATTTCGTTTTGGTACCAACGGATGAAGTCATCGAGTTTTTGCAAAACCGCACAAGCTTCTTCGGCTTCGGCTTGCTCGAACCCTAACCAAATCAAGTCACGCTGGGCTTCTGAATATATTTGTTTCCTAAAGTTTATTTGCTCGGCTTTCTCGTCGTTATCTTTTTGATTGATACAGATCGCATCGATCCACATAGTCTTAGCTTCGTTCTGGTGATGGAATCTCCTGAGAGCAGCATGTAGATTTCTTGTTACATGGATGGGGATATTATTGCACAAAATAGTCTCTGGATTATCGCTCGGGCCCCACGTATAGGAGAGGGCGTCATAGGCTGGCTGTTGTGCTAGGGAAGCATTAAAAGGTTACAGTGTATCGGTTCCGAGGCGTGGTCAGGTTCAAGTTGAAGAAGACGGATTAACCTGCAGTCTGGCAGTTTCTGATAAGGGTACGCAGTCATATTGACATCTTCGGTCTGTTAATTGGAAGATTATGAGACGCCAGACATGGACATGCATATGCGCTACAGTGATACTATCGGCTCGCTCTTTATGCCACGACTTGTTGATTGTCAATTTCTCAGTCATCCAGGATATGAAGGAGTTGAAACTGCTTCAGGAGCTAAAATTGCGTCTTGAGGACGTTGCTCAGGGATTGGTTTTTCAGGGTCAAGAGTGGAGTGACTGCAGTGTGAATTATCTAAACCACGGTGACGGGTGATTTATATTTGAAGCAAAATGCAAGTGGGTGCTGAGATTTTGCTGCTTTTTGGAGGGCAAGTGACAGGAGACTACCTGCTTGGCTGACCAGCAGAGCCACAGATAGAACTACTGAATCGCATCGATTCTCTTCAGATTGCCGTTTATAAAATAAAATCGTACTTGATGGTACATACGACCATATCCGCTGGTATCAGAACGTCAGGATGAGGTCGACGGGATATGAACATTTAGAGAGTGACACCAGACCAGGACTGCTTCGACGTGCGCGATAATTCACACTTTGCCTGTATGCGAGTACCGAGTGCGCAGATGGAAACGCCTGCGAAAGTGGCTAGGTCCAAGGGCTTCCAATGTCCAGGGAAGCCAGAGTGCGTTCTCGATTACCCCGACAGCAAACGAGTCGATGCCAGTTATATTGTCTATTCAAAGTTAGAGAGAAGGGAAGGAGATGCCTTCAAGTCTACTTATATTTCCTAGCCATATAGCTTCTAGGTGGTTAGGGATGGCAGTACCGCGCCCCGGATTCTAGATCTGATTTGGCGCAGCTCAAATATCTTTTTTAATTTCTTCACTATTACTTTCGGCCCAAAATGCCCTAGCTCTCCATTAAAAGTCAAACGACAGCTAAAAATAAAATACGAACTACTCAGAAAAAAAGAAAGAAAAAACAAATGAATAATAAAACGGGAAGGGAAAGTACCGCGAGTTATATAGTAAATGAAGTAAATCGACCTTTTTTTTTTTTTTTGGCAAAAATAGGGACAAAAAAATTAACCATGAACACAAGAGGGGAACTAGGAATTGTTTGTGAGGCATAATGGTTATAAAATCGAAAGAAAGCAATCTTTTAGAGAATCGCGTGGCTCGGCGGGTAAGCGGATCCCGGCCGGCTACAACACCATTTTGTTGCTAATGCTCCACTATTGTAGACATACCCAAACGAACAAAAATCTTATTTGTAAAGTTATTTCAGCAATTGCGAGCTCTAGCGTTCTTGGGAAGGCCCTGCTCCTTTCTAATCTTGATGTCGACCTCGGCGAGCCACTTGCTGGCCTTGATAATCTGAACCACGTTGATGAATTGCTTCGCAAACATGACGGGGAAGCTGATGGCAGTGAGGATCCAGGGACCAGTCGAGTCGAGCTTGTTAGCGCGAGCCATCTCGAGGGCGGCGGCGGAAAGGGGGTCGGGGAAGATTTGCTTAAGCAGCGAAGTATTGACCTGATGTCCAGGCTTGTAGTCAGCACCCTTGAGAAGGTGGGGGGAAAGCAGAGGCGAGGAAAAAGACAGCAGATAAAGAGCAATGAAGAAGAGCTCATTAAGAAAGCAGAAGATAAAGAGGACATTCTAAGCAGTTTGGTCAGCTTTAATGCACGCAAAATTAGGGACAAGTTTAGACGTTATTGGAAAGCCAGGCGCAAGTATGTACGGACCTTGTTGGTGTAGTAGAGGTTGAGAAAGCCAGCCTCTTAGACTTGTCAATGTCTTTTGGTGGCTAGATTCCGAGCCGCCAATGACCATCGTAGCGTACAATGTGTATGTAGTGGCTGGAGAAGTTCGAGGGCAATCAGGCCTGTGGAAGAGAATGGCCCAGCGGGGGAAGGCGGACGAAAGGAAGACGAGCAGGCAGGGCGTGGTGAAGCGGTCCGTGACCATGTCGAGAACAGCGCCAAACCGAGTGGACTGCTGGAACATGGCGGGCAGCGTAGCCTGTCGAAGGCATCGATGTGAGGCACGAACGCTGTAGAGGAACGAGCAGGTTCGCGGTATGCAGCGGCCATGTAGTAGAGCGAGGCCAAAAACGAGGATAATTCGGACGTAATCTATATAAAGCGAGCCGCGTGTCAGCTATGCGCATGTGCGTTGATCCCGCAGCTCATGCGCTGCACAATTAGGTAGGTAATAGGTGGTTCATACCGATATGTTCGGCAAAAGAGAAAGATGTTCTCTTCGGGTTCGTCGGTGGCTGCCTTGGTAGACTTGCTAGAGCGCTTGGTTTTGGCGTTGCCATTGGACGCGACGGGTTCGACAGCAGCGGAAACCTCATCGCCAGACGGGGCCGAAGCAGTTTTAGGAAGTCGCGAGGACCTTTGTCGGGGTGGAACGAGCAGGCATTGTGATGTCGGAAAAAGAGTCGTGAGTTACAGGCAAGAGCGAAAACTGTGAAGGTGAGAGAGGGGTTGGTTCGTCATAGAATTAGCAAAGGGACTAGAAGATCAGATGCTGCATTACGGAGTAGTCGCATGCTACCAACATCTCCAGCCGTTGGCTACTGGTAGTTGCATGCTACCAGCATTCACAACCCATTTGTACCAGTATTCGCATGTTACCAGCATCCCGAGCGGTCAGCTACCAGTAGCCTGATGCTACCAGCATGGCGTGCTACCAGCAACCCCTGCCCAATGTTTACCAGCCATCACCCAACCGTTAGCTACTGGTAGTTGCATGCTACCAGCATCCCCAGCCGTTGGCTACCAGTAGTCTCATGCTACCAGCATCTCCAGCCGTTGGCTACTAGTAGTTGCATGCTACGAGCATCCCCAACCTGTCAATTAGCAGTAGCTACAAGCTACCAGCCGGTAAACGTAGCGAGTCATCGGCCGCTAGGACGCGACTGGTAATTATCGCCCTCATTGGTGGTGCCTGTCGGCAACTAGTAGCTTCGTGTCCGTACACTCGTCAGCCATCAACAGCACCTTATAGGCTGCCCACTAATGATATGTGCCATGCTTCTACTGGTATTACTCACTGCATGACCGATGCTTGCTGGGTGCACAGCTTCACGATGCGCGCGAGACTCTTGTCTACGCAATTGGGATGCGTTGATGGATAAGTACGAGCTGGGCACAAGCGTGAGTGGATAACAGTGCACAGTAAATGTCCTAATCGATTCATGCTCGTTGAAAGGGAACACGTGCGCCTGCAGCGCTATGAATACACTCCGTGCGTTTACTCTATTCTCTCTGCTGAATTGCCGAACCCCTTTTCCCACAATCGCTGCATCGCGTCCCCCAAAAGATGTGTCTGATTTCCGCGCCTGTCTTTGAAGGGTTGGACCCATCGCATTAGATGTCACCGAACGGCTGGATCATGAAGATGGGTCGTGGGGAGCCTCAGCGACCGTAGTCTATCGGCTTCCGCGAAGTAGCTGTCGCGCTTCTGCCGTACCAGAAGCGTCTCCAAGCAGTCAATGATATATGATATCCGGTTCGGGATCGCCGCTACCTTGGGACAGCCCGGTCCCCCTTCCGCTCTGGCAGGACCCAGCGCATCGCGCAGGCCTTTGATCGTTTCTTGTCTCAAAGCTGGCCAGCTCCTCTCTCGTCAGGAAATTCGGAGCGTTAGGGTCGCACTGCAACATGCCGCTCGATACAGCAGACCACAGGCTTTCATCTTGCTTCGCACCGTCGCCGTATGAAATCTTGGCCAACTGCGCCACTACCTCCACGGGCTGGTAGCTCTTCTCAAAGACCTCCGTAGGGTGTGACAGGATGAAGTTGCACATGGCTCGCTCGAGACTTCCTGTACAGAGATGAGCGCAGCCCCGCATCAGCCACCAAGGGACAAAGCAAATTGCGGTTTGGATCAGCTCACCGTTGAGCCTGCCAGACGTGCCCACTCTCATGGAGTACGGCCGCTTGCCCTCGCGGCTGCCCGCAACCAAGTGCACACGGTTCCACATTTCCAAATACCTATTATAGCTTATCGGAACGATCCCTTTTACATCATCTCGGGTTTCCATTGGACTCGCACCATTGGCTGAGAAAGAGGAAGATGGAGGAGAGGCGTGCAGCTCTGCCTCGCTCTATGCGCGCTGAGGGAGAGAAAAGGAAGCCAGGGGCAGCAGTAGGCAGGGAAAAGAGAGAGAGAGGGGAAGAGGAGGGGGGGTGCGGCGTTAGGCGCGGCGCATCGGTATCGGAGGGCCGGCGTAAACCATGGGGTGGATGAGGCGACGGAGGGGCCCGCAACCCACCGTGGGAACGGAGGCCGAGTGGGCCCCGGGGACGGAGCTGAGCAAGCGGGCCATAGACGACGACGACTTCTTTGACAGCGAGAAAGATGCCATGGAGGAAGTAGAATACGGGAAGGTAGAGTACGCAAATTCATTAGATCCAAAGGAGCATGATTTCAAAACCATCTGCTATAGAGACGTGAACCTTGCACTTATCAAAACCACAGAAGAAGGAAGGGATTTTCCAGCCATGGGAATAACACTCCGTTACACCAAAGGCTGGGAGCGGAGAGAAAAATCTGTGAGTGGCCTTGCGATTCCATGACTATCTTCTGCTTACCCTGAAGGTTAGGAGACCCTTCATTTTCTACGAAGTCGATGACCCTATATTTGATGCTGTGCTGCATCTTCTAGCGCTTGCTCTGCTCGATCAGGCGTTTGAAGCCAACATCTGGACAGTTGACGACTTCCATCGCATTAAAGCCCGGGAACCGTGGATAATACAGGTCAGACAATACGACGTAACATGCTTCGCAATCGTACTTGGAACATTGAGCTGTGCTCGCGCAGCCCATCATTAGTATCAAACTACGCTAGGCATATACAGCAATCATGTCTGGAACGTTCCATTCTGGTGGCGATCGGGTGCGTATTGACGGGCCAAACGAGTGGCTAGCGTCTACTACTGTCAGTTTGCCAGCTCTCCAAGGCAAAAGCAGCGACCTGCATGGTAGGTGGCAAAGACACGGCTCAGCAAGCCAGCTACGCGCACAAGTTCCCTCGCGGGAAGGACAAGGTATTACCAACACCACGGAAGTTCCGGCTTCATTCCGAAGAGGCCAAAAAGTCATACCCGAGTTGCTTAGAGCGCAGTCAATAGGTAATTCATTAGAACTGTGGAAATCGAAATAGGTGTCGCAGGGTTATTTGAGCAATTACTGCGTTTTAGAAATTTTATGTTCCACCCCCGTCATGGCACTCCATGGTTGCATTGATTGATCCAAAGCCACAGCCGCTCGTCTGCCACAAATCGTGGATTCATCTTAGCCGAGAATGCCACCTTGCGTGCCAGCGCCAGTCTCTGAGCGCCCACTGCGTCAAAGTACCCCTTCTCCCGCCGACGAATCTCGCTCTCAGGCTCATCATCAGCGGCAAGTTTGTCTGCCAGTGCGAGCGTATCGTGGCTCATGGTTCGTGTTGCCAGTACAGACAGCAAACCATTGGCGTCTTTGTCATCTCCAGAGGTTAGCCCCCGGACAAGTTCCCAGAGTGCCTCCAGGTGGTCATAATCTTGTAGAGCATCCAGGTTCACCAAGCGCATGAAATGTGAGACCATCTGACCGACCCTCCAGAAGTTGGGTTCGATCGTGCACCTGCCCATCGTCATATTTTCGGTTTCAAAACCAGCGCGGAAGGCACTTATCAGGGTAAAATATAATAATAAGTCTCTTGGATGCGGTAGACCTGGGGTGGCGAGTAGTTGGGCTGAGGAAACTGTAGATGAGAAGGCCCAGTCGATGACACACGTTATATTCAGGTCGTCGTCAACAAAGAGATTTTGGAGGCTAAGGTCGTGATGTTGAAGGGGAAACCAGGGGCCGACTGACAGACAGGAAGGGCCATACTAGGAATGATGGAGTCCTGGAGGAGTTGACTCGCCAGGCAATACTGCAGCCGATTTGTGCTCGATTCTGCCATTCCCCCCAGGGCCGCGAAGTCATTCCAGCGATCAGTGGCAATGTAGTACTCGTTAAAGGTGGCATATTCTTGCGGTACAGGAATAGGCGCACGGAAGACCTGGTATCCCATTGGAAGCTGCTCAGCATGTAGATACAGGGCTGTGGTAAGGGAGGAATAATACTCTGCTTCTTTATGAAATGGGCCGCGTGGGATGGCGTCGATTGTTTCACGGTCTTGTAGAATGTGCCCAGGAGAAAGAGATTCATCGATGTAATAACCTTGATCGGCTTCGAAGAGCGACCCGATTTTCGGAAAGCGCAGACCAAATAACTGACAAGAGAAGCATCCTAGTTGGCGCAAAATTTTCTTCTTCTCTTCCTCTGTCAAAACACGAGCCAGCGGTGTAGAAGAACCCTTCAGTCCAGAGGGTCTATGAGAATCTGTTTGCCAGCTGTATGTCGCCAGGGAGTGACCAGGAGCCTTGCTCATTAGAATATATGGAATTCCTATGTCGTTGTTTTAGGTTGGGCTAATGGCCGTCAGATTACAAGATTAGTTTGGGGGCTTCAGGGGGGGAAACCTGTAATGGAAAACCTCTGGTACAGGAATAGACGTATGCTCTCTGATGTACTTGAGGGTAGCGACCTCGCTGGCCAGGAGGCGCCCGGTGACGTCTTGAGTGAGGGCGTAGGATGAGCAAGGGGCACGAAATACCCATTCAGCGCCATCTTGGAACTCGAGAAATATTGCCCAGTTCAAGGCGCCTGCTTTGGGGATTTGAGACTCGTTGCAGTTGCAGGGTACTTGTCGAAGTCGCTCTGCTAATTGGACGAGGTGCCTGAGATTGAAGTCCGCGTGGAAGAAGATGTTGCTCTTTCGTCGAGTAGCAGGCATCTCGACTGCCAAATCAGATCTAGAATAGGGTTCTCTTCTTGTTCTTGGAGATGTTTTGTGGTATGATGAGTATGAGAACGGTTGCGCGTCGGGGGACAGTAATTTGGACGAGCATATGGCCTCCACTGGAATACCAACGACTGACAGGGAACCAAACCCCCCAATCATGGGTCACATGCACGCCCCTGGTTGTGGCCCCAACCCGCCCATGGTTTCATACGCGATGACCAGCTGTTATATGTTTTTTGCTGTCACCGTGTTTTTTTTTTATGTGAAGTTCTTCCCCCCCATTTTTAGTATCATGCGCCTCCATTTCTGGACGTGTGTCATGTCAAAAACGGACGACGACGAACCTCAGCCATAGGAGCATGGCTGAATCTAAACCGTTACACTGCTGCTCTATACGGCTGTATGCTCTATACGGCTGTATCAGTTCCCTTAGTCACGTCGGAACAGTATAATTATCAATAGCCCAATGCAGTCTTCAAGTGACTTCTTACAAAGTCGCTTGAGAGGCTTGGCGGCGTAGACACTGGTGAAGATGCAGCTGACAATGGGGTCACCAGGGTCTCAACTCATGGCTGAAGATGACGCATTGGCTACTTGCAGATACCAAAACTGCCCCCATCGGATATTCCTTCTTGCAACTCTTTCGTCGCTATATGTAGGGCCTCCGCCGCTAGGAGAAAGGACGGCAATATCCCTCCTCCTTGTCTACTTGCGTAAAGTTGCCTTACTAGTTATATGTGAGTCCGGGCGGAATAAAAGGGTAGATTTTACTGGAGGATATTACTACATAAAATAGTCTCTAGATTATTACTCAGGTCCCATGTATAGGAGAGGGCGTCATAGGCTAGCTATTATGCTAGGGAAGTATATATAAGGTTATAGTATATTAGTTCCAAGGTGAAGCTAGGTTTAAGTTAAAGGAGATAGATTAATCTATAGTCTAGTAATTTCTGTTGGATAGCTGTGGTGAGCAGGTATTCAATACGCATCCTTTCGCCGAACCGCGCTACCTAGGCACTGTGGAAGAGAATGTGCGTAGTGAGGCTGGAGCTTACGCATGGATGCACGAACATTGCCGCGACATTCGCACCCCTCCAATATACGGGTTTGGACTTGGCAATCACAGAGATGTATGTACTCCGGCCCATGGATTCCAGTGACAAGAGCTTACATCATAAAGAGCCCTAGTCTCATTCACTGCCATCGCCTCTGTTTCCTTTCTCGCTTTCCTTGCATATCTATCCTTCTTGGTGTTGTCGCCAGATGAGATGGTCATCTTCATGTCGGCTCTCTCTCTTCTGTCCTTCCTGGTATTGTTTCCTGACGAGATCATTGCATTTGTAGTATCGGAGAGTGGGACAGCGACAGCTGTCTCTGGGACTCCGCTATATTCGGGGGAGGAGCCTTTTGTTCTGCCGTGGCAATGATCGGAGGGAGAATGGTTATAGTGGTTGCAGTCTGGATAAAGCTGTTCTGTAATAGGAGTCAATGTGTTTCCAAGGGAACGAAATTCTCTTTATATTTATTCTGTCAGGCTGCGATTAGACCGTCTCTCGATATAGTTTCCGCGTGCGCTGAGATCTGAAGTAGATCAGTAGCTTCACCCGTGGCGCCAATGCGTCTCTTCCTGAGAGCATATTCACTGTCCGCCTGGTATGTGATACTGAAAATGGGGCGAAGGAGCTTTGCTACAAGGGTGACGCACAAAGCGGGACCTCATGCAGTCATAGCCAGCAGGCACTTCAAGCGGTGCTCAGCCGTAACTATTGCTCACCCACAAACCCCTTGAAGAGATATAGTGCTGTGAAGAATCCCCAACTAGTATTCAATGTGAGATTAAACGGTTCAAATCAGAATCTACTCGGGCTCAATCAGCCGACTAGCCCCGGTTGAAATTGTCCAAAATTGCCTCTCCTTTGACGACCTCCCAGATGGTATCAATTCTTGCCACGACTGCTTCGCTCAAGGGGCCCGCGGCTATCCCTTGCAGCAGCGCTCGTAGCTGCTTCGGATTCGACGCACCCATGATGACGCCGTCGCCGGCGGCCTTGCCAACATTGGAGTTGAATGCCACCCAGCGATACGCCAGGCTGGCCTTTGACACGGCAAACTCTTGCGCGATGGCCTCCCACATCTTCAACCCCTCCTCCAGCGTCGCTTTGCCGCCGTAGATCTTCTGGTGCATCTTGCCGACGCCCGTACTGGCGTCCCACCGTCCCTCGGAGCCGTGGATCGTCTCCTGCGCGGATTTGACGAGAAAGCCACCGGCGAGGACTCCATATGCGTAGAAGGACATGCCTAGCTCGTGGAGCAGAGGGAAGAGCTCTGAATCAGCATGGCGTCCCACGGGATTATAGTACCCCTCGTACACCGAAGGCAGGACAAGGTTGTTCGATTTGGCGTAGTCGTAGAGCTTCCTGAGGTCTGCGGCGGGGAAATTCGACACTCCAAGCTTGACGGGGGGGAAAACAAAGATTGTTAAAAAAAAAATTAAAAAAAATTGACAAGACGAGAGGGTTGAAAAGGGGTGAACAGGATACCTTTTCAAATCTGCCTTGCTCATACAACTGTTGGATGGCCCTGTATGTCTCAGATAGCGGTGTGCTGGGATCCGGCGAGTGGAGGATATACGTTTCGACCTGGTATCTCAATCAGCTACTTTGGAGGACGCGTTTTTACGGCATCACGTACTTTCTCAATTTGAAGCCTCTCGAAAGACTGCGAGGCACATTGCATCACGTCGTGGTAGCTCTGCACGCCCGGCACCCACCCTCTAGGCTTGGTGTGAATTGCAAATTTCGTCGATATGCCAGAATCGCCAATGAATTGCTCGCTGCCCGGCTATGCGATGTAAGTCAACGGGTGTTCTCTTTGCGGAAGGGTAGCGCCTACGTATGTCGAACCAGTATCGAGATCTCGGACGTTGTACTCGCTGAGCACTTGTAGATATTCATTCTCGTACTCCTTGGGCCAAGGATACGGCATGCCAAGAATGAGCTTGATTGGCTGCGCCATCTTTGGGCTTTTGGCTCTAAAATGAAGCAGGTTGGAAAGTAAGCAGATGCAAGATGATTGATTATTTCCCAGCTTACGCGCTTACATTTAATGACGTCGGATTTTACCTATTAATTCCACTAAATCCGGATCAAACAGCGTATTAATACCTATGTACGATTCATCGTCTACTAGCTGGGGCAGGCGAACGGAATTCAAATTCAAGGTTGCCATTCCCGATCATCTTAATATAGATAGGGTTAGTAGTATAGGTATGATATGATGGTTTCACCGTAATGCTAATCAACGCCAGCCACACCATCATCCCCTATACTACTTGAAGTCAAACTCTGGCCAACGTGTTCCTCGCTCAGCTCCCAATTCTTCTTGCCTTCAAGCTCACCGAGAGCCCAAGACGACATGCCCTCAATCGGATCAGGCAGTTTCTCCAACGAACGAATGTAGCCACCTAGTTAAACTAGCAAGAGGCAGATTAGTAGTTAGGTTAGTGATGACTAGTGAACACTGGCTGTTATATGTTGTTTTGCTATTATTTTGATTTTTGTGTCAAGCCCCCTCTCCATTTTTAATATATGTGCCTCCATCTCTGGACGTGTGTCATGTCAAAGATGGAGGCTACGAACCTCAGCCGCTAGGAGCATTGCTGAATCTAAATCGTTGCACCACTGTTTTATGCGGCTATATCAGTTTCCTTAGTCACTTCAGAATAGTATAATTATCCAATAGCCCAATGCAGTCTTCAAGTGACTTCCTACAAAGTCGCTTGAGAGGCTTGGCGGACTAGACACCTACCCGGTGAAGGTGCAGCTGACAACGGGGTCATCAGGGTCTCAATTCATGGCCCAAGATGACGCACAGGCTACTTGCAGATACCAAAACTCCCCCTATCGGATATTAATGATATCCCGGGGAGATCCTGGCGACCTCCTGCCCTGCTGGGGTCAAGTGACGCTCAGGTTTTCTCTCGCCTCAACCACTACTTCGGACCGAATATTCTCCAACTATTTACTCACAGCTTGACGCCACCATATCCCTTCTTGCAACTCTTTGTTGCTATGAATAGGGCCTCCGTCGCTAGGAGAAAGGATGGCGATATCCCTTCTCCTCGTCTACTTGCGTAGAGTTGCCTTACTAGTCATGTGTGAGTCCGGGCGGAACAAAACCTCGGGTAGATTTTACTTGCAAGCCACTGTAGTAGATTTAGATAATTGACCTCATCGAAGTTAGTACAGCGCATTGTCTCCAAGCGAGTCATTAGAGTAGCTCTGGCTGGGCTAACTTTAATTTATAATTTGACTCATGAGCTCTACAAATGTCAAACCCCACACTCGTCTTCATCTATATGAATTGGTTCTATATCTCACTGCCCGATAATTCTTGTGTAACTTCAATCGTCCATCTCTTCTCGACTCCCCCATCCTACAACGGTATCTTTTGTCTCTATGGCATTCGCACCTCTTACGCAGCCGCAAGACGGCTCCCAGACACATGGATCATGGCTCAGCCTTCCACCCGAAATGCGATTCCAAATTGTCAACTTTGTATCCCAGGACTGTCGAGATGATCGCCTTGCCATGGATACCACAGTCTGCTCTGAACGGCAATACTTTTTTGACAAACCCACTTTTCGCCATCCCCTGGTTGACAACACCGCTCCAGAAGACCTTGGTCGCATCATGAGCAGAAAGAACACTTACAGAACTAGTTATGTTCGCCATATATGGTTTCTCATCGTGTTACCAGGTTATTCTTGCCGCATGCCACAAACTCGAAAGTTGGTTTGAGATGTATCGGTATGTTCCATGCTCTAACATCTTCACTTCGTACGATGCCATGCTAATGTATCGCCTTGAATAGGAACAACAGAGTTTTCACTGCTACAATGAAGAAATTACTTGGTATACTCTCAACTTGGGTACCAAGAGACCGCTCTGGCGACTTAACACTAGCGCTAGGCATTAAGTCTTCTAGTGACTATAGACATTACTACAAAGATATCACCCTCATAATGACTACCCATTTAGAAGCTGGGATGAGCCCGACGAGCCAATCGACATGATCCTCGTACACTCGGACAAATACTATCAAGCTCGGCATGAATCTAAAACAGGGCATTATCAGTTGGCCCATTTGGCCCGGAGAGGACCGCGGGGTTTTCATCCAACCGGGAGATACCTCGGGTCCCTCTTACAATTCCAAGGATTCAAGAATAGTCATCTTCCACGAGTTGAAACCATCGACTCTATGCTCACAAGGCATCAGTTCAAGCGACAGATAGGTCCCTTGGCACTTAGCAAACTTCTCCACGAAAGCCTGGTATGTACTACCTCCTTCAGGCTGAGATATGGTGCAGGATAACCACAGAAGAAGAAGAGTAATATCTTAAAGGTATGTGAGAAGCGTGCCCAATGAAAGGCGCCTTGACCAATCATGCAATCAGACTTTGGAGAACATTTACTTCCATCCTTGCCAGAAAGTCTTCAAAATTTTCACTATTTTGCAGAAAATTTGAAAGCTAAACATTTGCCAACTCTGGCACAGGCCAAGCCTTTATCTGCCATGGAGCTATTATATACTCACGGACACCGATTCAAGGAGATTTCTGTTGTTGGGCCCTCCAGCACAGAGAATCTCCTGCAGAAATGCAACGTATTTTAGCCAATCCTTTGACCAAACAGCTATTGCCGGCGCAATGGCACAATCTTGAGAGAATCTGCTTCAGATTGGGTATACTGCATCATAACAATGACTTGCGCCTCATCAACTGCCTGCTTGTGCTGACAGCCTCGGTCGCTGAAAACCTGCTGAATCTTCACAGTTTAGAGATTTTTAACAACAGTGCTGACTCTTGCGGACGCGAATCATTCTTTGCCTCTTCCGCTACATTATTGAGGATTCAGGCGCCATATTATCATGGGAAAGTATGTGGCAACTACCCCTGGATACGAAAACCACAGAGTTCAAATTCTGTCCTCAAGTTCAGTGCGCGTGGGAAAAGGCAGCGGTCGTGCATACCGGTCGTGGCATCACTGTTCTCATAAATGATCCGAAGGAGGAAACATGGGTGCAGATTGTAGTCAGACGGCTGTATTTCGTGAAGGGTGAACCCCAGCTCGCATGGGACTTCAAGCTCGACGCTATTCATCCTTTCACGAGTAGTTTCTATATTACAGGCCCAAATTACATGCAAAGGGTCAGAATTTAAAGCCATCACCAATTCAAATTCTAGTCTAACTTGTCCTCACTTACATCTACAACGTACAACTCCGACGCTAGCGAGTAGTTGTTTCGCTGCAACTCCCTGCTGACTACAAATTCCAGTATTTGACATGTATATCGTAAGCCTTGTCTCCAGAACTTTCTTCCACACCAACTACAATAGTACATGAAGCAGCCTGCGATATTTCTTGAGATAGTAACTCGGCTGTCTCGTCTTCTAGATCGAAACGGCGTTGGCAGGACTCATCCATAACGAAATTCAAATAGAAAAGAGGGTGCGAATAGCTTCAAAACAAGGGAAGGGAGCAGGTTATTATGATGAGTTGTCGTGGGTTAGTTGTGAGTCATATATACCATGAATGTACTGGTTGCATTAGAGATTCCTCTTTCGTGCTGGTAGGTTATTTTTGCACAACATAATACGGAGACGAGGCATGTCGCGATAGATTATATATTTTACTAGTGATGATGGGCCGACAACGCATGTCCAACCCACCTAAATAGTCAAGCCACAACGCTGTTGGCCATTTATCTAGTCTTGTTGGCCATATAAATCATCCCGAAACATATGGACATACCAGTTAAAACAGGGTATGTATATGATAAGTCAACATCACACATACGGCAGGCATAGGACATGAATTGCCGCGCAGTTGGCCACAAGCTTGGCAGTTTTTTTTAGCATATGATTTATGAATCTCGATACCACAGCATAAATATAGGCTACTGATTCTACTCTTCTAATATGTGTTCTCTAGAGTTGCTTCACATCCCGTATTCCTTTCCCCGAACTATTCTGCAATGCTTTGCTTTCCTGTACCGTCAAGTCTCGTCCCATCATTTCAAGCGCAGCAGAATCCCTACCCACTATTCAGCGGACCTCTAACCGTGAAAACGATGCAGACGTAACAAAATCGGAGATGATGTTTTCATCGCCTCTCGATTCACGCCATGGAACAAATCACTGCCGTTTCTTGTTCGCAAACTCTCCCTCTCTCGCTTCAATCCTAGCCAGCCTCTCAAGCACCAACGTTCTCGCCTTCTCTTCATCGCCACCCACCCGAAGCTTTGCCTCATGTATGGCCTTTCGATACTTGCTGTTCGTGTTGTGGAATGTATCCAGCAGACCGGTCGGGCCGAAATTCTCGTTAAACGCAAAGTGGTGGAAGTCGTGTTGTAGGTTTGACGGCAGCCACGGGATATTATAACCTGAGTGCCCGGTAATGGTGCCGAACTCCAGTAGCACGAGGTTAAATACCTGCTGCGACCAGTGATGAGGCATGACGAGCGATCCGATAAAGACGGGCAGTAGGTTGTTGACTGCATGCTCCGTCATGGTGCAGTACGTCGAAGCCAGGCCAACAGGGGCGGTCATTTCATGATGTTGCTTGTGTAAGATGGGATATAGCAGTCTAGAGTGAAAGCACCGATGCATGTAGTAGAACCCCAGCTCCGTGCAGAAGGTGTCGAAGAAAACCGTAGCCAGTATGTAGAGGGGCGAGGGAACTTCTGTCAAGGGGACAGGCCGTGTCTTCTGGGCGACGTATTCAGTGAGCCATACCATGGGTAGAGCAACCAGGACCTGGTTTCGGAGTGAAACAGCAGCTATCCAAAGATACTGTTGTCCATCTACCCTGACAAAGGGCTGGGTCTTGTACTTGAACAGCCAGCCTGGCCAGCCAGTCAAGTCCGGGATGGCGAAGATAGCAGCACAGGCCCAGAAGAAGACGGATGTGATGATGAAAGTTCCCCACAGGTGCACATTGTACTCTCCGTACGTAGCGTCGAGGTACCGATAGAAGCTCTGACTAAAGGGGGACAGGTTGAAGCACATAAACGCGGAGACGAAGGCAATGGTAGTGGCCGAAGAACGCAGTTCTCCAGGTAACATAGCGGCGGTTGAGTAAAGCCAACGCTGCTTCTGGGGGATAACATTTCCCGCGAGATCGGTGGGAACAAGGGACTTAGGCGCAGGAGGCGACGCGGCGGTCCAGGCCTCCGTGGCTTCTTGTGTGAGTGTAGATGCAGAACTCATGATGATGGATATATATTGAATACGACGGAATATATATGAATGAAATGTCAAGATGATTGGTCTATCGGCAATGCCTCTCGAGCAAGGAAAAGATGCGAATGCCCACTACCTTTATACTCTAAAGAACTCTGCAATCAAACACCACCACGTCTATATCGCGCCAACTTGCGGGATCCTCTTCAAAACGGCACGGAGAGACACTTCAAGGTAGCACACTCTGAGGAATAAAGATCGAATGAGTTGCTATAAAAGAGATGGCCTGAAGCCAAGATTGCCACACCTTCAGCTCACGCATCAGCCTGGGAGTTGGAGGCGCGCGGATAATCACCCCGACCAGATTAAGCTTACTTTCACCCGATGCGCCATTGCGGCGCCAAAGCGAACGCCAGCATCAGATTTCTTACAAAGAGCCGGAATGTGGCAGTCGCCACAATCCGATATCTGAAGATCCTCTCGACAGCCACGATTCTTACATGCTTGGCGACTCATCCTGTCACGTTTCCAGCAGAGAAAGCCATGGTGATTTTTAGAATTTTTGGGGGATTTCTTTTTGTCTTGTAGATACATATGTTCTTTTCTCTCACTAATTAGCGTCATTCTCTAAACTAGACTTCAATCCGTACGCAAGAACTCAAGAAACGCAGCCAAAATAGCCTGAGGCTACATTGCCCAAATAGGCAATCCATTCGAGGCCTACTTCATATCAACCAAGAGCCAGCTTGACGCTCGACGTAATACTCCTGCTAGCGCTATAGCTGCCAAGCTATTAGTGAGCCCGCCGTAAAACACGTATCGGCGTCCATGCTACAAGTGCCGTGACGCATGCCTACGTAGGTACGGATTGCCTCCACAGTCTAGCGGAGGACCCGACGGAAGCTCTCACGACTTACTATTCAACTATGTGTAACGCTTCCGCCCTATCATGCTCCACGGCAGGTTTCTACCAGAGAATTCCGCAGATGACACTGCTCCTATCATCAAACTTTCGGGTGATTTTATCCCAGAGTTGCTAAGAGTTGCAGAGAGTTGCTCAAAGTTGCTCAGAGCAACCAAATGTTGCCGGAAACATTGCACGTCGCTTTAGAGGTATATACAACGATATGACGCATGTTGCAAGATGGAAATGAAAGACGCTATTTAGATATACATTCCGAATAATGGCACATCTCTCACTTGGCCAAGTCCATGCCTCTGAGATTCACTGCGCTCAGCACGATGGCCACAGGGTAGGCCAGCCTCCAAACCGCACAGGCGGTCACTCAGCCCCGCAATTCCCACAGACACAGAGCCCCGCGATGGCAAAATTCACACTCCACCATCACCAATTGGCCCAACCACAGCCTCATACGAGCTTGTCCACTTGCTCCCATCACGACACCACGCTTCCGACTCGCCAGCCTCGGAGCGCCCTCTTCAACCTGGATCGAGCAAAGCCGGGGGTTCTAGCTCACACTACTGCCACAGCACGAACCGACGCCTTCCAGACCCGTCAGGCCACGGCAGCACAGCCTCGTGCCCATCTCTCCCCGCCGACAACCCTCCAGCGATGCATCATACCTCATAACGCCCAACCAAGCCATGCCTCAAGACCCCTCCGCTGCTCTCAGCGCATTGTTGCGCAATGCGTCTATCCAGGACCACGACGAAATCCTCAAGGCCGCCAACGCCGCCATCAAGGCCGACAGACATAACTTTGCCGCCCACCACACCCGTGTCATCGCCCTCCTTAAGCTTGACCGCTTCGACGATGGCCTCCGCGCTATACTCGACGGCGGCATAAAAGTCGAGTCTCTCTGCGCTGTGGAGAAAGCCTACGCTCTCTACAAGCTCAATAAGCTCGATGAAGCTACCCAGGCACTCCGGGGGGTGGGACTCGAGAAACGCAGCGCAAACCACGTCGCTGCCCAAGTGGCGTACCGGCTCGAAAACTTTGACGAGGTCAACAGCATCTACAACCGCCTGCTCGAAGATGACGACGCATCAGAAGAAGAGAGCGATATCCTCATCAACATCAAGGCTGCCGCTGCCCAAGCCGAGTGGCAGGGTCGATCCCTTGCAGGCCAGCTCTCCCAGCAACCCCCCGAGACCTTTGAGCTCTGCTACAATGCCGCCTGCGCCCACATTGCCCGGGATTCTCTCGAGATTGCCGCCAGCTTTCTGCAACGAGCCGTCATGCTCTGCGATGCCTCGGAGGACCTATCAGACGAAGACAAGCAGGAGGAGATTAGGCCGATTCGTGCTCAGCAGGGATATGTGTACGCTCGCTTGGGCAAGCTGAAGGAGGCACTGGATGTCTACCAGTCCCTGGAGACCAGCGGGTGAGCGCAGACTCTCCTTTATTCCTGCCAATTTGTTTTCACACGTTCACCATGTCACAGAGAAAGCGACCCCGACTTCGTCTCAGTCGCAGAGAACAACCTCGTCACACTAGAGCCGAAGCCAAAGAACCCATTTCTCGTCCAGCGCAAAATGGCCTCGTGCGCCAAACCCGGCGCCAAGCTCTTCAAGTACCAGTCAAACCTCCTCGACCGCAACAGCCTCCTCGTCGACCTCGAGGCATGCAAGGTCGACGGTGTCCGCGAGAAGACCCACAAGATGCTCCTGCAGGCATCGCAACCGACCAACGCGCCGTCACTGACCACCGTCTCCGTCGTCAACGCCGCTGCCTCTACGCGCGGCACCACCGGGAAGGAAACCCTACGTGGGCTGGTAGAGCTGACGCACAAGCGACCAAACGACCTCGGCCCCGTTCTCACCATCATCCAGCTTCAACTTAAGCAGCGTCGTGTCGGCGCCGCCGTAGCCGTCCTCGAAGCCTTCCTGAAACGCATAGAGAAACCCGACGATGCGGAAGCCCAGGATGTGCGCTTCAGTCCTGGTCTAGTAGCGCTGACCGTGTCTTTGATGCGAGCTCAGGGCCGACAGACGGCTGCCAAAGCCGAGCTCATCAGGGCCACTAAGCACTGGCAAGCTCGCCCCGCAGGGAATGCCGTGTCTCTACTCAGAGAAGCCGGCATCGAGCTCGTTAAGTCGTCAAACACTGACGACTTGGCGCTAGCAGCGTCGGCTTTCGAGAAGCTCTTTGTCGAAGATCAGGGATCGCCCATTGCCTCTGCCGGCCTGGTCGCATCCCTCGCCGCCTCCAACGCCGCCAAAGTCCAGCAATACGTCTCCCAGCTACCCCCCGTCGATAGCCTCATCGGCGGCCTCGACATCGACGCCCTCATCCACAACGGCGTTGCCCAGCCAGCCCGCAGTGCAGCCTCTCTCGCTAGAAAGCGCTCCGCGCCAGCCGACGAAACAGCCGACAAGGCCGCGTCCAGCAAACGCCGGAGGAGAAAGCTGCCCAAGAACTACGTTGAGGGCAAGACACCCGACCCGGAGCGCTGGTTGCCCCTGCGTGACCGCTCGTCATACCGCCCTCCCAAGGGCAAGAAGGGTAAGAAGAAGGCCGGAGGAGATACAACGCAGGGCGGTATCGTCAAGGATGAGGAGACGTTGGGCCTGGTCGGCGGAGGCGGCGTAAAGGTTGAGAAGGCAGCGTCGTCAAAGAAGAAGAAGAAGGGTAAGAAGTAGAAGCTTGTCTTGGATGGTACTCTAGAGATCCATGTTGGCAGCCATAAAATGCGCAGCAAAATTCATATTCCACACCTTCAAGATGTCATGCCAACGCTAGAACCTACATGTGTCCCAATGTCCCCCCTCGTCCGACCCCAACCCCCCCGACCAATGACTGAACCAAGACAAGCGACTGTATCCCGCAATCCATAACTTTTGGGTGCTGCACTACATCGCCATCTATTTACCTCAGCAGAACGCAGTACTCAGCGCGCGGACTACTGCAATGTCTACATACTCTTATGGGAGACGGCATGCGCCCGAGGTCTGCCATCCCGCCAAATACAGCATCACGCATCAAACCAAGGAAACAAGGACGAATAACGAAAATGGCAACGTTGTTTTTTTCCCGGCTTCCCTATTAGCCGTAGTGTTTTAACCCTTTTCTGCTGCACAAAGACTGTGTGCTCTGTGCCAATCCAGCCCAACTACAAGACGCTAAATAGACATACATATCGCATCATGATAACTCTACTCCTTCCCCCCCTTGTTTCCATTTTTTACGCCTCTACCACTTGCAGTGCACGGCTTGCTAGAGATTGAAGTTCTTGCGAAGCCTCTTGCTCGTCTGTGTCTTCGTCCTCGCCACCATCGCCACCATCGTCATCCTCGCTTTCCTCCCGGTCATTTCCGTGTCCATCAGTTTTCTCGCTCCCTTCGCGCTTCTTATCTCCCACGTCCGTAGTGGCATCTTCCGTCTCCTCTGTTAGAGACTCATTGTCAGAATCACTCGACTCGTTTTTTATTGTTGGCAGGGGTGAACGCCGCTCGTCGGAAAAGCTCAAAGCAGCTTCGCTTTCACCGTCCGATGGCACGGTCAGTCTCCCACCAGCAGAGGACGCTCCTGGCTGCCTGTGCCGTTGAGGTACTTTCTATGTAGCTCTCGAAAACTTCGTGCGGTGGCAGTGCTGGCGCTTGCAATAGATCCCCTGCGATCTCCAGAGTCGTTCGATTCCGATTGCGGCGCTTCAACTGCTACATGGAAGTCTTCGTCTTTCCCAAGACTTACCACAGGAGTAAAGACCCCTGGTCATGTGGTGGAATAAGAGGATTGGTTCTGTACTGCTTGCTGCTTCGGCCATAATCTGCTGTTGCTGCTGCTTTCGGGCCCATAATCTTCTCGTCTTGTGACATGCTTTGGCAACTCAAGGTGGCGAGGTTGAATGACAGACGCCTTTTTACCATGCACCACAAAGCTGCCCGTGCCTCGGGCAAGCATGCTGGTCCGAGGGGTCTCTTCAGATACCCGTGCTCCGGAGATTTCCTTGCCTTTTCTGCTTCTATGATGAGAACGGTGGCCAGCACTCTCCCTAAGTGTGCGTTGCAGACTCCGGCGAATTTTGTTTCTCTCCAGCCTGTCACCATCCGTCAATGGGGGTTGGTCTACGCCATCACCCGTTGAAGATATCGTGGCTTTGTCGGATGGATCCCGACTTGACCTACTCTCCAAAAGACCCGCCTGTCTCAAGAAGTCACGCTCACCAGCATCGATATCATCTTGATCCCGTGGGCGCGGCGATGACGCACTACCTTCCCCTTCGCGAGACTCAGTCTTCCTTGGAAGAACCGTGGAAGCAGGCGACCGTACGGGTGAGGTGGAGACGCTCGAGACCGACTCGCGCCTCCCATTGACGACTTGAGTCTCCTGATGCGAGGCAACTGATTCGCGACGTGACTCGGGTACGCTTTGTGGGGGGGTCTCAAATTCTTGATTAGATGACGATTCTACATCGGTTGTAGAATTGTCTTGACTCATTTTACGAGTTAACGGAGACGCCATTGGACTTCCAGGGCCCTTCTCTACACCAAATTGTTGACTGGTTTTGGGCTCAATGTGAGCGACCGTTGCCCGAGGCGTCGGAGAGGAGGTCATATTAGAGGTTGACGTTTGCTTCTTTGGTGTGCACAAAGGATCTGCCGGTCCGTCTTCCGCAAGGTCTTGCGCCAGGATGTCGCGGTGGCATCTCTCCTTCCACATTTCCATACGAGTCCACTTCAGCTGCGCCGACATCCGCGCTGCTGCCAAGAGTATTTGTTCTCTGCTTCTTGGCTGAATTGGCGCCAGAATCTGCAGGTGGCGGGCATTTCGGAGCTGCCCGTCGAGCTGCTTTTGTGTTTCCTCGAGCTTCCTATCGGCTTCCGCTAGCTTTTGGTGCATGATGTCTCGCCTGGCCGTTTGTATGTCTTCTGCCATCTTATGGTCAATTTTGCCACGCACAATCGACACCGGGCCCGATGGAGTCTGAACAAGCTGAGTCACGTCGGAACTATCCAACCGCCTGATGCCTCGCCGACCCTGGCCGTCATAATTTCCTCCCACCACGCCACGCATTTTCACCCCAGACGGTCCGGAAGGCAGCAGCATAATTGAGCTTGGCGATCCAATCATTGCGCTCGTCCTCATTGTCGGCCAAGAGAATTTCGTCTAGTCCGTGTTGGCGCACATAGACAAAGGAATTCTTATGCTTCTTGTAAGTGGTATCGAGGAGAGCCACGGCCCCATGCGTCGACATCAAGGCGTCGGGTTTGAACTCCTGCAGTGGAGGCTTGAAGATGATGGGTATCCCGTCATTTCCAGTCTTGATGTGATTTTCATACTGGTGCATCAGATTCTTCACCCAGCTCGTGTTGCGGAAGAAGTACAACTGAGCACCAGTGAGAATGGCACCCCATTCGTGCCACGGCGAACGTGTCTTCCTCTTCTTGGCCTCTTTCCTCCACAGCAAACCAACCTTGGTGATTTTGATGTCAACAATGCCAGGGTGTGCGTCCTCAGGGTTCGTCTGCGTCTTCTCTGACATGAAGGCATCTGGTCGAGACCTAGCCGACACGATCTGAAGAACACCAGTCCTGAAAAATGTCTTTTGCAGTTCTTTCATGTTGAAAGATGTAACTGAGCCCATGTAATCGTAGTGATCCTCCACCTCCATAGCGTCCTTGAGGTTCGGCCTCAGAGCGTCGAGATTTGAATCAAGAATTAGGGTGTAAGGATCGATAGGCTCCTTTGTAGCTCGCTTAGCAGGGTCGCCTGATGCAGTAGTTATAAGCTGCCGTCGCTTGGGTTTGCTTCCAGTTAGAATCTGACTACCCAGTTCGAGGTCATCTTCAACATGTATAAAGGGGGTGTAGGAGATGTTGTCGTAAAAGCATCCGAGAATATCGTCGCTGATGCCTTCCCCATGCGTATTCTTCAAATAATCCGCCTTTTGCATTTTGTGCTTGTTGTTCTTATTGAAGACATCAGTGTGCAGGATTAGAATCGAGAATGCTATGAAGTACGCTTGATCAGGAGAGTAGTAGATTCCCGGATTGCACTCGTGGTAACGATTGGCAAAGGCTTGCAGACATCTGTCGATCTGCTGAGTCTCTTTGGGGAGTTCGGCTTCCATTAGGAGCTTGCGAATGGCCATATCCATCGGGTCACCAAAGAAGCTGAAGCTTCGCATGTAGCTTCTCAAGACGGCGGCAGAGAACGGGTCTGTGCCTTTTGATAGAGAAGCTGCGATGACGCCTCGATTCAAAATCTCCTCCAGTCTCGCCAAATACTTCGCAGGGGACTCATCGTCCAGTCTGTCCGGTAGAATAAAGGACCCACTTCTTGGTAGATGCAATGAGTTACTCTTGGAGGTGATGGAGCCTGGAGTTACTGGTGTTACAGAGCCTTGGCGGCTAAGATCAGAGTTCTGGCGCAGCCGGCTCAGGCCCAAAAGGTCCCCAAAACTCTTGCGACCAGTAGATGAGGATGTTCGTGTGTTTGGTGGTCGTAGATGTTCGTCAGTAGAGTCTCGGTTCATCGAACTCATCGTCGAAGACCTGCCGCGTAAGAGGTTCGCTCTGGTTGGCGAGGAGTGACCAGAACGAGAGTCTCCTGGGACATTGAACGCGGTTACGAGAGGCGGCTGAGAAGATGCTGCACTGCTGCGGGGCGTGCCTGGGCTTTGGGCGGTAGCGGGACGTTGGCTGGTGGTGACGTGGAGAGAGGTGGAGGAAGATGCTTCAGGTGACGGCCTGTTCTTCTGGGGAAGATGGGTGAGAGGAAATAGAGGTTCAGGGGTCTTCTTTCCTCTCCTCAAGGTGAAAAAGGGCCCGCCGCTTTTCTTGGGCGTAGTGTTGGGGCTTGACTGTGAGATGCGGTCTATCGAGCTTGCATCTGACCGCGACGACTCCGACTGCCGCTGGGCCGCAGTTGTTAGCGCCATGCCATTGGACGGCGTCGTACCTTGCCTCGAGGGCCTCGAAGGGTATGATCCATCCAATGTTGCCATCGACGGCCGGCCCACTTCGTCCGTGAATGACCTGCGCGTCCTTCGCGCCTGAGTATGGCTCGTTCCGTCCTCGGTTCTCGAAGTATCGGTAGAGAGGCGAAGTTTCGCACCAAGATTTAGGCGTGACGCGGATTTTTTGGGTCCAGCGAACTCGACGGTGGGGGCGGTGGTGATGATGGCAGGCGCTGTCAAGGAAGAGGTAAGTTAAGAAACTCGCAGAAGAGGCGGAGAAGGAGTAGGACTTGGGGGGGGGAATAGTTACGTCGCGGGATCGGCGGCGCCTCCTCGGCCTGCTGCTTCGCTCGCAGAGACAGCTGAGAGTCTGAAGCATTCCGAAACCTCAAGATCGAGAATCGGCGATGCTTGTTTGTCTGCCGCTGGACAGCGGGCGCTTCGGGAGAGCCTGAGCTGCCGACGGCCGACTCGTGAGACCGCCGTGACGTGTGAGATTCGTGAGACTCGTGAGACTCGCGGGCTGGACGAGACTGGTTGGTCTGCGGTCGTGATAGAGGCACATCGGTAGCATCGGACGATTGGGCCGGTTCGGGTTGCATAGGAAGGGGAGGAGCGTCCTCAGGGACGGCTGATGGCGCAAAAACGGTGTGGCGTCGCATATCATTTTCGCTGGCCATGTTGCCGCGGCGGCGTAGGAAAGGCATGACGACGACCGACTATCATGTTACGGGGGCGGCGCCAGGCCGTCCGTCGGCCTCGTCGTCTGTCCCGTCAAGGATGCAATGCCGTGCAGAGCAGCGGACCTAACAGAGATGGCCGGACGTGGCTCCGCAGAGCATTGAGTCAAACGGGGAGCCGCAGAGCTCCGTCGAAGAGCCTAATGCGAGGGGGGAGGGTGAGTCGATGCAGATGAGGCTGTTGCGGATCCAACGGTTGGTACAGAGTCGATAAAGGTCGTGCTACTTTTGGAGGTTGACTTGGGGCTCAACAGCTTGTCCAGGCGTCTCCAGGCGCCCAGGGGGCGAGGCAAAGTGGGACGCTGCTTAAAGTGGTGGCAGGTATGGCAGGGGACACACGTAATCGATTGCTTCACCACCAACGGGCCACAGGTGTGAATCGCACACCGAATACCTGGTAATTACCTGCTGTCACTGTTTCCATTGTGGGGGTTCAACGGTCATGGTGAGCCCATCGATGCAGCTGAGCATCGTACGGAACGCTTTTTATTGCATTTTTATTTTCATGTTTTCATTTTATTTTACATTATTATTATTTTGTACTTTTTCTCGGGTACCAATGAAGCCAAGACTCCGAAAAACACTCACTTTGAATCATGCATCCCTCCGTCCCAGCGCGTCAGCCGCGCTGGGGAATGGCCCCGAGAAGCAGCACAGCCTGCTGCACCAGTGGAATGCGCCACAGGACAAGCAACGGACCACCAGACAACTGGGGCACACGGGTCCAGATTACAGTGCATTAGCTACTGGCCAGAGCGCTGAAGGGATGGCCCAAAACAGGGGGGCCGTCGCGTGGAAAGTGTCAGCTCAGCTGAAACCGAGATGTACTGACTTGGAGGCAAAGTAAAGACGGCAGCACCAGCATGCCGATTTAGACAGTAGAGTCGTCTGCTTCTTATCTCCCCCAGTGGGCAGGTACGAGGCACCCCCATCACGCAGCATTAATTTGGGCCGTCTTCTAGAACACTGCACCAATCGGGAGGTTCCATCCCGCTGGGACAAGGCTGGCACAGTGTGCCACTGCCAAAGCGGCGTTTCTTGCCAGTGGTGCAGGGCGCACGTGACACCTGAGTCTGTACTGTGTAGATCCTCAGCTGGCGGACTTTGGAGACGGAGAGATCCTCCTCTCCACCTGCCCATAAACTCCGGACGGTGCATACGCAGGACATCTTTGCTCAACGGACCGATGGACGCGTACGCATCCATTAGCAGCAGGCCTCACAGCAGGAACCGTCGTATGAAGCTACAAGTCCAGTGCATATTAACTATGCAATTAGTAAGATATACTACCCGAAGTTG
Source organism: Calcarisporium arbuscula (assembly GCA_009828645.1). Lineage (NCBI taxonomy): Eukaryota > Fungi > Ascomycota > Sordariomycetes > Hypocreales > Calcarisporiaceae > Calcarisporium > Calcarisporium arbuscula. Next base: position 250,847 of record WBSA01000016.1, read on the forward strand.
CCAAGGAGTAACAAATGTCGAGAGTGCATGGTGGACATTGCACAGGATACACCCTCAAATTTAGAACAGGATGACTCTACGAACAGAAAACGCTAGCATCTGGGAGCGAAAGCCGCACTCGACATCGCCACTTGCCCCGACAAAAACAATACGAGCAAGACACCAATCCAAATATCCAATCCCCAATGTCAAGTCATAAAGACCGCCTCTAACTGATGGACACAAGCCTACTGCAAATTCTGTAGCTTAAAGGTCGTCTGGTCCGTAGACCCAGTCCGTACCTGCAGGTAACGTGCAGCAATGGAGCCTCCAGCCGAAAAGAGAGAGTGAAGCCTAAAACGGACTGCCAATAAAGACGGCGGAGCAGAAGATGCTCCAAAATATCATGGGTCTCGCGATGGGCCGGCCGCTCCAGACATTACCAATAACAACAGGGGCAGCTTTCCGTCCGTGCTCGGAATCTCCTGGCCAGTCATGCCGCTCTTATGACAGAACAGTGCTAAAGAAATTCGCCGCCATCAGGATCTGCCGTGTAACAGGCACTGGCCTCTAGCTATGTCTTCTGCGCAAGAGAACGCCCAAGAACTCGGGGGTGAAGCAGTTGAAGCCTGCGACGTTGACAAGGCCGAGGGCAATACAGCCTCTATCTGCACAGCCGAAATCGTCGTACCACATTCCCGGTATGATGAGGCCAAGGCACTACTCTAGCCTGCTGAAACTTTGCTTGATATGACGGCAGCGGCATATCGGCATAAACTAAGATGCTAGGCTATGCGGGCGTCATGTGTTGACAGCATCGGGCATCGCCGCTTGTTCAAAGTGTCATCAATCGTAGAGTCTTCTTGCCCCTAGTTATCTGTCACTAAAGGTAGGAGGTTGATCCAGACCCATAAAAGGACAAGACATGCTTGACGCAGGAGTTCGGGGGTGGATAGGATGGCACGTCGCAGACGGCGACAGCGGGCGCTACTAAGCGGGCGAATAGAAGACCCAGCACGAGCATGGTCTTGATGTCACACAATGTGAATAGCCATATTGATCAGATGCAGTGTCGCGCTCGGCTCAAGAAGTGAGAATGATAGATGCGGATACAAGTGCATTTTGGCTGTTGGAGACGGTATAAAAGACACACCTTGGTCCCATTCGACATTGTCCGCTGAGTGTGGAATAAGTCATAGCTTCTGACTCAAACTGGCAGATGCTTCAGCACGCTATAGGGTTCGTATTGAATCTAAAGATAAAAATAAAAGAAGGAAAGAAAAGAAAAGAAACCGCCAAGCCATCTGCAATAGCATGGTAAAAAAAAAAAAAACTCTTCAGCGAAGGGACTGTAACCGGGGCGGTTGTGCGGAACGAGATCCTCCCTCATCCTACCAGCCATGGCTGTCTCAAAGCGCCCCATGTAAACGCAGGCCGGGTAACTAGCTAAACTGTTCCGCCGACTGTCCAGGGGGTCGAGTTGAGTGCTCCAGTTCGAATAGTTATGCAGCAGTATCATTACACGAAGGGTTTGGAGGCGGGCTTATACTTACACATTCATCGCATCTCATATAAATAGTACATAGCCAGACACTTACCAAAACATCCAATTGCATTTTGTCGCACTTTGCATAGAAGTGGTAAGTGAAAGGCGGCTTAATACATGCCTTTAGTCAGTGGTGTCTTGTATGGTGTCCAAGACGTCTCGGTGTAGGTTTACAACACCCATCCTCACCTTTGTCACCGAAGCCAGTCCAATTTAGTACCATGTCATTCGAGGCCACCATGGATCAACTCAACAAGGATTTTGGGCCGGCAATTCCGGGAAGGATGCCAGACAACTGACGGCCATTGATGCAAAATCAACAGCAGCTGCTGCCAGTTGGTGCCAGGATCCAATGGGCGAATTTCTTCGCATGTGTGGGGCGTCGCCGGCCGGTGCACCAATTGCACATTCTCCGCGTTTTGCTCTACATCAACAAAGTCCAGCCGGACCATTCCTTACGTCGCGTCGCGGTGGTGTTAAATGGCCATTGCACAATTGTGTCCAGGCTGCCGTAATGTCCATGTGTGCGTGCGGTGTTAGGCGTCTGCCACTTGTGCATTCGTACCCGCTTCTTCTCACTTCTCTTCTCCGCCCTCTCCTGTCGCAGACAACGTGCTCGACCTTGAATGCATGACGCCTTCTCGACGTTTATTAGAAACCGATGCGCCAAGTTGCCACGCCACGTCACAGCCAAAGGGGGGTTCGCAACAAGGGTTGCTAGTCGCAGACGTGCAGTGGGTGCGTGGCAGCGTGGTTGTCAGCAAATGCCACGCTATACCCACACACCGGTAGAGGGTCTCATCCCCGGCCCTCAGGGCTTGTTTGGTTTTTAAGCGACCCTGGTTGGTCTGGCCAAGCTGGTCGGCCGAGCCGGCGAGTGCCACAACGTAACCCCGTGTGTTCTGCATGCTCACTCATGCCAAGCACCCGTCAGGTCTCGTTCGAGCAGCTTGCATGCAATGCATTTCAGACAGCGGGTCGCCGTTGCACAACCGTTTGACTATTTACTCATGCTTTGCCGCATGTTGCGCCCGTGGTAGCTGGACTGATTCTTCAAAAAGCGCCAATCCCAGGGCGATTCGACTTCCGCCTCTGCAGAGGATTCGCCGTCATTCCCATTGGATGGCTGCTGGCTCCCGACCATGTCCGACTTGTCCGACTTGTCCGCAATCATGAACCACACTGGTGTCCGTACCGTGGTGGTGCCCCAAGCCGCCGGCGTTGAGCACAGCTTCGTCGCCAGGCATCATCTGGCGACGCAGATGGTCACCGCTCTGCTGGTTGCTTTTGCGCTCCATCACTTCGTCTTTCGCAAGGGCGAGTGGCATCTCAAGGCGCCTGCGATCCTTGAGGCCTGGGTGTTGTCGTACCCCATCCTCTACTCGGTCGAGCTAATCTGGGGCGCAAAGAACCTTGTTGGCAGTGCCACCAACACCATGCTGACCATGGCATGCTTCACAGTTGCACTCCTGTGCAGCATCGCCGCGTATCGCCTCGCTTTCCATCAACTGACCAGCTTCCCCGGACCCAAGCTGGCTGCAGTGTCAAAGCTGTGGCACTCTTACCAGTGCTTGGGCGCGAAAAACCACCGCCTTCTGGCTGACCTCAACCGACAGTATGGAGACTATGTTCGCACAGGTTCGCCACGCCCCCCTTTCTGTTGATGTTGCAGCAACGAAACCAACTGTGTGAAATCAAGGTCCCAACGAGATTACCATCTTCAACCCAGACGCCCTGATCAAGCTCGATGGCCCGGGCAACAAGACAACGAAGTCCACCTGGTACGATTTCATGTTGCCCGAGATGGGCGTCACCACCATTCGCGATAAGGCCCTGCACGATGAGCGCCGCAAGATCTGGACGCAGGCCTTCTCTGGCAAAGGTGATTATTTCGCTCCGAGCCTTCCTTGAGTGATAGTATACGCCGGCTCACACAGAGACATAGCGCTGCCGGTTTACGAGTACCAGATGGCAGAGCATGCAGAGGAATTGGAGAAACTGATCCGGGTCGCCGCTGAAGCTGGAAAGCCGCTCTCCTTTACCTCCCTGGCGTATTGGTTCTCCTTTGACGTTATGGGGATGTTTGTGCTGTCCGAATCGTTCAACATGATCAGCAACGAAGACTGGCATTTTGCCGTCGGCAACCTACGCCGTGCCATGAAAATTCTCGGACCGCTGTCGCCGGTGCCTTGGCTGGCTCAGATTGGCTTCAAGTACCTCAAGGGGTATTGGATCGTCAAGGACTGGCACTCTATGATAGGATGGTGCAGGGAGCGCATGCAGCAGCATACCAAGGTGAGCCACAGCAACATCGCAAGCGAGCTGGGCAGAGTGGGCTGCTAACCCGACAACATCACCAGTGCAACAACGAGGGCACGAACGTGGCGTCATATTTGATTGCCGACGCAGTCAGGAGAGACTCGGTTGAGCGCGATCATCATTTGCTCACTGGCGAAGCAGTTGTCGCAATTGTCGCAGGCAGGTAAGGAGTTTATCGACTCACGGATCAGTTAGCACACGACTAATCTGCGACCCGCAGCGACACTGTGGCCCCGACCTTGATAATGCTGTTCTACGAGCTCGCTTCACACCCAGACCAGGCGGACAGGCTCTATGAGGAGCTACAGGGTGTCGATGTCACAGACCGTAAGGCATTGGAGGAGTTGCCGCACCTGAACGGCTTGATTACCGAAACGCTTCGCCTTCATCCTGCGGTGCCAACCGGCGGCAACAGGGATACGCCGCCAGAGGGCATGATGATTGGTGGCCGCTATATCCCTGGCAACACCACCATTGTGGCACCACGGTATAGCATCTTCAGGTGTAAGTGCCCAAGCCCTCCAGCTCGAGGCGGCTATTCCACTGCTTGAAGCGAATGCACTAATCCTCTCTTTCGGCTAGCCGCGGAGTGTTATGAGGAACCCAAAAAGTTCGTCCCAGAGCGCTGGTACAGTCGACCCGAGATGGTCAAGGATAGCCGGTCGTTTCGACCCTTTGCCCAGGGTAAGCACTGGGCCAAGATACACACCGCCCTCACTCAGCCCCGCTCGCCTTGCACATTCGTAGACACCCTTGCTAACCATGACTCCCATGTCGATTAATATAGGCCGCTATACATGCGTTGGCAAGAGCTTGGCACTGTCAGAGTTGCGCGTCGTAGCAGCGCTGCTGGTGTCCAAATATCACATTCACTTCCCCCCTGGGAACCACGGGGCACAGGTGGAAAACGACCTGAAGGACCAGTTTACAGCCGCGCCAGGACAGCTCGACTTGGTGTTTACTCTGCGCAAATGATTAGCGTTAGCAGGGAGGATGCAGCGAAAGGAATGTACAAGATGTATGAAGATTGTCACGGGAAACCGATATTTGTCACGAAGAATGAATGATAGCTTGTCACTTACTGAATTGAGTTGTTAGAAATCGAGTTTTTGCAGGTGCGAGAAATGTCTTGTACACACATTCCTGAGTGGCGACAAGGACATGTCGGCTAGCTGGGCCATGGCTTGATGAATATGATGATGACCCAGAAACAAATCATTCGCAGGGCTTGTAGATGGCCCTTCATGGTGCAGCAAAAGGAGTCACGTGAAAAGTAACAACCATATCGTCAGGGGCCCAAAAAGGGAGTGGACACCTAGGCATCCCAGGCGTCCCACGCACCTACATGACGCAAGGAAGAAACCCCCTACCGGTCCAAACACGGGTTCATCACCCTCTCATCAACAGCCTTCAACTTAGCCACAGTTTTGTTGGCTTAAACGGGCTTTTCCAGTTCCAAAACCGTGCTGCAGTGCAACTCTGCCTGTGTGTGGCCATATCGAGATACTGAAAGAGGGATTAACCTTGGATCGACGATTGCCTCAAACCAGTCCGTGCCACCGCGTCCACTCCACAAGCGCCACCGACTTTGCCCTTGTCGAAACGCCCCCGACGCCCGTGCGAAACGCCCGCTCTTGACCAGGTCGGGATTTGCCATGATGATGATTCCAAAGATGTTGTTCACTCTGTACGTCGTGTTATTCTAACCGTCGTTCGGCTCTTGTCCATCTTCACACCTCAGCCTCCTATTGCTGCAATAGCAGGGCTGGAAATAAGTCGAAAACGGGTTTTGCTGCAGAATCCACAGGCATGGTTCAGCATATTTGGAGGGATGCATCCGAGTGTGCGCAAATTGATGGACTTTACTCGTCGGTTGAACAACACCCGTAGGTAGGCGAGCCTATAAGATTTAAATGTCCAGCTACCTCAACCGTCCAGCCATTGTGAACAGTCACAATGGCATTGTTCAGCAGTTCGGTGCAATGCTCATCCTAGAGACACAGTCTCGTTTCGCCATGCCCAAACGACAGAAAGGCCAGGTGTTCAATCAGTGCTGCAAAACAAGCTCCGTTCTTGATGAAGAAGTCCGTTAATTCCGATCTGCCCAGCATGGCCGAACTTTCGAATAAATGCTCCCTTTCATGTGTGCCAATGACCGGACGACCTGTATCAGCCACGCTGTGACTGGCCCGGACTATATACATATTTGGAGCCATTTATTGCTAGGAACGGGCATGTTGCGTTCATCGTCCGTCGCAAAGAAGGCCCAGTGTGCCGGAGTTGACGCTCACCGGCAGAGCACAAGGGAGGAATATAAGTCAGTATCCGGTCCAAGGTTTTCGTTTGCACATTGCTCAGTGTCGCTGGTATCATGAGCAGTGGGTCAGGTGACGGCACGCTCGTGGGCTAGGTGCAGAGAGCTTTTCACCAACCCCTGGGTCATAGCGGTCCCTTTATCGGCGCAAAAGAGACGACCACATACAAGCTCCTACAGCATGCTCGGAATCCGGGAGATTGGGTCTGTCGGGTAAGTCCCCCGTCCACAATGCAGATGCAGCACGCTTGATATTCTGCTTTCATGTCTGGTAAGATCACGACAGCCTAGCCAAAATGGGCTGATCGAATGCAGTATATGATGTTAACACCATCCATGCCCAAGCTACCCTTCGTTTATCACGCAGAATACCCGGTCTCTTCGGCCAGAGAATGATGTCGGCAAGGCTAGATTCGTGCGGGTGCGTAGCGTACATGGCGCCTGGGAAAGCTAGTGGTTTCCACATACCATGAGTATGGTGAGTTTTCAAGTACCAATGATAAACATGTAATGGCGATGGTGAGAAGAAGAGGAGGGGGAAGAGAGAAAGAGAAAAGAAGTGCCAGTGAGGAGTGAGGAGTGATGTGACTGTGACGAGAGTGGATACCTGACCGTTGGATCTAGGTCCAGCGCCAAGGGGAAAAGTCTCAGTTGGATGGCAGGGCTGCACGATTAGGCCAATAATTGCAGGAGTTGGGGGCTAGGGCTTTTAGCCTTCCAATAACCCATGAATTGTTTGCTCTGTGGCAAACACGCGAATGTCGTTGAGCGGTGGGAACGGGGTGCCTGACCCTATGGCGTCAGCGACGTCCAGAATGAAACAGTAGGACTTGGGCGAGTCAATGCGAGCAGCATAACAAACTCCCCTGACTCCGTTTACACCCACAATGAGATGCAAAATACCAAGACCTTTAACGTAAAAGACATACGCCATTTTTATAATGCCATTGTAGCTGGACGGTTTCTGGACCTGGCTCATCGTAATTATGTACTCGATTTCTCCGTGGGTTCAACTCCTTTGGGGCGATCCGTCATAGCCGTGTACATTATGCAGATACTCGTCTTGCTAGACCCCTAATTCTTCGCCGCCCTGCGAATATTACCCTGATAGTCGTATAAGTGAATAAGTGGTTGAAGGCATCCAAACAGTGCTGCCACGCGCAATTCATACAGTACAGTGTTCAATTCAATGCCAGGCAGCTGCAATTGGCCTCAAGCACCGAGCAAGAGAGACTAGTCCGCTTACAGCCCCGCGGGAGGCCGCATGTCTCGACTTCCCAACGCTCCATCATACATACCTCATCCGACCCCAGCATCATCAGGCGACGACCATCTCGAAGCCATCACTCACCTCCTGCAGCGCCTAGATCACAACGCCTGTGGCTCCTCGCCTGGCCAGCCAGCCCACCGCGCCCAGCATGAGGCTACCAGTCACCCACTTCGCCGCCTCGCTGCTGCTGATTCAATCAGCCCAAGCAGCGGGCGTCGGATCACAGCATACACCCCACGGACACGTCCCCTCGGGCTCATCACCCTCCCACAACGGCGCCTCTCCTCGCCTGTTCCCCCTCCTGGCGAAGCTGCGCGATGCCACCATCGAGATCTTCTTCGGACGACACCCCACCAAAGCCGCCGCCCAAAAAAACCCCAAATCCAAAGACGCCCGGAAACAGTACACCAACGAGCTCGTCCTGCGCTTCAACGTCAGCACATCCGATGAGGAGGCCGCCCTCTCCGAAGCAGCTGCCCGATTATTCCTCGATATCTGGGCGTTTACCGATGAGTTTGTCGACATCCGCCTCCACGTCGATGACGTCGCGCCACTTCTTAGCCTATTGCCAAAGTCCCTCCAGTCGGCCCAGTCGACGCTGATCCCAGATCTAGCGGCGGCTGTCTATCAATCACTGCCGTCTCACAGTAGCCGGACGGCAACAGAGCCAGATGCGGCAGATTGGGTGCTTCCTCAGACGGATGGCGCTGGCGACAACCTGTTCTTCCAAGACTACCAACCTCTTCCCGTCATCATCCGCTGGATGCAGCTCCTCGAGGCCATGTTCCCGTCATACGTCAAATACACGGTCGTGGGCGCGTCGTTTGAAGGAAGAGAGATACCAGCGCTGCGTGTCGGCGTTCCAGGACTGGCAGACCCGGATGCGCCTCGAAAGACGATTGTAATAACCGGCGGGCTCCACGCACGCGAATGGATCTCGACGAGCACTGTCAACTACCTTGCGTGGGCCTTTATCACCTCGTTCGGGAAAGAGCCCATGATCACCAAGTTCCTGGACGAATACAACGTCATCTTTATTCCGGCGGTCAACCCGGACGGCATCGAGCACACATGGAACGTAGATCGCCTCTGGCGCAAGACAAGACAGCCGACTCGCCTCCGCTTCTGCCGAGGCGTTGATCTTGACCACGCATTCGGGCACGGGTGGGGCAGCTCCGCGATGCAGCACGATCCCTGCTCGGAGAGCTACGGCGGGGAGGAGGCGTTCGAGGCGGTGGAAGCGCAGCAATTGGCGTCATGGGCGCACAACCAGACCTTGAACAACAACGTGCGGTTCGTGGGACTCATCGACCTTCATTCCTACTCTCAGCAGGTCCTCTTCCCGTACACGTACTCGTGCGCAGTTGAGCCGCCGAACCTGGAGAACCTGGAGGAGCTCGCGGCGGGAATCTCCAAGGCGATTCGCATAGCCAACGGGCAGTCATACTCGGTGACGTCGGCGTGCGCGGGCGCCGTGACGGTAGACGGCGTGACCAGGGAAGAGGCGTGGCCGCGCATCGAGTCGGGTGGTGGATCCGCCATCGACTGGTTCTACCACGAGATGCGCGCACACTTTAGCTACCAGGTCAAGCTCCGCGATACGGGCAGCTACGGATTCCTGCTGCCGAAGGAGCACATCATTCCGACGGGCGAGGAGCTATTCAATGCGATGAAGTACTATGGCGATTACCTCTTGGGGAATAACGGGATCGAGGGCGTGTCGATGAGCGATGAGGAGGAGGTCACGGAGGGGTTCGACATTGAGGACGACGACGACGACATGGCAATGAGCCAGGAACTCCGCCGCCGGAAACTTCGCCGGTGAGGATGACGAAGCATAGGAAATCGAGACGGAACAAAAAAAAAGGACACGGTTGGGAGGCTTGTTTTGGGAAGCGTTTAATACGGTTTGGACAAGGGCCGGCAAGGCCAAGGGCGTTTGTTGAATTATCTTGTACGAGACATGTGGACAAGCGAAGTATAGTAATATCCGATTGAACAATATATCATGGTACGAAGCGGAGGACAACTGCGTCTCTCTATCCACATGAGCCCCCATCCACTGCTCAGTATACACAGTCCTCGTCCGACTTATTTGCCGAGGATAAACATTGCCGACGTCCAGGCGGCCAGGACCTTGAGGGAGGCATCGGCGAGGGCAGCAGGGAAGGCACCACTGGCGGCAAGTCAGCATCACGATCAAAGAGTCCGAGGCGACAACTCAGCCTGCGAACAACGTACCCGCGTCGTCCCTTGGGTCCAGCGGCGCTGGTGTACCCGAAGAGGTAGAAGACTCGCCCGACAACCCAGAGGCCACCGAAGGCGGCGGCGGCAACGGGCTGGCGCAGGCCGGCGATGAGGAGGGAGCCGACGAAGGGGGTGAGGCTCTCGGTGTAGTTGGCGTGTGCGCGCTGGGCTAGGAGGCGGGAAGTCAGCAGCTGGACGGCAGAGAAGAAGGGGATGACGGGGGCGTCGGCCGCCCCCAGGGGAGAGGAGGCATACCGCAGTTGAACCGGTAGGCCTTGGGGTCCTTGGCGGCGAGCTCGTCCGAGGCAAAGGTGGTCGGATAGGCGATGCCGCTGGCCTTGCGGAACTTGCCAGCGCGGAGGGAGTGGAGAGTGCTGAGAAAGAAGCTGGAGGTTGCGACGGCGAGGACGAGGCTGCGTCTGTCAGCTGCGAACGATGGCGACGCCGTCCATGGCGTAGACGACGGGGTGTCGTTGAGGAGACCTACGGGTAGTGTTCGGGGAGCTCCAGGATGAAGGACATGGCGACGGCGGCGGAGGGGTCAATTAGGATGGTCGATGATGGTCTGAGGGAATCGAGGCGGGTGGATTACTATGCAGGAGGCAATGGGCAGATCGCAGATGGGCGGGACGAGACGAGGGCCCGGGCAGAGGACACGACGTGGTATTTATTGCAACCCGGCGATGCAAGGCCTGGCGATCATCGACGAGCCACAGGGAGGGATGGGCCCAGTCAACCCCTGTAATTAGCGGAACGTAGCGCCGTGGGGTTCTGCGCGCCGCCGTGGGGCCAGGCCAGGCAGAGGAGGGCTGCAAGCCTCGCTGGGCCAGGAGAAGAGTGCCGTGGCCGGAGAACAGCCACCTGGCTCGAGAAGACGCGCAACAGCAGGGCCGAGAGCAGGATGAATGATGGCGGCTAGGAGGCCAGAGATTGGTGGGTGAAACTCCGCAGTCCGCTGGGTCGGTGTCTGGCCTCGTTTGTCCAGCCTGACGCTGCCATTCGCGCGTGTTCCGCTGTGCTCTACTCTGCATACGGCGCAGGGCGCAGGGATGCATCTAGCTGGGATGCGGCGGCGAGTCCATCACGTCGAGGCGACCTCTTGAACGGCAGCCGTACGTACGTGTGCTCTGCAGCCTTGGCCAGCGAGCCCGTCATGACGGCGGCGCAACCGACCAGCCAGCAGCACCGCGCGTCGACGTGTCGCATTCAGCGCCACTCGTGCGCCAGGCAGAAGGACTCGCACGACTGCACGGACTCAGTCGGCCGTGGAGCGGTATGCCGTTCCATGCGACTGACCGATGCGCATCTGAATGTGCGGCGGGTGATGGATGCACTTGCTCAGTGATTTGGCGGCATCATCAAGCGGGTGTTGCGCGGCGTATCCATGTAGTTAGTTGCTGGCGTCTGGCCACGGAGTCGCAAGTACAGAGTAATGAATGGGTATTGTAGCTACACGGCCGTCTACTTCGCCTATTGACCATTTGCATATATATTGGCTTTTTTTTCCCCTCCATCTCCTTTATCTAGTCGTCTCCTATGGGGAAAAAAGAGAACTAGAAGAAATAGAGAATGAGTGAGCGTCCCTGGCCACAAAACTCCCTTCCATTGTGCGTCCGCAGCGCCGTCTCCCACGCGTCGAGCGCATCCAGACGGAGTTGCCACGCACGACGCAGCCAATTCCGGCCCTTCAACGCAGATACGCCAGGCCCAATCCATCCGGATCTCGCCGGGCAATAAGTCCATCCGACGGCCAGCAGGCGACGCAGCGACGATCCGCTCGCCCCCCCTGCAAAGTCGGCGTGGACGCTCGTCCGATGCGCGACTCGATCAGCGCCCCCGACGGGTTTCCACGGCGTCAGCCACGGGAGATGCTAGCGCCTCTTACCAACTCGCATGCGCTGAATTGTCATCAATGCTGCTGGCGCCTGCAGCCTTTGTAATCATGACCTGGCGCTGCTGTCCCGTTCCTGCAGCCGGCCAGCTAGCCAGCCAGCCATCCATGCTGCGTCTTGGAATCCCGTCCAGTCTTGTATTCCTCCCACGTGGGACGCAGCCAAAGTCCGCGGCCAACACCCATGTCGCCTCGCACGGCTTTGGAAGCGAAAAAGAAATAAATGAATAAAACATCTTCGCAACTCCGCACTGCAGTGCGGCCTGCCTCATGTGGGCCGGCTGATCGGGTAGAGGCGCATACTCATTCCACGGCTCGGCAATCGGCGTCGTCAGGGTGCGAACTCCGTACTGGCAGACTTGGTGCGGATACAGGCGGCAGTGGTGATGTAGCCTTGCCAGCTTCATATGCCATCAGGGCATTTGCGTCATCGCACGTCCTCTTCGTGTCCTCACGCAACGCCAACCCTCCACGCCTTCGCAAGCGCAGCTCCTCCACATCCTCGGGGCCCCCGTCACCCCGTACACCTCTCCTCCGGCCGCCGCCACGGCAGCCCCAGGCCCTCAAACACCCGCTTCTCGGCCGCCTCCATGTCCCGTGCCGGCCCAGACTCCCCAGCCTCGAGATCCATCCACTCCCCGTCTGCCCTGCGCCGCACGCCGCTGCTGTCAAACTTGTATCCGAGCACCTTGTTGCAGTACTGCCGCAGGTCGCGCTGGAATGTCGTCGCCCCGCTCCAGCCCAGCATCGCGCACCCGACCGTCTTCCAGGGGCTGACGATGATGTCTACCCTGCGGTGTTTTGCTTCCGCCGCTTCGTCGCCTTCGCTTGGGCCGCCTGGCCCGCCTGGCCCGCCAGCGTGGTGCCACACCACGAGTGCCTTGTCCAGAGTGTCGAAGCCGAGCTTGTGTGACTTGACAGCGCCTCTCCACGGCAGCGGCGTCTGCCCCCTCTCGGAGTTGTGCTTGGACAGCGTGAGCGTGTGGGATATGAAGCGCCCCTTCTCGAGCGAGTGCACAACCTTCTCGATCATGTGTGCCGTACACTCGGCATCGCGGTGGCTTAGCAGCACGTCGACGTCGCCGCTGTGAGCCTTGCCGCGCCGGTACCCACCCACAATCGCCATCTGCACGTCTTGGTCAACCGCCTTTCGCGCGTGCCCGAGCACGATGGCGGCTATATCCTCCACCTCGGAGCGTGGGATCCTGTCCTGAAACTCCTCGTAGTATTTTACGCCAATTTGTTGCACGCGACTGAGCGAATTCCATCCGTGCTCGACCAAGTCATCCAAGTCTCGCCATCCTAGATATACGCATCCGAGTTAGTCGGGGTGGTTCTCTTCAGCCATGGCAAGGATAATCATGCAAGGCGGCAAACCTTTATTGTAGAACCCACGTGCAGTCTTTGCCCCAACGCCCCAGATGTCGTAGAACAGCTTCAGAGCAGTCATCTCCGGGTCGGTGGCAGCATCGGCCGGCTCTCTCGTCTGACCCGTATTGCGCCATTCCAAAAACAGCTCCGCGATTTTATCGCTGCAGCCGGGAAGCCTGGTAATCTCTGCCCCAGAGTTAGCTGCAAATTGGTGGAGGGGGGGGGGGGGGGGGGGGGGGGGGGGGGGGGGGGGGGGGTGCTCCCAATGAGGAAAAACAACCCATCACGCACCTTGTGGCGATCGAAGCTCGTTAGGATGTGCAGCCAGAGACGCAATCGCCGTCGAATAAGCCCTCACGCCAACTTCGTCGCCTTGAAGCAGACGCAGGCTGCGAATCTCCTTGAGCTCCTCGATAAACTCTGCGTTGGGCGAGAACATGGGCGTTGCCCGCGTGCACGCATACTGCGAATGTTGTGGGTAAGTCGGTACGGTGCGCAACGGTGCGTCGTGCTCGGATGTCGTCTCATGGAGCAGGGTTGGCCGGCGAAACGTCGCCGTTTCTGCGGAGGACGGTGTAGATGCTCTTTGACCGTGCGAGGCTCCCGGCCTTGAGGTTTCCGTTTCTGTGAACCTTTTTGCGCCCTGCGAAGAGTCGGCAGCGGCTCGCTGGAGGATGTCTCGGCTAATGGAGGTCTGTGAGCGGCGTTTTAGTGCTGAAGTTTTGGAGCTGGAGCTGGAGTTTGTCGCCTTGTCTTCTGCCACGGGTGGAAGCTTCCGTCCTGTGTAGAGACAATAGTTGTTGTACGGTAGCAGGCGTCCCTGGTCGAGAGAATCCCTCAGCCAGGAGAGCGTCAAGACCCGAATCACATCGGTATTTCCCGCTTCTTCGTTGACAATTAATGACCCAGACTGTAAACCCCCATCAAAATCAGCCCCTTCAGCCTCCGTCCCATCACCGACGGATATGCCTACCTCACCATCCTTCGAATTACCCGCACAGTCGAACCGTCTTCGTTTGGCGCCTGGCGGCTCCGAGTCCCAATGCCCAGTCTCATCGCCTTCCTTGCCACCGTGTTCATCACTCACCTCTTCCGTCCGCAGCTTCAGCCTCCTCAACTCAAACAGTGCCCTCTCCCGTCTCGAAATCTGCCCAAGCACAACTGAAGCCTCCCGAACATCATACGTCAGCGATGGGATTGAATCTTCCAATCGGTGCATCTCCTCCGGCTGCAAATGCGTAGGGAGCAGGAAGATTCGCGGCAGCGGCAGATCCGTCAGCACCATGTCGACCGACTTCTTCGAGTCGCAGATGTCCGCCGCGGGTTGACCGTGCACAAAGTCAAGCTGCGGTCGGTCAGACTCGCACGACACGACCAAAGTGAACAGGTCGCTTACCAAAAAAAAAATCCACGCGGCCGCTCGTGGGCTATATTACTCTGTTTGTTCTTGTTTTTCACGTTTTCGCGTCTGGGGCAGGATGGGGTTCATGGCGCAAACGCAGGTAGCAGGGCGTAAAAGATGCGGGTGCAAGCGGTGAGTGCCCATCCAACAGGCGTGAAATATTTCGACAAAGAGGCGGAGATGCAGTACCGGTGACCAACTGGGATAGAAGTGAGCGAAATGTGAGGCTTTGAAGCCGGCGTGAAGCGACGAGGAAGTGATTCGTGGGCTGGGTAGTGAGCGTGAGTCTTGACTGGGCGCCGAATCTACCCTGCGTAGTGAAAGTGACCCTATAGCTTTGCTAGGAATAACCGCATGGACTTTCGCGAAATGTGCTGGCCCCTTTACATTGAGAGTGCCAAGATGAGTCGAGGAACAGAAAGACGGAGTTAACGTGAAAGTGGCGTCGGGCCTTTCGATGGCCATTTGCCAATGACGTTAGCGAGGTGTATCATGACATAAGATATCAGCCATTACCAAGCACCCTAGCATAGCAACTCACCTTTTGAATGACAGGAGCTCCGAGAAATACCATCGTCGCAACGAAAATTCCCTACTTTCTTTCCATGATTCCAACTGCTCCAAATAATAGAAGCGTTGCACTGCCGAGTCGCCTCGGCGTGATCTAGTGTATTCTGCACTCTACTCTCTACTCGCCGTGATACTCTGTACACGCTGCTCTAGTGAGGTATACCAACTTGGTATTTGCCAAGAACCAGCCCTAGAGGCTGCCGTCACAGTCAAACACCTCTACTTACACATCCTCGAATTCCACCTCATCATCATCCTCATCCTCATCCTCGACGCTGCTCTCCTCCTTCTTAATATCCGGCTCCATCTTGACTCTCTTCGCGGACCGCTCGTCCGAGCTGTTGCTGTCCCGAGACACCAACCCAGACGGAATCCCAGACGCTGACGGCTCCTGCTTGATGGCCGATGGAAGTGGTGTCCCCAGGGCCGACGTGTTACCAGTCGCTGGCACGTCTTCAAACTCATCCTCTTCATCCTCGGAGCCAAATTCGTCGTCGTCTTCCTCGCCTTCCCTAGCTCTCTCGGCTGCTTGCTCTGCCTTGAGTCGCTCGAAATAGTCGTCCATTTGCGCGCTGCCTATTCCGTCTTCGGCCTTGATACCTTGAGCATCCACCTTCCCTTCCTCCTTCTTCAAGACACTGGCACCAGGTCCTGTTGAAAAGGACTCGCCCGTGACTGTGCTGTTGGACATCCACGAGGGCAGAGCGTTTTGTTGCGCAATCTTCTCCTTCCGCAGCCGCTCTGCCTCCTTGTCGGCCTCAGACGGCCCGTCCGACGTAGATATACTAATCGCAATGGACTGCGGTCCGGTATTGGTTAACCCACGGACAGCCATTGGCCGGTTCGTGCCAGGCTCGACGCCATATGTCTTTACGCCGGGGTTGGTGGCATCGCGCACGACCGGCCGGGCCTTGGCGAATGCTCGGTCAAAATCGCATTCGGGTATGTGCACAGAGTCAATCTTAGGAAGGAGCTCGCTGATGAATTTGAGCTGGTCATTCAGCCGCGTAGACTGCTCGTGCCCGGTCGAGTTGCGCTCTGCGTCATTGGTAAGGAGGTGGTGGCACCGGTGGCATAGGAAACCCTCCTGGCTCCAGTGATCAAGCACCTCCATTTGTGTCCATTCCGCATGGCAGAAGGAACAAAAGAACTCCTTCTTCTCGTTGGCTTGAACCGTAGTTCCCTGAACATCCTTATCTATGGTGTAGACTCTCCACTTGATCGCGTCGATGGAGTGCCGGTAGTTGATGTAGTACCACGTTCGGTTGCTCGGTCGCGGGTTTCCAGGTCGGATTTCTGATCGCGTGTGTCTGTTTTCGTCAGCAGGAGAGCCTCGTCAGCCCCAATCGTCTGAGGGAGACAAACACTGTCAAGAAGCGGTCCTCGCGCAGTTTGCCGCAGACTTTGTGTAAGTCCTTTGTGTTCATGGCCATGAGATAGGCCAAATCGTCGTCGCGTAGACTATTCAAACAATACGTTCAGCAACAGGCCGTTACTCTGCAAGAGAGCTATGCGGGGGTGATTCCTACGCCTCGTGAAGGATGAGAGCGTCGACGACGAGGATCTCGCGCGTCGGGTAAAACGCCCGCATCACCGACTTGATGAGCGTTACAGCGAGGTCCATGGCGGTGTGTAGAGTCGTAATCGCAGGAAATAAAAGAAGTGAGCTTTGCTCGTCGAGGATGTGGTGATGCGACAGCCCGAGAACAAGGCAGACAGGCTCTATCGGCGATCGGTGGCGGTCACACGTTTTCGTGCAAGATCCCTTCCCATCAGTGTATCAAGACGGAGTGAAGGAGTAGGGCGAGTGGCGGCAGGCCAAGTATGGTGAACGATTATGATGCAAAGTCTATTATGCAGTCGACGGCCGGCGGTTCGTTATCGTGGGATCGAAACATGGACGCAAGGCTGAGCATGTCCGTGGGCAATCGTCATTGCGCCATGGAGGACAGTCTGTTGGAAGCCAGAAAAGCTGTTTGGGAAAATAACTGTGTCGTGCCGTTCCTCGGGCTTCAGGAAGGACTGGTGTGGCAGAGTTGAAACCTTCAAGGAGCAGCGCGGTGATGTGAAAAGCTTGGAATGCTGCGTCAAGCTGTCAAATGATGAAGTTGTAGCATGCTACTACTCTAACTAAGGTGGGCCCCACGCTTATCTGTCAGCAGCTGGAACAAAGGCCCTCTCGAGGACGTGAACCAGTTGGTGCAAATGACGGTTATATGCATAGAAGCAAGCCATCTCTGTCTGCCCTTCGCCATGTTTGAGTCCTTACGGTAAAAAAAATATTCGAGACTTATTTGCCTCTTTTAGTGATTTTCAAGCAGTGCTTTACTCCCACAGTAAACAAGACTCGTCTTACAGAAGTAGTCATACCTATGGCCGTTCCTGAAAGATCAAACGCTGATGGGTCGTCCTCGCATATTTGGTCGCCAACAGTCGTCAATTCCTCAATGTACAACCGATTTAAATGTAGAATCCATCTGTAGTCCTATTCGTGACTTTGTCATATCAAACATAAAAAATTAGAAAGAATAAAATTTGCCAGCGCATCTCCTGTTGACTCCAACCCCATCCTGGTATTCGTTGCCGCATCTCAGCAAAGCTGCTCCATCCCTTTTACCATTTTTCTCAAATACGCAACTTCTACTTCGTACATAACTGATCGCCCCATACTGTTCAAAAAGTTCCTAAGTTCTCAAAGGTGTCTCCGCCATTAGGCATTTATGCATATTTCCTCAGCTGTCGCGAACATTAGCATTGTCTCTGCGTCGGGGGTGGTCAAGTCTGTTCGACAAAACAACTTACATCCAACGTCAACGTCCTCGAGCTATTCACTTCCTGATCTCGGTACACGCCGACCAAACTCTCACTGTCCTGGAAAAGGCCAGTCTTGAGACTGATGACGATAAACTGCATACCTGGGCCAGCATGTTCCCGAATATACTTCTTAATCTTGTCTACGTTGGCATTATCCAGCGCTGCATCCACTTCATCCAGCACAAAGAACGGACTGGGCTGGTAGCTGTGGATGGCAAACAGGAGCGCCAGCGCTGCCATAGTCTTCTCTCCTCCTGAAAGATGCTCCATGTCTCGGAAACGCTTCAGCGGAGGCATAGCATGGTACTTGATGCCGGACAGGTACGGCATGTCCGTATCTTCCTCGATGTCGAGATACGCTTGGCCACCGAGTGGATATGCCTCTGAGCGCGTGAGGTCCTTGTACACTGACAAAATGGAATCCTGGATATGGCTGAAGGCTTTGTTGAATAGCTCGTATCGCTTGTTCTTCACTTTGTTGAATGAGTCTCTCGCCTGCAATGCAGCAGTCTTGGAGTCCTCGTATTCCTTGTCTGTCAACTTGAGCCTGCTCTCGACGCTTTCCAGGCGTTCCATAGCTCTCATGTTCGGGTTCAGCTTCTCCAGGTCAGCTGTAAGCGATGCAATCTTCTCTGTCAAGGTGTCTTCAACGCTGGCATCATCGGACTGTACAAAGTTAGCAGGCGGCTGGGGCATGTCATGAATCAACAAGCCACTTACTGTTTTAAGATCTTCATCCAGGCCATCGAAGTCAATCTCGATGCCATGGTCGTCAAGGGCGATATCCATCATATCCTCTTCCTCACCATCAACGTCCATTGCGTCTGGGTCCTGTCGCAAGAGGTCGTCTTCGTTGGGAAGGTTGTCTAAAGTTCCCTCCACGAGTGGTATTTGGATTTGCTCAAGTCGGCACCTTCGAAGGAGCGCTGACTTGCTTGCACTATTCTTCTGCACAGTAGTCTCCAGTGCGCCGATGTCTCGTTGGCGCGACTCGATATCTTTGCTGCGCTTCTGCAATTCAGACCGTGCCTCAGCAACTCTTTGGTTCCTTTCTGCCAGCTCCGACTTCAACTCTTCTAGGGTGTCTACCAGCGCCTCAAGCTCGTCTCGTTCCTGGCGGGCCGACTCTTCGATGTCGTCCTTTTCCTTGTTATACGCTTTGATGTCCTGTTTCAGCCGGCGGATTTGGTCCTGCATTCTCTTGATACGAGACTCAGTGTCATTGTGTCGGGCTGTCTCCCACTTCATTCGGCTCTCGAGCCTCTGTTTCTGGACTTCGAATTGACTTCGCTTTTCTGACACCTCCTGCTCCATCTTGCCTTGGGATGCGTCGTAAGCGCGAATATCGCTGTAGCCGAGTCGCTTGCAAAAGTCCTTGAAAACCTTGTCTTCAACCCGAGAGATTGCTTCTTGGAACTTGTCCACAGTACGTGTGGTGCTCTCAAGTTGAGAGGCTTCTTGTTCAAACTTGGGTTGCATCTCGCGAAGCTGCTTCTTCAGGCTGTCCAACTCACGCTTCTTGCTCGAGTGGTTCTTGTTGAATGCCGCCAGCTCGTCTTTGATCGCAGTGAGCCGGCGTTCAAGCCCGGTCAGGTCAATCTGGAGAGTTTCCTCCTGTGTCCCCCTACGACTAGCCTTCGGCAGGCGCTCAATCTCGTCCTTGAGCTTGGTCGCCATGCGCTGCAGGTTTTGGACATCAGCCTCCTCGAATTTGCGCTTGTTACCCTTGTTCTCAGGGCCGCGTCCGCCAGTCATCAAGCCACCTTTGTGGATGACGTAGCCCTCCAGGGTGACGGCTTTGACAGGAATCTTGCGTTCATAGCAAATGTGTTTCGCAACATCCAGGGTATCGCAGACAACTGAGCTACCGCAGGCATAAGACATAGCTCTCTCGACGGAAGAATCAAAGTTGATGGTGTCAATGGTTAATCTCGCTCCAGAGAAACCTTTGATGGAAGTGTTGACAGCGTTGACCTTGATGTTGTCCAAAGGAATAAAGGTAATGGGCGAAAACCGCTGCTCCTTGAGATACTGAACGCAGTCTACACCAGTCTTTTCCGTGTCGACAACAACCGAATCGAAGTCTCGGCCAAGGGCAATAATGACAGCTTCATCGTACTTCTTCTGTTTCGGGTTGCAGAGATCGCCAATGCGGCCACGCACACCCGGAAAGATTCGCTTCAGGGATGTCACCATCTCCTTCATTCGCACTTCGCGATCGTTTTGTCGTCGGCCATCATCGGCCTCTCTCAACTTCTTTGCGACATCTTCGAGCTTCTCTTCCAGCTCCGTCCGCTTCTGATTGGTCCGCACACGTTCCGACTGCAGTTGGTTGAACTCCTTCTTCTTGGTAGATATATCGTCCGTGATTTCCTTGGATGCTGTTTCGGCCGCGGCGTGCCTCTCCCCAACAACGGCCAACTCAGTCTCTGCCTTGTCAATAGCGGCTGTGATGCTGTCAACCTTCCCGCGGAGATTGTTGACGGTAACCTCATCAGCCTTCATTTGTCGCAGCAGGTTCTCCAGCTTAGATTGGTTGTCG
Organism: Calcarisporium arbuscula; assembly: GCA_009828645.1. Lineage (NCBI taxonomy): Eukaryota > Fungi > Ascomycota > Sordariomycetes > Hypocreales > Calcarisporiaceae > Calcarisporium > Calcarisporium arbuscula. The sequence goes on from WBSA01000016.1 coordinate 271,112, forward strand.
CCTGATTTGGCAATAACTTGGGAACGGAGTGTATTGTACTCTTTACGATCGGCATCGCTTATTTCTCGTCCCTGTTGCTTCATTTGCTGCTTGATATCCTTTTTCATAGACTGCTTGTGCTTTGTCGACGTTCAAAATATCCTTGTTGACCTTGTCGACAATATCTGCTTGCTCATCGCGTTCCTTGCTAACCTTTTGGATTTGAGCTTGCAGCTTCTCGACCTGCTGAGTGGTCTCGTGCACTTTTTCGTCAAAGGGTACAAGTGCGTTCTCCTTGTCCTCAATACTCCGTTCCTTCAGCTTGATCTCCTTGTCAGTACGAGCAACGCGTCGACCCGTCGAGTTTTGGTCCCTGCGAGCAGCGTCCAATGACGCCTCGTATGTCTCTACATTTCGTCGAAGCTCCTTCAGCTCCTCCTGGTGGTCTTGGATGGCGGCGCTAGACTCATCCATGGCTGTCTGGAAATGATAGAGCTTCCAGAGACTGTGTGTAACAATGGCGGCATCCTTTTCTTCCGTCTTCTTCTGGAAGCTGTCGGCTTCTCTCTTCTGCTCACGATATTGCTTGATTTCTGAGTTGATGCCACGACGGCGATGAAGCTGAAAGTTCTGGTTCTCGACAGCCTGTTCAGCCTCCATCTGAAGCTTCTCGTACTGCGGCTTATACTCCAGACTGCCCGATATTTGTTCGATCAGGCGGGTGAGGTCGTGCGGGGATTGTGATGCGATGGCTTCGACGTCGCCCTGGAAGACGAGGAAGTTTCGGGCTTTGATGAGAATATTCTCGGCCTCCAGGCCCTCGTTGTACTGTTGGGCGGAGACGACGCGGTCATTGATTCGATATTCGCTCGCACCTTGGTTGGTGATGGAACGTTTCCACCTTTGCTCCTCCCCAGCCTCATCTTCGTACACTGCCATGACCCATGCTGTCTTGGGGTCGCCACGAGAGGCCTTGTCATCGCCGGCAGCCATTCCGTTGCGTCGCCGTTCGTTTCGCGGCGGAACCATCATCGTTGATCTTGGAGGTCTTGAGCACGCGCCCGCGGTAAACTAGGTCTTTGGAGTTGTGCCGAGCGAAGATGTGATGATTAATGCCGAGGACGAAGGAGATGGCGTCCATACTAAGACATCGGGTGTTATTAGATCAAGGTCGCCCACTGTGACGAGCAAGAGAGGCAACCAGTGGCACTCACGAATTGGATTTGCCGGATCCATTAGGGCCGATGATAGAGGTGAAGTAGGAGTCGCCAAACAATAGAGTATGGTGGCCCTTGTAAGATTTGAAGTCTGGGAACGGTCAGAATTGCGGGAGCGTACGGGAGACCGACAAGGAACGCACTGAATAACTCGAGGCGGATGAGTTTCCCCATGTTTGCGGTCGGGAGTGATGGGTTGGGACCTCTACGTTAGAGGCGCACCACAAGATGAGAAACGAGCTAGAAGACGATGCGATTCGAGGAAGCGCCACTAGGCAGTGCTGTCGCAGACAAACAAGATGCCGAAGCGGCGGGGCTTCCGGGCAATAAGATGCCAGATGCCAGATGCCAAACGAGGTCGAAAGATGAGATGCTGTCGCTAGTTCTCTGCAGGATCAGAGACGATCAGTACGAAAGTCGAGTTCCGCTGCCATTCATAGTAGGGCAATTGGAGGGGTCCAGCAGAAGCGGCTCGTCAAAGCCAGTTTGGTGATGAGGTGCTATGGCGCGTCGCGTGGGAGGGTCGTTGAGCTTGTCGAGGCTTTCCCCCATGCACGTCTTCGCGACGCGTGCACGGGCCAGTTGTGGTACCTTCAACGGAGATGAGTGAGCGGCATAGGCTGTCACGTGCTATAAAGCGTGATGACTTTTGGCGCCGTAGCTGCATAATCCTTCTCAAAGACTAACCACGTGATCCCACTTCTGGGTCTCCTTTGTATTGGTACTATTGCTGCTAGTAGTTAATTATTGGCCGCGTCGCAACAAGCACAGTCAAGAAAACCATCCAACCACAACAGCGCCAGGCAACACCTGGGCGGGCCTGTGAAGCTCATTCACCAGAAAATACTGGGTACGACGATGCCGATAAAGCCCACACAGACGGTGATCAGGTGGTTGGCCCGCGCATGTGCCCTTTGCCCACGTATGTCAATACCAAGAATCTTCATCCACGTGCCCTTTCCAAAGTACTCTGGTTCGAGATAGGTCTACCACGCACAAGCAGCGACACTGCAACAGATGGTCTTTCACAGGCGCGTTCAAGAGGGCATCCATCCGCGGCACCGAGGCGCTATATAGCATCCGCCAAAGGCACCACAACAGTGCTCGGTTTTCCCAATTCTGATGAGAAGCAAGTGCTGTATGAATATACCTTCCATGTAAAATGAGTGCATGTTATTATTTATCAGTAAGAGCCTGTTCTGCCTATGGATAAAGGGCCACCATCCCTTGAGCCGTCATCGCATGGACCCTCGATGGATCTGGGCCCACCACCAGAACTATTTAGAGTTGAAGGCAACAACCACTAAGAAGGATGATATATCTCATAAGCTTCGTGCTTGACACGTGGTGGTCATAAATTAGTATCAAGTCCCTTGTCATACAGCCTTTGACCAAGACGACTCATCGCGGAGGCTGTAATTCAACGACGTGGTGTACACGCGATGCCTACACTCACAGAATTAAGAAGTACAAGAGGTAAGTCCTCCGTACATCAAGTTCTCCGTCCATGCGACTTTGAGCCGTGGCTTGGACTCCACTGCGTTACTTACCTCTACTACTGCCTTTACTAGTCCAGTAAACAGACTTTCCAGGCGCTAACCATGCTAGCTTAGACCACCGCCTGAGCTTGGATTCCTGGAGATAACAGGTCACCCCCGAGGCCCCACGACTTCTAGGCTCATGTTAAGGGCACTGTTAAGGGTACCTATCTTCAGGTACCTCTGCTAGACACGGTATCGTGATACCTCCCAGCTCGTCATTCCCATCACCGCCACCGCCCTCCCTCCTACTTTCGTCCTCGTCTCTCTTTTTCGCCTTTTCCTACCTAATGCAACCTTTCACAGACCCCCCTACCCCTCATATTCTTGTTGTCCCGCTAGTTTGGGATCCTGTTGGCGCGTCTGGTGGCTTGGAATCGCGTGTTCTCAGCTTGTGACATTACTACGAAGTCCTCTTCCTGTATTCCTGCAAGCCTTCGTTTCCTCCAATATTGCTTTTTTTTTCCCGCTGGACAACGCTGTGCGGACACCGTGAAGACACCCTCGATATAACTGCTCTCAACCCCAGCAGACTTCCGTCAGGTAGCGTATTAGCAAATACCACCCTTCGTTTCTGATGCAAGATTCGAGTATCGCCTATATTCACGTGTACCACCTCTGAGGTTCCTTGCCATGGACGACGAACCACCTACGGACCCTATTGCCGTGCCTGGCATCAAACAGCAAAACGCATTAGCTGATGCCGACAGCATATCTCCTGTTGACGCCGACCCTTCATCTCCTCTCAGCTCTTCGCCTCCTGACGCCTCTGTGCTCGACACGCCGACTCTCGGCGCCTCATCCCCCAAACTCTCGAGAAACCCTTCGTTTTCTGGTAGTAGCTCCTACCACGACGACTGGGACCCGCTACCACCGCTCGACCGACTCTCGGTCCTTGACCTGCTCGATAACTTTGCTCTACCACAACAGCTTGAAAAGCTTCAGAAGAACATTTCAGCTCAGACAAACAAGGTTCGCCGATCGCGGGATGCTTTCAAGTCGAAGACGCAGGTCGCCCGCGAGCGCATGGTTGAAGAATGGCGTCGACGCCTCCCCTCGGCCGACGAGCAGCTCGATCGCTATCGGAAACACATGCGTCAGCGCGTCGACAAGCTAGGCAAGCATTGGAATGACACCAAGGCGATCAGCCTGCGCGAGAAGATATCCTTTATTTGCGGCGTTATGAACATCTTCATCAGCGGTTATCTCATCGGCGGATACCCCCAATACTTCCACATCTGGTACACAGTTCAGCTACTCTACTTCATGCCCATTCGGTTCTTCACGTACCGCCGTCGCGGGTACCACTACTTCCTCGCGGATCTGTGCTACTTCGTCAATGTGCTGTTATGCCTCAGCCTCTGGGTGTTCCCCAACTCGAAAAGACTCTTCATGTCTGCCTACTGCCTGGCCTTTGGTAACAATGCTGTGGCGATTATTATGTGGCGTAACTCCCTCGTGTTCCACAGCTTTGACAAGGTCACCTCTCTTTTCATCCATATCATGCCCTGCGCGACACTCCATTGTGTTGTACACCTCTTATCACCGGAGGAACAAAAGGATCGCTTCCCAGCGATTTACATCATCAAGAACTCACCGCCTGGATCCGCCACGGCGTACGCAAATGTCATATCTATGCTGGTCTGGAGCACGATTCCTTATACATTTTGGCAGCTCTCATACTACTTCTTCATCACTGTGCGTCGCAGGGAGAAGATTGCGGCCGGTCGGCCCACGTCGTTTACTTGGCTACGCAAGTCGTATGCGAAGACATGGCTTGGAAAGCTCGTCCTAGCGCTGCCAAACAGCCTGCAGGAAACCGCCTTCATGTTGATTCAATATGGCTATGCCGTGCTCACCATGCTGCCGTGTCCTCTGTGGTTCCTCAGCCGGTGGGCATCGACGGCATTTTTGATCGTCGTCTTTGCTTGGAGTATTTACAACGGGTCGACCTATTACATTGACGTCTTTGGCAAGCGTTTCCAGAAGGAGCTGGAAGAGATGAAGGCAGAAGTGATGAAATGGCAGACCAACCCAGAGGCGATGCTTCAGTCTCCTCTCATGGCACCGCATCCCGATGGCACCTCACCAACTCAGAGGCAAGCAGATGATGTCTCTGGAGACCATCAAGGTGATGCTGGCAAAGGTGCGGGGAGGACTAAGAAAACACGTACCACTAGCGTGGATCAAATTCCTCTTCTAGACGATACTATTACTGGCGTTTCCACCAGTGTAGATGGGGGGGTGGCAGATGTTGCGCGGGAGAGGAAGACAGCTGGAGAGTCTTGATGACTTGGATTACCAGTACGGGTCCCACACGATGTGCCCTCTCGATAAGAGAGTACGGGGGGCCGACGGTGGCAGTACAATAACAGGTGCTAAGCGGTGTTTGGATTGTGTATGGCGTTCCTTTATTCCCGCAAGAAAGTCCATGTCGGGCGCCGCCTACTTCGGTCAGTCTGTCGCATAGGTGTTAGCTGGTCTACGGAGCCTGTTTGATAGGGAGGATAATCAGCGGGCCATGTGTGCGTCTTTGCGTCTCTGTATTCGCGAGTTGAGCATGCTAGGCGAGCAACCCCGTGTTTGAAGCTAGTCTTGCGATATCCATTATGAAGTATGAACGATAATTTGGTTCTTAATATTAATTTGAGAAGGGGAACTACACCCTCGAAGTCACACTGTATCCGGATTCTAGTATCGTTCTAGGTTCATTCATCCTGTTTAAAGGCACACTTCAACACACAAAGACTAGCCATAATGGGTTGTCGTCGCTGCAGAGGTCCAGTATTGCGTTGACATGGCATTTAAAACCATCACAGTAATCATAAAGGGGAACCCCATTGAAGAGCACACCAGACTAGGCATTGTCCATCTCTCTAGTTACGCTATGCAGGCATAAAATTACGAAAATTCACCGCTTCCCCGCTGCCACTATTTACTTACTTCGTTCCTCTTCCCACACATGATATCATCCCTATTTCCCCTGTCCTGCCCCTGTTCCATTTTCCCCGTCCGAGCCATCAAAACAAGACGAACACAGTCCTACCCGTACGGGAGTGCCACCCTACTACCTCGTCCACCCCGCTGGCTCTACTGAGCCCTGCATGAGTGTCAAGGGCCGAGGGAGAGCCATCTCGACGGCGGGACAATAAAAGAAAGCACAAAATCAAGCCGAGATCGCCAATCACGCCTTTGCCAATGCATAAATAACGTAAGCTGCCAGATGGCAAATTGCCCATCCTCCTTTCTTCTTCGATGCCTTCTTCGCTCATTCATCCCTCGCTCCCATGAACCAGAAAAAGTCAAACACTGCCAGTCCACCGAGTGCTCATTGACCAAGTGGTGCGACTAAAATACAACGTCATCGCGTGGTATCGATTTTTGTAAAGGGGAGATATTTACTCCATTGCCGCCGTGGCGGCTATGAAACTGATGTCGTCTGAGTTGAGGCTGCAATATTGTAACAGCAAGAGTTGAGATGGCCTGCCAGCAAACGCAATGGCATTGCCCGCAAGGTAGGATGTCTATCGGATAATGCCCCAGTCGGACAACTTGCCTCCTCCTGCTTCACCTTCCTCTCGTGCCCCCGGACGGCGGCCAAAGACGTTCCAGAATCTCAACGTCTCGTCACCAGCGCCTGTCACTACGACCCTGCCGTCAGGGCTCATCGCTAGATACAACACACGATAGGTGTGTCCCGTCAGACTAGCCACTTGTGTCATTGATGGATACTTCCAGACTACTATCTGGTTTTGGCTGTAACCGGTGCGTTGAGACGATTTCGTTTGAGTTCTTTGACCAGGCGAGATTGCAGACTTGGCTACCAGTGTCGATCTCGTTGACGACGGTCCCCTTGACAGTATCGTGGAAGATGATTCGCCTGTCAGCAGTACCGCCACCAGAGGCAAGCAGGCCGCGCTGGTGAGGCGACCACGCAATAGCCTTCACGGCTGCCGTGTGGTCAGAAAACTTCCACAGCGGAGTCTCGGAGAGCTTGTCCCAAACAATGAGCTTGTTGTCGTTGCCACCGCTGGCGAGTTGGCCATCCTCACAGTTCCACTTCAATCCACACACCTCCTGCTTATGGCCGACGAGCTTTCTAAGCCACTGCTCCGGCGCTCGAACGTCGCGGTGGTAAATCAACCTATCCCGTGACCCCGAGGTGAGAATGTGAGTATTCCAAGCCAGGGAGCCCACACGAGCCGTGTGGCCCGTCATAGTTCTTAACCTCCTCGTCTTCTCGGCGTCCCATATCTGGACAAGTCCCTTGCCTGTTCCAATGGCGATGTGGGTTCCCTTCTGTATCCAGGACACGCTCGTTACTGTATCGTCCTCTAGCTGGCAGAGCTTGTTGACCTTGCTCGTCTGGGCGTTCCACATATAGACACTATTGCCCAGCCCTACCCCCAGGATGTTGCCACTCCCCCAATCCACCAAATTGAGATAAAAGTCGTCCGCCAGTTCTGGGGCATCAAGGACCTTATATGGCACCTTGCTAACCGCGCGAGGCTGGCGGCGCGGGCTCAGTAGCATCTGTTGGCTGCCGAGACGAACGGGGGACAGGCTATATATTTCTGCCCTGGTATCAAGATTAGGCCCATGGCGACTTTGCGGTGTTTTCGTTGGCGTTGGGTGTCCGGCAACCTGGCTGTGATGACGAGGTGACATGTATGAAAAGAGATTCTTGTGAGGTGTAGAAGGTGTCAAAGATGAGGGGAGAGAAGTGGTAGAGTGGTTGTTGGGTGGAGTGTGGGATCGAGTTCCGTCATTAATATTAACATGGGAGGAAGTTGGCAGGCTCGTATCTGGTGACATGGTCGGTGGAGTTGCTTGAGGGACAGAGGTTTCGAAAAGCTCAGCACGCAGCAATGACGAGAAGGTTCGGTTTGCCTCCTCAGCTAAGCAGACAAAGGTCAGTATGAGATTTCTGTAAAGGAGACGGTTAGAGGGAGTGTAGCATACTCCTTTGGAAGTGAAGCTCGCCCTGAGGAGTCCGCTTCTTCTGTTTGGCTGGTGTAGCCGGTGATGCATCCTCGTGCAGAAGGTTGAAGCTAGCCGGGAGGTCCTGGCCTGAGCGAGACGGGATAAAGCTATTTACGTTAGTCGACACTCAAGAAATAAGGGCAGCGATAGACCAACCGGTCGCCTGTGATTCGTTGTCGCTTGCGAGAGGGACTGGCTCCAGGCGTGCTCTCTCGCGCAGGACGTTGCAGCTCTCTCATCAAAGCGCTGTCAACAGCATTGGTGTCGAACCCGGTATTACGGGCAGCCTCGCTCGCTCTCGTCCGACTGCGAACATGGCGTGAGGAGTTGTTGTCGACATTTTGTTTCGAGTCCGTCCGGGCACGCTCAGAAGGCGGGGGCGGCGTGGCGATGCGAGCTGGGCTGGCAGTGGACGGCGTAAGGATCTCGCTCATAGCTCTCTTCGATGAGGATGGCATCGCATCAACTGCGGATGCTTCTGGTTGAAGCGTCATTGTCGAGGAGTATGAGGGGGAAACAGATCGACTTCAGGATGAGGCGGCAGGGCAGGTGAATGCCAGTATGGGCCCGAGAGGGTGCGAATTGGGATACAGATCAAGACAGATGCTGCGGAAGAAGGCGTCTAGTCGAGTCGGCGAGAGGTATAGGGATGGCAAGCGCGCAGCGAGGCGAGGGGGGACGGGTCCCTCTCTGACCACCATACACCGAGACGATGGTACTGACGACAGCTGAAGTGCAGGTCGGGGTTATCGCATGCTCTCTGAAATTCAGCCTCTGAATGGCAGATGGTTACGGAGGCGGCTCGTTCTGGTGGTTTGGCACGGCCGTGATGTGGATGGCTCTGGTCGAGGCAAGGCAGGATGATGCTGGACGAGGAGGAGGGTCGCAGACGCCAGCAGACAGACGAGCGAGTCGTAGAGGAGAAGGTTTAAGGATACGTCACAGCGATGGACTCTGCAGCACTACGCCACGGTGAGAAATATCGAGGCGGGCGACGACTGCGTCGGGAGGGAGGAGGTTGGCGACGTGAGAAGTCAAGATGCCGCTGTTGTTATGATGTTGTTGTTTGGCGGAGGTGCCGGTGGAGATGCAGGTGATGGCGGTGGATGGAGTCGCTGCCGGGTAGCAGAAGCGGTGGATTGAGGGAGGTTGACCGTGGACGGGCTGGCTGGGACTCTGGCTCTGGCAGCGGGACTGGCACCTGCTGGGGGGCGAGAGCTCAGGGCATTTGGGGAGTGGCGGCGCGCTAGGGGCCTGCGAGGCGGGGCTAGACCTGAATGAGACGAGGAAACGGCCTGTCGACACCAAACGAGAGCGGTTATTTTAGTGGATGCGTTGAGAAAAGGGGACAGCGGAGAGCAGCTCACTGCGAACGGGTCCCTGGGCTTGCTCGGGTTATTGTTGCGTGCTTCGCAGAGGGAGAACAATAATAATACAGCGGGCTACGTGCGTGTAATCAACGCGAGGCTAAACAACAACAAAGCTGCACCCATGCATTCAGCGCAGGTTTGGTCAATAAGGGAGGGTTTGTGGATACAGGATTTACAGTAAGGGATTTCAGGCACACGGGCATCTACCTCCCACAAGCTTGAATAGGTGGTGAAGATATACTCGGCAGATGTAGAGTGCCTGCTGGAGAGGGACAATGGCTTCGCCAGGAGGTATTCGCCAGACACAATAGCCGTTGCAAATGAGATCACACCCAGATACATCTGCTAAAAAAGAATGCCGAAAAAGAAAGCAGGTGCCCGAAAGAGGGACACGGAGACAGACAGTCAGTCCACTGGTGAGCCCAAGTTGGGGCCAACCTCATTCCTCACATGGGGCGTCCACACCTTCGAGGTCGATTCCAGCGTTCACCCGCTACCCGGATCCGAAATAGGCCCTCGTATAGCAAATGCTCACTGGTGACTTACTTCATGCCTCCTGTGCTTGGCCAATTGCCATGCCATCGGGTGGATTTTTAGATGGTATTTAGCCTCCGGAGTGGTTATCACCGTCGTTTCCAACAGCGTTGGGCCAGCGATGTCTCATGTTCCTCATCATCACCAGCTGAAAGCACCTACTCCGTCTATCTGCGTCCAGATATACTACCATGGCATTCAGCCATAAAGTCATCATTTGTGCCGACCATCCTCGCCCTCGCCAGATCCATCAATCGTGTTGTTGTTGTTGTTGTTGTTGTTGTTTTCACCGGTGCTCGCCCTCGTGCAGGGGACGCGCGAGTCGCTTCCATCTCGCGAGGCGTGCATCCACGCCTTTCTTCACCCGTTGTTTTGATTTTTGGTGTTTTTCTTCTTCGCTCACTCAGACACACGCCAATTCTACGGCCTGCTGTAGGGACGCGCCAGCGTGGGCCACCCCTGGCGGCCCGGAAATGGTTGGCTGGCGGCTGCCCACGGGCGAGACCGTCACTAGCAAAGCTTCTTGCCCCTTCCCCTCCCACGAAAGGTATGGAGTCTATGGACCGTGTGAACAGCCCCAGACGGTGATGACAGTGGATAGAGTTCGCTGTAGGGCCCGCTACAGCTGGCCACGCAGCGCCTGAGCCCGCCCGCCCCGCTCTGTGCACTACCCAACTCACACTTGGCTGCCGCAAGGGAGTCAAATAAGTGGGCGACAGGCCCGGTCGCGCGTTCCTGACGCCAATTTACGCGCCTTGTTTCGCGTCGCCCCCCTCCAATCACCTCGTCAGCCTCCCGCCTTCATCACGTATTGTGCCGTGGGGGAATGCTGGCTGCGACACTTGGGCGCCGGTTGTCTCTGCCGGAACGTGTCTACCGTATCCGCCTTGGTTCATGTTTTGGAATGAAGGTCGTTTGACTGGCCACCAGATTCGGTTGCTGTACCATAGACCATACTACGGAGTAGCAGACTACGTACTACCTACACAGGTTAGATAACTTTCAATCAGACATTATCGACCCTATACGGCGTACTCTGTATCCCATAAATATTCCACGCGTACAACGTGCGGGAGCACACTTCTGCTTCATAGCGAGTTGTCTAGCCTACCGCTCTCGCACCATCTCGTGGCTGTGGTGGGCGAGGCCACGAACCCTGGTCGGCCGATAAAGCTATGTGATGCCAACCGACCTCTAAATTTCCATCAAGAAATTCAATCTAGGAATAAGGTATAGAATCCATGTCTCTAGAGTGGTAGGTTGATTCACTTGGTCCCTCAGGCCGCATTTCTCCTCCCTTGGCGGACTCTTCGCCGAAACAGCCTTCCGCGCCCCCAGTCTCCGGCATGTCAATCTCGCAATTTGATCCTTCACGGCATTCCACGTCACCCGAGCAGTGCGACACTGTCCCGGAATTTCAGTGCCACGGCTTGTGGTTCTCGACAAGGCTGGAGTACACGAGGTAGCTTGCATGTGTTCAAGCAACGTTCTTCTTCGGAAAGACGGCCACACTACCAAGTGAGCAAGCGTGGAAGCGTGCATGTCAATTCCAAGTGATAAGCGAAACATGTCATACAATCGTTATATTTCATCTAAAGCCTTTAAAAATAAAATATAAGAAAAAAGGTGTGGCCGAATCTATAGACGACGAGTCTAGGTAATGTATCCCTTTCCAAAACAAAAAGGTGTAAGAAGAGCCAGACGCAAAGAAAAAGAATATATGTCGTCATCCGTGGGATATCACAGCGCCAGCTTGGCATATCTTGTAGTACCCTCAATCTAAAATGTTCTCCCCTTCGACACTCCATCGACAAAGGAATAGACAATGAAGCTCGATCAGGGTTTTTGGCCAGGGTGGCCTCACGCTTGGGATTCGCCCTGGGCAAGCAACCTCTCTCGCCAGCCGTTGCAGACTTCTTCAAAGCCTCCGATTACGTCCCCGCAGACGCCTGCACACTCCCTCTTCTCCAGTCGCTCTCCCCATTTGCCACGGGTCAACCACCGCTCGCCTTCTTCTCGTAGCTCCTCGTCCCGCCGAATCTCGGCCACCAGCTCCTTGGCGCTCTTCAATCTCCGCGTCGCCGTTGCTGTCGTCTGGCGCGACATGTGCAGCGTGTCAGATAGGTAGCTCAGTGTCTGGATCAGTTCAGATGTAATTGTGTGCAGTGCGGTCAGAGAGTTGAAAGCTGAAGTAGACGGCCGCGGCATCTCCTCGGAAAGGGCAGTGAGCAGCGGCACTAATGCTTCGATGGTATCAACATCCGGATGCTGGGCGAGTGGTGATAGTAAGGGAAATGTCAAGCTGTGCATCTGCCGTGTCTGGTGAGCAAGATGGGTAGTCAGTGCCGAGTGTGCTGTTATCAGCCTTTATATTTGTCAGCTCCATGTCCAGTAGTTTTGGTCACCGCCCCCCCCCCGCCCCCCCCCCCCCCCCCCCCCAAAAGAAAGCCGTCACTCACCTCGAAGCACTGCCTTCGACGCTGGACTGCGATCCAAGGTCTCGGAGGCCTTCTGTCACACGCTTAAAGACATCGTCTTCTGGTCCACCATAGCTCTCGGTGCCTCTCCGGGCTAGAGATTCAACCGCATCAATCTTGCGACCAAACTCGGGGGTATGCCCGATGCATCCAGGTCTGATTCAGAGCCATACTCGCTCCCATCATAATTGCTAGCTTTCCTCTGGTGGCCTTTACGATGCGGGGATAGCAAATTCAGATTGCCTCCTTTGCCTGGCCGGTATCCCTCGAGCCGCCGTTGACATCCACTCCGCTGTCTCTTGTGCTATCGGCAGCTGTCGCTTGATGATTGATGGCATCGTCATGAGGCTCAGTCATCTCACCGCCTTCATCCTCTTCGCCAGAGTCGGAGAATGCATCGGCCAACTCGTCGGCCAGGTTGCCCATGCCATTCCCCCCACCTCCTCCACCGCTATTTAGTAGGCTGAGGTCAAGCGTATCCTGGTGCGTCAGGCTGTTGCGGAAAGGCGTGGCAGGGTCATGAGCAGATGACTTCGATTGCCTTCGAGCGTTGGGCGATCCAGAGAGGCTGTCGGCGGTCGAGGACTGTCGAGAATGTCGCGGTGTGCGTGGTGACGAGGGCATCTTGACTTTTTTTACGCGCGCCGTCGCTAAGGGATAGGGCCCCTAGCGATTTCGCAGTATGGAGTCGTCACAGTATGTGTCGTCTTTGGTATACCGACGGCTTTACTTGACAGATTTTGGGGTCGATTTGGTCGTGTAGGTTTGGAAACCAAGGCGAGGCGTTCAACCGCGAATGGAATGTTGGAATATCTATATGTAGGAAAGGCGTAGCGTGAGGTGCAGGTGTGCATTGAACTCATTCCGTGCGGCACCACAGACGCCAGGAACGTGGTTAAGGTACCTACCGCGTCAGGTACCGACGCCATGGAAAGTGTCACCAGGGCTCTCTTGAATCACATGGACAATCCGAATTCTCGAATTTGCACAGATGAATGAAACTCGAATATTCATGCTTCCCATGCTTTCGCCCACTCATGTGCTTGAATAATTTGCCATTCCCAATGTCTCTCTTTGCCGCCAGGCGAGCTTTGTCTTTCTTTGACGTCTGTGTGAGGTACTTGAGTGTCTACCTTTTGGTACAGAGTCATACCAAGCTACGAATTGTTGCCCACCAGCCTCCCCACAAAAGCCGTGATTGGACACTGCGGGCCTCTTTTCGACATCTGGCAAGCCGAAACTCCCTAGCCATCCAGACAACGTTACAAAACCAACCACTAGATATTGTGCACTCGTGATTGGGCTTGCATTGCAGCTTGGTTTGAGTGACGCACATTCAGGGATTAGAACGGCTCATCGGCAGCAGCCATGACGACATTTCGGCGGTTTCGGCCTGACGATGTCAACAAGTTCTCCAAGTGCAACCTGGATCCTCTGACAGAAACGTATGAGCTTGCCTTCTACCTCCAGTACTATGCCAAATGGCCGTCACTGTTCCAGGTCTGCGAGGATATGGACGGCAACATTGTCGGATATGGTACGTCGACGACTTATCACTCATGACTCAACATCAACACCTCCAGCTGACCGGGTCTCGCAGTTATGGGCAAGGTTGAGTCGTCCCCAGATACCTACAAATTCTCTGAGCACTATCTGCCGTGGCACGCTCACATCACAGCCCTGACTGTCGCTCCCGAAGCGAGAAGATTGGGCATTGGCAAGATTCTCATGGAGCAGGTGCATGCCGCGGCAGATACCCACGACGCTTGGTTTGTCGACCTGTTCGTCCGACGGAGCAATGATCGTGCCATCGTGTTTTACGAGAAGTTAGGCTACAGCGTCTTCCGCGTGGTTAAGGACTACTATGGAGACCATGCTACGGATCCAACTCAGCACTCTGAAGATGCATTCGATATGCGAAAGGCCATGAAGAGGGATGAGAAGCTCCAACATGTCCGTGATGATGGTATAACCCACATTGTTGAACCGGAGGATGTCTGGTGAATGATAATGCTACGCCTAACAGGGGCTCAGTGCAAAGGCGTGCCCGGATTCATGGGTATGCCACGACATGAACGATCAACAAGAATTGCCTTTTCAACATAGAGGCAAGGGCGTAGCACGTCCATGCTATCTAAGCGTCCTGGCAATGTGGTAGTTAGGCTCGACGGGCTATGCGCTATGGATATCTCTACCTATTCCAGGTTAGATGGGTACTGTGCACAACGCCCAATGCATATAACAGGGCTATGTCATTAAAACTAGAACAATAACTCAGGTTTGGGTGACATCACATTTATCGGACAAGCCGCAATAGAACAACTGGTATTAGAGGTGTCGCGGATTAGAATTAGCAGCCTACAGCGGCCAACACGCTCACTACTCGACACCGATGATAGCATCATAGGGGCTTTCATACCTCGTTCAGTTCCCTTTACAAACTCTAAGTAGATATGGACATCGAGCTGACACTGAGACATTCATCCGGCCCGAATGGAAAGAACGATTCCACGTATTTACTGTAGTGTGGGATTGCCATAAAGACCTTCCAATAGTGCTACCCTATACTGCGACGAGAAACATGACAAAAGAACAGCCATGGGCTCAAGGCTACCAGGGCAAGCCCTTGATGGACGAGCATCTGTACTCTCTAGACGGATACTGTAGATAATCTCGCTGTTTCTCATGAACTTGAATGATGTAGCCTCGGTGAGCCTCGCTGTGCGCTTTTTATGAAAGAGCCCTTCCTCCCATCCCAGAACGTGAATTGAACTCTCAAACATACGACGAGGTTTCGGCTTTACCACTGGATCATGAGATAGGAGGTATAAATATACTAATATTACGTTACTATAGGTGGTACTCGCACTGGGAGTGTTGCAATGCGGCCAAAAGGTTCTGGATCCTGACTGGAGCGTTAGCAGCAAGCCGTTATTAGGCGGCTTAGGCGGCTTGGGCGGCTCCTCCACCCAGAGACATGCAAGTTCATGTCGTCTCATGCATCGCAAAGAGCATGCAGTCCCATGCATGCCAAATACATTCTCTTTGCACAAGTACTTCGCCGTTTCTCTCCTCGGCCGACTGCCTGACTGCATGTGTCGCTATTGGGTCGGACAAGGAAGGTGTGCTTTGTTCGCCTCATTTTTTCTCCTTGCCTGCCTGTTGCCCCCCCACCCGTCGCCTAATCATCGGCTCCAGTCACCACTGAAAAGCAATAAATCGCCACTAGCCCAACAGCCGGCGACCCTTTTCCGGCTGAGCCTCGACTTTTCCCTCCTGCACACCACAGGTAATCACACAAGGAAGCGTTGCCCTGTTTTTTTTTTGCCCCGACCAACTATCCCCAACGCTGCACGCAGTTTGACCCGAATCTTCATTTTCATCTCTGCGTGTGTCATCCGATATCATGGCGTCTACTGCTATGGACTATGAGGCCGAGAATGGGGATCGATACGAAGGTTTGTATTCCCACCATTCCGCTCCTGCCCCATCGTTCGTCACCAACGACACGCGTCGCCCACCGCATCGTCCAAGGCGTCATCCAGTGAGGACGCCACCAGCTTGGAGAACCCGTGCCAATGGAAGAGCCCGTTATCTCCATGGGAGACGCAGTGTTCGCGGTAGGAACAATCATCTCGTGAGAGCTAGTGCTCCTGAGACTACCCAGTTCCATGACCAAAACCCTGCTCAGTGTCCAAGCTATCGGAGCACCATGCTACCCCCCAAACCAGTCTTGCATCTAACAGAATACGCTCCAGACGAGGCACCTCGCTACGAGAGAGATAATCGCAGTGCCTCTCACCGTCCCTCGACGGGATGACGATGATGGCGGCCGCCGCCGCTCCGCATCAAACCCGGTGTGCTGCTGGCGATATGTAAGCTCCTTGACAACCTTTCTCGACTCCGTCATCTGTACCCTGACTAACGATCCCCTTTTTCTCATGAAGGGCCCACCGAGAGCACTGCGCACTCCAAGCCTGCTGGCGAGGACGATGATGGTGCTGTGAACCCTGGATCTAACCTCTTCGTCACTGGTATCCACCCTCGCCTTAGTGAAGCTGAGGTGTCCAAGATGTTCGAAAAGTACGGTGACGTTGAGAAGTGTCAAATCATGCGTGACCCTCACACCAAAGAGTCTCGTGGCTTTGGCTTCGTCAAGATGGTCACTCCCGAGCAAGCCGACGGCCGCTCGCGAAGGTCTTCAAGGCGAGCAGATCGAGGGCCGCAACCCTTAGCATTGAGAAAGCTCGCCGATCGCGCCGCCTCGCACTCCAACTCCTGCAAATACTTTGGTCCTCCCAAGCGGGGTAAGTTGCCTTGACTCCTATTCTTGGCGGCATCTCCGACTAACTCTTTCAGATGGCGACGCTCGTCCTCGATTTGATGATCGCCGACGTGGTGGCTATGGAGGTGGCGGCGGCTACGGCGGCGGTCACGGCCGTGATGACCCCTACCGCTACCGTGGCCAGGATAGAGGCTACGATCGACGTGATGACCGTGGCTATGGCGGTGGACGTGAGTACCGAGATGACCGTCGCCAGGATGACCGAGGCTACGGTGGTCGAGACTACGAGCGTGGCGGCGGCTCCGGCGGATACGAACGCCGTGACCGTGATGATGGCTACGGTCGAGAGCGCTATGGTGGCGGTCGTGAAGACCGTGACCGATATGGCCCTCGAGGCGGTGGCAGCGGTGGTGGATACGACCGTGGTGGTGACCGATATGACCGCGGTGGCGACCGGGAGGGGGCTCGTGGTGGCGGCCGTGAGCCAGCGTCTGCTGGCCCTAGCTACACCGAGTCTGGCTCCCGATCTGAGGCTCGCGAGCCGTACGGAGGTTCGAGCTACTAATCAGTGTGGCCAATCCGTATTCCCGCTGATCATTTTAGGTGCCGAACCCGCTTCTCGCTAGCCATACCTGCCGATAAGCATCATTCACCTATCTAACTGTACAGCACGCAAATGATGCACCGTGTTACTATTAGTTGCTTTTGTTTTCTTTTTTTTTTCCTTGACTCGCTTGGACTGGTTGTGTTACTGGTTTCCTTTGTTCTGCTCCCCATCTTTTCTCACATAGGTCTGTTGGACCGCTGCAGATTGTCTGGTTAAATCTGCTCACCTAGGAGTTACGTACGATTTGCGACAGTTTAGGGAGAAGGGATCAAAAGCGGGTATTCGGCCTACGTCTATGATGTTGTTGCTCGTCAGTCATGAGGCGGCGACTAGGTTACGTTTAGACCGCAGGTGGCAACTTCCGGAACATGACAGATTCAAAACTCTTTGCGCCACTAGTCACACTGCTCGACGACATCTTGATAGCATTCAGAGCCCAAAATCTCTTTCAGCAGATGTCGTCTTCGGTTTTGGCAAAGTGAAACCTATGGAACAATAAATTCGCCGCCGACTTGCTGGAGCTGTCGTTTTTCGGCCTAATGTACCGTTGCCACATAAGCCAATGATTGGTACTGCGAATTTTCACTGCGAAGGTTGGAGCGACTGCAACATTCGAGATTCAGATAAAACCCCCAAGACGATAATGAGCGCCTCGCACTCGCCTAGCCCGATTTTCACCCAATTGACTGAACAAATGATCGTAATTATGTCGCCCTATGCGCAACAACCTAGTCGCCGTGATCACCTGCGCCACCAATCTCTTGACTATTTCGCTCACTCTCCGGGACCCTACGTTTTGTTCTTTCCAACATGGTAAGCTAAGGGATAGAATTTAGTCGCCAACCCCTTACACTGCGGTTTCCCCTTTCTCAGGTAGGCATCTCCCAAATTAGCGACTTAAATCTTCTGGGTGCTTGGGCCGCGTCGCTGCTATGAGGCCACCACCATTCACTCAATCCGCCCCAGCCGATTTCGGCATCAGAGCGCCCACCTGCGATCTATATGGTTCAGCGGCTCGGCTAGGCAGCTGTTAAGTGGTGTAGGTGCGATAGACCAACACCTGCTATTCCACCAAATGACGAACGCCTGGCCACGCTCCACACTTCCTTTATGGCGGCATTGCTTGACAAAAGCGCGCTTCTTGCAGGTATTGGTATTGATCGGACCTGAATAGTTATCGTAACTCACTACCACATGTCGCTCCTCATCGTCGTACGGGAACGACTTTTGAACCGTATCGCATGGCTTCAATGCTCGAAGGATACTGTATGAGGTCTATGGTGTCTATGGATGGTCGACACAGAACGAGACATTAAACAGCTAAGCAGAAAGGTAGGCTACTAACATATTGCGCTGCTTATTCAGGGCTATCAGTGAAGACATGCTTTCCGTCGACGATATGTGAGAGAGCTTGGATGGTGTCTAAATTGGATTTCGACACGAGACGGTCACATGCCGCGACATATTGTGGATGTTATGCAAATTTCAAGTATATATATATCGTGCCTTTGTGACCGATGAACATTATCATTAGACATGTTTATGTAAACAGAATAAATATTACAAATCCACTTCCTTCGATAAAGTCGCTGCACAATGCCTTCGAAATGAAAATTTGAAAAAGGAAGCTTGAATACAAAACTTGGCAAGCGTATATGATTCATAACCAACCTTCTCATTCCGCCTCTGGTTCATTGCGATTCACATTGGCGCCAAGCAACCATCCCACACCAGAGACAAGCGTCCCCGTAGCCGCGTCTCGTAGCTGATCCCTCTTGCGGACACGATGAGCATTATCCTCGTGCTGTTGCTCCCTTGTTTGCTGCTGTTGGTGCTGTTGGTGCTCCTGCGCCCCGCCACTTGCGCCCGCTGCAACGCCTTGTAAAGTAGACAGAACATTGAAATTGCGCTGCGCTACCCTGGCTGTTGCCCGGGATAAATCAAACAGCGACATGGGCGACTCTTCAGTTTGACGAGCTGCAGCGGTGGCGGACATGTTCCGCGACGGGTATGGTGGCCTCTCCAGTCTAGATGTGTCAAACGTGCCGGGCAGATCGCTCGTCTCAACTGCGGCAGCGTCCCACGCGGCCTCGTTGGCAGCCTCCTCTTGGACGGCCGAGTCGAGCTGCTCTTCGCAGCGGCGGAACGTCTTGAGGATCTCCTGGAGCTGGGGTGTTGGGGCGACGCGGAGCGCAGTGGCAAGGCACTCAATGCGCTGCTCTAGATGGCGAATCTCGGGGTTGCCGCTTGCGGTGCCGAGGTGGGTTGGCTGTGTGGACTTTTCGGTTCGCATGTATTGACCTGCTTTGAGGGCTGCGCTCCATGACCACTCGTCGGTGCCGGATGTAGAAGTATTTGACGATCCGATCCGGTTGACGACGTAGGAATACGCAGTCTCGAAGTCATCCTCCCTGAGGGCAGCTTCTATACACATGGCCACGATCCGCTTCTCTGCTATGAGGATCTCGGCGTCCTGGTCGTTGGAGCTGGTAGGAGTGGGTGTCTGTCTGTTGGCCGCCTTGCTGTGTGAGGATAGCCCCGCGTGCACCATGTTGATGGCCATTTCGAGGAATTCCTGTAGGCGAGTGTATGCCTTGGGATTCTGTTCGAGAACTTTTTCGATGATGGATATCGGGTCTGGGTGTACTCGTAGGACAACGGGGTTGAAGGGTTCTCCTTGCTTGAGTACGAGTCTATAATCGCTGAGGGCGTGCGTTGCCTTGAGGAGCGCTTCTACGCGCTTGGTGGAGGGTAGAGATTTACCAACGGTCAACGGGAAAGCGTGGATGCTGCAACTGGTTAGCAGATGTTGGATAGGTTTGACATTGAGTGAACGTACGTTTCATCGCACTTCTTGAGGCCACCTCGCGTTCTATTGGGGTTGGAGGCATTGTCAAAGGCGTTGAGTGCGGCGTGGTAGACTGTGTCCTGGATGATGTCTGCCGGGATCGGCTTTTCCGTTGCGTCCTCGTACAAAGACTTTGCCAGTGCGTATCCTGCGCGTTGTCTGTTAGAGTAGAGCATCAAAGTTGAGAAAATGGTGTGCTTACGTGACTTTGAGAGGAGCGCCTTGAGAATTTCAGACTCGATGTACTCTTTGGGTACTGCGCTGACAACTCCTCTTTGGCTACTGGATGTGATTTGATTATCTTGGCCCCAGCTGTGAAGCCACAGCAAATCACGTCTTGCTCGCAACCAGTACTCGTCATCATCCTTTGGAGCTTGATTTGATATGGCTCGCACGAGTTTTGCCACCTCTCCCTTTTGCTCACGCTGATCTGCAACAAAAGCTAGATCGCCTACCCTCCTCACAGAATGTGGCACACCAAATTGCGTAAAAATGTAGGCGCTTAGTATCAAGGCCGTGAGCAGGCTCATCGACTCTGGGCTGGGTGTCGTGAGTGGATTTGATGCGTTGAGCAAGTCGTTTCGCATATGGCCCGCTGTCTTTGTGCCGAGGCCTGTAGCAATCTCGCCAATGTTCACGTTTGGTAGGTGGCGAGTGCAGTTTGTAGTGGCGGAAGCTGTACATCGTGGTGCAGAAGCCGGTTGATTTTACTTGCCATTTTATATGTGGCACTCAGAGCGTCTAGCGTGGCTTCGGGTATCAAATAGGCAGATGCAAAGACCGCCCTAGCATAAGTATGATCCAGGTATTGTTGTTGCGACATTTCGAGAGACAGATTAAGTCTCTCTCCCAAGTATACATCTCGCGGCCCGCTCCATTGCTCAACGGCACTGGCAGCGACGCTCCACGACTTTGACGCCTGATCAACTAGCCATTCTAGGACTCGCTCCCAACCGGGAGCAGTTATGCCGGCCGATGCTTCCAGACTGTTGCTACGGCTGTTGCTCTGTATCCAACGGGATTCATCGTAAAGCCAGGGCCCTATGATCCCTCTCAAATCTCGACCAACATACCGGTTGTCTTCCTCGTGCTGGCCTGTTCGAGATAGCAAGTATTCCACAGCAGTTCGGTCGGGTAGTTTTTGGAACTCGAGAAGCGAGTATGTAGGGTTGCTCTCTGTATAGTATTCGTTATTCCTCCTTAGAAAAGGCAGGACTGTTGAGGCGATCCAAGTGCGCACGGCCGGCGTATGATGCAAGAAGGGTACGAGCAAGCTGGGAAGCTGTGACAACATCCCCGTCTCCGAGTCTAGATTATAAGCTCTTCGGAAGAGAAAGAGGCTGAGAGGGTCATCGTAGCGGCCTGTAGGAGCTTCGGGACACGACAGTTGGAGTAGGTGAAGCTTCTTGGCTTTTCGAGTGGCCTGCTCGTCGGTGAGGGCTTCGACTGGTAATGTATCTATCTCAGCGTCGAAGGCTTCGCCAAGCTCGCCATCTAGCACCTCCTGGAGAAAGCCCACATAATCGGAGGGCTTGGCGGTTTCTGGCAAATGCGTGAGTAAAATTCGGAGCAGGATCTCTAAGCGAAGAATGGTTGGCTGTTGCTGTACTAGCAGACGAAGACTGTCGATGTCGGAGTGCGCAGCAAAGTGCACGGCAAGGAGAAGGACCTTGGCTGGCGACAGGGAGGACCCCATCTTAAGAGATTGTGTCAGCGCACGCAGAGAGTGAAATAAACCACGCAAGACCACTCATGGGCAGTTTGAGGGTTGGCTGTTAAAGCTGTCCAGCTTTACAAATGTGTCCATTGCAGGTCGCCGGCGCCAGACGTCATGTGTCTGTGGCAGATATGCATCAATCGCGGGGGTTTTCTGCTTACCTTTGACGGGGCGCAATTATTAAACGGGGCGATCGCACTATCAAAAGCTACTTAGCCAAACCAGAGAGATGGCAGAAGATAGATGTACCCCCACAATAGGGTCAGAATTCTGTATGCACTTGTCAAGGAGCTCAGCCAATGGATGGACCCAGGCTGCACTTCAATCAACAGAACCATAACCAAGCCACAGGTCGTCAAAAGCCCGAACAACCCAATCGACATAACACACCTGTGCTCACCATGGCGTCCGGATATGGCATGCACGGCGGTAAGCTGGAAAAGATTCAATTGACTGAGAGCAGCCACTGATCCGCACACAGGCGTCGGCCGCTGCTTTCCCTTCTGGCAAGAGGTGATGGCTTGCTACGTCGTCAACTCTTCCGCCGAAGACAACTCGGGCAAGAAGAAGTGCTCACCCGTCCTGGAAGATTACTACGAGTGCCTGCACCACAAGAAGGAGGTTAGTTTTGGAGCCTATCAATAGCGGCGGCAGTAGGACGGGGAATGGACCGTGGAGACTGACAATGAAACAGCACGCAAGAGCATTGGCGATTCAAGCAGCATACGCACGATCCGAGACGGCGACTCAGCGAGATAATGCGCCGAGTGCATCACAAATACGGAGTTTGGGGCTGCTGGGCAAGGAGGAGGAGACGAAGAAGTTGCTGGGGCAAAGCTAGATGGTTGAAAGATGCGCGCACATTGTACATTTATCCCGCTGTAGGCCAGTCCGTGTTGAAGGTTATACAGAGACTGGTACCCGGGACGAGACGAGGCGAGAGAAATATGAGGAAAAATATCCTAACTTGAGACTTGATTGGATAATGGCGCAGCGCCGGTGGTGTTTGGCATATATGTCTTGTGATGACACTGTGAATTGTAACCAGACGCATCTGCTAACTGCCATTACTGATAGCTAAATGATGGCGAAATGGGTCGTTGGCGATGCTGCAGGTATCAGTTTCACTGACTAGACGCTTCAAACGATGCCGCTTCTTCTCAACCTGGCCATTTGCCTCGACTGACAGGTAATGACTAATTATAGATTTAAAGGTCCTGTTTTTGTTAACGAATAGTGTACGAGATTTGACCAAGTGCTGGACAGCTGGCGACCGAAGCCTGCCTTTCTACCTTGTAGTGTATTTGACTGCCCGTCGTCTGCCAGTCTAGGCCATCTTATCTGTCATCACCTGGTCACATAAACGCACAAAGCACCATATCTCACAGAAACTAATCCTACCCTTCATCTATAGTATTGCCGTCTGAATCATTGCCTACTCCACCATGCCGTGCGTTCGGGGAGTCGACATCTCCATCATTGTGCAACCAGAAGCTCAAAAGGTGACCGAGTACCCTCACCCTGATGCGTGGCTCTTGACCCGGCCCTTTTCTCGCAACCAAGCCGAATCAGCTCTACCGAGATTACCGGAGCCAGATGAAAGTACCAGCAGTTCGAAGGTGTCCGTTTACATACCGTCTGTGTCTGGTACGTGTTTCCATCATGCATATTAGGAAAAGCCAGCTGTTAACTTCTCCTAGGCACACAGTTCCACATTCACTACGAGATAAACGAGCAGGTCAACGCGCCGCCTTATTTCTTCTTCAAATCGTACCTTAACGGTAGCAACATTGTCAATTGGGGTATAGATCCTAATGTTCAAACGTGTGGGTCGATCTCGAAGGCGCTCTACGAACCCTGCGACCGCTGGCGCTACAAGCAAGACGGTATAGTCCTCAAGAGGGAGGGCATCGAATCGAGATCATTTTATTTCGTGGCCGGCCCAGAAGCTTCCGCTGCGGCCGACGATGGAGGCCTCATTGAGGTCCACGTCTTTCGGGCTCAAGGTCGCAGGCGAAAGGCTCCGGAGCTGAACACTTATCGCAGTCAAGTGCGATATGGAATCGCGTATGTCGTCTCTGCCCCGGGAATACATGTTTGCTTTTATACTAAGTGTACAATTGCGAAAGTTCTCCCTCGGAAGGTCTCCTCGAATGTCCTGAGGATGCCAAATACTTTGACTGGGCGTTGATAGACCCAAAGGACGCGCCATATGCCTCATTCCACTTCCACTACCGTGCTTGGGCCTACCTACGTCAGCTGAACCTAGTTCTTGAGGATGTTGGGTTGCCTGATGATGACCAATGTTTGAAGGGACATGGCCAGAGCCCATTGGCCCCTGTGCAGGTGAACGACGACGGCCATGGAGAGGACCCCAGTGATGACTTGAAAGAAAATGGCCAAACTACAGAATCTGAACACAATAGTGCCTGGGAAACCACTACAAGCACGCGAAATTCTTGGTCATCACAGTTCGTCCCCGGCTTGTTTGAGAAGGACTCGAGGGGAGCCTTTTCGACCGACTTCGCTATCCGACAACTGCCCAATGCATTTGACGGTGGTCTGGTTACGAGGACATTGTCGCTAAACTCGTACAGCTCATCTATCAAGTCATCCCTGCTTCCGTTTGTTGAAGAAGAGTCGAGCAATGCGGATGAGGAGGAGGAGGAGGAGGAGGAGGAATTTGTCCCCGGGTGGAATATGCTCGAGGATATGGCAGGAAGACGCCCGCTCCCCGCCCTGCCCAAACGAAAGTCACAGCACAATCTGAGGAATATGTCCTTGTCTGTAATGTCTAGCTCGACTGAAACGGACACATCTGGCTGCGATCCCCTGGATACAGAGGTTTCTGAAAGCAAAAGCACTGGCATTGACACAGAGTCTTCCAAAAAGACGGCTACCGAGGACAAGGGCTATTGTGCCTGCGAACCTCCTGAAGCCAAAGGAGACGAGCTAGCCTCTACTACAAGTCTTGGTTTGAGTGAAGGGGAGTGGATGAAGAGTCGCAGTGATGCGCCTGCAGACGATTAGGAGTAGGCAGGCATTGTGAGGGAGCATGGTCTGTTCATATTGACCTGTCATTCAAGCACGTATTTGGAGCAAAAGCATCAACAGCAATTCGGGCGTCGGAGAGCTTCTCCACTAAAGGCGTGTTCAATTCACCGCCTCCTCACCGTAATTGCTCTGTTCATCGTCACAGTGTATCCAAAAAGCGTTCACCGCCATATGGGCATAAGAGGGCTGCAAGGAGGACGGACAGTGAGTTGAACACCTGGCCAGCGCAAAGGTTGGGGACCTGGCAGCTGTCAACATAATCGCTCAGGCAGTATTAATACCGTCCAGCGCCCTACCTACTCAACACGAAGGGCTCAGAGTCTAATCAACCTTTCTTCTTCCTCCACTGCGCTGGCCAGTCGCTACACACCGCAGTTTTCCAAGTCCATTTCTAACCCTACGACAGAAATCTAAGCGTCACGAGTACACGAGCACACGGTGGCTACAATCGCGAATCCTACCACGCCCCTGTTTACGTCTTGGCGATGGATAATAAAGACTCAAGTTGGATACGATACCTTGGCGTACAGCGAAACCGCCCCTCTCCACGGCCACTTTCCCCTACCACTGACGCCGCAGTCGCGTCTCCCTCACCGGGCTTCAAGCACAGCTTAAACCTCGAGGTTGGCGACGGCTCGCCAGCGATGCACTCCAAGACTATTCCCCGACTGTCGAGTTGGCACGGGCTAAACCGTGCGTTCTCCGCACAGAGCAGAGCGGCGTCATTCGACCTGAGAATCTCGAAAAGCAGGGCGGAGCAAGAGCGAATCGACATGCTGGTGAAGGAGACGGATAGGTTGTAGTACAACCCGTCTGTCGACCAGATGGCTGATGCTCTCCGCAGCGCCCTGATGACCAAGCCAACGGTCTGGTCACTGCCGCCCGAATACAACTCGTATGTTCTCCACCTCATCGAGGGGTATGGTGACGTGAAGAGAAAGCTGGCTCGCGTGGAGAGCGAGTTTACAGAGTCTCAGGCAATTCGAGAGGCGGAAAGGGAGGAACGTGCGTCGCAGGCGCAGGCTTGGGCGTCGCAGGAAGCGCGGTACAAGGCGGAGATCAAGAGGCTGGAGGTTGTCATCCACAGAACATCGCGCAATGGTCTCGAGGCAGTCTCCATGGCTCGGACGGGAAGCCTGGTAAAGCGACGTGGTTTGACTCCGGGTTGGAGCCGGCATCTGGACCGGAACCAAGGCGGAGAGGCGACTGGCTCAACCGGAGGTATCACTGAAGGGGTGGTCGGCATGAAGAATGGACAGCGATGGGAGACTGAGACTTCCCTGGCGAGATTGTCTAGCAGCCAACGTGGCTCTATCCGTGAGTACAAGTGCTCTCTCTCTTGGGTGTTTCCTTATAAACTGGCTAACCTCGGGGATGGCTCTAGTCTCTCGGCCTCGAATATTGGACCCTGACTACGATGTTGAAGCAAGCGAGAGGATATGGAAGAAGCCATCCAAGAAGCGCAACGAGTATAGGCCTCATAAGCTGAGCCCAAAGACCAAGGCTGCTGCCACTACTTCCGTAACAGAGATTTGTGTCATGTCATCTTCTTCATCGTCTTCTTCCTGGGACGAGTTGGCAGCATCCTGCAAGCCCAAGGCAGTTGACCTCGACGGCACCAAGGTGCAAGAACACACGCCGCCGACTCGGGACGAGCAGCCCAAGGACACGGCAGGCTCGCCCGCGGCAAGTCCCCGTACGCCAGTAACTCGCGAGGACGAGAACCAGGCGGCGAGTCGAAGAGAGTTTTCCTTTGCAGCAGGTGACGACGACATGGCAGTGGGCGATGGCAATGGAATAGGCGCCTCAGCAGCTGCTAGTCACGGCCCTGCCACAAGCCAGCACAAACACGAGTATAACTGACGATGGTAGATTTAACGATTTGACGACAACACAGAGACTCTAGCAAGAGGACACGTCGTTTGCATAAAAACTGGACCAGGGACAACAATAGCACTATGAACAATGGATATAAACATCACCAGTAACAGGCAACGGGGCAACAGGCAGCGGAGAGCAGACACCGCTCGGCTATGGGAACGACGGCCTCAAGGCAGTCAAGGCTTCGTCGGTGACTCTTTGAGGAGAGGCCGATTCAAAAGATGCATGCATGCACGACGAGGGCCAGGAGAATTTCACGGGAAGCGCCACTGCGCCATTGCGCCATTGCGCCATTACGCCATTTAGTTAGTTTATTGTAGCAATGAGACTGAGCCCACGCCGAACTACATTGGTATACGTGATTACCTAGTGATTCTGCGGAGGATTAAAGGATGCAGTCAAGCATGCAGGTACCTAGAAGTAAGGCTCAGAAGGATCAAACGAGGCTTGAAAGGGCTCCTATCCACAAGTGCTCAGGCCTCAAGTTGACGTGTGAGCTGCTCTACAGTACGTGTCGACGTCGGCCAACCTCGACGAAGAGAGCTGGATGCAGAGGGTCTTGCGCGACTAGCTGGGTCGAGACTGTTGAAGGGCCAAGGGGGATGAGACACTACATGCCACATGGAGTGGTTCATTGCAAGTCAAACTCAGTGGGTGAATGATTGGGCGAGACCCTCGTATGCCGGGTTGCCTGGCTGGCCGTGGGCTCCCCCACAAGCTGGTGTTTCCATGCTAGATACGATTTTTGCGAGGAGTGGGACGTGTAGGCGACAATAGCGTCCATACACCAGATGATGAAGCCTTGACGCTTCCGAGTCTCTCGAGCCTTGGCCATGGCACCACGTCTCGAGAAGGCGGTGGCTGGCTGGAGCGACGGGCGGTGGTCGGGCAGGCACGGTGAAGACGGTTGGGTTGGTGATGGACGACAGCGCGGTTGGCGTGATCAGACCAACAGTTGGGCTAGTGCCTGGTTGGTCTGGGCGATCCCAGTGCATAGGGTCGGGAGCGAACTGGTCTGCGGATGGCTAGTTGGGTTGGATGGGAGAATGCGGGGGGGAGGAGGGACGACGGGACTGGCTGGTGGTGAGACACGGTGGTGGATGGAGGAGGGAGGCTGGTGATGGTGCTGCTGGTGTTGGGATGGTGTTGGGATGATGTTGGTGCTGGTGTTGGTGCTGGCTGGTGTTGGTCGTGTACGGGAATAGTGAGGTGAAGATGCGGTTGGTGATGGAGCGACATCGCGTAGGGTGACAGCCGAGTCTGGACGGATAAGCGTATGATTGATAATCATTTGCATAGCAAGTGCGGTGGAAACCCAAATGTCGCAGTGTGCAGCCAAAAGAATGGTGAACGGTATTTCGTGGCCCAACTACCGCGTGGCCCCATCGGCGTGCATACAACTGATACACGGGCCCGTTGTAGCGGTAAGTACCTCGATTCGCCAGAGTACCCCCATCGTCGCCACAGGGCGTCGCCCAACCCACCTCGACGACTGGGGCGCCACTGGGCTCATGGGCAGTTGGCTAGCACGAGCTAGAAGCCGAACTGGCCTTGCTTCCCTGACGTCGGGGCACGGGGTGGAGCATTGCTACACAGGTCTGGAGGACGGAGATGGCGATGGGCGACGGAGGCTTGAGGGCGGCGGTTTGGCCATGGCCAGACGAGGTCGAGCACGACCTGCGGCGCTGGGAACATGGGGCGGCGTGTTTTCCGCGAGGGATGGACGGGCTGGAGGAATGGGGATGAGCCCCCGTGGCGAGCTGGCCGCCCTGACGTACCGTATATCGTGCGAAACAGGACGGGGGCGCGCGCGCAGCGATCTGCCGCTCCAGACACGACATGTCATATCCGCCAGGCGCTGGGCGTTGACAGCGTCTCGCCGCGACAGCTGGCCAACTGCCGGAGCCCGGTAGGTGCGACGCCCTGGGAGGGGGGGGGATTGGTCACCGTCGAGGCGATTGTTTCAGCACCGGCGTTGCAGGACGCCAGACAGAACAGAGCACACGGCGCACCGGCGATGGCCTCTGCAGGCACGCAGGGTTCGCCGTATCGCATCGTGCGCATCGTGTTTGTTGCTGTGGAGCGTGGGAGACTGGCGCTGTGGGGGTTATTTGGGGGTTGTTTTTGCACGATACAGACACCGAGCACACCAGTCAGTGCATTCGACTCGATGGATAAATCAACTGGCTAGTGGCCAGCGGCGAGTAAGACAGGCAACAAACATGCCGTTGATTTCGCCGAGGTGGAGCGGCGGCGACGCATGCCAAGAGACCCGCGTGCACCGACCGCACCGTACCCAGGCCTGGAGCGACGACAGAAGATGCACAAAGACGAAAGAAAACGAGAAGTCGTACGGCCAAGTTGGGGGGCAGCAGCATCGTCAACCCGACGGATGAGCTGCTCGACACCCACTTACCCTACACGAGACCCCGAATCCGCCTCGCAGAGGTGACTGGATCCGAGACTCCGCGGGCAATCTTCCACCAACCACAGGGGCCGGGCGGGGCGCTGGACCCGGCGCTGGGGTCGCATCGTCAACGGCTGGGCCGCTGTAGCGCAATGGCCAATCCAGGTACCTCTGTTGGCGGGGTACTTTGCTCTCTGGTATCTTCCCTCCCTGCCGAACGAAGCCTGCTGCTTGCCGCGTCGGCCTTGCGCCCTGGCGAGGGCGCTCAGACTGGGCACTCGTCACGGATACGCATGGCGTTGCGTGTCATTCTGGGGACTGACTGGCCGCTTGGCCTCCGCTGCGAACGCCCTCGTCCGGCACGCACAGCACCGCGCAGCACTGGCCCGGCAAGTTCCTCGAGTATACACACTCGCAGCTCACAGTCCTCACGCTGGTGCTTCTCGTAGCCTGCCGCTTTGGGCAATGGGCTGGACCGGGGGGGGGGGGGTGGGGATTGGGGGAAAGTATACTTCCCTGTCGCTGTCCCCGGTCGCGCCATTCTTGCCTTTTACCCGCGTAGCCACTCAGCAGAGCAGGGCTGTTGGCGCGAAGCTTGTCCTGTAGGAAGCAGGTGCTTACTTACATGTTGGGGGTCGCAGAGGGCCCGACGGAGTGCGAGGGCGGTCTGGGCCAATTGAGGAGATGCGATCGTTGGGTCGTCCGTTGGCGGTGGTCATGATGGCTCGTGCTCGGCAGGGCTGCTGCTGCTTAGCCTGGACGTTGGCATCTCGTTGGCGCTCCCAGCCTGGCCCAGGCAGCTCGGTGGGGGGATGACACCGGTTCTGCATGCGGTCTTACAGGGTACGACCACGGCGACGGATAGATACTTGCAGCAGCAGCAGCAGCTACGCTACAGAGGACGGTGGCCCGCAGGCGGCAATATCTCTCACCTAGCTGAGAATGACATGCCACCCCGCGCCACCGTGAACCTTGAAGGGCCGTCCAGTTGCCGGCCAACTGCCTATCGTTGCCAGCGGCGGTTATCAACGCGACCGGCCAGGCAAGCTATTAGGCTATTGCATCCAGAGCCACTAGCCCGTCGCTCACAGCAGGGGCCGTTGGGACTGCCCCAGGCCGGCCGGTGGTGCTTCGTCACGGCCGTTGGGGTTATGCTCTGCATAGGGACACGCCCCCCAGCGCAGGGCAGCAGGACTGGCAGTTTAGCAGTTTAGCAGTCGAGCAGTCTAGCAGCCTGGCAGTCTAGCAGCCTGGCAGTCTAGCAGCCTGGCAATCTAGCAGACTAGCAATCTAGCAGACTAGCAGTCTTGCGCACCCTGGACTGTGCACGCATGACAAGACAAGACATGACTGAGCGCGAGGTCATGGCGGCCGGAGGGGATTGCATCTCGACTCGAAACGAGATGAGCGGCGCAGAGGAGGGCGGCTATAGGCAGGCGTCGCTATAAGTGGCGCGGGGCAGCAGCGCAGCCTGACGGGCCTGGTAGCATCTGCCTTCGCTGGGCCTTCTTCACGTCACGTACATCTCGATTGCGCCGATGCGAGGGGTCAAGAGGTAGCTGCACCCCAGCGTCAGAGGGGCCGATGAATCACGTATGCACCCTATCACCGTGGAAGAGCCCTCACACGAACGCATGGACATGGACGGGCCAGACCAGCGTTGTGGTTGCGCATCGGCCTGGCTGGCTGGTCGGTCGTCGGAATCGCCTCCGCACACACACAGCAGAACGGACCGTATCAAGCGCGGGGCGGCTGGGAGCGAGGGAAAGAGACAACAAGGCGCGGGCCAGGCGAGAATGCTTCTTCGTCTTGGCCGGTGCCGTGGCCTTGGGATGGGCAGACAAGGTCGCAGTGGGGATGACGGGCGTTGTGCCGCGCTGCGCTGCCATTGCGGTTGCGGTTGTCGAGCATCGGGTGCGTCCGGTGGTAATTGGGCCTGCAGGGCATGCACGAACACCTCATACAAGCTGCAGACATCACGGAACTCTGTCTGCATCAGGCGCCATGACGGCAACGCGCAGGAGGAAGAGCCGCAGGTGGGCGCAGGCACGGGGGAACGGTGGCGGACGGAATGGGTAATTACGACGAGAGCAGCACTGCAATGGAGCGGCCGCAAAATAAGAATCAGGGCTTGGCAGGTAAATGAGAGGCAATGTAATGTACACATGTCACGGGGCCGTGGGAGAGCAGGACGTGGTTCCGATGGAGCTCTTCTTGCACTACCTCGTCATGGCATTTCAGGCCCGTCCGACATATTTCGGTCCCCGTTTTTGGCGTTTGCACACAGCCCGCGACGGATGGATTTCCTGGCGCACTACGCACACGCCCCCGGCCCCTGCCCTCTGCCAACCTAAATTGAGCAAATGACACCCAGTAGTGTGCGCAGAGCCTACCCGATCAAATTTCTCCAGAAAAGCCACCGTACTAGGCCGGCCTCGAGGGCAGCTAGTGGCAGAGAGGGTGGAGAATGTAAAAAAACGTTGGGCGGCTGATTTGGGGTGGAGCGGCCGGCTAGACGGACCGGGGGTCGGTGGTTGTCTGTCTGTCTGTCTGACTGACTGACTGACTGACTGACTGACTGACTGTCTGCCTGTCTGTTCGGCCACGGAACGTCTAAGGTGTAGATAGACGCTGCTTGATTGCGATTGGGGGATTGTGCCATGACCCTCTGCGTGGTGCGTTTGCGTGCAGCTGCTGGTAGCCTTTTGTGTCGCAGTTGGACTCGAGGCATTTTAGCGGTGTTGGTGATGTGCTGGCGAGCGAGCGATGCTGTTCGCATTGGCTGAACTCTGTGCGCAATTCCGGGTTGCAGAGGGTGCGGCAGCACGACACGCAGAGCGCTGGCGCATCCCATGACGAGATGCACTCCAGACATGCAACCCGCCAAAAAGCCTCAGGCCAAGAGCCAACGGCCCCGGCCAGAAAGCTTAAGGCCACAGCCAAGAAGCCAGAGCCTCCGCAGCGGCAAGCACAGACGTGGTCGCAAGGCAACAACACCATCAGTAATCATTTATTCCCAGGTGCGCCAGCCCCTGTCGCCTGCGTTCCTTTTGCGTCCTGGGTGCCGGGGTCGGGGCCTGGGAAAACGTCAGCGCTGCAGCCAAGGCGCGCTAGGGGACGTTGGCATTTTAGCGGCACGCCCTCCCCGGCTGGTGGTCGTGGAAGTACCTGCTGGAGGCGTCTGGCGTCTGCGTCTGGCGGCTTGACGGCGTCCATCAGGCGTGCATGCCCTCCCGGGCTGGCTGAGTGCTCTCCATTAGGCATTGGCAAGACAGCCGGCGGCGGCGCAGTGAGCCTCGAACTCTGAGGGCAGCATCGCGAGCCCGACGGCTCCTGTTCTCTCATCTCAGAGCGTCCAGATCGGCGCTGCAACGCTGCAACGTCCAGCGCGCACGCACCACCGGTCGCCCGAGAGCTCGGACGCGCGCCGATTGGCCCATTTACGAGGCTCAACGCAACGGGCCTAGCGGGTGCGACGCTGCCTGTCTTGCCTTGTCGCTGGTGTCTTGGAGTGTCTGGCCGTAGGTCGAGGTGGCAGTTGGGTGGGGGGAGGGGGGGGCCTGTGGGGGCGGGGGGACCGAAAATCGAAGGACGTTGCACCGGGGGACGGTTGCTGGGGGGTATTTTTCCGTGGCGTCCGTGTCTATTTTCATTTGCCTGTGAGTGTGAGTGTGTGAGTGTGGCATTCCTGGGCCGTGGGTTTGAGTGACGGTGATGTGATGCTGCGACGGATTTCGGGGTGGGGTGACGGGTGTGACGACGGGTGATGCTGCGATGTACCGCGGAGGGACAAAACACGGCTGCTATTTTTGCCATGGACGCTTCATCTCTGGTTCAACAGCGAGCAAGTGAGCATATCGTCCATTTCAGAGTTCACGGTTAGTTGCCCAAGTACACCCAAATCGCCCAAACCACCAAACCGCCCAAAACGGAAAGACATGGGCAAACGGTCGACGTCGACATCGTCATCGCTATGCACCCGCTACACATGACCCAAATCCGTCCTAGCCCCCTCCCTAACCACCCCTAACCGCACCCCTTCCCCGGCTCCTGCCATCGTAGATTGAGCCCATTCTGGCCCTGGCCACTCACGTCTCGACACTGCTGGCCAACGTTGAGCCCCCGGCGCACCACTGAACCCCCAAGCCCTGGAAACGTCAACGGTGAGAAAGTGGGCTCCACACACCCGCCCGATGCTTGTCGGGGCGCTGGGTCGAGCTGTGCGACACCTAGTTTATTGAGGCACTTTTTTTTTTTCTTTATTCTTTCTCGATGGAATGACGATGGGAGGGGGGATAAGATAGACCTGGATGGAGCCCGTTTTAAATTTTATTCATTTTTCTTTCTCGCCTCTCTGCGTTCTAGCCCCCCGCGGCAGATATCACCATGTCCTCCACTGCCGGTTGTACCGTCCCTGAGCGCTGGCATGTACCGCAAGTACCTCGATCTCGCAGGTCGAGTACCTGACGTACCACCCCGTGACGGCCTTGTACTCGCATCTCGGGGCGTGTTCTGCGCTCCGACGGGAATGTCTGTAGTTCGCTCGTTGGCACAACGGTCTCCAGCACACCCTCCTCGGGCCCTTGTCCTGGGGCAGCTAGTGCGGTGTCGGTATTTTATTTTAATCAATTTTTTTTTTGTTTGGTTTGGTTTTAATTGCGTGTGTGTTTCCCTTCTAAAATTGGGCACGGGGACGCACGCACTTCGTGACAGGTGAGGCTGCTGCGACGCTGCGTGTACGTACTGAAGGTTGGGGTGCCGCTGTAAGTGCCCGCGGGTTTAGGTGCCAGCCGTACTAGAGATTGCTTACATGACACTATTGACGGCTCTAATCCTTAATTCCTGCGTCGCCGCGCGCGAGCTGTGCGAGCGTTTGCCCACCTCCGTGTAAGCCGCCTGACGCTCCCACGAACCTGCAGGCGCGCATGCGACCTGGTCCGTACGTTGTAGCTCGGCGTACAGCATCCCCGTCTTGGCTGTTGGTGAAGCGACTTGGCGATTTACCGTTTTTCATTAGCAGCTAGCTGCCTGGCCGGGATGGGCCGTGTCACGGATAGTGGCCGGCTGGCATTTCCTCTCATTTCGATTTTGATTTTGTGATTATTATTAATTTTTTTTTTGATTTTTTCCGTGCTTGCCAATTTACTGCCATTGCGAGGAGAGAGACAAGAGGGCGCGCGGGCGGCCGTCGACATCCGATCCGGGCCTGTCATCACGGATTGCCGAGAGGGGAAGCGGAGGCAGGCAGAGTGGGCGGCAGCCGGTACTTGGCACGGCGTCTCACAAACCCCCAAGTTCCACCCGACTGGGTTTGAGGTTGGCGATGCGCGCGAAATGGCATTCGCCGTGAAATGCCATCATGATGACTGATCCGAGGCCGCACGAGCAGGGGGCCCCCCCTCCCAGAGACACCAGAGCAGCAGCGCCAGCCAACGAGAGGCCGCGCCAGCCCCATGTCGCCCGTCCAGGGCACCCGAGACACCCTGGCTGCCAGAACGGATAGCCCCACCGCGTTCATGCAGCTAGCACATAACCCAACTCCTAATTCGGACATCTAACGGTCGGCGGCGGGTCATGGCAATCGGACAGGCGCCGAACCCAGCGGCGCAGACAGGGGCCAGGGCTCCAGGGGCACTGCGGTGGGAGGTACACTCGCATACTGGCCGCGGTGGCGGGGTACTTGGGGGCCGTGGCAGAGCGAGTGCCCCACCCCGAAATATCTCGATATTGCGACAAGTGTCACACCACCCCCAGCAATTGCATTGCCCACCAGCCTGGCATGGCAGAACTGGCTGACACTGGCATGGCACTTTGACGTTTTTGACACTGACGTCTGGCTGCCCCGTCGTTTGACCAGCCGACGGCGGACGGGTGGTGCGCTAGCGGGTAGGCGCCAATTCTCTAATCACTAATCACTAATCATGCATTCATGCGAATTCCAAATCTTCCGAACCCTCTGCACGCGGCGCGCCGACACGTCTCGTCTCGCCTCGTCTCTCTGCCCGCCCTTGTTTCCGCCGCGAGCCCTTCTGGACACCTTCTGCGCGGTGCATGTCCCACGCCAGAATGGTCCGTACGATGGGGCTCGCCCCAATCCGTACCGGGCAGCGCTGTCAGAGTAAACGAGGCCTACCCGCCCCGCCAGCAGCGCCTCTCTACCAAACCAGCCCATGGCAGCGCCCCATTGGGGCCATTCGTATCTCGCGTCCACGTCCATGGGCCCAGCCCAAAGCCACGTTGCTTGAGGGCCACGTCCATGCCAGCTGAACGTAATAGATGAGATTAGATTCATCATTTTTTGATGAAAAAAAAAATTAATTAATATAGAAAAAAAAGGAAGCAGCAGCAATATACCGTCGCTGTGCTGTTCAACGGTCGGGGTACATGCGCCCCCCTCCATCTGGCGTTCCTAATACGGCCAAGGTGCCGAGTGGTGCATGGAGGCGTTGCGTGCCGGCGCTCATTGGACAGCGCACCCAAGTTGGACGACAGGGCCAGCGACCGGCCAACTGGCCACCGGCATATTCCCCATACTCATGTGATATGGTGCGAGTGCCAGAGGAGGCACTCACTTCAACCAACGAGGCCGGTGCGCTCGAATCCTTACTTCCTTCTGGTGCGCTTCTGGGCGTGCGGTGCCTTTTGCTGTGCCTTTCTGCCGCCCAGCCATTCACAGCGCCGACCGACCTCTCCGGGTGAGCCTGGCGCGTGCGATTCGCCGCCGTGCTGTGTCTGTGTGTAACCTCTGCGCGCCAGGGGCCCCCCCCATCGCCCATCGCCCATCGCCCATCGGCCCCTGAGAGAGCTGGGCCGCAGCGCTCCCTGGTTGACGTCGTCGTCCGATGCTGATGCTGACTGACCATTGCGAGCAGGCTGTCGTCGCCGAGTGCGTCATGGCGACTGGGGGCCGGCATGTAAACAGGTGCTCCGTCGGCGCAGATTGCATCCCTGCCAGGGCAACTCGCGCCCCCCCAAGATTGCCACCGCTAGCGGGTGCACTACCGCTGGCTGCAGATAGTGCTACTGCACGCATACCCTGCGGTTAGTGCGCTGAGTTGGGCAGTTGCCTCGTCGGCCAAGGAGTTAGTTGGCTGGCCTGTCGTGACTAGCCTGCAATGCCCTCACTGACCAACTCGCTCACACGCGCACCCACTCACTCACCCACTCACTCACTCACTCTCACTCGCTCTGGCCATTGCCACCGAGCACATCCCTCCGGGTCCGCATGCTGTCCGCTCCGTGTTTGCGGGGACGAGGCCAGCCATTCCAAATACCCTCTGCCTCTCACTGGCTGCGCTAGGCTGCGCATCCCCCCGTCGCCGTTGGCCCGTTCGCAACCTAATTTCGACGCTGGCCCGGCAATATACGGGTTTACGGGCGCGTGCGTGGTCCGTCTCGCAGCTGCGCGGGCAACGAGTGGTGGTGACATGCGTGTTGGTCCGCATCCGTACATTGCGTTGCGCAGCTGTGCCGTTGGTGGACAGCGAGTAATTAGTGCTCTGCAGAACCGTTCGGCCGCGTCCTGCGCATGCTGCTGCAGTGGGCGGCCGCAACGGCCGCAACGTCCGACGACGATTCTCCAGCGTCGTGCTCTGCAGAGTCCGCACAGACTACAGACGTACTCCGTATTGCCTCTACTAACTACTCGCCCTGCATCTCTCCGTCTCAGCTCACCCATCCAGCCTAGCAGCACTCCGTAATAGCAGCCGTAGTCCCCCCTCACCAGCCACGGTGGCCGCGAAAATCGTCGGGCGGCACCAGCAGGGCCAGAGACTGATAATCGGCCGAAACAGCACACACCTGCTGCCGTTGCCAGCTGAGCACCGTGCTGGCACGATGAAGCAGCGAACGCGTCTCGACCAGTCGCCCACCCATCTCGCTCGCCTAGCGCCTGGCTCTCGCTCAGCCTCACGATACACATCACGTAGCACTCACCACGCACGACGCAGCTGTGGCCGGCGTCTGCAGCCCAGAATCGGCCGTCGCACGTAGGCGCTGCAGCAGGCAGGGACGAGGGATCGAGCGCATCGGCCAATCTAGCTGCGCAGTGCCTAGTCCGTTGCGCAGGTGGCCTGATGGACCGACTAGACGCTCATGCACGTGTCTCGACGCAGACGTGGACGCCGCCGTCTGGAACCGCCGTGTAAAAGGAGAAATGCCCGGGCGACAACCCTCATCCCTCATCCCCGCCAGTGGCACGCAAACCGCCATCACGCACTCGCCGCCAGCCCGTCCTCCCCCGTCCCAGCCTGGCTAGCCCGCCCAGACTACTGAATTTCAAACTGGCCGGCCATGCGCACCGTTTTTCTCACGCCGCAGGGCACTACTGGCTGTCTCTGCGCTGTGGGAAGATCCTGATCCATCGCGCGTGCGCAGCAGGTTAGGTTCGGGGCGACGAACTTCCCCCAGCGTGTAAGCGTCACCTCATCCTCGATGCACGTTCGCTCGACTGGCCTCTGCACCGTCTTCCGCGCTCGCTCGCGTCTTGGCTTCGCCCTCGATGGACGCTCGCGCAGAGGCGGCCTAGTCCCCTCGGAGATGTTCCCTGAGCCCCCGTACACCACACCCAGGCCAGACTAAACCCAACGGCTCGCCGACCGAGCGCCATCATCAAATCTCCCAGCCCAGTAAACCCTGAGGCCGGCCCTGGCTGCGCGCCGTGACAATCGTATGACAGCCTAGGAGAGCAATCAAAAACAGCCCCCCCCCCCCCCGAAACCTGAAAACTGAGAGCCGAAAGACAGCCTGTCAGTGGAAAAGCCATGCCAAACGGAAGGCGCCTCTCCCGAGCCCATATACCCATTGTATCCGCCAGATAGATTATTAACAAGGATGCCACTTTATTGAGCCTGCCTGGCCTGTAAGTCATCCCAGGCTTGCCAGGCCCGTACGACCTGACAGGTCGAGCCAGGAACCGCCTCCTCGCATATTGGTCGTGGCGCGGAGGCGCTGCCAGGCTTGCCAGGGCCCCGTAGCGGTGGCTGTGGCTTGCCACTCACTGGTTCGCGAAACCCACCTCGCGGCCAACGAAATTCCCCGATTCCCATCATAGCTGACCGGAGTCACAGTGGGCGGGCAAGGCGTATTACTCCATACTTTTGCTGTCCAGGCCCACTGGCATCCTGCCCCGATCCATTTCGGCCGCCAAGCCCCTCGGCGCCAGGCACTACCGCCACGAAAGCCTGGCTGCACCAGGGCCATGGGGCACTTGGTCTCGCCAGCCGGTCGGTAGTCGGTGGGAGGTACTTGTGCGTCCTGGGCTCAGCGACACCGACGCTACAGCAGCTAGGGCAGCTGGACGCGCAGTGCGACTTGGTGTGCCGTGACAGTGCGTTGGTGCCGGTGCTAGGCGGTGCGAGTCAGAGGGCACATAGCTAGAGACATGCCATGACTGGCTAGGAGCGCTATCGACTCACCCAACGTGCGTGCTTGCCCTAGTTTGGCTGAATGAGCGAGTACGTGGGTGAGAAACGCCAGTGACCCTGTGAGCGCATGAGCCCATGCGTGAGGTCGCTACTTGGCGTGCTAGGACAGTGAGTCAGTTAGTAGGGCGGCGTTCACGCTTGAGGTAGAGGGGATTGAAGATGAGTGAAATCGTGCTTGAGCAACATTATTATCTAGTATCCTAAGTGGTATCGCTTCTGCAGCGGCATGTTATCATCCATGGCAGGGCTGATCCCCTGCCTGTGGGTATTACGCTTCCAACAATCAAGAGACGCCCAAACACCTGTCCTGTTGACCATGTCCATGCTCCTGTCCCTGTGGTATACAATCCATGCGGCCATCCGGTCATACCCCCCCCTCAATCCCATCTAGGGTGGAGCGAACCATCCAACACTCTCCAGGCGGTGCTCTGGCATCATTGGCCCCCCTTCCGTGAAAAACAAAGTATTATGCTATTTTCGTTCCTGTGGCTTGTTGTGCCACGTCCATTTCGTGACCTGGCCTGGTAGACGAGGTTCCATCGTCTCAAAGGGAGCACGCGTGCCTCGCTGTCGGGCACCTCACCCAAGCAGCGCTGATACATTCATCCTCGAGTCCTTGTCGACGGGGCTCGTTTCTGACTTGACGCTGTGCACCCCCAGTGGCTGCACTGGCGAGTTGGGCGCTGTGGGCAGTCCCTTGGTTCCCAGCGGCGGCAGGCGGTGCTGCTGGGCCATGCTGTAGCCCGCCGACACTGGTGAGGTTAATGTGCTGAGGCTGGGGAGTTGTGCCTCGCCGCGTGAAGACCACGACCGTACCGGGGGGAGCTCGATGTGTTGACACGCCCCGACCCGGCGATGTAGTGTAGTTGGAGCCGACATCTGAGTCCTGTGTAGAATCCGTGGGGGGCTCTGACGAGCAAGGGGAGGGTAGCGGTGCCTCGCCCCACTGGCCACGATGATGATGAGATGGCCGCCGTGCATCATGGCTCATGGAGTAGCCATGTGACTGTCGAGGCTGCGCTGT
Organism: Calcarisporium arbuscula; assembly: GCA_009828645.1. NCBI lineage: Eukaryota > Fungi > Ascomycota > Sordariomycetes > Hypocreales > Calcarisporiaceae > Calcarisporium > Calcarisporium arbuscula. Next base: position 310,458 of record WBSA01000016.1, read on the forward strand.
GTTGAGCGTCATGCTGTTTGTGTTGGGTCCCATGGCGCCGCTCGGTGAGTATTCATCCTCATAAGAGCCGACGGAGTGGACGGCGCGGCGGCGATCTAGTCGCTTCCGGCGGTTCTGGCTGCCGTTCCACCAGTTCTTGACGGCGTTGTCGCTGCGGCCCCGTAGGCGGCGGGCAATTTCTGCCCAGCGCTTGCCAATCTCGTGGACCAGGCGTTCAATCTGGACACCCTCCTCGGGGGTGATTGGGTCGTGGTTGAGCGTGGGCTTGAGGTTCTGGTGGTAGCGCTCGCGGCACTGGTTGGGAGTGCGGGAGCCGAGGGTCTGGGCGATGCGTACCCAGTTCAGAGGGCCGTGAGTGTGAACGAGATCCATGAGGTACTGGTCCTCGTTATTGGACCAGGGTCCTCTGCGTTGGGAGGCGCTCATTGTTCTAGATGGTGGTGTTTGATGTGTTGCTGTGTCTAAGTGACGAAAGGGTATCAATAGCGACGAAACGTTCGCATGGGGGTGTTTCCAGCTTCCTGGCGTGGTCGTGGGCGACAGTTCAGGAGAGGGTGCAAAAACGGGAGAGCGGTAGATGGAGTACATATACGTCTGCTGTTTGTTGTGATTTGGCGCCTAGCGTGAAGTAGGGCCACTGGCTGTTGGCAGAGACGATGTCAACGTCTCGACGGGGGCAAAGGCTCAAATACGGAGGTTGCCGCGTAGTGCGTCTGTCGCTTCCAGAGGCAGACAAGTCGTGTTCGTCGGGTGACTTGCGAGGGAAGTGTTGAGTGAGAGGCCGCCTGCAGTGAAGATACAAGCTGGGAGTTTGTCGGCGCAAGGGCTTGGTTGTTGATTAGGTTTGGGCGAGGCTGGGCTGGCGTCCAAGTGATGATGTCGTCGAGTCGAGAGATGGAGGGGCGAAGGTTTTGTGAAGAGGAGAAGAGAGAGGCTTGGATGCTGTCTAGTACTTGCTAGTGGCTTGGTGGTAGTGTATTTCAAAGACGTGGGAACTGTCGTGATTTCTGAAGATTGGGCGAGGAGAGTTAAGAGGTGATGTCGAGGAAGGAGGCAACTGGAAGAAGAGAGGGAGGTACTTGGGTATAATAATAACCTGCACCCCATCGGCCTCAAACCAAGTATTTCCCACTTGGAGCCAAAGCCAGCAGCGTAAAGTACATCCGCAATGTACCTACCCTACCAGGCACCCTTGTATGGGAGCACCCCTGCACTCCTGGCGGTACCCCTGCTCGTTGCCAATGCGGATCTTAGCCAGTACGGAGTACCTTGTAACATTTCAGTAATCAGGAAAAAAAAGTGAATCATTTTTGCGCCAACTCGCGCGACCGGGGGGTGTGGGGGAGTCCGGGCCGGGGTGTCGCGGGCTAGGGGGGTTCGGGGTGGTGGTGTTGCGCTGTGTGAGAGGGTGGATAAGGAGGGGGCGGGAGTGCGGTACTGGGTTGGTTTGGGGGTTGTGGTGTGTCTTTGGGGTGGAGTGTGTGGTTGTGTCCGTGTGGTGTTCCGCGGTAGTTTGTGGCTGGTGTGGCTCGTGTGTACTGCTGGGGCGCCTATTGCCACTGCTTTCGACCTTAGGAACAAGATAGGTTTCCCCAGCGATCCGGAAGAGGGACGGTACGTCTCCCCATCCTGTCCGAACTCGCAGGCTCGTAGGCCTCGCGCGATGGTTGTTTGCCCACAACTAGCACTCCCAGTGCAGTGCTGTTCTCTAATTTGGGGTGCGTCCGATCTGGGCAAATGCAAGCGGACGCGGATTAATCATGTTCATGCTCGTTCGGACGCGATGGATCAGTGCGTGGTGCTTAGTTTCTCACATTTTCAATAACCCAGCACCGGAATGCGTGCATGTCAAGCTCTTTCGAGGCCGACAGCGCGTACGCTGCTCTCCAGCCCCGATCTGATGATGGGGTCACGTACGAGATGCATGGAGCACTCTGGAGGATCTGTCCACACGGTTTGATAGAGTTTCAGGATGGGAGGTGCAAGGCGGCAAGCCAAGTACTGAGGAGCCAGTGACTACATGGCTCAATGTACCACCCTGATGGCAGGTACTGCACCGGAGTACCGCATTGTATCCAGATCTGCTACTGGGATGATGCCCGCTGTCGAGGGCCGGGGGAGACCAGGGTGGGTGGGGGGCGTAGAACGCTGCCAAGGTGGGAAAGAAAGAAGGAAGAAGAAAACATTCCAGGGGGTGGGGAGGCATCGGGAGAGGGGTGAAGGTCGCTGAGAGCGTGCAGCCACCACTCACCAGTGCTGGCAGCGCAGCAGGAATCGAGGCCCGCCAGAGCGAGCGAGGACAGACTCACAGAGGGCCGCAGAGAGACATGGAGAAGAATACATGGACGGATGCGATCTACTTGTCCGCCCCACTCGAGTTCCCTCTGGCCGCTGTCTGAGACTATCCATTACGTATTTCGGGCCTGTGGCAGCGCATTTCTCACTTTTTGCTTTCTATTCGGGGCCTGGGCTAGTGATCGGGACGAGGGTTTAGTGGTTTAATGGTTCGATGGCTTGACGGCTTGAACTTGAAGGCTTGAAGGCTTGGTGGGCTTGAATGAGCGCGGCATTTGTAGCACAGGTGCCGGTACGGAGTATAGACAGACAATCAAACAAGCCTCCGGTTGCAGCTACCCTCCGACTCTTGGATCAGAACCCGTGGTACAGAGTAGACCGCTTGTAGAGAGAGAGGCCAAAGCCTTGCCTCGCCTCGACGCGGGGGTAACGCTCTGTTTAGCGGCAGGAGGCAGGAGGCAGCAGGCAGCAGGCAACAGGCCGCCGTGTAGTTAGTTGGCTGGCACTGGCTTGGTGGTGACGGGCCAACCTGTGAGGAATATGCTGGGAGGCGGGTGGCTGGTTCAAAGTTTCAACAGAAACGTCGCAGAAGACATCACCACCCAACGCAACACGGTTGACAGCACCACACACCTCGCATCCAACGCAGGCACACGCCTCGGTGTCGCACGACACGGCGCCAATACCACGTCGTCGGTGGCCTGGCCCGTGGGGGTTGAAGAAGATGGGGATGGGCCGTCAAAAGGGGGAAACAAGTGGCCAACAGAAACAGGAGGATTGGGAGGCGGGTTGAGGGAAACAGAGAGTTTGAAACAAGGCACGCTTGCTGCAAGGGATGGGTCGACGGTGAGTGACTCTGATGAGCGTTGGGGGGTTTCTTTCTGCTTTCTTTTCCTTTCTTTTTGGGTTTGGCGATTCCCTTTGTTTGTTTGCACCGCGGCAAGGGTCCCTGGGCCCTAGCATTCTCGTTCCTCGGCAGGATGTTTTGTTCTGCACGTCTGACTTGCCTGCGGTGAATTGTCGCCGAGGCATTGTGCATGCGAGGCAGGGCTGGTGTACAGACACGTCTCTTGCAATCGCATCACGTCGTGCCCAGATCGGACGGTGACATGCTAGCATCGTCAAAGGGGCGCGCCACCGTGGGTAGGGCAACGCAGACAGGCGCCACACAGCAGCAATCACAGGCTCGACAGAGCCGACCTCGCCTGATGTGAGCAAGGCCGGACCTTGCCGGCGCGTGGGGCAGTTCATTTGCGGTTGATGACACTCACGATGATGCCAAGAGCAAGTCACTGGCCGCAATCACACCATGTAGCCTTTTACACGCTGCGTAGTGCGCGCGCTTGCGAAGTTTGATGACGAGTAATTAGGTGACGGATAGGAAGGCTTATTAGGTGAGCAAGTCGAGCACCGCGCCCTCCAGCCCTCCAGAGCGCCAGCCCCGCGATGGCGCTAGTGCAGCTACAGGTCCAGTCAGTCACTCATTCGCGGTTGACTTACACCGGTCGAAATAGAGTTTGGCAGCGTGCCAGCCATATCTGTCAACAAATCAATGAAAAAAAAAAAAACCGGCCACGTCGCTGCTGCTGTTGATGAAGCCAACGATATAGATTGAAACCCGCCAAGATGGCAAGGCAGGGCAAGGCAGGGCAAGGCAGGGCAAAGCAGGGCAGAAGAGAGCAACCGACGGTATCGACGGTATTGACGGTGGTGTTTTGCCACGGCTTGTGCCATGGCCACCTATCAGGTAGCTCGCAGAGCCCAAGTTTTGGCAAATTGCAGCAAACGGTACCTCCTGCCTCGCCCCAAACCGCGGCTCGATGTACCTCTTTCCTCATCGCCGCTTTGTCTCTAGTGTCCTCTGGAGCACGGCCGCCTCGTAGATAAATCTCAAACTCCTGGGCATCTTGAGCTTCCTCCTCCGCCTCTAGAACAGTCCGCTAGCAGAAAAATCGTACGTTTTCTAGCATCCTCAAGCCATTCCGTTTTGTTTCTCACCCTCACCACCCTCTCCCTCTCGGGCGGCGACCGAGGCCGACGCTGACCTTGCACCTTTGTGTTAGCCTTCGAGGCTAGCTGGAGCTTCCCCTCACGCATTCGCTCGAATCGATCACTCAACGCGCTCGCCTCCTTGGCACGAATATTCTGTCCGCCTTGTATCTAGGCCCTTTTCGTCACTGTTGCTCTTACGTATCTTTTCGCGTCTCGGCTCTGCTAATGGGCAGGAGAAGCGAGTGCAGTGCGGATGATGGACCTAGCGCCGCCACATGGCCGCCAGGCTTGAATCCTTTCGTGGCTTCAAGCCTCGAGGCCTCAAAGCACGTATGAAGTGCAAACCTTCAAATCCTATCCGCCTTGCGCCCCTTGCCAGCCAGGCTCCCTTTCGCACAGCGTATTCACCAAATCGCATCGTGGTTCAATCATGCGTCGAACCCTGGCTAATCTTCCGCTGTGGCTTGTGCCTTGTTCCCAACAGAGTAAGCTACCTTCACCTGAATCGGAAATGCGCTCCTCATTGTCATCATTGTGTGCCACCCCTCTTGCCCCTCCCAGCCCTCAGGGTTGCTGTCGATGTGGTGCCCTTGTCCGGCAGGCATGGTGGTGAGGGGTTGGTGGGGGTTGAAGCGCGTGGCCTCGTCGAAGACATCGACATCACTCACCACCTACGCATATACAGAGAACCATCGACAGGCTGGGATGCATGCCTAAGCGGCAATAGCATCTCAGTAGAGTATGAATTTGATGCGAAATGAAATGAAATGACGGATGAAAGCCACTCCCGTCGAATACAGGCTGCGCAAAACGGCGCATGGCACAATTACACCTCGGATTAAGACAAGGAATCGCTTCCAAGCGCAGTTTCAACGAAGTTGCAGTGCAGCAATGCCAATGCATCCACACACACACACGCACATCCTTCCCTCACACTCAAGTTCACGCCTTGCCTCTCTTCATCTCATCTCATGCCGATATCCCTGCCAGCACATGTGAGTTATTATTATCCCTCGTTTATCGTCCATCGTCCAGCCTTGACATCGCTAGTCAACCTTCTCATCCTTGTATCGCGTGTGAGTGTGGTGCCAGGTGCGACTACTCAGCGTAGCTCTCGGCCGTTGTTCGATACCGGGCGGCCGAGAGTGACGCTATTGGCACGGGGTGGCCTTTACAGCTCTTGCATCTACGGATACATTCTAGAGTTGTTCTGTTCAGCTCACACGCTCGCCATGTACATTCCGCGGGCGCACGCACATGGGAAATGGCAGGGGGTGTTTCTGTTTCGAGGTTCGGAGTGGACCCGACGTTGGTGAGGAAACACATGACGCTGTCTTGATTTTGGTGATGCCGGGGCGACGATGGTGCAGATGCCGAGACGAACTGTCTGGATTGTGCTTGTGCATGTGGCTGTTTTCAAGCTTGTCCAGAGGATCAAGAGGTGTCCTTCCTGCGTCTCTGTGAGTGGAGTGACGCATGAACCCATATCACGACTATCAGTCTAGACCAAAAGCTAGGTTCGTGAGTCGACAGTTGGTTGTGCTCAAAACATATGCCATCGTACATCGTGTCCGAGACCCCTCGGCTCACGAGCCAACAGAAACAAGACGCACGATGAGGCGCGAGACGCGAGAAGCGATTGGCGAAGACGGGGACAGGAAACATAAACGACCACACGCAAGCGTGAAACAGAAACAGGAAACAAAAGATTTGGAAACCCCCCCGGCAACCACAAACGGATACAGATGTGTGCCCGTTGCCGTTGATACCACGATTCAGACAGGTGCAACGGTTGAAACAAGTCCTGTAATAGTACGGCGTTGATATCGAGGCTGGCGTCTTGCGCAAGAGATCCTACCAGTAGTAGTGGCACTACAGTAGCGACTAGAACAGACTCGATTAGACGAAACAAGAGAGAAACACCCGCGCGCTCGTTTGACATGCCGGTGCTTATCGCAAATACCTGTTCCTTCACCACGAATTTGGCGCGGCCCCCACGTTCTCTTGACAGCCCAGCGCCATCCACCAGCTGAATCCCCCTGGGTGCCATGCTCCCTCCACGCTCACTGGACATGCCAACGACTTTGGGGTTGTCTTGTTTCGCGATTGTGCATGGCCTTTCCCTTTGCCATGTCTATATGGTGCTCGTCTTAAGACTGGGTTGTATGTCGCTGTTGGGTGTGCCAACGCCTGTTCCAGTGTGCGGTTTCATCCCATGCATGTCGTGCAAGGCATTCGGGATCATCTGGTCTAGGTGCGAGTATCAACTTTGGCACTACTTCTCCATTCATCTCCTCCCCATGGTTCATACCACCTCGGCATAGGATGAAGTGGAGAGTCGAGGGTTGAGGCCGTTGCTCAAGCCGTTACCAACAGTCATCCAACACAGTTCCGTACAGTCCCGTACAGTCCCGTATAGTTCCGTACAGTCCACATGGGAATCCTCAAAACACTCTCAACATCACTCTCGGTAGTCGCTCCAATCCACTCAATCCCGCGGGGCGAACAAAGTCCACTCCGCCTGTACGTCAAAGCGCTGAAGCGGAGGAGGAAGCGGAGGAGGAGGCGGTGGAGGGTGAGCAATGTTCCAACGGAGGGTCAGAAGACGAAAGAGAGGCGGGGAGGGTGTATTTCCCCTCCATATCCTTCGACTCTTTTCCTCCTTTGGCAGCGGATCATCCTTGGTATTCACACGGCATGGAGCACATGTACCTCGTCGGCAAACATCAGGGGCGATGCCAACCAGAGGACGAGCAGCGGGGAGGCAAGTCAAGTGTGCGACCTTACTCGAACGATGTAGGGACGTTGTGGAACAGCGTCGCAGCGAGCCATATGGCGTTGCCTGCCACGTTGAGTCCTAGGCGGACACAGACCTCGATGGAGAACGAGGTGCAGCTGCAGGCGCAGCTGCAGAACGACACGACGGAGTCCGTGTGTAATGACATTATCATAAGCACGCATTGACGGGCACATGGGTGGTCGGCATCAATGCGCCCTGCCATGTGGTGGGCTGGCGACAAGGTGGGCGGTCTATTGTCCCATCTGACTCGCTTGACGGAAGGGTGTACTCCGCGTTGCTTACGCTCACTGGGCTGCGCAACGCAGTGCTGCACGCTGCTAATAAATGCGGTCTGCCCATACTGCACGAATTCTAGGCATGATTCACCACGAGGATGTCAGGTTCGTCCAATGTACGCTGCGCATGTAGGGATGGGGCGCGGTCTGCAGGCACAAAGAGCCCGAATCGTCATCAAACCCACCCACTCAGTCCATCCCCTTCTTCCAGAAGAACGTATTCAAAAAGGAAGGGGTCTTTTGTCAACTACTCCGTACGGGAGCGATGGAGCATTACCTCACTGACGAACGAATAGATCCCGGAGGTGGGCACGCACGCTCCCTGTCCAGCTGCGTCTCCGCTCAACAGAATAACTGGGGAGGTGGGACGATGCGCACAGAGAACCAAGGAAGAGGCGACACCAAAAAAGAGCCTACGGTATTTTGCTCATTGGCCCAGGACAGTGGACCACGCAGCATTTTAGAAAACCGTTGTGGCGTCAGGGGTGCATGGCCCCCAGTTCATATGGGTGGGACGGGCATGGGTCGGCACAGATGGCTGGCTGATGAGGTCTGATGGATGGGGGATGTGGGCTACCAGGAGGATCGGACGTCGAGCGGCGGGCCACAACTCCGACTCTCGAGGCCAGGTTGAAAATCAGCAAGGTCGCCTTATACGTTGCCCCTGTTCGCCCGTGTTGTAGCGAGTGGTTGCCGGGCGCCATGAAGGGCAATCTGGGATGAAGTGTCAAGAAGATGACAACCAACCCCCGTCACCACCCACATCAGGATTCGTTCAAACCCTAACTAGAGCGGCCATTCTTGGATAAGATGTGATCTCACCCGCCCAACACGGCAGGTCAGAATGCCGACGACATGTAGCGTGCGCAGTGGCAGTCGTAGCGGCTCGACGCGGCAGCAGCACGACGACACCGCCTCTTGAACCAGCAGAACCGCAACTTGCGGGCAGCCCATCCGTCGACGATCCATCCATGTTATAGGACGTTTCTATTAATACGGCAAAACCACGCCTTGCAGCAGACCCCCCCCAGAGCGGCATATAGCCCAGGAAGCGACGCGCATTTGCTTCACATTTGCGCCGGCCAACTCCGCCACCCCGTAACCCCAGCAGCAGCAGCAGCAGCAACGTCTCTGGGCAAGACTCAACCACGCACGACATGAACATGGAGTCTATGCATGACATGCCTGCTTGCCTGCTTGCCTGCTTGCCTGTCTGTCCTCTGCAAAGACAGCCCCCCTACCCTGTAGCACGTAGATTCCAAACCACGCAGCCTCCACGCCACAACCAAAAACACCACCATCCAACATCACCAGATCCTCCTCCACCAACACACGCCCCCAAACAAAACAGAAACAAAATCATCATTCCATTCCCGCAGCAAATTTCCACTTGGAGGCGGCACAACCCCATCACCATACAAGAAGCCCAACCGCATTCCGCATCTGTTTCGCCCAGAGTCCCATGCAAGATGCAGGCAAGTAAGATGCAGCATGTAAGCACCCAGACCCCACGATCCTCCAGGCCATTCTCGCCTCTGCCACACACAGACGCACCTACATGGAGACACACACACACGCTCTCACGCAGGCCCACGCATCTCAACTCAAACATCAGACGAAAACGCACGTCGGTCGCGCAAGCCGCTGCCCCCACGACCACGACCTAACCACCAGATCACCCATCAGCCTCCAGCCTCGTCACTGCCAAAACATCCAAACGCTGCCGTTTGTGCCTGGTTTCGCCAGCCTCCTCCCCTCCGCCGTGCCCCTGCATCAATAAGCCCAAAGGAATCCTACGTCTCCATTCAACCGCTCCTCGGATACGCTCCATTCCGATTACACATACCACCTGAGCACACCCATCGGCCCTGGCCCTACGTGATTACATCCACAGTACAGAGTAGACCCGACTTAAATCTACGCTCGCAGCATGGCATCGAGGTCAATGTCGTTAATCTATTCGCCACCCTTTCTGGGTGGTTTCCCTATCAGGCTCAGTGTGTATTCCCTGCCTGTCATATCATGAATCCGTGAAACCCTTCCTGTCTTTTGCGCCACATTTAATTACATACCCTTGGCCAAATGGAATTAAAAAAAGAAAAAGGCGAACAAGAGTATGAGAAGAGATATGATCCATAGACGGCCGTTCCGTCTGGTCTTCCTGTCTTCCGAAAATCCCTCGCACAGTACAAGTGAAAACAGAGAAAGGACAAGAGCAATGGTGGGAAAGTGAAGCCATCTTTCCCAAGTCCGTCAATCGCTAGCACGTTTGAACTGACGCACTTCAACCGTCGCTTGCTAATACGGTAGTCATTATCATCAGAGGTAAATGTCTCCTCCCTCGCCGGCGACCCATCGTTTCCATGCCTCTTCGTACGCCGTTTCCACGTCGTCTACCCACCGTCGGGTATTGAACAGTCCGCAGTGCCACTTGCTGTCCCACAGTACTTTTCGCATTTCCGCCAGTCGCCCGCGGCCCTGCCCGTAGACTGGGATTTTTTCTTCGTCTTTGTTTAAGCTTGCGCTTCCCGTCTTTTGCTCTTTTCTCTCGCTGTAGCCTTTCATTTTATAGTCAAGTCCACTGGCGAGCCGCACCGCCGCCTTTTCATACTCGCCTTCGTCCTCTGCAATGAGCTCTTGCGCCACCTCCTCTCCCTCCGCCGTCTTGGGTAGCGCGCCTCGCAGGATGGAGGCGGCCATACGCGAGCACATCTTGTACGAATACCGGGGGAGGGTAAGTAGTGGTGTGCTCGACCAAAGCACGTCCGCCGCCGTCGTGTGGGCGTTGCATTCGGGGGTGTCCAAGAACAGGTCGCACACGCGAGCTCGTGAGATGTGCTGGCTTTTTGGTGCCACATCTGTGAATATGATGCGGTTCGACACCTCCGTACCGGCCCACGCTTCGGCCGTCCTGCGCAAATTGCTCTCGCCCAGTTCGGGGAACCGGAGGAGCCAGAGGATCGCGTTTGGTACCCGTGAGAGAATTCGAAGCCAACAGCGAAATGTTGTAGGCTCAATCTATACACTGCGTTAACCCACCACTTCTTCAACACCACCATCAAGAAATCTTACCTTGTACAGTTGATTGAAGTTGCCCAGGATGATGGCATCGTCCGGCATGTCAGGGAACAGCTCTTTGCGCATCTTCCACCGACGCTGCTGTTCACCCGCCCACGTCACGTCCCGCTCGTTTGGATCACAAGATTGTGCATGGTCGCAACAGAAAAAGGTATCGCGACAAAATACGATGTTCTCCGAGTACATCCACCCCGGTTCGTCCTCGTCCTTCGTGCTTTCGAAAACATCCTCAATGCTTACATTATTCCTCCAAGGTCGTAGCGTGCTGGGCGGAATAGCCGTCGCGTCTGCTAGAATGTAGTCGCACCACTCAGCCCCAAGCGTGCCGGCAAAGCCCATGAAGGACATCTGGATCGGTGCCGGCCTAGCAGCGAATATCTCGTTTCGTGCGCCTCTTGTATAGCCGTTAAGGTTTACCAGTATGTGGACCCCATCCCGAACGATTTGTTCAATCAGCTTATCAGCGCTCCAGCTGCTCGCATCGTAGAAGACGGGGGCTTCTCGCTCGATCTGCTGGCGATGGGATGATCGGTCGCTCGCGGTGGTTGCGTAGCAGATGGCCCGAACACGTTTGGGATCGTGAAATCCAAAGACTGATTGCATCCTGTACAAGTTAGCACGATACAATGACCGACGTGGGTTAAGAAGCACTCACAAGTGAGCCAATGGGTGGTTATTGAAGTCGGATGACACATAGCCGATATTGAGGTGAGAATTAGGTGGAGGTGGAGGGGGATACACAGTCTGTGGCAGCCACGGTGATCGTAAGGTGGAGCAAGATATTCGCATGGCGTTCCGCTGTGAGATTCTTCGCACGTCTTTTGCACTGAGCGGACACGTAAAGGTATGAAACGGGAGCACAGTAGGCGCGGACGGTATCGATAGACTGGCTGGGATTCGTGGCCTGGGATAGGGAGAGGTCGGCTTCCTACCTGACCCATTCCGATGGTGATACCACCTCCACAACATCACACGCGTTGCACGTTCAACGAGACGTAAAAACCGGGAGCCTTCCCATGCCTGCCCTGCCCATTTGCGGAGCTCTCTCCGGAGGTCGAATCCTGATTCTTGGCACAAATACTGAAGCTCCTGGGTCAAGGACGAAATTATCGACTCCTGAAACATGTGTCGGCCCCAGTGAGAGGCATCTTCGAGCTGTTGGTTTACAATACCGACGACCCGCTGTGTGAGACCGCTGTCACTGCTGTGCTGTTGGGCATCCACCAGCCTGCCGTTGTCATCGACGTGCCATCTGTCAAGCTTGCCCCCTTCAAGGAAAGCACCGCCTCGGCCCCGCCAGTCGCACACAGAATTGAGCGCGGTGAACAAACCACATACCGCCTCGGCAAAGTTGGGGTTGGACTTGGCGGCTCGCCTATAGTATGTAATTGCATCATTGACACGACCCCTGTCCTTGACAGCGTTGGCAAGGTTGGTCAGGGCGATATCAAAAGTCCCGTCACAGGACACTGCTCGCTCATACATTTGTATAGCAAGGTCCAATTGCCCAATATCCTTCAGTAAACTGCCGAGGTTGGTATGAAGATGGACATGCTTGGGGTCTAACCGCAGTCCGTAGTTGTAATAGGCGAGTGCAAGGGCCAAACCACTTCCAGGCTGTATGCCTGGTAGGCTAGGTTGAGGCATCATGTGGGTCGCTGTTGTGACAGGTCCATTCACGGGCTGTTGAACACCAGCCAGCAGTATGCCCACATTGTTCGCCGTTGACGGGCTCTCTTGGAGGGAGAGCGAGAGATAATATAATGCCAAAATATCGCCGACACCTGATGGCCGACGGCCAGGTCTCGAGTCCGCACTCCCACTTGACATGGAGTCTTGAAAAATCTTTGCCAGCGACAGCAGCGAGTTGCTGGTCGTCTGGACGGCTGCTCGTTTCGGGGCACCATCTTGTATGTATGCTAGGCCAGGAAGCTCTCCACGCCCGGAAAAGACGAGCTGTGCAGTGTGTCGAGCACGCTCAGGAGGAAGTAGAAGTGGCTGCAGCACCAGAGAAGGCTCCTGGCTTGAGTTTCTCGACTGAGGCCCAGTTGGAGAGAGTACGCCTAGGATATGATGAATCAAGTCTTGAACACCCAGCATGCTCCGCCCCACGCTGATGAGCATGGCTTCCTCAAACGTCTCTGAGGCTTTCTCAACATCTTTCAGGCTATAGAGCATAGTGCCTTTGGCGTGAACCAAGGCAAGGATACGGCCGTTTTCACTACCGGGCAGAGCATACCCGCTTGACCCGAACCCTGGGGTTTCGAAATCGCTGTCCGGGCTTCTCGTTGCACTTTCAGGTATCTGGCCTGGGTCAGCGGTCACGAATCCTTGTACATTGGGCAAGTAGAGATGGCCAACATTAGAAGCACCAGCGCGATCTGACGACAGGCCCGGCTTATTTGACGAATTGGGTTTACGAAGGCGCAGAGCTCGCTGAACATGGGTGATGACATCAACAGCTTCTTTGCTGCGGTTCTTATACAGCAGGCCGACCAAGTGCTCCGCTGCTTCCAAGTAACTGGGACGCAGCTTCACAGCCTTAAGCCAATGCTGCTCAGCCTCGTCCTGACGATCGAGACAATACAGCGTGGCAGCTATATTGGTGATGGCTTCAACATGACTGCGAGAAGAAAAAAAGTCAGATACTATGAACAGCCACTTGACAGTTCGCTTCAGGATAGCATTTACCTTGCGTCTAGGGCGGTGATCCTCGAGAACCACTTTAGCGCATTGTCATAGTACTCGAGGCCGTAGAGGAGACAGCCGCCTAGGAGCATGCCGTCAATCCATTTCCACCCGCTTTGCTCACAGAGACTTTTCAAGACTTCCAACGACGACTTGGCCTCGGACACAGGCGACATCTTCTCCGCATGGGGCGGTGCGTTGAACGGGTCGGAGAAGTACGGGGAAGAATGTCTTCGAGAACGGGTATCACGAACATGGGCAATTCCGGAAAAGTCACTTTGCGGACCAGGATACCCGGTCTGCGGCGCAAACGGACCAGTTGCAATGTTATCCGGATGGTGACTACTAGACATGAACGGCCTCACTTGGCGACTATTGGCGGGAAACATCTCTGGTCCAGCAGAGTTGTCGAAGTTGGTGTTGTGGCTTTCTCGGACGGCATGGTTATTGTTTCCAGGCTTGGGGGGTTTGGGGTACACAAGGAGCTTGGATAACGTGTCAGGTCCAGAGCCTGCCTTGATATGATTGATCTTTCTCGTGTTCTGAACATGTGCTAGCAGATCAATGTAGCTTCTGTGGGCTTGTGAAAGGGCCCTTTCCTTGAAGCGTGGCTGACTAGCAGTGCCCTGGGTTACAGAGAAGCTGTTGGCGTGAGGTCGCAGAGACAGATTCTGCCCCTCGACGTTGGTGGGCACGGCAGGTTTGAAATGGGCACCCAGACCTGTCGCGACCCCGTTGTGCAGCTGAAACCCTTGGTCGGGATATGGTACTTGATTCAATGACTGAGGGCCGGGTAGGAAGTAATTGGGTGCATAGCCAGGATGCTGCCCACGACTTCGATAGTCCCATGGCGAAGATGCAGGCTGCCAGCCGATATGACCAAAAGGAAGAGATTCATTCATTGGAGGCGGCGGAGGGCAAAATGCGCGCACATTGTATTCGCTGGCACGCATGAGCGGTTGGTACATGTTGGAAAACTGGTTCTGGCATTGATACGGAACTGGTTGACCAAACGGCATCCCGCCGCCAACGTGCGACGCCTGTGGCGGAGTAAAGTACGATGCGGCGTCACCATTCACAAACCACGGCGGGGTTCCCATGTTTGACTGGTCTCTGCCATCGACTCCATGTCTTGGGGAGTTGATATGCTGCGCCGTGACGACTTGCCGCAAGGGATGAATGGGTTGTTGGCCGCCATCTAGCGAGAACGAATTATGGCTTGCGGACACGGGAAGAATCATGTGTTTCAGAGGCGGCGGCCCGAGGGAGAGCTGTGAGGGAGAGCCATCGTAGCCGGCATCAATGGTGCCGTTTGGTGTCTTTCGGCGGAGACGATGCTCTTGCCTGGGAGGGAATGCCGAGGAGGAAGACGAGGCAACTGGTCGCGTGTGCGGCTGTGAGGTTCGTATGGGAAAGGATCGGTAATTAGGAGGGAAGGTATCGTGAAACTGATCATTGCGGCGCTGGTGCTCTGGCGAGGGACCAGGCGCAGGCGCGGTCGTGAAATCGTGATGTGGAGGAGCATAAAAAGAGTCGAAGTCGTTCGGCGGCGGAGGCACCGCGTGTGGGTGCATCTGAAGAAGCGGTAACATGCCCACCTAGACTGAGGCAGTCATGTGGCATCGATGTGACAACGGCGCGCGCGTAGTGCGTAGTAGGGAGGCGTAATTCACAAGCCAACAGCCTTGCCGCCAAAAGGACACGCTGGGCAGAGAAGAGCAGGCAACAGATGGGAGGGATATCGAGAGGACGCTGGCGGGTCAGCAATCACTCGGGTTGATGTGCCCGACCATCACGCCTCGCCGATGATGTCGCCAAGCGGCATCTGGGGCTGAACCAACGCTACGGCTGGGCGTCTCGATCTGGCGAGGACGGCCAGGTCGTCCGCTTGGATGGGATGAAACCGAGAGTGACTGCCCGGTCGGTGTACGGTGTATATTGAGTTGGCCGAGCGCTGCTAGGGTGGTTTCGTGTTAAACGTGTCTTCAGAGGGGCAGCCCACTGCGGCTGATCGACGGCGGGGGGGGTTGTCCTTCGCGACTCCGATGATGGTTGAAGAGATGAGGATGCGGTGATGTCGGAGGCGAAGGTGACGACTCGAGGGAAATAAATGGCCTCAGCTGCTCGGATAGCAAAAAGAGCAAGAGAGAGCCGGAGCCTGGCAAGAGTGACCAGCGACTGACAGACAGTGAGAGACGGTGGTGCCAAGCGAATCCCACCCCCCTAGTCCCTCTGGCGAAGGGATGTGCTGAGTTGGCGTGGCGGCGCGGTGGTGCGTGGTGTTGGTGTCTTGTTTTTGTTTTTTTTTTTTTAATTGGTTTTTTGTTTTTTGGGGTTGATGCGTGTTTTGTGTGTTTGTTTAGTCCCTTTGGGTATTATATTTTTTTTTTCTTTGTGTTTTAGGTTTTTTTTTTGGTTTTTTTTTTGGGTTTTTTTTTTTGTTGTTTTATTGTTTATATGTTTTTTGTTGTATGTTGTTTTTTTTTTTTGTTGTTTTTTTGTTGTTTTTTTTTTTTTTATGTTTTGGTTTTTTTTTTTTTTTTTTTGTTGTATTTTATGTTTTGTGTTTTTTGTGGGGTTTTGGGTTTTTGTTTTTTTTTTTTTTGATTCTTGTTGTTATTGGTTTGGGTGGGGGGGTGGGTTTGTTGGTAGAGTTGGTGGTGGGGTATAGGTTGTTGTGTGGAGAGGGTTTGTGGTGTGGGGTTGGGTTTGTGTAGTGTGATTTGGGGTTTTGTGTGGGTGTGTTTTGTTTTTTAGTTTGTTTGGGGGGGGTTGTGTGTTGTTATTTTGTGATTTTTTTTTATATGGTTTGAGTTGTGGAGTTTTTGGTGTTGGTTTTTGTTTTGTTTGTTTGTGGGGGTGGATTGGGGGGGGGGGTGTTTGGTGGGTGTTGGGTCCCGGTGGGTGGGTGTGAGTGGGTTTGGGGGGGTTTGTGGGGTTAGTGATTTTTTTGCAGTTGTGGTTGTGGGGTTTTTTTTGGGTTTCTGGTGGGTGGCCGGCACTTCGTTGAAGGTGCCATGGGCCATGGCTTGCCGCTTGCGAGGGCTGCCACTGTGACGTCATGGAGGCTGTGCATGTACTCAGATCCAGGAACGTGCATGGGGTCGCCATGGTCACCCCACCAACGCCCGTCAAGACGCAATACTGTACCGGCTCAGTCGCCATCCTTCGTCCTTGCCCGTCTACCTGTCTGCCTGTGTGCCTGCCCGTCTGGCCGTCTGGCCGCACACGGCAGCGCTCTCCTGCTTGATCTTCAGAGACGGAGTTGGGAGAAAGACGCCGACGTGGACCAGACCACCGATGCACCCCTGTGCTGCCCTTTTGTCTGCGTCTGTGTACGGGATCGTGGCGGGAGAGCTGTAGGACGGAGGGGAGGGATGGGAGGGGGCCGAGCGAATCGGCGCAGCACAGATCCCTTGTAGCGCCTGGTACGGGGGGCGTTGGGGGGCGCCTCACCACCACTGCCACCGCTAACTACCAGGCTACCCAGCATTGTGGACGGGTCACGACTCACCAGAGTCACTATTGCCAGTACCCGTCAGTCCTAGCGGGCTAGCGGCTGTGCGAGCGTGCTGTGGTCTCTCAAAACCGCTGTCAGGATACGAATGTATTGTCTATGACTGTCTTTGATTGTCTTCGAACGCTTGTCCGCTTGCCCTTGCTTCATCCTCGTTCTTTGCTGCTGCCTGACGACAAGTGAGCCGTCCATTCTCTACTCCGTACATGTACATTACCGCCTGCCACTGAGAGATCTCTCCAACTCGAGACAGATGGCTTCATGCATGCTGCAGGGTGCATAACAAACGCACAAACGCACAACGGCTGTCGACCAGCTTCAAGTCCACACCGCAACATGCGCAAACCCACGCGAGTTTGTCACCCTTGGCGCCGCCACCCCGCGTGTCATGAGAGGCTCGGTCCTGTGTCACCTCGACAGCTTCATCCACTACGTAGCTGAGCGTGAATCTACTAAAGGGCAAGCTAAAATACATAGTTGGTGCTTCGTCATGCGTCAAGTCAATGTTATGTGGGCCGAATCTATGGACCACTAATCCAGAGGGCAATACTGCCTGGACGTCGCGGTGAGTAAGGAGCCTGTTTGATCTTCCTCGGACAAAAATTGAAGTAGACCATTGCGGAAATGGGTCCATCTCAGAGTGAGCCGAGGGTTCTTGTGGGGGGTTCTTTTACGGTGAATGGGGGGGCTCATGCGGACATGTCAAGCTGTGGGCAAGGGCGGCAAACACGGCGACTTCGTCACATCTTGTCACGGTAGCAAACTCAACGGTTGGCCCAAGGGGTATGGATTCATGCTCGGGGCGGCTTGCGGCCCATTGATAGGTGCCACACGCACTTCCCCACTTCATAATCTATCATCAATCAAGACGTTCCTCATGCCAAAGCGCAACGATTTTTCGTTTATTCGTCAGGAACTACAATCTGGTTAGCCGACGGGGTTCCGAGTAGGAGTGGAGACACTGATCAATATGCCAGTGTCAGGTGCAGGAGTAGCAGACGTACTATCAATATCGCCGCTGTCGATGCCCTCGATGATGACCTTGGGAGGCTTGCCATCGACCTGGCATCCGACACTGTAGGCGGTTCCGAGAATCTCCTTGACGGTTCCCTTGAGCTCCTTGGAGAAGGACTTGTAGCGCATAGTGCGGGCAATGTCGATGATCTCGTCGAGAGCAACAGACTTGCTGTGCTTGATGTTCTTCTCCTTCTTGCGGTCCCTGGGGGGCTCCTTGAGGGCGCGGATGATCAGAGAAGAGGCGGGTGGGGACGACAGACACGGCAGCCTGACGGTTCTGGATGGTGAGCTTGACAGTTACGCGCAAGCCCTTCCAGTCGCCGGTAGCCTTGGCGATGTCTTCTCCGACCTTCTTGGGGGAGAGACCGAGGGGACCAATCTTGGGGCGCGAGGGCCGAAGAGGCACCGACCTCACCACCAGTGGCGCGGAGGTGGCTAGAACAGCATTGTCAGTTTCGTGCAATGTCGGGCGTCGGATCCCATCAGAAATAGTGGATGTGTACGCACATCACCTTGATCTCATTGGGGTCGACCTTGGGAGCTGCAAGTCGGCGTTAGCATCAGAGAACAGAGCAATACGAGGCAGCAATGCCGAAGAATCTGACTTACGCATGATGGTTGATTTTTAGTGGTATGACAGAGGCTCGAGGTTTGCGTGCCAAAGGTTGGGTTGTGGAAGAAGGAAGTCGGAGGAGAGAAGTTGGAGGCTGACGAATTTTGTGTGCCCCAGTCGGCTGCCCTAACTTTTTCCCCACAGAAGTGGGGTCCAATCTCGTTGTGTGGTGAGCTCTTAGCCAACCAGGTAGCTAAGTTGTTTATCACGTGATCTAGAATATCGTTCCACTTTAGGACAACATGTATGTCCCAATTGCTACCCCATTAGTTGACGAAGACCCGCAGCCCAGACAGCGAAAGGATGTATGTTCACTACACTTCATGCGTACCACGGCTTCTTGTAAAATTTCCTGCAAATATTCACAGGGCATGCATGAAAATCCCAGATCTAAATCATCAAATCGTCTTCTCTAACTAAGCTCCTGTGGTGCGCCAATTTGACCGCCTTCAGCATACCAATGACGAAACATGTTCCATTACTACTTCGCTCCAAGGGCAGTGAGGCGCTACGGATTTGCCTTTTGAATTCTTGTCATCGCACTGGTATCCTCTCCACTCACCAGCTTCTTCTACGTACACACTACTCCAGGATCAAAGGATCTCATTACAGACCCTTTCTAGTTTGTACCGCTTACAGCAAGCCTGTCAGACATGTTAGTTAGGAATTCTCCACCAAGTAATTTGGAGGCCACAACGTACTTCATCAAGTGATCCATGAATGTTTGCAGCGAGACGTCATCTGTGAAAATGGTCTGCGCGTTAGTAGCACCGACTCCGCCGTACGCGCCAGTGGTGTGCGTTGTCGAGGGGTTGAGCTTGGACAGCAGGAATCGAGCTTGGGAACCTCCGGCGTCGCAGACAATGAATCGAGGGAGAGGGAATCGATCTGTGATAAGGTCCTATTTCGAGTCAGCATTTTCTTTTTTTTTGGCATGTGACCGGGGGGTAGAAAGATGGACTTACCCTGGCATCTTCCTTGGGTTGCTCGAGGAGAGAGGCGAAGTTCTCGTAGCCCTCTTGGTCTTGATAACCTGCTCTCCGCCATTCCGCGACCGTTTCACCGTGGAAGATGAGAATGTGGAAGAAGGTGTCGAGGAGAAGGATGTGGGTTGGCTGGATAGAAGCTGAATCAAGCAGGACGGGCTGTCCGCCATCCTGATCAAAGGTGTACGAATCCAGAGTTGGCTGAATCATGACGAGCGAATTGCTAGCATCTTCGTGGTTTAGGACATGGCGGTCAAAGGCTGTTTCATCAGGCGAGTTGTTGAATACTTGCAGAAACTGACTTCTTCGGAGATGGAACATGAACTGCGGGTAGAGTGTAAAGTTCTTCTCCAGGCGGAACGATGATGGGTCGTCTCGGCGGTAGTCGGCGAACTTGGAGCAGAGCCGGATAAGCATGCGATCCACCCATCGGAGCACATCCGGCCCATCATCGACCTCCGACTTGAAAACGGCTATCCTCGACATGAGAACAGCGGCCGCTTCCTGATCAAACGACTGGGCAATGGCAGGGTCACCAGCAGGTCCACTCAGATTCCTCGCCACCGTCGTGACTCGCAAGTGGAACTGGCCTGAGGAGTGTTGGTAGTATGTCAGGAACTGTATCATACCCTTCTGCGGCGTCTGTGAGTGAGTTGCAGGCCCTTGGCTAGCCACTTCAAAGTAGACGCCGTAACTGGCTTTGGGGTCGATGCCACACATCTTCCAAGAACATGTGTTTCCTATGCCACATTCAGTCTCACCAACTGAGACTGACTTTTTGTTAAGAGAGACAGCATGGCCGATGAGACCAGTCACCTTGAGCTCCTTGGTGGTCAGGACCTCAAGGACACCGTTGAAACCCATCAACAGATTGTCGTCGCCGTCCTTTTCGAAGATGCGGACAAAGGACTGCCTGAACATGGATGAGGTGAAGCTGTCGGTCAGAATCATGTGGCCGCCAGTCGAGTTGCAAAGGCCCTTCATTTCCAAAAGACCAACTTGGTCGAGACATCCGGCAAAGATATCAATGACGTGACCATTGTGTGCCGTGCGCTTTGCCAAGGTTTCGTAGAACTAACGGGCGTAAGTTGGATGCAGTCAACGTCAGTCCATAAATGTCACAACTCACCTTCAGCGCCTTCTTGTAGTATTTGACGTTATCGCGGTCAATATCGTGGTGCGATCGGATGGGCTCGCGAAGTTCGGGCCCAACAACCATACCAGGGCCTTCTGTGGCAGGGCCTCCGGCGAAGAGCATGATGCGGCCACCTGCATTCTGGAACGAGGACTCCATCAGTCCAATAGCGACGCTGAGAGCCACGCCAGTGCACCGCAGGTTTCGTCGATCGTTTGGTGTGGGCCAGGGGTCCTTCTGCAGCGTCTCGAGAGTCTTGGTGAGCTGGAACTCGGCTTGCTGGACAGGAAGAAGAAATCGGGAAGCGGGTCCCACGGGCATGGGGCCACGGCCGGGCTGAGGCTGCACACCAGGTCGCATGGTTGTTGAGTTCAGACCGAGCATCTCCTGGACCTGCTTGGCAGTGTAGTCCTTGCTGCCACGGAAGACGTAAGACTTGGCGCAGCCCTCGTAGCCAATCTCGTGAACTTGGGCCTAAATCCGACTGTCAGACGAGGATCTCAGCTAACTTCCAGCTAGTATGCTCTTACCATTGTCCCAAAGGTAATGAGACCAACGAGGGAGTTCTCAGGGAGCAGGCTCAGGCTCATAACCAGCGACTCCTTGAGCGAGGCCAGGCCGTCCTCCTCTTGGCACAGATCAACAACATAGAGAAAGATGGGCGGCGCAGGGGCAGGCCTAGACAGGCGATATTCGATTGTGGTGTTGGCTGGGTGCAGCTCGGGAGGAATTGCGTTGGCAGTGATGTCTTTGTAGTGAGGAGGAAGCTGGTTCCTTGACAAGCAAAAGGGGCAGATCCAGACTCGGGCTCGGACATCGACCTGGCTGTACGAACATATCAGCATCGCACTGCTTGGGTGTTTCCAATTGGCAACACTCACCAGAAAGGGTTGAGAACTGAGCGGCAAGGCTGCTTGCAAGTGACAGGCTCGAACTGAAGAAGAGGGGTATCTGGCTTCTCCTTCAACGGGGTATATAGAGCTCCAATGGGCACGACAAGTCTCGATGCCTCCTGTACACAAGGTCAGTATTTCGCCGACCACCGGTCGTGAAGAAAGGAGGGCGCGCGCACCATGCGCGTGCTAGGGAACACGTTCCAACTGAGGCGGACACCATCGCGATCCTCCACCTCGCTCCACTGCTCCTTGAGCGCCTCGTAGTCCATCTTGCCCAGGCTGTGAGGAGATTCGAGTGGCTCCGACGAGTTTAGTTGTGATCTGAGAGGTTACCGAGGTAAAGATATGTAGAGTTGAGAGGGGGCCGAAGGTGTTGTGGCCTCGAGGGAGAAGTCGGTTGCCTGCGTGAAAGAGCCGCGGGTGATTTAGAGCCACGAATTTGGAGGGTTGTGGTTTTGAGGCGCTGGACATTTGTACCAGCTGGCAGTTGGTGCATCAACCAGCAATGTGGACAGATGGCAGCCCCACCGACAGTGTGGCGCGCAGAGTGGCGGTGGACTGGAAGCTGGGCAGGTAGCTCGGCGAGTGGCCACAGGCTGCAGTTGACCAGTAATTATGCGAGTCTGTCATCTACAAAATGCCACATTGCAGTCTGGACGCCTCAAAATAGGACGCGGAAAGAAAGAACCAGACCTGGTATGATGGAGTACCAAATCAAACCTCCGCGGGCCGGAATGTGCCTCTATACCAGTGCCTACACTGGAGACACCGCACCTGTGCCCTAGTAACATGCCTGGAGTCGCCTGCAATGGCCCATTTTGGTACCTGAAAAAGACCCACCAAATGACGGGCTCCGTCAATGTCAACAACGCCCCTGCTAGCTTCACCACCCATCACGATTTCTCAAACCATGTAAAACTCTCTCGTAGAAGACCACCATGAGGGTCCTCACTGTACTCCGCCCATATAAAGGGCACGCCGCCCATCACCACCCAACTCAGATTCTCCTCACAGCTGGCCCGGCCACAGGCAGTGGGACCGCTCGCCTACGACGTCCATAGCCAGCAAAGCCGAGAGCGGATGAAAAGACTTCACCAATTCCTCTTCCTGCCACGGCCCTGTTCGGCTCAAAAAAGAATAACAGAGCAATTAGCAAGTATGAATGATGTCTCCATCATCTAATAAGCAAGGAGACTTGCTGACTTGGTATCAGAGCGTTAGCGCGCGACTTGGGACGATATGTGTATGCGCTGGTGAGCCATCTGAGTCACATCGTGGGAGCGGGAGCCATGTCCAGTATTTACTCATCCTGTGTTGAAGGACTTGAGAAACCACGGCGACTCACCACATGACGCCCGTCACGACTACACCGCCATGGCTGAAGATGTATCCAAGTTCATTATCGAAAATGACTTCAAGGAGACCACCATTATCGGCCACTCGATGTATGCTCAACTTCCCTTCGCCTGCCGAATCAGCCATGAGGCGCAAGCCCTTAACAATAGCCAATCCACTTTCCACCTCGATTAGGGGGGGCGGCAAAAGATACCTGGCCATGGCTCTTTCTCTGGGCCTTCTGAAGTCCCCCCGTACTTGTTGGTCCCCCCCGGGCCTAATATCGCAGCAGTGGAACAATGCTTTCCCGTTGATGCCGCGTGCTTTTTTGTTAAAGACTTTTTGCTTGGTTTACCGACTCCGCCGGGCAATGAAAGAAGATTTGAATGTGCCGGCAACACACTCGCCAGGCCGGGAAAGCCGAACCCAACATACCTCAAAGAGTAACCGAAGAGGGTTTCGGCCACTCCCAGATCTTTTGCTACTTTTTGCCATTCACACCTTGCTGAACCAATTATAATAGTTCCCTTTTTTCTCGATCCGAACAATTTTAAAAATACTATGTTAACCTTCTACCCGCCCTGAAGATAGAAAAAACCCGAAAATTTCAGGGTTGCCGTCTCTTGATATTCTCGGCAAGTTTCCTCTGGGCAAACATCGGGGACCGTTTTCCCCCTTTTCCATGGAATTTCCCCCGACCCAAGTTTCGCTTTGAGAAGCCGGCGGCTGGTTTTTTTTGTTTCCCGTGGAACGAAAGAAGCAAGTACAATACAAAAAACTCCGCAGGACGAACGCTAACCACATTACTGAATTCGGACGCTTTTTTTTTCTTGCCCCCCCCCCCTTCGCTTTTTTCTTCCCTTTTGTGGATATCGACGCCTTGGACATTGGGTTTGATTGTCAGAAACAGCCGAGCTTTTTTTTTTCCGACAAGGATGAGTGCCATTGTGGCAAAGTTTTTTTCCCTTGATAATGTGGTTTTTTTGAGCGCCGACTGACTTTTTTTGCAAATAGCTTTTGTTGTGTGGGGAAATTTTACAGCCCCCTAGAGTTGACTCCCCGTTTTCGTGGGTACGTGGGGCGGCCCGACTAACTTGGTTAGTGTGGCAATTTAGAACAAATTGTGGGGAGGAGGGGGGTTCCAACTCACCATATTTTGAGAGCGGTTCATAGATTGGTTATGTTAAACCAAAGTCACCACCAGCCATGGACAAGCAATTTCGCATTTTTTCATAGGGCAACAAAACAATTAGGTGGCCCCGGGCCACGTTTTAAAACCATACTTTTCCCCACAGCAGCCCCAATCGCATGGCCCTGCCAAAGACGAATGTTCCGGAGTGCAATTATCATCATGGGCATTAAATTATTTTGGCCAAGCAAGTTTTTTTGTGGATTCCAACCATCCTAGACGCCTACCTAAAACTTTTTTAAATACATTCTTTTTTGTGATTTTCAACACGACCATGGTGTGCTACACAACACCCACGTAATCCCGGTTTTTCATCATCCATTCCTTAGTCCATCTAAGCAATGCCACCCATACAAACGATCTTGGGGGGGCCAAAATGAACACCTCCAAATGCAAAGACGAAATTGACATCACGCAGCTGTGGTTTTTGGTTTTTTGAAAAATAGCCGTTTTTATTTTATTTTTTATTTTTTTTTTTTTTTTTTTTTTTTTTTTTGTTATTTTCATGGGGTCCATTATCTACCCCCCTAGCCGCCCTTTGGTGGATGCTACGCATTTTGGGAAAAATGAAACCAAACAAATGCCCAGCGAAAGACTATACACCCGCCTAATTCTTTTTAAACCATCCTCCAAGCCACACGCTCTCCCTTGAACTCCCGCTCGACCTTTCTGGCCCTGGTCGTCAGTGGGCCCGACTCCGCCGTGGGAGAGGCCATCAAGAGCAAACCAGGTCCGAACTTTGGGGGCCCCTTTGAAAGCAGCTTGACCCTTTGCGGGATGTGCACCTGGGGAAAAAAAATCAGTTTTAGATCCAAGGTCCGTTATTTTTTTCCACCCGTTTTTTTCGAGCATCCTGTGAGTCCTGGGCACTTTTTTACGGTTTTTTTCGGAGAGGGTGATTCCCCCCTGGGTGGCCCTTCTCAACAAATCACTCGCGGCCAATGACCTTCGGGAATTGAGCTTGGAGGTTGAGGCTGGGTTAAAGGGTTTGCAGCTTTTGTTGGCCCTCACGGTGATGATGTCAGTCCATGTTTGCGGGCGGAAATGGGCAACGGATTTTTTGCCTAAAGAGCCCGCAATAGGTGGGTCCTTTCCTTTGATCTGGTTTTGTTGGGGCGGGCGCTTTGGTGGAAGGCCCGGATGGGCGAAAGAGGCCGGGAATGAGGGTATTCATCCCCGTCGGTTGGTCTTGACGTGACCGTTGGCCGCCTCGAATGAGAGGTCTTGCACTTGCCGGACCAGGGCGCGGAGCCCTTTATTCCCGAGGTGAGAGTCGAGACCGTTGGAAGTTGTTCCAGGGCCCAGCTCTTCGCCCTGGTGAACCCTCGTCGATTCTGAGGCCGCAGCACCTTGTCGGAAAGCCGTGGGTCCTCCGTCCCCCCTTTCTGGAGGTCGGCGAGGGGAGACCTCCGACGATGCGGCCCCTTCAGCGCATCGTTGGCCGTTTTTCCTTTTTGAGACACGGGTTTGGGTTGTCCGGTTTTTACCAGGGTTTCTTCCTTTTGCCCTTTTATGCGACACTGTTTTTGTTCGAATGTTGGTTAGACACGGATTCCCTTCCCCTCCGGTCCCATCGATATTTTTTTTTTCCTCCCCATTGGAATTTCGCATCCGCGTTGGTTTAGGTGTGCTCAATTGGTATTCAAATTGGTAAACCTTCACTTCTTCGAACGTGTTTTGAACGGGTTTTTAGGGCCTAGAGGCGGATGCCGAGTTTTAGCACAGTCGTCGATGGCGAGGTATTAATTTTGTCGCAAAAAATGTTCTCCCAAGGGACCCCGCCAAAACTTGAAATCGAGTACCAGTCCCCTTTTTCGGGTAAAAGGGCGACGGTACCCCTTTTTTCTTTCTTGAGGCCCTTCTTCTTGCCCTTGGAAAGAGTCGCTTTGTTTTTTTCCTGGTAATTTCGGTTTAAGACCATTGATTTTGAATTTGCAGATGAATGGCGCCCACTCACAAAACCTCTCACTTTCCCCAACAAGCCATGGATGCTGGCACAACGTAGGTTTCTGGTTTTTGGAGCAATCAGGTATGTGTGGTGGGAAGGGATTTGGTTTTTTTTGGGAGGGGCCGAGAAATAATTTCAATAGTTGTGGTGCAGCAACGTTTTTTGGTTCCCAATAAGCGAACTGGGCCCACAAATTGTTCGGAGCAAAAAGCATTTTCCCGGGCCCCACATCAAATTATTTTTTTCGAAATTTCTTTCCAAGCCCTGGGGTGTCACGTGCCCCTTTGGGGGGCAGCTCTTTGTGGTTATGTAACTCAAATGCTTCGGCAAGACCCAAAATGGGCTGACGAGTGGCTTCTCCGACCAACCAAATCTAAGCAGCCAATATTTTTGTGTAGCACCACTCAACTATGAGTGTCAATGTTGTTTTTTTTGTTGACACTTCTCTCCATTACAAAATTTTTCCGGAGAATCGCCGCAAACCGGTGCCCTACTACCCGGCAAATCCTTGAGATTCGCAATGAGAATCTCCATTCTGGTCCGTTGGAAAAATGTTTCGATTATTTTTTTGTGTTTTGTACTCTGTGGTCCCTTTTATTTAGCCCCATGCAGCAAAACAATGTTCGCTTTAGTTAATTTTTTTTTAAATAAATACTCCCCTCGGTTTTTGTTTTTTTTTTTTATTCCGATTTTCTTTTGATACCGCCCATATTTTGCAAGTACCATACCAACAACATAAACATAACAGTTTTTGCCTATAACTCCAAGCAAATGTGTGCCCACAACTTTCACAGATGCTTACTAGCCAGTCCCCCCCCCGTTTAAAGAAATTAGTTCACATCATTAAATTTACAATATAACTATCAATTAAAGAAAACTCCCCAGGGGTTATTTTTGTGGTACTTGAAACATCCCATGCTTTTTTAAACCAATCGCCCCCCCTTTTTTTTCCGTGTTTTTCTTTGTGAACGTACTATGCCTTGTTTTTCCCGCCCCTGCCCTCAAAAAAAAAACAACCACCCCAAAAAAACAACAAAAAACATATCTGTGGTAAAGAAAATTGTGCTGTTTTTTTTTATGTCCAATGAAAACTAGCCCCCATTGTTGGACGTTGACCGCCGAAGCAAACAATGTAACCATGCCTTTTTTTGGAGGATTCCCCAAAAAATGTGTTTGTTTCCCATGCCTTGTTTTTTGAAATTTTGGTGAATTTTTCAAAATTAAATTAAAATGCCCGTACTTTGGCACTTTTTTCTTTTGACTTTGGGGTTTGGGGGTCCCCCATCCCAGTTTGTCAAAGCTTTGGGGAAGCTAAAGTAATGAGTCTGCAAATGGTGTCATCAATGTGCGAATTTCCATCAGGCACATACAAGGGTTTTTGTGGAATTCGGGGGCATACAAACCTGAATGAAGACAACCTGAAACGACGATGCTTAATTTCGCATTCCATCCGTGGGTACTACGTCCACTGTCGCCCCCCGACTTTTTCGAATCATCATCGCCTTTTTTCAATCACCAAATCGCGGTGGTAATAGCTCCGATGTGCGTAAAACCTGTGCCCGATGGGGGGGCACTTTTTGAAGTTTATGTTTGGGAGTAAAAACACAGCGACTTCTTCTTTAAGCAGTATCGCTTAGCCCTTTGTGGGGCGGAGGATTCCGGGGACTTACAAGTGAGCTTCGTGTTGCGTGGGATTGCACGAAACCGACGGCTTTTGGATTGGCCCGTAGACCTCAGCAGCTGTGGTCTCCCCCCTTTTCGGCACGAACATGTTCGTTTTGGTCGGAGGTTTTATCGCCTCGTGCTGCGGGGTCCAGAAACTTTGGAAAGAAACTGGGTGGTCGGGGCGGCCCGGAGGCCATAAACTGAGAGCGGCAGGGTGCGGAAGCATGGGGCAAGCGTTGGGCAGGTGGTGATTGCGAGAAGACCGTTTTTGGCCCAAACGGAGCGGAACAACAGTAAAATAAATGATGGAAGGAAATGGATTACGAATTTTTTTTGTCATTCAAGATGCGGTTAAAAATACTATGTCTTTTTTTTGTTGACAGGGGACCCGAAAAATCAAGGCAGCGAGGATCAGCAAGCCCCACGCCCCCCCCTTCCAAATCTTATTCTCAGCACCCGCCTGTTTTTTTTTCGGGACATCAATCGGACTGACGGTTTTCATGCCTGGGGCTTGCAATGCCACGGAGCAGCAATGTACTGTAAAACCCCCCAACGAGCAAACGCAAACACAAAAAACCACTGACTTCCGAAGCAACTAGTTCCTCCAACTCCCATAGGTCCCGTGCCCTACGGCGTTTTTTTTTCATGGGAAAGGAAAGGTGAGTGCCCTCGAACTAACGAACAGTAGCTTTTCCCCGGCAGCAACCACCAATGGTAATCCTTCCATTGCCCAGGGCAAGCTTGATCAGGAAATTCAGGACCAACCTCGGCGGAAACCGGTGTTCGGTTTCGTTTGCCAACTTGGCAAAACAAGGAGAACGCCGCAGATGGCTAGATTTGGGTTTTTGCCAATTTGGAACCCACGAGTAATGTGTCCTTTTTCAGGGTGGTTTTGGGCCCGACTCAACATCAAACAATCGGTTCCAGGAAGCAGTGTAAAAAAACAACTGGGGAGGTAAACGATGCTTAAATTAGGGTGACGTATACGTGGGATCCCGTGTGAGATAGAGTGAATGTAGAGAGGGTGGCATGGGGAATGGAGGGGAAGGCAGGGGGTATAGAGGAGCAGTAAAGAAGGGGAGTTGTCAGTATATGGTAGGAGTTGGAGGGAAATAGAAGAATGAGGAATTAATGGAAGCCGCGGGGGTTAGAAAGGGAAAAGATGCGGGCAGGACGATAGGTAAACGAGAAAGGAAGAGTGGGCAGAATGGGAGAGGGCGACGTGGAGAAGGATAGGATGAAGGAACGATGGTACAGGGTGTGATGCGAAAGGATGAGTAGGGGAGAGGAGGGGGTAGTAAGGGAGAGAAAGTGGGAGTAGAGCTAGATAGGGGGGAAAGGTTGGAAAGGGAAAATAGGTGAGTAAGGCGTAAGACGAAGGGAGCACGCGAAGGGGATGAGGGGGAGGTGGGAGTAGAGAGAGAAATTTATAAAAGAGTAGTGCGATCGAAGCAGGAATAGAAAAAACAGTGGGTTACGGATTGGAAAAGTAGGAGGCGGGGGGAAGGGAGGTGGGGGAAACGGGGAAAGGGGTAGAAGTAAAATAAAAATGTAGAGAAAGAATTAGTGTATGGGGGGGTGCGGGGGATGAGGGGAAGATAGGAAGGTTAGAAAGGGCTGGGGCGGCTGAGAACGGAGTGGGGGGGGGGGGGGCAGTGGGTGGGGGAAGGTATCAAAAGGAGAGGGGAGGGGCAGATGGGGTGGGGGCTTGGGAATGGTTTGGAGGAAGGGGGGGGGACAAAGGGGTAGGGAAGCAGGAAGAAGGGGGGGTAGGGGGGGGGGATAGCGAGATAAGGGATGCGAGAAGAGCTGAGAGGATGAAATATATAGGTACTTCTTTTGGATCTGCCCCGGGATGCATGCTAAGTGTTGCGGGGAATGCTACCCAACCCGACTTATGGTATGTTACCCCTTGCCCCCCGTTTTTTGTTTAAGTTTTTCCCGAGCTTTCTCAATTCCCCCTTTGGTGGGGATTACGGTGTAGAGCGGCGAGTGGGGTTTGGTGTTGGTGTGGGGGGGGGCCTCCCCGGTGGTTGAATTTGTGAATGGGTGTGTTTGTGTGGTTGGTTGGGTGTGTGTTTTTTTTTTTTTATGTGGTGTTTGGTGGTTTTCTTTGCTGACCATTCACCGCCAGCCCCTGGCAAAGCTTCGGCAACACCATCGAGCCCCCCATTTCTGGGCAAAAACAAAGGGTGGTTATAGTGGTGGGTATGCAGTGGTGGTTGGCGGCACTTGGTGGCGTTCCCAGGGAGATCCGCAGTCGATTCGGTCCCCAACCTACGCTTTTTTTTCAGACGGATTGGGATACGAAACGAATCAGGATGAATGAAATGGCCCCGCGGGATGGCCTTTTTTTGTTGGAGAGGAGCTCGGTCGTCCCTTTTGATTTTTGGCTAAAATTTCTAACTGCAGCTTTACTACATATTACCGAGTGCGAAGAACCGTTATTACTTTGTGTAACTTCTGTTATCCCATATCTAATCATCCAGACCGGGGTCTGGGTGTGGGCCACCAGCATCTTTTTGCCCCAGGGTAACAATTGGTGTCATGCAACCAGGGGGGTTTTTTGGGATCCCCTTCACGCCAATTTCCCCCCCCCAACTTTTTGTTCCCACGCGAAACCACGAGTTTTCCAGGCCGAAAGGAGGAAATTGGGGCCGATGTCATGCTTTGTTTCGCAAAACAGTCTAATTATGTAATCTCTAAACTACAACGAGGCCTCCCCCAGTTTCTATAATACCGCCAAATTTATGCCGTGAAGGCCGCAACTTTTTAATTTTAATGGTCGATGGCTGGCAATTGGAGTCAGCGTGGGTTAACTTAAGTGTATGGTGCGGCGGACAGAGGCCGGTTTTTAACTTACTCCTTCCCCACATGCGGTCCCGGTGACTGCCTGGAGCTCCTTCCTGCATGTGAGTCGCTTTGCCTTGACGTGGGAAGTTACCCTGAATTACCGTTATTAGCCAATGGTGTTACTAACGATGTAGAGCGTTTGGAGTGGTGCTTAGTCAAATAACGCCACCTGCAGTGATTTTTGGCATCAAATCTCGCCTCTATTTTGAGTCAGCACAGGGGATGAGCTCCCTCCCGGTAGTTTTATTTCGAAACCCTTCTTTCAATGAATGATTGGGTAATTTCCTTAAGCTTCGTTTTAGTTTTCTAATGGGCTTTGTTCTCCAGAGAACCCATGGCAACATTTTAATTTTTAAACCCCTTGAACTGACGATTTGGGCCCCAATCGTGGCTTTCATGCTTAGTTTGGGCCGGGCTGTCAGTGACCAACCCTAACCTTACGCAAATGCACCTTTCACACCTAAACTTACTTGCTTCATGCCTAAAGCAATCGAATCAACTTCTTGATTAACCCCAACCAGTGTTTTAGAAATATCTTTGGCATCAAGGGCCCCCTGGAAAAGCAGGCAATATCCTTTTACGGCCGGCGTGAGTGTCCTTCGGTTCGTATGGGAAGTAATTTCAGAAACACGATCCCTCCAACCCTCGCTTTTACGAAGCATTTGTTACAACACTTGGTAGTTTTCATTTAGATTCATTGTTTTTTTTTTAGCAACTCAAGCCAAGGCCTATTTCCAACTGGCCTTGTCCCCGTCGAGGAAGTCCCCTTACGGGTACTCGGACAATTGGGTTTTAGCTCAATCGATTGACAACAAAAACCACCCTCGAGAGCAAAAACAAACCCTTTTTTGTGACTTTCACAACCCAAAGCCCTGCCTTCTTTTCCTGAAGTAAAAATGACGACCCTTTCCGCCTTTTCCCTCCCGCCCATTTTTTGCGCTTTCTTTTGACGGCTTTTTTTCCTCGATGGCCGAAGATGATATACGGACTGACAAAGGTTGCACATGTCCCCGAACCCGAAAACGTCACTTTTCCCGTTCCACTGAAGCCGCGTTTTAGGCCAGTATAGAATGTTTTTTTACAAGAGTAGAAACCCCAGGGGTGGCGGCAACCTCAATTCGTGAATTCCTTAAAGAAATAATTTTTGACGGATTCCATCGGACATCTTTGGCGGGGGGGAATCGCCCAAGCAATAGACGGTAAAGACCACCTGAATAGTCCCAGCCATACGACAAAAGGTTACCACAAGGAATTGTCTTTTGAAACTACCAATCGGAGGTCAGCAAGCTTTTGGATGTCCAAACCTCGGTGATCAAAACTTACTTTTGCGGATCATAATCATCCTGCAACGACAGACTTACACACAATACATACCTTGCAGGTATCTGGGGCCCGCCAGTGTGTTCAAAGAGCGAATTCGTCCCCGCAAAGTTGGCCCCTCCAGTCTACGAATTATCAGCTGCAGCGGATACTATTCATGGAAGCATTACGCCCCACCAATTTGCCGAAACCGTTTCGGCGCAACCCCGGGAAGATACCAGACCTGCGAAACCCTCGTATCAGTACAATCAAATAGTTGGGGGGGCCAAACTCCGACTTTACCGGCTTCCACTTTTGGGTCAAACCAACTTCTTGGTGGACCAGCCATTTTTGTCGCCTTGGTTTGTTGAGGCAAAACTTTTCAATACCGTCCGGAACAACTAAATTTTGCGTTTTTTTAAGAAAGGACTGGGAAATTATTTTTGGGTCCCCGTGGGTTGACGTACAGCCGTCCGGCCCCCTGAACCGCTTTTTTCCTCAAGCTTTCTGGCCAACTATTAAATCACACGTCAGTGATTGCCATTGGGCCCCCGGGGTCCGTATGCAGAACAGGATGCTCGGGAACCCCTTCCCCTTTCCAATGGTGGGCTTCTTAGTTTCACAGCAATTGTAAGGCTTGTAGTTTAACTGGATACTAATTCAGCTTCGTTGTACAATTCTCGTCCCCCCGTATCATCAAACGTACTACCATCCTTTCCTCCATTTTATATCCCTGAAGAGCCAACGGAGCCAAGGTGGCCAATACGGGGTCCATGGCCACCAATCTTTCTTTCGGGATCGCCCCATTGGGGGGAAATGGCCCAATGTTTCTTTCTGCAGCTGGTTTTCGGGTTTTGTTTCGTGTAATTCGGGCCCCTGCGAGGAACATGGGGTTTTCCCAGCAATTTGTTTTTAATTAATCAAGCAGTTTCTATATTTCAGCATACGACAAAAGGTATCACCACAAGATGTCTTGACGTACCAATCGGAGGTAGAAAGACTTTGATGTCACCTCGGGTGATCAACTACTTCGGATCAGTAATCATCCTGCAACGACAGACTACACACATACATACCTCAGGGATAGCTGCCGCCAGTGTGTTCAAAGAGCGATCGTCGCAAAGTGCCCTCGTCTACGGAATTAGCAGCTGCAGCGATACTATCTGGAAGAATACGCACCAATGCCGAACCGTTCGGCAACCCCGGGAAGATACCAGACCTGCGAAACCTCGTATCAGTACATCAATAGTTGGGCCAAACTCCGACTTACCGGCTCCACTGCAAACTTGGTGACAGCCAGTTCGCCTTGGTTGTTGAGGCAAACTTTACCGTCCGGAACACTAAATTTCGTTAGAAGGCTGGGAATTATTTGGGTCCGTGGGTGACGTACAGCCGTCCGGCCCTGACGCTTTCCTCAAGCTCTGGCAACTATTAAATCACGTCAGTGATGCCATTGGCCGGGTCGTATGCAGAAGGATGCTCGGGAACCCTTACCTTCATGTGGGCTCTTGTCACAGCAATTGTAGGCTGTAGGTTAACTGGATACTATTCAGCTCGGTACAATTCTCGTCGTATCATCAAACGTACTACCATCCTTCTCCATTATATCCTTGAAGAGCCACGGAGCAAGGTGGCCATACGGGTCCATGGCCACAATCTTCTTCGGATCGCCCCATTGGGGGAATGGGCCAATTTCTGCAGCTGGTTCGGTGTTCGTGTAATCGGGCCTGCGAGGAACATGGGTCAGCAATTGTTAATTAATCAAGCAGTCTATATTAAACTCGTACTTGTGGTCAGCATTGAGCTGCTTGCTGGCCAGTGCCAGAGCGAAGTAAATGGAATAAGAACCGCCGCTGTTGCTTGATTAAAATAAAATCATCATATGAGTGATACCAGCACTCACTGAGCTGAGATACAAGTCAGTTCCGATCCAATGAACCAATCATAACCTCGGCCTGATTCTGGGCCATCGGGCTCGGCCTCCACGACTCCTACGAAGGCGAAGGATACTGTGAGTCTAGAGGTCAGACGATGGATCTCCCGTTCAAGCTGAGGTGAACTTACGGAGATGTCGCGCTGCACGGGTGAAGCGCGGCTCTGATTGGCGCGTGGGTCGGGAACGCCCCACTCACTAAGACGACGGTTGCTAGGCTTGGCAGGGGGGTCCAGTGCTTCAAGAATGCCAATGCAAAACGGAAGCCGGGGACTTGTCCTGCAGCTGAAATGCGGCGCTCAAGAACAGGTATTCTTAACTCTTCCCTTCGTAACGTTATCTTGGACTCGATTCTTCCTCTGCGCTTTCGTTGGTTGACGACCTCCCCCTCGCCGCACATCCCCCACCCAACTGGCCCTTCCTCCCTTTACATCCACAGCCTGCGGCCCGTGCTTCGTAGAGACCTCTCCACATCACCGTTTTAGGCACCCATGTCCCAGATTGGTATCTCCCTAACCCCTTCTTCTAACTGCTTGTTGGGACCCGTTTAGAACATCCCGGACCCTTACACCCGAGATAACCAGTTGCACTTTCCACCGTCTTGGCGGCCCCCCTTCACCACCTCAGCTGCGTCCCACTCGCCCGCCCTTTCGCAAGCCGTTAGGTTCTCGACCTCTTCCGTCCGGTACCTAGCGTTCTCACCCTCTTTCTTTTTCCCCCATCAAATACGGCACGCCCGCCTATGTTGAGACATCTACTCTCCCTGATCACTCAAGAAAAACGCATATTACGGCTAAGGGGACGCATGCGCACCATTACGACGACGAATGGTCGAACCAGCTCTGGAAACGACAACTGGTCCACGTTTCAAAGGGGTCTTTATTTTCCCCAATCCATAGGAAGTGGATCAA
Organism: Calcarisporium arbuscula; assembly: GCA_009828645.1. Lineage (NCBI taxonomy): Eukaryota > Fungi > Ascomycota > Sordariomycetes > Hypocreales > Calcarisporiaceae > Calcarisporium > Calcarisporium arbuscula. The sequence goes on from WBSA01000016.1 coordinate 344,883, forward strand.
TTCCGATTTGCTTAGGATACGTCCTATACAGATGAGCACTCGGCTCGGCAGCATCACACATCTACGAAGCACTCACGTGAGAACAATGCGAGAGGTGAAGCCCGACCGGTGGGTGGGAGACACTGCAGATGAATCGTTTTCTAGTGTCGTCTTAGCCTGAGAAGCACCAGCATCCTCGACTAAAGGGTCGTTTTTGGGCTTGTCATTTGCACCAACCAGTCCTCCGGCAAGGGCTAATGGAGCGGACGAGGCGAGGGGGGAAACTGAAGTCGATTCAATGGATCCCAGTCTGTCGGATAAGGATTCCACAACGGACACAAGGTGGGATTGAGTTTGCTGCATTTGACGCAAGGCGTCCACGACGTCGGATTGATCACCTTGAGCCATGATGTCGTCGAAGTACAGGAGATGGGAGGTGGCGTTGGCAGACAAAGGTGGTAGGTTATCCGACGATGGGTTTGGACGACGAGACGAGACGAGACGAGGTGGGGGAGATTCAACGGCGTGGAAGGCGAGGATGAAGACAGCTAGATTTGATCTGCGAAAGATTAGAAGGTGAGACAAGAAGAAGTAAAACAATGAACGTACCTGCGAATACCGAAGAAGAGTTGGAGTAGGCGGCTGGCCCTCGTAATATGTTCGGAGAAAATGACAGCAGGGGAGTAGGGGAGGGGCTGGAAGATACGGAGCTCAGACTAAGTGTCGGGGGTGTTTGATGCTGCGGGTAGGGATCGTGGAGGGCAGGTACGTGTACGAATGGAGTATACTTGCTACATCTGTACTTTCATAACCCGAGAGTGGCAAAGGCAGGCTTTCCTCCACGTTAACTCGGTATTGAACTACGCGCATTCGATGTACTGATAGTACAAGAGATATCTCCGCTATACGGAGCTTGTCTCACCACGACCTACCTGATTGACGGTGGTCAATCTCCATTGTGCCAGGCGCCGAATCTTAGTCGACTTATCCGTACAGTGGTGGTCTTGTGACCTCTCAGTCTTCTTGTCGTTGGCTTGTTGAGCTCCCGTTCACGGCAGCGAACGGTCCCCTGCCCTGTGAGCGGTGAGGACAGCCAGCTGCAGGTGCTGAATCCCGTCACAGAGTGCATGCTGCACATCAGAGGCCTCTCAAGACTGTTCAGACCGGCTGGCAATGGGACCGAAGACTGGTAGCTAGCGACGCAGAATTCCACAATAACAACCTAATGAATACTACAGTGACATTTCGTCGACCTTGAACTGCAAACTAGCTGTGGATAGTGGCGAAGAACTGCCTGTCACCCCCCCTCCCCCGCCGCAACAGCTTCCCCAACCGCCCACTCCCTGTCACATAGCCCCTCCATTCGATCGATAACCTGATTACTGCATCCATAGTGGGCGGACCTCGCCGATAATGTCCGGAGGTCAGCGAGCGCCCCGACTTGCGCATAAATGCAGCTAGGCGGGACGCCACATCGGTGTATGGGGGCGCCTATGGGGTCTGTCACGGCGTTTGCGCCGAAAAATGGAAAAACCACGTTCTGGTGATAAGATAGAGATTACGATGCACGGACCAGCCACTTCTCCAGCCAAGGCGTCTTTCGTGAGCCACAACGCGCAAGACGTCCGTTTCCCTCCTTGCGATCACGTCCACGTTTACGCAAACACTACAACATGGGGAAACGAAAGTCATCCAGCAAGCCCATGGGGCCCAAAAGGGTATTTCTTGCTCTATGCGACTCAAGTGCGCTATGCGCCGTGCTCTTTCTGACACTCGTGACCAAAATAGGCCGATCCGCTCCCCACCACATTCACCTGCCTCTTCTGCAACCACGAGAAGTCGGTAAACGTCAAGCTCGATAGAAAGGCTGGCGTCGGTCAGCTCGACTGCCGCATTTGTGGGCAAAAGTTCCAATGCGCTGTAAATTGTGAGATGGCTGCCCTCTACTCTCTATTTGCTCATGCGCTAACTTGAGTTGCCAGATCTCTCTGCCGCGGTCGATGTCTACGGCGAATGGGTCGACGCCGCTGGTAAGGAAGACATTCAATGAAGCTACAAAAGCACGGTCACAAACAGCGCATGTACTGACCACCCCCTGTTGCAGATGCCGTTGCCAAAGAAGGTACCGCCGCAGACGACTCCTACTCAGGCACATCCAGGTCACAACCGTCGAAGCGCAGGACTACGGCTGGTGGAGACGATGACGACGAACCACAATACGAGGGAGACGGCATTGTACGCGATGGCGAGGAGTATTGACGGCCTCTGTGTCACATATAGATGATGAGAATACGACGCTCGATTCAAATGGGCAAATGCTAGCCAGACCTGATTCACGATGCATGATATGCGTCCCTAAGAGTTGGCGCAGCCTTCCCCTCAGATTGTATAGAACCTGTCGCCAAAGTCTCCTAGGCCGGGCACTATGTAACTGCACAAGGGTTAGCGTAGGACTCGCGGTTTTTGGGTCGTCGTCATACTTTTTCTCGTCCAAGCCCTGAGCGCGTATTCAGTTAGCCACGGCGCCACGAAGAACATCTTACATTTATCATGATAATGGGATGTGATGGAATGGAATGGGATAGGATGCGGGGAAAACAAACCTGGTCGATAAACGCGGTGACGACCTTGAGTCGCGGGAATTTCTTTGCAAAGTTGGTGACGCCTTCTGGGCTGGCGATGAGGTTGAGGAAAAGGATGTGGTCTTCGGGAACGCCTCGTGCTTTTAGGACTTCAACGGCCATGGTGGCGGATCCGCCTGTGGAAGGAAGTTAGAGTTCATGCTTCCTGCTATGCTTCGTCTTCTCCTCTCTACTCTTTTTTTTTTTCATCTTGTTTCGTCGTGGGATATATGTAGGAATAGGTTAGGAGAACGTAATGGAAGGGCTTACCAGTGGCAAACATGGGATCCAGCAGTAGTACCCAACGATCGGCAATGTCCTCGGGGAGCTTGTCGTAGAAGAGCTTAGGCTGCGCGGTATCTTCGTCGCGCTGGATCAGTATCTTTCCAATGCGCACGGAGCGACAGCAGTCCCGGAGACCCTGCTCCATGGCCTCGCCTGCGCGCATGATGGACACGCCGCAGATCTTGCCCTGGAACATGAGGCCATTGTACGTGCGACCGACTGGGGTGGTGATGTTGTGCTCGATAACGGGGAGGTGGTTGAGGCCTTCCTCTACGAGGAGTCGGATAATTCTGTTGGAGTAGAAGATGAAGTCTGCCCGCTCGGTTTCCTTGTTCCGTATGATGCTGTTGCGCCGAGGTGGTTAGCATTGAGCTTGTCCAAGCATCAGGGTGAGGGGCCCAGCGAGTGGCCGAAGGCAGTCTCCCATCCGGAGGAGACTGAGAAACACCTACGAGAGGAGGGCAATCAGCTGGGGCGTCTGCTCGAGCACATGGACGTTATCAAACTCGACGCTGACGGAGACGGTGGCATGGGGCTTCTGGTCCTGCGACTTGTAGGATGGGCCAATGCTTTTCGTGGGAGCTTGGTCGGCCATGATGGGCAGGTTGTCACGAGGGGTAGTTTCGACGATTGGTTTTTTCTAGGCGGGGATTGAGCCGAGGGTTGTTGAGCTGCGTGGGCAATGATGTAGCTGAGGCTGCAGGAAGAGAAGTGCTCGACGACAAGACGTAGACAGGCTCCCGAGAAGTTGTTTAGTTTGGGACCCTACAGGATGATAGGCAGCTGGGGAGGTGGAGGAGTTTTGCTAGGGCGGTGATGACCGGGTTCTTAACCACTGGCTTTAGCTGTCTGCGGGAGCTCCAGCCTGTTGGTGATGTCTATTTGGGGAGCGATTGGAGAGTGAGTGGGGTCAATGCCTGGACAAACGAATAACGGAAGATATGCAGGAATCAGAGGGTGAGCCTACTCCAGAGCCCACACAGCACATTGCCATTTCGGCGTGTTCCTATCTTGCCTGATCCAGTGAATTCTGCGGCAAGACGCCACGTTTATTCTACCAAGTATTACAAAGTCGAAAAATGGGCTAAGTGTATTGATTCTTCATCTATATGCTTTGCTAATTTCCTCGCTTTGATTGGCCAACAGTGCCTTCGCTGCCCGTGGGCCACACAACCCCAGATTGAAGCCGTATTTTTGGTTGGTACTGGGCGTTGTGGAGCGGCCAAATTGGCGTGAACACTGCTAGTTCATCATCGAATCTCGACGCGACCTTTATGATTCTACGTCGACGATGCATCTTTGAATCACTGCCCGATCCTCGCATGCGGCTGCGACCATGGTTGTATTACATTGAACTATGTATACCGCCACAATTTGGCTAATCCTCAGCGACCAGCAGCCTTCAGTTGATCATAGTTGACCACAGCCTCTAGCAACGCTTGCGTTCCGATAGCACTGGAAATTAAACATTAGCTAAAGGGCCACTGAGGTAAATATTCAAGCTTATGAGACCTACCAGTCTTCCGGGCTGCAATACTCTTCCGGGTGGTGACTGACACCGTCCTTGCACGGCACAAAGATCATGGTTGTTGGACATTGACTGCTGGTGCAGACGCTGTCATGACCTGCGCCGCTCGTCAATGGATACCATCCATCGGGCCCGACCAGGTTATTTGCCGCCTTCTCGACGGCCTGAATGCAGTCCTGGTCAAACTTGACGGCTGGCGACTCCGTATCCACGGTCCAGCTGAACTCGACTCCCCGACCGTCCTCCTTCGCAATAGTCTCGAACGATTCGAAGCAGAGTCTTTGCACCTCTGCCACGACTGCATCTTCAGGGTGTCGGATGTCCAGCGAGAAGCTCGCCTCGGAGGCTATGGTGTTGGTAGAAGAGCTGGCGGGAATTTTGACAACTCCCGTGGAGGCAAGGGCGCCGAGTTTCTTCGCGATTGCGTGTGACGACGCAATCATCTTTGCGGCCGCGAGGATTGGATCCTTCCGTGACTTGAGCGGCGTGGTACCCGTGTGCGCGTCTCGGCCGCTGACCGTGAAAGTGAACCATTTGTACGCCTGGGCGCCCTGTACAACGCCAATCTTCCTGCCCGACTCCTCCAGGATGGGGCCTTGCTCGATGTGAAGCTCGAAATGGGCCCCCAGGGGATAGCCGCTGGCGGAGCATTCGACGTCTCCAATGTACCCGTGTCTCTGTAGCTCTGACTTCATGGTGGCAGATGGGTCGAAGATGTCGGCGAGTGCCCAGGCTTTCTCAATTGGGACGTCCCCAGCCCACACTGCGGACGAGACCATTGACTTGGGGAAACGGGCACCCTCTTCGCTGAGATGTGTAAGACGCATTTCCCTTTGTCATGTAGAAGCACTTGAGAGCAGTAGACGGTAAATATTCTACTTACTTGGTCCAATTGACAGCCCCAATGTCGAAATGTGTCTTGTAGCCATTGTCCGAGAGCGTACGCAGCACCTCAATGGCTGCCATGACGCCCAGTATGCCGTCATATCTGCCACCGCGTGGCTGCGTATCCAGGTGGCTTCCCATGGCAATCATCGGGGCGGAGGACTGTGCAGACCCGCGCTGCTGGGCAAACATGTTTCCCATGTTGTCGATGGAAAGTCGGCAGCCCAGCTTCTTGGTCTCATCTGCGAACCAGCGCCTGACACGGGCGTCGTCGTCTGAGAGGGCGAGTCGGGACATGCCCGTCTCGGTCTCACCACTGTCGCAATTATTAGCAAGCCTGGATTTTAGGGTAGAACCTCGCATCCTGAACTGGCCAAACATGTCTATACGAACCTCCCGTATCGGTTGGCTGCACCCCATTGGCAGGTATGGTGTAGCGTTTCCCAGAGTCTGTCGGCGTTGATTTTGAATCCCGAAGCTGGTGCTGCCGAGTAGCACCGTATCGAGCGGCTTGCCTGAAAGGCACGGGAGCGGGAGAGTGACAGAATGGACATGGCGGACCGTGCCTTGATCTCATGCATGGAGATGTCTCAGCCAGAATGCTGAAGGGAGGAGGGTGGATGTGAGGGGTGAGGAGGGAAGACCAAGGCGACACAGCTGGGGCCGAAACGAAGTATAACCAGCGCTACAACGCCCTCCCAGAACAGAGGCCCCAGCGATCCACAATTGGATCATCGAAGTTCGTCTGGAGAGTTCTACACTTGCAGAGATTGTCGACATACTGGAAATGGCATTTTGCCTGGTACTGGACGGCGGGCGCAATCTGGCAGAGCGACAATTATGGTTGCCGTCTCGCTCTAGCCCTCCAGGTGTCGCTGTAATATTGGGACCGGCACCGCTGGAAGAGGCCATTTACAGAGGGGCCAGCGGGCAGTGTAAGCTGAGGCTGCCGCCTGTAGATGCAAGCTGTTGCTGGAAGGCCGAATCCATTAGCGTCGGCTAAGCAATGTCTGCGCAACAGGGGAAACATACTTTGCCCAGGAACACGACGAAGCTAAAGTCCAGTCACCCCCAAATACTGGAGGCATTGACATCCTCGTCGTTTGCTGCTCTGGGCGGCTGGCGTCTCGGATGATGCCGAGCGAGATGGGGCCGACGTGCCGGAAATGGTCGTGGCATGACACAAATGGCGCCGAAAACTCTCCGCGTCAGCGTCGGCCGCAGCCCCGAAGGCTCCCATCGTTCCTAAGAGAAGCAGCATATTTGACGACACTATAACGAAGCCAAAAAAAAAAAAAGAAAAAAAAAAAGGAAAAAAAGCAAGGTAGAAGTATAAATATCTTTTATTTTCGTCATCCGCATGGACAGGACGGCTCGTCTCAAAACTCCTAGACTAATACCTGAACGCCTAGTGCCAACAGCTTCCATGGCCCTCGGATTACCTGCCCGCAAGTCATTTACGACCTCGAAGGGTCATGACTATTCCTACGTCCTGGCCCCGGCCAGAGACAACAAACCGACATTGCTGTTTATTCATGGATTCCCGTCTCAGCTGTGCGACTGGGCCTACCAGATCCGCCACTTCTCAGCTCTCGGATACGGTGTCATTGCCTGCGACCTGCTCGGGTTTGGGGAGAGCAGCAAGTCTACGGATGTGAACGACTACCGCATCAAAGCCATCAGCAACGAGTTGGCCGAACTTCTCGATGGCGTCAGTCTCCCTCAAGTGATTGGGATCGGGCATGATCTGGGAGCTGCGATACTCTCGCGCTTTGCCGCGTACCATCCTTCTCGATTCTCAGCACTGGTGTTTCTGACTGTTGGTCCGCCGAAAATGGGCAGCCCTTTCGACTGCGAGATGATCAACACCATGACGAAGAAGATGATGGGGTTTGAGCTCTTGGGCTACATTCCCTGGCTTGGTGGCAAGCAAGACGACGCCGTGCAGGAAACTCTGGAGAAGCACCCTGAAGCGGTGATGAGCCTCATGTTTCCTTCAGACGCGAGTGTGTGGACAGAATGGTTCCACCCGCTGGGAAAGATGGAGCAGTTTGTCAAAGAGGATAAGAGAGTGAAGGTAGCGGACTGGTATCCTGAAGAGTTACAGCAGCAGCACCTCGCTGCATACTCCCGAGAGGGAGGATACACGGGCGTGACGAGATGGTATCAGATGTGGCACGACAATCTGTTTGCGCCGGACGAAGAGGGGCTGGCGAACGTGCAAATCACACAACCCTCGCTGGTTGTCGTGCCCAAGGAGCCTGCGGCCATGTCGGCGCAGCAGGCGCAGATGCTGGGCGAATGGACGCCGAATTTGAAGGTCGTCGAGGTGAATACAGGACATTGGGTGCATTTGGAGGCCGTGGCAGAGACAAACGCGGCGATTGAGGAGCTTTTGTCACAATTGTAGACATCTAGAGTGACAGCTTGCCGAATGACGACGAGAGCGATGTTGTCGTGAAACTCGGCGCTGTAAGGCTGCTACAAAAGAGTTCGATTTATGCGAAGAGGCTCGCAATGCAAATGCGTCTGTATCTTGCCCAGTTTATGCTGGCACCTATGTCATTGAACGTGCGTTTTGAACACCCAAGGATATTATAAAGGCAAAATTCGTGATTTTGTAAACGTCTTTTCTGTGAATGATGATCCTCTGGGTTGTGGCTGGTTCACGGTGGATTTACGGTACGCCTCCCGGTCTAGCTCAGTACAATCTCGAAATATGATTTAAATATCGCGTTATGATAGCCATACTTGGCTGCATTTTATTGATATATATTACTTGTCCTTGACCGTCTCTTCTAATCTTGCTACGGGGTTCCCTGTGATTCACCTTTGCTTAGCCTGGACTGGAGTCACACTTTTTGGCCATATTCCCTTTTTGGAATGCCTGCGTGACGGGATTTCGTCAGTAAACGCAAATGTACAGGCTTGAGAGGGGATCGCCTTTGTATAGTCGTCCCGTATATCCTGACTATGTTCCTGTCGTCCATGGCCTTCTGTCAACTCTTGACTCTGCCAGTCAGGGACCCCTGATATACAAACCATATTCTCTGCGTGGAGAAGCTTGCTAGGGCTTGTTCACTTATACTAGGACGTTGTTGTAACTTGCACCATAGAGCTGGCTGCATATTTTATGTGACTTACTTGGGTTAACTGAACCGCTCTGGGCACATCAATCGATCGTGCCATACGTAAAGTAATCAATTTGGCGTTGCGAATAGACTATGCATTAGGTTTTTGTAAGCTATTCCCTTGTCTTTAATATTCCTTGCCCTCAAGCTTAACAGCAATGATGGTTCAGGGTTGCTTTCGCTCGAACCTCATAGCTTTGGTGCCATTTGTGGAGGTGCAACGTTTAGTATGTCATATTGCAAGGCAAGCAAGCATCTCCAAGTAGCACGGGTCTCATAGCTGATGCCAAAACCACCTGTGCGGATGTATCAAAACTATATCAAGCAGGCCCTATATTACATAAAAGAGTGTTCAAGAGATAATTCTCTGTTTGTCCAAGTCAACCAAGATGCGACTGTCCCTTCGTTCGCACTCGTGTTCTGATTTGCATGCAGAGTGCTTACTGTGTCCAGGTCGTTCATTGAGAAGAGTCATTCGGCAAAGCAAGTCGGTGAACGAACTCGTTGCTAAATATGGTTATATCTCGGACTTCAAGATGTCCGACAGTCCTTGATGTTGCTTGGGTTGCAAAGAGTTGCGTGAAGGGAAACAGGGCTCCCAAATTACTTGAGCATGCTAGTAGTATTTCTTTGCGGGCTAGGGCCCAATTTTAATGTCACTAGCCTGTCGCTCACGATGTTTTCGGTCAGCGATAGACCGTTGCATCTACTCCACATTTTAACGTATCATCCTTGCCAGAGATCTAAAAATACGTAAGAGCTTGGGCTGATTCTTGTTGGCTGTCTGTATTGCAGCAACACGGCGATGTTGCTGGTCTGAGGGCCGGAATTCCTACAATACCGAGTTCCGCAGCTGTTTCCGAAATGAAGCTGACGAGGAGTATATAAGTGAGGGTTCAAGCAAATAGATCAAACCATCTTACTACTACTTGAACAGACTCATCTACTCATCCATAAATTACACTCCTACCTCGGTGGAAAACACAGAAAAAAACACACCTGCAAATCGCACAACTCTCGTCGCCATGACTATCGATCACTTCGCCCTTCACATTGCCGAGGACAAGTTCCAGCAATGCCTTGATCTTTACCTCGCTGCCTTGAAGCCGCTTGGATATGTCATCCGAAAGCAATACGGCCCAACTATAGTTGGACTGGGCGAAGAAGACGCTCAAGTTTACGATCACAAGCCTGCTGACTTTTGGATCCTGGGTGCTGCCAAGGATGCCCCCGTTCACACTACCCACGTTGCGTTCCGTGTCGATGGTGAGTGCCTCGCAGTTTATAGGGCTTGCGGTTGTTGTTTTGCATTTTACTAACACATGGTAGACCGTGCGACTGTGGATGCCTTCCACGCTGCGGCCCTTGATGCCGGAGCCAAGGACAACGGCGCCCCTGGTCTTCGGGTCTCATCGCACCCAACCTACTATGGTGCTTTCGTTTTGGACGCCGCTGGGAATAACATCGAGGTCGTATGCCATGCACCCCAATAATGGTATGATGGATTTGCGCTGTTTGACGTTGGTAGGAGTATAGGAGACTACATCAGGCGCTGTGATATCTTGAATTTGAGAGGTTAGTGGATGCAACGAGGTGTAGAATGGGCTGGGCGTTGAAGCATAAAAGTTGTGATACTAAAACTATATACTATGTATATATATGTATGTGAAACTCATCCCTAACTCATCCCTTGAACTTTGAACTGGAGCTTTGAGCCTGAAAGTTGCATCCAAGACCCAAGCAGTGCTCTTGACAGCGTTCTGAAAAGTGATGACGAAGCAGTGCATCGCGAAGAGACGACAAGGACCCATCAATAATTTCTCAGAGATGTTATTTTGTTCGATAGATACTAGTATCAGCATCAACATATGTGTGGCGCTTGTTCTCTACCTCCCTCAGTGATACATGTTTCCTTCGAGTCGACCGCAGGCGGTCATTGTACTCTCCCTCTGACTCTCAGCTCTCCAATTCTATGTTCAATGCATACCAGGACTGTTTCTCGGCGATCTGACGCGCCTCGCATAGTGGAGAACGTTGGCAGGCTTGGCTTCGGCAGACTGGATGTGCTCATTTACATCATGTAAAGAGATTTCATCTTGAGGATTAATCCGCATTCACTTGCGACGCAGCCTTCAATCTGTAGCTGAAGGCGAAATGAAGCCAGCAACTCATATCCATCCGCGGAATGCCCCAGGCTGTTCCGCCGCCTTTGCATGTCGATATCCTTGACCCAGAAATTAGACGTGGCAAATTTCCAGGCTGCCAGTCGAGCTGTTTTCTCGTTTTGAACCAAAGCTGATGTACAAGGGTCATATATCAAATTCACTAATGAATCATGGTCGGGTCCCAGAACATGATGAACATTAATTAATGTAGACTTAACATGCAAGACTAAAAGCAAGCACAAGCCATGATCAAACGACCTATCAATTTATTTTACACAGCTGACCGTTCTGTTTCTCCATCCACCGTTCGTTCCCAACACATGGTGAACACCATAGTACGTCGTTTGGATCTACGTTTCTCTTGATCTGTAGGAGGCGCTCGTAGTGGTCTCCCCAGAAGGTGTGCTGCCAATCTTTCTCAAAGGGGAAAGCCTGTTATAGATTGGGTCAGTCAGTAGTATAACTAAGCTTCAAAGGCTACGCCTACCTCGTTGATATATGCACCAGAAGTCGGGGTGAGCTTGCGGAGTGGCTCGAAACTTGCATCAAGGCCCTTCTTGGCTTCCTCCTCCGCAGTCTTGTTGAAAGGAGGAAACCCTTTGCCGGTGACTAACAACAGTCAGCATGTGCTCGCTGCAACATCTGGCAGTGGTAACTTACGTGAGTGGATGTAGGCTTTTCTCCAAGCTGGATTAACAGAATTGCCGCCGCCTCGGGGTTTGGCCTCCTGGACCCCCTTGCCTGCCACCATGTATGCACCCATACCTCCGCTGTTTTCGAAGGCAGATTTCAAGGCATTACCCAGCGACTTTGGATCTGCAGTCAGCGACTTGTAATCTAGCAACCTTGAAACAAGATACGTGCTGTTGCCAGCACTCCCCTGGTCGTAGTTGGCGTTGAACCAGGACAAAAAGGAGTCATATGGTACTGTGAGTTTGAAGAACTGCGCTTCTCCCTTCCACCTCTCCTGGATGGTCTCATTGACCGGGTTGAAGATGTTATCGACAATGGCTGGATCTTGGATGGCATCCGACTGCAGAATAGATAGCCCCATCACACCTGCGATTTCTGCAGGCATTCCGGGCAGAGGAATCGGGCTTGGAGAACTGGGAGTTAGAAGGGTGTATCCGGATAAACCAGCATTCATCAGATAAGGAAACTTCGAGGCCACATATGTCATGAGATCATAGACAATGGGCGAGTCGGGAGTTTTAGCTGTGAATACCCAGGCAACTTGCTGGATCTTTGGACTCTTATGAGTTTTGAGAGTAACTGAAGTAATCACCCCAAAGGTAGAGCCACCCCCCTGTTGGCATTAGCAGCGAAGGCATGTTGGGAGTGCTGCTGACTTACACCTCTCATGGCCCAGAATAAATCCGAGTGTTGGTCTTCATTGATTGTGATGATGGCCCCCCCTGGAGTTACAATCTCCATCTGTAATACGTTGTCTGCCGCGAGGCCAAACCGTGGAGCGAGAATAGAATGGCCTCCACCTGTAACGTATCCTCCGACAGACACCGTCTTGGCGCCACCACCTACAACAGTCTGGTTATGGGCACCCGACGCTTTGTAGATATCGTACATTTGCGTTCCGCCTCCAACTGTGATTGCATTTCCGGTGAGAATCTTTCCTGAGCCGGCAAGCTTGAACCGGTCGGCATGGTATTGAATGCTGTTTAAATGGTGAACCCAGATAGACAGGGACCCTGGCGCGTTGGAGCGACCGAGAAAATCGTGACCGCTGCTCTTGATGTTCAGTCTGACGTTATGTTTACGGGCTGCCATGGTGTAAGCTACAAGCTGGGACACGCGAACCAGAGAGGCGCACGGGGAGATGAGGCTCACCAAAATCCACGCCAGCCTTGACGTGCGCCGGAGTGGTCGCATTCACTACATAAGCAGGGTAGCCCTCTGCGCTGCAGGGATCCTTGGAATCTGGAAGACAAGTGTAATTGGCAAATTGGTCCCACATGACAGAAACAGGGTTGTTGGAGTGGAAGTCGTATGTGCCCCAGTCCTTGGCAACCTGGGAGCAGGTGTTGACGTTGTAAGTGTGTTGGCCTGGATGACACACGGCTCCTGGAGGTATCGGATTCAAGAGTCTACCATGCAAGGTATCATTGAGACTCTTCCATGTTCCCGGCGACGGCCACGCTTTGGAACCTGGATAAGCCTTGCAGTCATTGCTCGGAGCACACCGCGCGTCGGCCAAGGGCGAGAGACAGGGAAGTGCGAGGACGAGTTGCCTCGAGGGATTGAGGAGATGCATTGTGAATATAGTGGTTGCAGATGGATGAGCTTGACGCGACGGGAAAATAATTGCATATTTCAGAGGCAAGGGATTCTTTATAAGAGTCGAGACTGACGCGAATCTTGACTTGCGCTGCCTAGCACGGTACAGGTTGTGCCTAATTGCGTTTGATGCCGCGAGACGGAACAGCAGTCGTGGCTCCGCTCAGCCACCGACATGAGCAGAACAGGGCAAGCCAATCACGAATCTACGCATTGCTCGAATTCTGGCTAGGCGATTCAGCTCCTTGGCGATGGTATCCCGATGGTGGCCTTCCGCCCTGGCCGGTTTCCCAATCGGGGAAGATGGTGCGGGCAACCGGCGGCGCCCGATTGACCCACGCTCGGGTCACTAGTCCAACAGCCCGTCCATCCTGGCAATACGCTGTTTACGATGCGGGCAGTGCAGTTCCCCGAGCGGATTGATTCGCAGTACGCGGTATACGAGGCGCGAGGCTGGGGGGAAGTGGGTGGTATGGCGTGACGATCAGCGTCTGCCTTATGATATTGCTCTGGGTTGGCTGTATTGAAGGCACATTGGCATCTTGGCAGCGTGGACACCATCGGCCACTTGAATAATTTGGTTGCCTGTGTACTAGCATGTAGCAGTAAAGCGACCGCGCGCGCAAGGTTCTTGCTCTCATCCAGTTGCTAGATAATGACTGGGCCCAATGAACTACACTAGACGTGGAACCGTATTCTTGAATACACCCTTCGGATCATACTCGCGCTTAATGCTCCTCAACTCCTCCAGCATATCCCCGTAAATAGCCTGTAGATCCAAATTCTCTGGCGAGGTCAGAGCAAAATACGTGCGCCCCAGCGCATCGTCTAATTTGACAACATCGTCCCTCGCCTCGTTTGCCCACTCGACGGCAAGGCGGGCCGAACTCTCGTCTAGGCCGGCGCCTACAATCTCCAGAATCACCTGCGGCTCGCGGAAGGGACACACCGAGTCTGGAGCATCGGCGCTGAAGGATGGGCAGTCGGGCCGTAGAATGTGCATCGTGAAGAGTGCCTGGGTGTTTGCCGGCAGCCTGGCCGATAGCCTGGCGACGGCAGCAATGACTGGCGGCGAGAGATGCGATACGACCACCGTCTCGGCTGTGCCCGACACTTCCTTGGGGAGCAGGCTCGTGACCTGTGTACCGAAGCTGTATATGTCGGTTGGTGAAATGGCCTCGTGCGGCTTTGGGACGCCAGGCATAAGCGGTGCCAGGTCGGCGATGCGATCAATCCAGGAGCGGGACGCGTCGCTCGCAGGGCCGTTCCAGAAAAAACCACATGCAAGGACGCGCCCCAACCCCGCAATGTTCAAGACGTATGGGATGGGGTACAGCTGAGACGGTATCGGGCCTTGCTCGAGGAGCTTGCTGTAGTTGGTGAAGAAGGTGAATGCTGCGGTCTCGAGGTCGGACGACTCGAAAATGACGAGTCCGCCTTGGATCTATACCCGGTGTTTCATGTAAGTTTTTGCCGACGGGGGCAACCTTGAAACTGTCTAGCTTGGTAAAACTGACCTCTTGCAGCGGATATGTCTTGATGGCCAACTCTGCGACTACACCAAGACTGCCGCCTCCCCCGCGAAGGCCCTTGAGCAGCCTCTCATCCGCATCTACCAAGTCGCCGCTGCTGTTGGTGACCCTCGCACCGACAATCTGGTCGGCCCCGAGGCCATATGAGTGTATGTATGGACCCAGGCCCCCGACGAGGCACCAGCTCGTGTGTCCGACATCACCGCAAGCGCCGACCGGGGCCTGCAGGCCATGGTCCCTCAGCTCCCGTAGAAGCTGCAGGGCGGTAATGCCGCCGCCGATGCGCGCCGTCTTCTTGTCCTCAGATACGGTGACGTGGTTGAGATTTCGCAGGTCCAGGCTGACGGCGCCGGCGACGGTGAACCGGCCGAATATGTCGTGGCCGCCCCCACGCACCACGAACTGTGCGTCTGCTGCGATGCACTGCTTGACAATGGTGGCGACCTGCTCTGGTGTCTCCGGGAGAGTCGTGACGGCGGGCTGAGCGTCGGCGTGGCTGCCCGAGTAGCTGGACTGCAGTGAGTTGAACTCGGTGGAATTCGGGACGGCGTAGGGAATGCCTCTAGCCTTGAGGAATGGCTCCATGCTGGCCGTGTGCGTCTCCCACCTAGTAGGAGGAGCTAGGAGCGATAGCAAGAGTAAGCTTAAAGAGACTCTATCGTGCCGCGGCGTATGTGGTGGGCCTGCGGCTTCAAATTATGCGAGTTCTCGAATGGGGCGGTTGACGTTGCATCCGATGGCGGAACATGAGCACCGCGGTTGGCGAATTAGCTGAAAGACGGCTTATCTCATCCACTTCCACAATGTAACCCTAGTTGCACTCAGAAGATTGGTTTGCGGCCATCACTTAATTACCGCGGGGAGGGTTGTGAATAGGAACTTTGACTTGCGTTTCATGGCGCTCGCTGTGTATTTTTGACATCTTCCCTACGCTCCTTGATTGGAACGTATTTTAAAATCGTCATCTCGATGATGGCATTTTCTGATTAGCCACTAGTTCATAACAAAAATGGAAACTTGGTCGCATGTGTGATCGAATAAGAGGTATCATTTGAGTACTAGAGTATTGCTGACAGGCGAGTTGACGGCCGACACCACACATGACAGACAACCCCCATCAATTATCCACACCAGCCGAAATCGCCCCGTCAAGACGATATCCCTTGAACGCCCTGGCCGAGATCTTCTTGTCAAACAGCAGATCCAGCTCCTCATATGTCCGGCCCATAGTCTCCGGCACACGGAAATACGCCCACAAGAAACACGCCGCGGCCAGCCCGCCAAAGAAGAACCCCAGCTTCCCCTGCAGGTTCGCCTCCTCAGGGTTTATCATGTAAGGGATCGCAACCGTCATTACAATGCCCAGGACGGCCTGAGCAGCAGTGGCGACGGCGATGGTCTTGGAGCGCACGCGGGTGGCGGAGCACTCGCCGATGATGACGAAGCAGATGGGGCCGATGGAGATGTCGTAGAAGAAGTTCCAGACCAGCATCAGGCCTGATTCGGCCCAGATGGCGCCCGATGGGCGGCCGGGGATACAGTCCAGGATCCCGATGACGAGTTGCAGCACGACGAGCACGCCTAGGCCGCCGATGAAGAGGATGCGACGGCCGAACTTGACCATGAGCACCCATGAGACGAGGGTGCCTACAAACCCGACGGCTGTTCACAAAAAAACGTTAGTACGTAGCTTCAGCCTTCTTCCCAGCAGTAGAGGGAATAGTAGTACTTACCCAAGAAGCCGACGGACATGTTGAAGGCCTGATCTGTAGGAAGACCTGCTTGCTGGAAGAAGTATGTGCCGTAGTTGATGAGATAGATGCCGGACAAGACCTGGGTGCAGTATACGCCGACGGAAATCTCGGTTCGTCGCAGGTTGACCCCCTTGAAGCAGTCAAAGTAGGTGCTTCCGGCCTCCAATTCAAGCTCGAGACGGTCAGTTTCCACGATGAATGCCAACGACGCGTCGATGTTGACCTCCTTGGACGCAAGCCTGCTCAGCGACCTCCTCGCCTCCTCCATGCGCTCCTTTCGTGCCAGATACCACGGGCTCTCGGGGATGAAGTACGTCCCGGGAAGAATGATGGCGCACCAGATCCACTGCAGGGAAAAGGGGAGAGAGTATGCCCAGTGGGTCTCGAGCTTCTGGGTTCCAGCCGTAACGCCGTTGCCGAGGAGCTGGCCCATGACGAAGCAGAGGTTGACGTACGAAGTCAAGTGGCCACGGAGAGAGGTAGGGCAGACCTCGGAAGCATAGGCCGGGGCGATGACGACGAAGCAGCCGAGGACGAGCCCGCCGAGGAGCTCGCCCACAAGGAGGACGGGGAGAGACCGCGCGAAGAACTGGATGAAGATGAGGGCGGCAGTGAGGGCCACGCAGGCAGTAAACGTGCGTTTGCGGCCGAACCAATCCATCGGGTAGGCGGCGAACAGGGCGCCGACGACTTGGCCGACAGGGTTGCCCATGCTGAGAGACGTTTGCCATTTGGCTTGAATGACATACTGTTCAGGCGAGAGGTCAGCGGGTTCAGCTCAAGACGGGAGGTGCAGGGCAAGGGCGGCAAGGGCGGCAAGGGTTGACCAACGTCGCCGTCATGCAGACGCCCAAAGTCCTCGGCAAACTTGGGCGTGGAAAATAGGTTGCCGATGAGCTGCGGGTCAAACGCGAGCATGACCACGCCGAGCGAGACGTACGCCGACCACCCGATGGCCTTGGGGTACAGCCTCACGGCCTCGCGGAAGGTGAGCTGGTGCTCGGCGCGGATGGCCTCGACGAGCTCGGCGTCGGCGGTGCCAGGCTTCTCGGGGTGCGAGAAGGACATGTTTGCTGGCCGCGGGTGGTGATTGACCTTGTGTAGCTGGGCCCTCTTGGGCTGGTTGTGCTGTTGGGTATGCCTTCAGCCGCCTTGCTTCGCGGGGGACAGACACGGCAGGGAGTAGTAAGAAGGAACTCGCTTGATATATATTACTCCAACTGCGTCGTACTCGCCCCGTTCTCTCACACCCTCTCTCACCCTGCCATGTGTAAGTGGGGGGAGTCGGGACGTGCAAGATAGCACCGGATGCCAGAATTCAACCTGTGATGGAGCGGCACGACAGCCAAGCCTGCCAAGGTAGCCGCATAATTAATCTCGACTCGCGACGCCATCCCTGCACCTTTCCCCAGACTCCGGCGACGCGATCCAAACGGAACAGGAGGCAGGGCCCGCCTTGTCCCGTATGGGTGCGCCTTTGGTGGTTGCTAAGGTGGGGGACGCTGATGGATACGTTGCATCCGTCCCGGAGGTGGATAGAGCGGTCCCGGATATTGCCTCTCTCGACGAGTGATTTGCAGGTTTAGCGAGGATAAGGTGTGGGTGAGCCAGTGGGTTGAGGGCTGGTGATGGCGCTCGGTAGTCGTTGCGATTTGGGGACTGGCTGCGCACTTATCTCTCCATCCTGCTATCTGTCTGGTCCCTTTGCTATTATCTGCTCCGTAAATGACAAATGCCTCTCTGATAGACTGATGCTATACGCAGATACCGGCTCCGTAACGTTTTTCTGTAGCCAGGGGCGCCGCCGTGGGACGAGGGCAGCGCCATCATTGCGATAAGCGAACTGAGTCAAGAACGCGTGCCCTTATTATTAGATATTATTTATGGTTGCGACTAATTGAGATAGAGCCTCTGCTAGTGACAGCACACACACCCCGCCGCGTCGGAGACGGCATTTGTTTTCCCGTCAATCAGAGCTGACCAACCGGCCAGGGGAGCAGATATATTGCCATCCCAAGACACGGCGGCCAGCCAGCCCAAAATGCCCATGAACTACAGGTGGCGGACCTGATAACTCGTAAAGCTGAGAGGGCGAGGCACGTTCCATCTGCGCCATCAGACATGCTTACTCACTCAGGCCGACCTGTCAACAGCGCGCTGCCGGAGGTGATCCCTGGCGGTATCCTCCAGCTTGGTTACCTGGATGCCCGTCGATGCAACCTGCTCCGCAAGCCAGCTCTCCGCTTTCTCAGCCAACAGTTCCCACGCTTCCTCTTCGTCTGGCATCATCTCCCTCAGGTACGCCACCGCGCAGAGAGTCGCTAATATGGATGTGTCATGGAACTTGGTTGGGAAATTGATTTGCGACGCCTCCGCTTCGGCAATGCCTAGGAGTCCTTCCAATTCGCGGCTCCACGCCCAACTTCCGATAAAGGACTGCAGCGAGGCGAGCACCGCCAACTGCGTCTGCGCGCCGTCTTCCGCGGATGCAGGTTCAGTAGCTGGAGACGCACCAGGTTGACCGGCGCCTGGTAACGACACGGAAGCTGCCGAGCACAGGGCCATCTTCAGAGCCGGAGCCGGAGCCGACGGCGGCGGCGGCGGCGGTAAAGGCGCAGATTCTGGGACGGAACGAGAACCGAAAATAGCCTTTGGCGCGGCTCTCATGATCTTGGATCCAACCCGGGCACTTTTATCAGCAACAGACGACCCAATACCTCCTACGACCGACGCGAGGCCCCCTAGGATGGGAACTGACGCCTTCCTTTTACGATAGCGGGCATGCATTGATGCATGCTCCAAATGGTCTGTTATCATGATCGAATCGTCACAGATGGTAGGATCATAGATGTTCGCCATGATGGGCATCTCAAAGAGGCCGTAGGGATTGGCGTCCGCAGCCATAGCATCCACTCTTGAGCTCGAGTCTATACCGACCTTTGTGTCTTCCGAGTGCCGGACGGACTCGCTATCCAGGTCTTTGTCACCCTTGGTTTGTACGGCAACAAAGGAGGTCCATCTGCTTGCCACTTGGTACTCCACCCCGAGCCTCACGGCTTCTCGCTTGTTAATGGCTAAGCTTTGGCTTCCAGATCCATTGATGAGGAGGTCACCGCCCGTGGTTCGGGCATTGCTGAGCCAGCCCCTGAATTCCTCGATCTCGCCTATTGCTTTCCGGGCTGCAAGCTTGTGAATTGTCGTTCCCTTTTCCTCGAGAACCGTGATGGGGATCTCCAAGTGGAGTGGTCCTTGGGTGGATGTGGCTCTGAGGATGACAGACTTGGGTGATTTCAGTGGCGTGGCATCAGAGAGGAGGACGTAGACTGTGGTGCGGTTGAATGAGAAGAGGGCCGGGATGTCAGTAGGGGCTTGGAGGTAGCTTGGGGTCGGCACATGTACAAGAGGAGAATGGGCACTGGTGGATTCGATCTTGTCCAGATCTTCGTTTTTGAGAGTCGCATCAAACAGCGAGCGCGGGGGTTGGATCCCTGCTGGCTGCTCTTCGCCAGCCTCGGCATGAGACCCAGCTGTCTCCTTTGCAACGATGGTCAGGCCGTCCATGACCTTCTCGACAATTTCGAAGTCGTCCTCATCATCATTACTTGTGGCTTCGGCGGACTTGTCATACTTGATCTCAAGAGAATAGTCACTGACATGCGGTGTGAGTGCCGCCTTGAGCATCCTGACGACCTTCTTCTCCATCCTCTCATTCTCCCCCACTGACTGCGAGAAGCCCCGACCAGCTCTTGCCACGCCCGCAATGAGCGCATGACTGACGTCTCTCCCAATGCCAAGGGTAAAGGCACGAATTGCGTGTTTGCTCTCAGCCACATTCTCATTGATGAACTTGACAAGCTCGCCCTGCTGCCATATCTCGCCGTCGGTGAGGAGAAACATGTCGAGGTTTCTGCTCTTGTCCCGCCTCGCAATGGACTCCTTTACAGGCGGCATCATCTCGGTTCCACCGTAGTCAGCCGCGAACGTGCTGACATGCGCAGTGGCCACGTCGAGCGTCTTCTGGCTGTACGGTTGAGAGGTGGGCCAGAGAAAAGGTGCATTTTGTGCCGAAGCTGCAGATGTTGAAGGTAACGCCGATGGGGAGTGACCTGAGAAAAAGGTGCAACGCGGTGATGAGGTTGGGCATCTTCTGGAAGTCGTCCATGCTGCCGCTTCGATCACAGATGAAGACGAGCTCAGGTCGCTCGGATGGAGAGTCAAATCGAGGGACCAGCGTTGCCATCAAGGCCCGCCTGTTTGGCAGAGTGGGATGGGTTTCCAGGACCGCTGCGGGCTCTAAGAGGCCGTCGACAATGACTTGAATGACGAAATCACGATCCAGTGTAGAGTCGGGAATCGTGAGGCTGGCAGACGCCTTTTGCGGAGATGACGGCGCGTCCGACGCTGCTGTGGACATGGAGCCGATGCTGACGGGCTATCGGATGCGACGGCGACTGAATCTGCTTGATGGCAGAGCACCCCGCCATGTCTACATCCACGGTGACGGAGATGCTATTCGCGGCGGAATCCGCAGTCCCCGGCGCCGGCAACGAGGTGTTCAGTCCCATATCTCGGGGCAATGTGGGTGGGCAGGGTGAAGCGGATGCCGTCTATCTCGGCGTCGTGATGCAGCTCACCGAGGTAGGTGATTTGCACCTTGATGGTCTCGCCAGCTGGCACATTGCCAATGGTAGTGACAAAGACGTCGGAGGCATCCTCGGATTGCTCAAGCAAGGCGGCGGTCTCGCCTCGCTGCACGGCGTCCTCAAAGTCCTTTGCCGCCTCTTCCTTCTCCTTGACAACCCCCGTGACGGTGCGACGGCCGACAGTGAACTCGAAACCGACTACCGACACGCCATCGTAGAGAGGGAATCTGTAGCGAACCTTGCTCTTGGGCGTTCTCCTTGTCCGGGTTGACGAAGTCCTGGGTGAGAGTCGTTGTGGAGGTGGTCGAGAGGATGGTGGTGTGGGCGGCGACGTCGACGACAGGGAGGAATCTGCGATGGCCAGTGGCGAGTAGTGTGTAGCAGCCGCACTGCGGTTGGTCGCCGTAGGTGGCGCGAGTCATCTTGGTGCGATGGGAGGGTTGGAGGAGGTAGATATCTGGTTGGAATGGCACAGTCTGGATGTTGCCTATCTGAATCTTGGGATACCACAAGATGTTCTAGCTGGTGGGCTTGATGTCAAAATGTGTATTGGCCAAGCGAGCCCCGGGCAAGGCAGACGCTCCATGATACTTATACATGGCGGCGTCTCAACGCAGATGACGCGGACCCCAACAAAGCGCCGCCAGGCTTCCATTGTGATGGGGTGATGCCATTGACCGAATGGCTTGACATTGGAGTGATGGTGATGTGGCGTGCGGGGATGTGATCACCACTGGGGATCAAGAAAGAGTCGGACAGCAAACCACGAGCACAGCCGAACACGATCGGTGGTATTTTATCTTCTCCTTAGCAAGCTTGCGCGCGCTATGACGAGGCACAGTTATAGGCTTATAGGCTGCAAGATCTGGAGTCAGCCTTGTGAGGAGCGCTGGCCAGGTGGATGGGATCCCAGAAACAGCAGGGCTACCCCTATAACACGACTCTTCCCAGGTACCTAGAGTGGCGGCAGTGGTGGAAGTGGTGCAGGGGCCCTGGCTGCGTCCAGTAGCCTGTAGCAGCCTGGAAGCTAGCTGGGACGCTAATAAGGCCTGTTGTGACATGTGGAAGAAAGGTCTAGTGAACGGCGGCAGTACCCAGAAGCCTGAACAGTACCAGAGCTGCTGCCTTGACTAAACGATGCGCCCAATGCAATGGGTCTGGCGTCAGCTCAGACTCGCATCCTGTAGCTTGATCTGTTCCTCGCATGTGAGCTAATATGGGAATGTTCCTGGCCGACTCCATCTGTGGACTGTAATAATGGTACTGTTTAGGCACTCCAGCTGTCCACGTCGCATTATTTTGGTCACAGTCACATATTGGCAAGGTCAAATGTGCTGGCAACTAGCGCTGGCGCTATGCGGCTCTAAGGCAAAGCCCCATGACTTCTGCAGCTGAAGTCATACCATGGCTGTCTTGCGTAATGGGCTCGCGGTGCACAGCTTGTCTTCAGAAGCGCAGTTATTGATCCCTATCATTGCATGCCTGAACGGGGAGGACGCACTGGTCGGTATTGACGTCAGTCGAGACGCGCGTCTTAATCACTGCTTGGCAGAAAAGCTTCCAATCTCGAGATAGGCCATAGGCTGATACCTGCTCTCGCTGAAGTAGACATTCGGGGGACTTATTACCGTAATATGTCTGCCCTAGCGTAGCATCCGCTGTAGTTGCACGTCAAAGATTCGTCGTCATCATTCCAGCCAAGAACGCGCACGCCGGTTCGGGCAATGGTTTCGAGCTCGGCATCGCTAAGCTCGGGTTAGCTACAGGACTTGTGGAGATGTTGTGGCCTTAAGAGCGGCGCAGAGCCTATTCCATGCAGCGTGTCAGCGGTTGCGGCCTGCCAATTGCTGAAAATTTCTGCATATCGATGACGACGAGGATTTCGAGAACCGCAGAGGTGATCCGTTGACTGACCCTCGAGATCTGAAGAAATGACCACATGAGAAAATTGCACGCTCCTACCAGAGACGCAAATGCACGAAAGGAATCACAAAACGAGGAGGCCTCACGAACGGAAAGGTGGCTGGGGTGATGGAGGAGGAAGTAGAAATATCCGTGCTACAGAAGAAAATGGCATGACCACTGCGCTATGGAGTCGGCGAGTAAGGGGAGGAACGACGTTCAAGTGCCGCAGCTGCCCGTGGCCACGGGTCCTTTTCCTGCACAGCTGGCAACTCCTGACTAAAGTGACAGCCTTGATTGAACTCGAGATGTGCAGCATATGGTAAAAATCCGTCAATCTGAGGTCACACGCCAAAGTCATGCTTTGCACCGGCGTCGGAGCTCAATCACATATTGGCCATCGCTGGCTCCGTCAACTCATCCCCTACTGGTCTCGGCAGAAAGCAGCCACACGAGCCTCAAAGTCGTGGCCTCCATAACAGTTCATCTCTGTGCTTATCCGCTTAGCGATCCAAATCAGACCGAATCGTCAGCTTAAACTCCTCCAAACGTCTATCAGCATCCTCATACATTCTCTCTATCAATTCATCTTTCGCTCTTCGGCCAGCTTCCTCTCCCAGGAGCTGCATCAACCAAACTGTTCTCCACTGCCAGCGGCATCGCAATCCATAGAAGGCGCCCGAAGAAGATATCCACAACCATGCACATGCCTACCTCGTACAAGACGCGTTTTTGCGCAGGCACGACAATGAAGCAGAGGAGTGAGGACAAGGGCATAAAGCGAGAGGTCGTCCGTCCAGTACGTGAACAAGGTCTGGTGAGTTGGTGTCTCATGTTAGCTCTGATATTGGTGGTGATGGGCCCGTTCACGTCGAGGCCTGGCCAGCCCTGCCCACCCGATGCATGACTGGCACAGGTCTCGGCGTGATCAGGCGCAGGCGTTCGGCACAAGAGCTCACAGAAAGCACACTTTGTACCGATTCTGGTAAGCCGTCCCACCTGAGAAGCTTGTCACATAGAATCCAGTTTAGTGACGTGAGAAGCGCGAAGATGAGGATATTCCTAGGAAGCTTCTGGAGGTAGAACGATCTTTCTACGTCATCATCTCCTTCATTGGCGTCTTTTTTGCCTTCTTTCTGTAACTCTCGCGTGAGCATGATCAGGACTGTGCTGAGTCCAACCCGAGGCCCCGTTGTCTGTCAATATGTCATTGGTTGAGGAGAACATCGCTCGATTTTTCGTCCTGAGATTAACAATCGAAGTAGTCCTGAACCTCTCAATCTCATCGAGCGCGGTAGTCAAATCCTTCCAGACGGAGTTTTCATAGACTGGAAAGTTATTCACCATACTCGACATCTCCTGCTAGACGATGCTTCGGACTCCATACAAGGCGGGGGAGTTGAGCAGGAGGCGTTGGGTTCGCGAGTCCCATTATGGCAGCGATCCGTGGGATAGAGAAGGTGTGTGTGTCTGGATTGTGGTGTGCAAGTGTTACTTGGCGAGGCACGGGGCGCAGAAGATTAAAAGGACATCGTCCAGGCCAGTTGGCTTGAGCTGTGTCGTGAAAATCTGCGAAACACCGGACTCCTTATAACTTTCAAGGAAGTTGGAATTGGGCGTGCACAGTTTTCAGCACAAAAGTACACCAGGAAATGCATGTTGGACCGCTACACTATGAATGACGGGATGATTGTCTAGCAACCTCGTATTCCCCGCTGGCTATGCCAAGCCCCCGACTGCACAGTTATTTGGCTACTAATCAATTCCCAGATGGGAACTTCACAAAGGACAAGGCTGCGAACGAAAAGGAGTCGAAGAGCTTGTGCGGTGTTCTTTGCGCCGCCGGTAGTGTGAAACATTGGGCATTGGGCGCGGGGATCGTTCTCGGCAAGACCGCCAGACGGGTAGGCGGCTAAGCCCCCGGAATGCACGAAGCAGCAATTGAAGTGGCTATTCCGCCCTTAAAACAAAGATCTCATATGACTTATCCAAGACAGGCCCAAACGAGTAATTGCTAATATTTCAATTTATTTGTAGCGAGAGAGTTATCTTGAACCGTGAGTGTGGTGCCCCAATAATTGCAATTGAGTAAGTAGATGGTGGGTAACAACTAGCTATATGGGTTGGTATAGAGGTCATGAATGACCAGCGAATACTAGATGCATGACTCTCACTCACGGAGTAAATCCCCACGACACCTCGAGAAAGGCCTAAACTCTTCGAAATGCTCCTTTTCCACCTTAGCTTTTCATCAATCACCCTCCGCCGTCTCATCAGCCCCAGCGTACGCCGCACTGTTATACAACCTCTCCTTCTCCTCATGCGCGGCCTGGTCTCCGAAAATAGCATCCATGTCCTCGAGGCTCTTCCCTTTAGTCTCTGGCACGAAAAAGTACGTGAAGGCCAGCGCAATCAGACAGAAGGCTGCGAAGAAGATGTAGGTTCCCCCATTTGAGGGTGTCGAGCATGTCCGGTGTCACGAGCCCCGATGACGAAGTTGCACATCCATGTCGCGCTGGGTGGTGATGGCAATGGCCTTGGAGCGGTTGCCGAGGTTGAAGATCTCGGCCGGGAGCACCCATCCGATGGGTGCAAATGAGTAGGAGAAGTTGACATCGTAGACGAAGATGAAGAGGATGGCCACCACGGCGGCCGAGTGGTGGGAGGAGAGGTCGTTGTTGTACGAGGCCAGCAGTATACCGACGATCAGGAGGGACACGCCTGTGCCAACCGCACCGCACAGCAGGAGTGGACGCCGGCCGACCCTGTCGATGAGAACGAGGGCGGGGATTGTGCTCAAGCAGTTGACGATGCCATAAACGCCCGTCGCCAACAGCGAAGTTGTGTTTCCAGACAAGCCAAGCTGGGCAAAGATGGTGGGCGCATAGTAGATCAGAGCGTTGCAACCCATAAACTGTTGGAGAAACATGGTGCAGGACCCTACGGCGAGCCTCTTAAACGCCGGCCACGTGGAAACCAGGGACTGGTGCTGGGCAATGTACAGGGAGGGCACCAGTCTTGCCGGGATACCTCTCCTTGGCGACCGACTCGTCGAACAGCACCTCGGCCTTGATGCCGAGGTACTCCTCCTGCAGGCTCATGGAGTCAGGCTCAACCCGTCGGAGCTTGGCGAGCGACCGGAGGGCCCGTTCGTCATTCCCGTGCATCAGCTCGAACCGTGGTGTTTCGGGAAAGAACAGAAATCCAATGCCGAGAATCAGGCCGGGGAGGATCTGCAAAGCAAAGGGGACTCTCCACGAGGCCTGGCTCTGGCCGGTGCAGCCGTCTGGGCCGACGTCTGCTCGGGGGTCAAACGTGGGCTTGGAGGACGTGCCGCCGGTGTAGGGGATGTCTGGTGCGCATCTCGTGCCGCCGATGAACTGGGTGCCGTATTCAAGCCAGTAGCTAATCAGGATACCAATCGTGATGCTCACTGCAGAGTGTTAAATGCCGTGTCTGGGGTGTGTTTGTGTGGTGGGCGCCGGGGCGTGGACGACTTACACTGCTGCAAGAACAACGAGGGTGCCGCGAATTCCCGGTGTCGAGACTTCGGACATGTACATGGGGACAACCATGGTCAACTGGCCGATTGCAAGCCCGGCAATGGCTCTTCCTGTTGTTCGGAGGGTTGTCAGTACGGAAGCATGCCAACTCGAACCGGTGCCGTCCATTCATCAGATTACTCACCGCCAAACAGCATCCCGACGTTGACAGCCCCAGCCTGGATCGCAGATCCAATCGTGAAAATCACAACAGCAGACAAGATGGACGACTTGCGCCCAAACTTATCGGCTATGGGCCCATTCACGAGGGAACCGAACCAGGCAGCCAGTAGCAGCGTGGACACGAACCACCCCTTGAAGCCGCTGTCTAGGTAGATGCGCGGGAAGTCGGCGCCAAAAGCCTCCATGGTGAGAACACCGGAGACGACGCCTTGATCATAGCCGAAGAGGAAACCTCCAAGCGATGCAAACTGTACTCGCCATCTTAGAAAAAGCCCTGCCTTTGTGACGCAGTAGGGACGCTTACCGCTGAGAGGCCGAACACGTAGGGGTTCTGGCGCAGCTGACGCCATACGCTCTCTGACTGCGCCGGAGCGCCCTGCCCTGCAACTGCTGTCGACATTTTGAGATTTCCTCCAGTCAGGAATGCAAATGCACGTATAAAGCTCTAGTCAGAGACGCAATGTAGAGATTTCGGCATGGACAGAATGTGCCGACCCCGGAGTATTTAACCTTGCCACGCGACGATATGCGGGGAGCTTGACTCGCGCGTAAGCCGTCCAACCGTGCGTTAGTG
This sequence comes from Calcarisporium arbuscula, assembly GCA_009828645.1. Lineage (NCBI taxonomy): Eukaryota > Fungi > Ascomycota > Sordariomycetes > Hypocreales > Calcarisporiaceae > Calcarisporium > Calcarisporium arbuscula. Next base: position 371,899 of record WBSA01000016.1, read on the forward strand.
CCTGGTTGGCGATCTCTTCCCTAGGGTGACTGTTACCCTGTTTTCGTGCATAAGCCGGGGATCGAAGTCCGGGGATGAGAGTGATGATGAAATTGGCGGTTGCGGCCGGGGCGATCCAATTCGGTATTATCTGGGGAATGGGGCTTTTTAAAAGGGCTCGAGGCGCGCAAGCTGGGTGAGGCGGCACGGCAGTCTCTGGGGATGAGGACGGATTGGAGCATTGGCTTGGGCGAGTGACGACCACTGACCTAAGACATAGTCACTGACCTAAGAAATAGTGACGAATGACAAGATGGACTAATGGAATGAAGGACTGCATACAGCAAGACGGACAATACCACCCTAATAGGTGGGCCTCGTATCCGCAATGTTGGACCAAACTTGCTGTAAATGTGGGCTAGATGGCCGTTGATGGATATTCTGACAAAGACTGCGCATCTATGGCAGAGAGCAATAAGCTATTTTAATTACCACTGGTCGGTGAACTACGGGGTCGTATTGGCCCGGACGCCAGGTAATCTGCTCACGTATTACCACGCTCTACAAAGCAATATGATATACCGTTGTCGAGGCATGCTCTGTGTGGCGCGTGCTGTCTCAAGGTTGTATGGCCTGGCCTCGTGCGTGTAAGATGCAAGTATATGGAGTAGCCGTGACGTCGCTATGACACGAAGCTCGATTGCCAGAACTGAAGAGCTTGGATCGTAGGTCAGTGCTGTACAGTAATGTCGCATAGTACTTATTAGTAAAGCCGTTGTGTCGAGCGAATAAGATGTGGTGGGTATCATGGCAGGACCCGAGTAGTGTTTAGGCATCGAGCTCGGTCGTGTAAAAGTCAACGGTCAGCTCCTTCATGAAGTTCTTTGTGTCCCCTTCTCTCACAGTCGACTGCTCATGTAGACGTGGACGGACTTCACTTGCGCGCACCTCTATCCGGCCTCAAGCTCACGCCCATTCTCACTCTGCTTCACGCCTCATATGGGATTCGTGGAGCACTACCCTGGCAATACTCACGCATAACATACCTGACTCAGGCTTTCCAGCCCCACGGTGGGTTCTTTCGAGATTTCAATGAAAAACGTAGCCCTAGACAGATGATATCGTTTGCAAGCCTACTCCCTTCATCGGCGGAGTGCTTGACCAGGTGAGTCTAAGGACTTCCTCACGCCAGATTTAACACTCTTTCCGTGTCTGTGAAAATAGTGGGTTCGAAAAGTAGTTCTTTCTATCCATGGTCTTTTTATGACCTCCGGGGAGATTCGCCATGAGATTTTTTAATGAGCTGAGGATTCGTTCCCGTTGCTGGTAGAAACTTCCGTTACATGATATATATCTACACCCACTGAGATTCATATTGCTGAATTATTTAAAGGGAAATTCTCATCAGTCTCAATAATGATATTCTTCAAAGTGGTGACGGCTGAGGCTATAATATGTGTTGCTGTAATGTGGATCCTAAGCACTACAGAGAAAATAGTTAATACTTACCTTCATCGAATTCATAAGGACTGGATTTAATTTCTTGAGCTTTGTGAACTCTATGGCCTCCATTAAAATACGTGTATTGCTCTGAATTTGGCGAGTGAACTGATTTTCTCCCGCGCAAGGCCCCTCTCTGCCACTATTCAAACTACACCACTTGATAAACAAATTGAGTTCCTCCTACCCCAGGTTCTCATGGTCATTACACACGTAGTTTCTTCGCAAGTACCCAGTAGAAGCATCCAAGATGGCCCGGGAACTGATGCATTCTATCCATTATGAAGGGAAGCAAATAAGCCCCAGTCCTGGTCGATATCCATGCTGACCGTGTCTAGCCCTAGGGAGAACACGGCATTTTCATCCACGGCTTGCCCTTCGCCCCAGAGAGCATCCATTGGAAAGTCCTGCACGGGATAGCCGAGGTAGTCAATGAAATATTCGCTTGACCAGGAACTCTCAGAGTCTGGTGCGAATGCCGGTGTCGCATCAGAAGGTGTCAGCGGAGGCACCGGCTCTGCATCGCGACTGTCGCCCGCCTGAGTGCTTTTCACTCCGTTTCTCCTCACAACTTTCCCAAAGTGCGGAATCACGACGTGTTGCTGCGACGTTTCGCCTCGATTCTCGCAGGAGAGCAAGACCAGGGCTTTCCGGCACTGAGCAGCGATGGGACACTCATCCTTCTCCTCTAGTCTTTGAAAAGTCCTTGTTGCACCCGCGACTAGTTGAAGGTCCTCGGATTGGGGGACGTCCATGTTCCCCTGAACGTTGGAGAACCCAATTAACAAAGCAACTGCAGCAGTGAATCCGACAAAGTCGGATGTCTTACAGTCGAATAAGCTTACGCCATCGACCTCGGTGCGGAGTACCAGATACCGTCTGAGCAAGTTGCGGGCAGCATCTGTACAGGCCAGTTTGCTGACGTTGCGTGATGAAGATGACACCGAAGAGTTCAGAAACGGAAGGTGAGCGTACATGCGAACATGGAAGAAGAAGAGTTGGATCAGCAGTTTGTCTACCTCGTGGGAAATCTCAACATGACGGCCAGAGATTTCTGTCGGAATGTCCCACCAGCCGGTGGGTGTCAAGTTGAACATTGCGTCCAGCTGCTCGTCGATGCTCATGGCCTTGGCGAAAGATGGCTTTACGGGGGTCATGATCGAGTCGATGACCTGCCCAGCCACGACTGCACATTCATGAATGAATTGCGGGAGCCAGGTCTCAAAGGAAGGGGATGATTTGGAGGTTGGAAGTTCAAAGGAAGTGTCGTTAAAGCCGTGGGGGAGGCCTAGAAGGAGGCTGGTGAAGCGGTCGCCATGATAAATGGCCAACCATATTCGTTGTCGTATGTCGGGGGTCTCCAAGCGGACACGGTGCAAACCCTACCCGTGATTCATGTTAGTGGAAGTTGGACACAGTCGGATGAGATCCATGGGAGAGATACCATTAGCTGCGCGATAGCCAGGCCTTTTCGCCACATGAGCCATGCTCGACGCGGTTGCCCAATATCGGTGTACGACTTGGCCAGCAGAATCAAGCACTCCATGCCAGCGACGGTGACAGCTAATGAAAAGTCTGAAATAACGAGACTGTCCACGATGGCGAATACGGCGTTTCTGCGACCCAGGCTCCGTGCGTAGGAGACAGCGAGGATGGCCAGCTCGGCCGGGTTCGTGCTCGTATAAGCATGAGCAGCAAACGAGAGGAGAGGCTCTGCCGGCTCGGCCTGTGAGATGACACGCGTCTTTTGTCGGAAGCTCTCCCACCAGGCGCCATTTTTAGCGAGGACTGCAATGATTTTATCGTAGCTTGGGAGGGCCGAGCGGAGAGCCGAGCACACCCTTGCTCTCTGCAAGACCGTATGGTTAGCCTGCGTAGCACCGGCGTCGGGTGAAGCTGCCATTGAATAGCCGTCCTGATCCTGACACGCATTAACGGGGTGGAACACGAAAAGCGCGGCATAGCAGCCTACCTCGCCGTGATCCAAGACAGAGACAAGCGGTGGTCGAGGACCTGAAGGGACCCCAATATCGGCAGCATGCAGCTCAGTCGCTGTGCTAGAATGATGTTCGATTTCTGTCTGTTTGGGCGATACGGAGGGTGTTGTAGGCAAGCCCCGGGGGGTGGCCCGTCCGACGTCGTCCCTCTGATCGATGCACTTGGACCCCCGGCCGGAGCATTGCACACATACAGAAGCGCCGGGAGGGAAGTTGCAGCGTGTTTTGCGCCGCCGGCCTAGGTTCAGAACACAAGTCAGGCCCAAGACTCCCGAATCTCGGCTGAAAGAGACGTTGGATATCGGAGGACGGCGGACGGACGGGCGACAGACTCACATTCGACACAGCTACGGGTCCCCTTGCGCATCTGCTTGCGCGGCCGCCGAGACTCCGCATCCGGTATCAACTGGTCTGCAAGGAAGTTCTCCATGTTTGGTTCCCGTGGAGGCTGAGGCGGTAGTCGGACGGTAGCCTTGAAGCTGAAGCTGCCTGACGGACGAAGGCGGTTGAGTAGGCTGTGTGGCTGCGGGTGGACCGGGGTCGCGCGGACGAATATGTATTCGTCCGGCCCTTCGTCCGGCCCTCGTCCGCCTCCACACGCCCACCAAAATCATCAATCACCACCATGTTGAATAGTGGTGCATACTGGTGCTTTTGAGAATAGTTATAAATATGGATCATCCTGTCGAGAATAGACTCAAGTGCTCTCATCATCACCATCATTAACATCACCACCAACATCATCAGTCCTAGATACTTGGAGCAGTATCAGCAATTCCACAACAACCAACATAATCCTCACCTTTCTCAACACCATCGCAAAATGGCTCCTCTTGTCTGGCTCATCACCGGCGCCACCTCTGGCCTCGGCGCTGCCTTTATCAAGCACTTCGTCGCCCGCGGTGACAAAGTCATTGCAACCGGCCGCAACGTAGTCAAGCGTCTGGGCCATCTCGACCTTGAGGGGCTCGCCCTCCTCGAGCTTGATATCACGGCCGACCTTGCGGACATTCAGGCCCAGATGAAGAAGGCGTGGGAAATCTTCGGCCACATCGACATACTGATGAATAACGCTGGCATGTCGGCCATGAAAAGCGCTGAGGAAGCCGAGTAAGTTCTGTGGTTATCCTGGGTCCTCGCTCTTGCTTAACTGACCCCTTCTGTAGTGATGCCTTCATCAACAACATGTTCCAAGTGAACTTCTTCGGTCACGTCCGCGTCACCCAAGCCATCCTACCTTTCCTGCGAGCCCAGGGCCACGGCAGCATCGCCTTCATTTCCTCGAGTGTCATATGGGCGCCCCTGCCTTTCATGTCATACTATGCTGCTTCCAAGGCGGCGCTGAGCACCTATGTCGAATCCCTTCACAAGGAGGTCCGTCCTCTGGGCATCCGCTGCGTGGCCTTTGAGTGCGGCGGGTTTCCGACCAATCTCGGCCAGCCCCGCGACTCCTCGACAGCCGGGTTTGGCACCGCCGGCCCAGCCATTGAGGCCTACGGCCCTCTTTTTGGTTCTCTCGTCTCAAAGTTTGTCACGAATCCCATGGTACACATGCCGGGAGATGTGTCCAAGGCTGCCACGACAATCTTCGACGTTGTCAAGGGGGAGGGGCTCGCATCAGGCAAGCCGTGGGCCGTCCGGGTCGCGCTTGGTTCAGATGGTCTAGGCTCAGCTAAACAGAGATGCCGGGAGCAGCTTGAGCTGGCCGAGACTTGGAAGGATGTCAGCATCAGCACCGATCGGGAGCCGGGACAAGGGTCAGTGGCCAACCAGGAAATGTTTGAGTTTACGACCGTCCTTGAAGCCGAGGACTGACGGAGCAAAGATCAGCGGACACCTTCACTCACCCTTAGTTCTAGACACTGCATTAGTACATTGACTGATTCACAGCTCGTAACTGCCTGGTGACTCCATAACGTATCTCAACAGAGTTCTAAAGCATCGAGAAATATTCACGCGGTAGAAGCAAAAACTGACAGGCGTCTTGTAACATCAATACCGAGCCTCGTGTCCGTTCCAGTTCTTACCTTTATATGTCGTGATAGAGCGCACAATTTTACACATGGGAGTGCCTGGATGGCCTAAATACTCTTTCAAGCACCGGTAATTTTAGTTAGGGTCACTCTCTACAGGACTGCCTCGATTGATTAAAGGATCACATCGGTTCGAAGCTATTGCTGGCAACAATTAACCAGTGCCTTCCAGACCCACTCTTCCGGATCTCGTGCCGTTTGCAGCTCCGAGATCAGCCCCGCTGGCCGGCGATGGACCGGAGTCCGCTGCCTTTGAGGGAGCCTGTTGGGAAGATGTATGGCTTGAGTACTGATGGCGCTTTGACATCTCATTTTAATACGCACGCATACGCTGGAAGACTTGGCCATTGGCTAATCGATACGAATCATGAGCATTGCAGTCGTACCATACGTCTGGAGCATGTTGATCCCCGAATGCCGAGCTATTCGTCGCCTTGACGGCCCCAAAACGCGTGCAAGGTGAATGAAACATGAAGACTCTTGTCCAATGAATGATTGCGATTGTGGTAAAGGGCGGCGGTCCCTTCTTGCTGCTTCAGGTAGCGCGTCGTGTCGCCTGTCAGCCGCTTCTCAGCCTGAGACAGCCCGCCTCATCTACCGGACTAGCAAAGAAGCACTAGGAGAATAGGATCTTGCCTGCGGTTGCTTTAAGATGGCGGACGAGTGAGGCGTGTAAGTGGTGGGTGATGTGTTGGCCACTCTACAGAGTTCAGTGTGTGGTCTCCATTTCACGAGACAACCTGAAACGCAGGCGGTTCTAGGTCCACTGTCTTGGTCGCCTTACCGCCACAACAAGGGTCTTTCAATGCTCCATTAGTGCTCCATTGCTATGAGCCATCCACTATGCTCCAGTGACTTGGGCTAGTTACAGTGGAGGCAGCCTTGCCGGTGTCCGCGAGGCGCACCACTGGCATCCACAGTCTTAGGCGTCATCCAGCATTAATACAGGCGACCAATCACGCTGAATCAACCTGGAACGCGCGGTGAGACTTCCACAACTGCCCGTGGCAAATAAATCATCTACAACCGGTAGTAAATCGACAGGCATTCCGTCCTTTATTACCCTCCTTGCCTCCTTGCCAATCGCATGAACACAATGGGGAGGCCCAGCCAAGGAAACTGCGTTGACTCGGCCTGTCCTCTGTCTGGCCTTGATATATTTCATCAAACTCTCCCCATTCAGCAACGCATCGAGTCAATGTCAATCTCTACAAAACTCGTCCTGTTGTACAGCGTCTGAAAGCCCCATTCACAAAACAAGCACAAGGTTAGAGCATCCACCTTGACACCATGGGGGGGAATAGGCAGCGCGATTATGGCATGGAGCAAGACAGCCTATTATGTGATCGCATGAAGAGTGATCTCAGATTGTTCATTGACAGGGTATCCAAAGACGAGATGAGGAAGACCATTGGAGACCTCATTGTCAAGCATCGAGGAGGGAAACCCGTCAAGCTACATATCCCTCAGCGCGGTAGATACAACTGCTGCCTTCGCATGGAGTTTGAGGATGGACAGGCTATGATGCGTGTTCCCCTCCCTGGCCGTGCCGTATTCTCAGATGACAAAACCCGCGCCGAAGTCAACATGATGCGCTACGTGGCAGAGAAGACGTCCATCCCTATCCCCAAGGTCTATCACTGGGGCACTGCGGTGGAAAATCCGACTGGCCTGGGTCCCTTTATTATCATGGAGTATATACCACATGCGGGGACTCTGAATGATGCTCTTAAAAATTCTGGTAGAGGCGCAAAGTCCAAAATCATCAATTTTGCCTTGCCAGACCACAGAGTGCAAGAGCTATATCGTAAAATGGCTTGGATCTTGCTCCAGCTCGACACCTTGGCGATGCCCGGAATAGGATCTGTCTCTTATAATGCGGGTGTCTGGACAACCGGTCCGCGGCCGGTCACTCAGAATATCACAGAAATCGTCACGGCCGGTGGGTGCCCGGAATCAGTACTTCTCTCTGACGCTGCATTTGCCTCTTCCGACGAGTTCTTTTCCTCTGTTGCCGACCAGCACATGGCACAGTTTATCTTTCAGCACAACACTGCCATTGTGTCAAAGGACGACGCCTGCGACAAGTACATGGCGCGCTACTTGTTTCGCGAGCTTGTCAACGGGGGCTTAATCTCCAGCGCCTTGCGGGATGCAAACCATGGTGGTGAGGATGAGATACATAAACTCATTGCCGACGACCTGAATCCGAAAAACGTGCTTGTCAACGAAGGCGGCGAGATTGTCGGTGTCATTAGCTGGGAATTTGCCTACTTCGGTCCTGCATCCATCGCGTCCGCTCCGCCATGGTGGCTGCTGGTTCAAAGACCAGAGCACTGGTATTCTCCTGGAGGAATCGATGAATGGAATGAAAGGTACCCCAGGTACCTAGACATATTTCTCAAGGCTATGGAATCCGAAGAAGAAGCACTAGGACAAAGAGGAGCAGCCCACACCCTCAGCTCCCGAATGCGAAATGGCTGGGAGTCTGGGTCTTTCTGGATCGCAACCGCCCGCAGAAGTTACGCATTCGACCCGATTTATTGGAAATTCATCGATACGCGATTCTTCAAGGCCAATGCCAATGGCGGCTTTGAAGGTCGATTGGAGCGACTTCCACAGATAGAACAGCATACGCTGGATTGGACCGTGTCGAACAAGCTGCAAGAGTGGAAGAATAAGAAGCTGCTGAACTGGACACCCAACGAGGCGCGAGCGTGTTTGGAGCTCATCATTGGAAAGAGGAAGATCTGAACATTCCGAATGACGAGTCGCTTGGAATGGTTCAGTTTGGAAACATGTTGACGAGCGCTTCTTTCCCAAAACCCGTGGTGGATTCGAAGACCAACGAGGCTAACACCCGAGGAAGAGAGGCCCATCCTTGGCCAGGTCGTGGGAAACAAGTTGCGTGAGAGCAGAGAGGCGAAGCTGCTGGTTTGGTCGTCTCGAAAGGCTCACCGTGGATATCTAGCTGAGGCGATAGGGAAGCCACAGGAACAGACGTCTTGTTTTGTTACCTGTGCTTTGTTTGTGGTTTACTGGCGCGCAAGGAACATCATCGATATATCACATCACTGAGCGTAGCGGTATGAAATGACGATATGAGACATTATGTAGATTCTCAAGTTGGCGAATCCTTAACAACTCAATCAAAGTTAACCGATTAGTCCTGCCCTGGAATACACGTTGGGATATCTTGCGCTACGACAATAACGGAACTCTCAAACAGCACACCCCATCCTCAGCCCTTGTGAAACGCTCGCCTGAAAAAGGACTTTTTGTCGCTGCCGTCGCTCCTAGAGTGTGACCTCTGCTTTGCCGCCGCCCTCTGCAACTTTGGGTCCATCTCACGCAGGCGCCACAGAAGACCAAGGATGGTTGCCACGGTGGCCAGATCCAGGCCCGCCGCCTGGATGCCCTCGCTCTCCGAGAGGAGCAAGACGCCCTCGCTGTGCGGGAGCGCAAGGGACGTGCCGATTCCGATGTGATGGTAGATTGCGATGATGTTGGCCGTATCCGAAACATCTTTATCCTGCTCGATCAGGGTGTATCGCAGCGGCCCGTCCTCGGCCGGGCGGACCCGCCATTCGTACACAGTCGGGCCAGAGGGCAGAGAAAAGGAAAAGTAGGGGTATCGACATGCGCCCAGGCCAGCGGGCGTGGGGATGTCTGGATAAGAGGTGTGGACTCGGATGTCTGTTTTGTAGGGGTTTGTAGAGGAGATCTTGAGAGAGAAGCCGTCTCTGGCGGGCGGCAGGGTTCTGGATGGTGTGTTAGACGTGTAGCAGGGAGGGCGAGGGCGGCGTTGCTCCAACATACAATGTGACCTCGGGTCGTCCACCCTCCAGCTCCCTCTTCTGTATGACCATGGAGCCCTGGTTCCCCGCCTCAGTTTGGGCGTTGGCAACATCGATCAGATACTGCACGTCGCCGTCGGTGCCGTCGCCGGCCGGCTTCTTCATGATGCTGACCTTGGTGGTGAAGAGGCTGCCGCCCATGGGCGCATCGCCAACGAGCTTGAAGAAGCGCTCGCTGACGTCGTAGAGGGGGAGGTGTGGCGCGGCATTGTTGTGCGAGGGGATGTAGAGCACGCGGGAGAGGTGCTGGGGCACGAGGGAGGGCTTGCGGCCCATGCGGTTGTAGATGTCTATCTGGGTGGAGCGGGCCCATTGCTGGTCTCTAGCGAAGACCTCGAGGCCAGGGCCGGACGCGCCTTGAGCCATGACTGTCTAGCCGGCCGCTGAGATGTAAGCGGGTTGGTGGTGAGTGAGGCGTTGCCAGGATATCCGTCTGCTGCGTTGAAAGCGCGCGGGGTCGCCCACGGAGCAGATGCACGACGAGATGGCGAAAGCTGCCGTTCAGACAAGATAAGGCCGGTGAGCAGAGAGAACGGAAATCACGGCACCGCTCAAGCCATCAGCTGGGGGACCCCGCGATATTTATTGATTCTAGAAGCCAGCCAGCCAGCCAGCCAGCCAGCCTATGCGGGGGTGGACGAAGTAATTAGTGCGAGTCACCGGCTGGGTCAGCATGCCTCGCGGTGCAAGCACAAGATGCAACACAGATTTCCTCAGTGAGCCAATGACGAAACCAATCCAATTGCGGCTTGCCAACAACATCGTCACATCACATGCCCCAACCCAGCGGGTATTAATGTTCGAGCCGGGCATAACGAGTGGAGTGCGGCTCCGGACGGAGCGCTCCGGGTCTGCTCCGCTGGGCAGGCACCCCCGCTGGCGGTATTGCTCCATTGGGAAATACTGTCAGTCCGGGCGCGGAGACTGCATCGCCTGCTGGCCGGCCGGATGTCTCACGACTGTGTCCGGAGCGCCTGTATCGGCAGTGCTCGGCTGGTGGGATTATAAATGCGCTTCTACGGAGTATAGCAATGTGGGAATTAGTGGGCGCTCTGGGCCTTGGTCCAGGTTCTAGAATACCGGCAGAAGGTGGGATGATCCCTTGCAGACTCAGAGACGATGGTTATCAGCAATGTGTAAGCCAAGCCTACTAAATACATGTATTGCTTTCGCGAGTCCATATACACAGCCCCCCATGGGCATTCTACTTGCTCCCCCTCGGTTCAGCCTCAGGGCTTGAAGGTCCCGACGTACGCGTTGTAGTTGTACGTCGCGCACGATCCCGAAATCTGCTTGTCGCTCGTTCCGCCCATGACCGTTTGCCCGTTCCGGCTGACGCTGAACGTCTGGGCCCCGACGCCCATGGTGAAGTTGAAGGTGTGGATGCCCGCATCTGCGGACACCGTGACGGGCGGCTGGTTCCCGCTCGTGACGGTCAGCTGGGCGGGCGACGTGAGGAGCGTGCTGGCAAAGACCACGTCCTCGAAGAGGTCTACTCCCGTGGGGCGGGAGAGGGAGTCGCTGGTGCAGGTGACGTCTTTGGGGGTCGGTCGGAACCAATAGACGATCTCGTCCGAGTCCACGGTCGGGGCTGAGGCGCCGGCCTTGTAGGCTGCGATGTAGGGCTTCATGAGGTCGCGCCAGCCGTCGTGGGGGAAGCCGTTTGCCCATTGCGAAGAGCCGTCGTCGCTGTGGTTTGGTTGGGAGCCGCTGGTCATGTTAGTTAGTGGGACTGTACTTGGCGTCTGAGCTTGTGCATGCTGGTGAGGGTGTGTGTCTTACGAGATGTAGTGGCTTTCGCCGAAATCTGCCGCGAGTTAGCCGAGGGAGGGTCTCTTCTACTTCTGGGACTACTTCTGGGATGCAGACGTACCATTCCATGTGACAATCTCAACGAGCTCAGGCTTCATCTGGAGCATCTGCTCCCAGCGAAGGGCGGGCTGTTCCTCGCAGATAAAGGCCCAGTTCTTGTTGCCGAAGTGGGTGAAGAACCAGGGCGAGACGGCTACGGCCAGATTAGCATTCCCGATGTTTCTGAGGTGTGCGGCGTCAACCCACGAGCCATGTAGACCTTGTCTCCCTTGGCCTGGATGAACTGGTCGTCGTATTTCGTGGTCATGGGCCCCTTGACGACGCTGTTCCCACCGTCCGTCGGCCAGGCATACCACGAAAAGACACCGTCAATATCGGTCGTCTCACGGCCAATGGCCGACGGATCCTGCAGGTTAGGAATGACGGTGAGCTTGTTGCTCGGGACGGCACTCTTGACCGGGGCCCAGTCAAAGGAGTCCCCGATGAAGGTGCTGGCGATGGCGCCGCCATTGTACGTCGCCTGCGCGGGGTGCGATGCGTAGGCCTGCATCAGGTCCGAGATGTCGCCCGTGTCCTGGGTGCCCCAGTAGGAAAAGTCAAAGGAGATGAAGACCTTGAAGCCGACTTGGCTGGCGGCGTCGTAGGCGTTTGCGAGCTGCGTGGGGGTGAAGCTGTCCACCCTGGAAGGCGCGCAGTTGAGGGCGAAGCCGTCAATGCCAATGGCTTTGGCATCGGCCATCTCGGATTTCCAGTCATCCACGGTGAATCCCCCGACGATGCCGACCTAGCGAACCGTCAGTTTTTCGTGTCTTTCTTTGTGAGAGTCTTGGCGGTGCCCCTGACGACGAGGCGACGTACCATGAAGTGGGCATAGACGGCCTTTTGGGCTGCCGCCGTAGAGGCGGACAGCAGAAGCGAGAGAGCTGCCTTGATCAACATTTTGAGACGTAGGTTGTAAGTGATTGCTGCGGTTGTAGAGACAGAAACACGGCCGGAACATGGCAGCTATTTAAATGAACCGAGGGTGCGCACCCCGTGGTTCGTCCCAAGGCCGTCCGGGCGGGCAATGCCATAGTCGGACGCCACGATGATTAGCCAGGTGCGCGCGCACGATGCGAGACTTCATGCAAGTCAGCGACGTCGAAGGATGGGCATCTATTAGCTCGGTCCTTCTGCGGATTGAAGTCGCCGCCTGATTTCGGTAGTTGAACGGCTGGTGAGGCTGTTTACTTGCCATGTTTCAACCACAACCTGCTTACCGGGCGACGTCCACCCATCAGCATGTGGCCATGTGCCGGGGCACCAAACACACTCGCAGTCCTCGCGAATGAAGGGAATTGCGCCTGCTCCGTAGCGAAACCGTCGACCTATGATAGTGCACTTGGCGGCGAGGTCTTGGAGCGGGTCAAACGGACGCTGGCGCCGAACCGTGACGCAGATATATTAAACGCCCAGCCAACGAGATTAGCCTGTTCCTTGCCAAGCACGGCCTAAACACCACACATACTTTGCATAGGAGGTCCGTCATCCTCTGCATGGGAGCACGAAGGAATGCGACAACCAAATCCATCCGGATTTGCTCTTCCATTCTTCTACTATATCCCCCGTACAACCCTCCGTGTTGGCTGCCGATCGCTCCTTTCGCTGGCCCTCGGCTAGACTAACGACGGCGATGATGCTTTTTTTGGTCGGCCCGATCGTGCTAGGCAGAGCCTCGCTCTTGATGCAGTGAACTGCCAAGGCCATATCACTGCCGTAGAGGTTGTCCCCGCTTGAATTTCAGGATCTGGGAGATTTGGGAGATTGCTGGCTCGATCATCAATCGGTGGAAATAGATGCTACGTTGTAGATCCGCCACGTTTTAAACTACCGACGTCGCATCGCTTGCGACGACGGTGGCCGAAGTGGCCATGGTCGCATTCACCATGAATTCATGTTGTACAGGTTGGTTGACTTCACTTTCATACTCGCGCATCTAGGTCGTGTATAGGCTAAATGCTGTCAAAGGACCACAGCGAAACATCGCCCGCAATGTCATTCCACGCTTCCCAATCCATGGGCACGGAATCGAGAGCATACAGATCAATGCCACCCTCCAGCGCTACATCATGCCGCGTGGCAGGCTCCTCTTCTATCCTGCTCTCGTTCGGCGCCCAGCTCAGCTTGGTACCCGTCCCTGGTAGCACTGCCGCATCCTCCGCATAAACCTCGCTACCCGGAGGATCCAAGGTGATGAAACTCAAGTCATCAGCTTGGAATAGCCCAGGTTGAGCATTGTCAGCATCCGCTCCTGATTTATTCTTGCTCCTGTGCGCTTGCGAATATGCCACGAGCGTCCGCAGCGGTTGCCACAGCTTATTTTCTTTGTCGCCGTCTGAGAGCGCGTCAAAGATGTTCTGCACGGCGATCCAGGCGCGTTCAGAGTCCCGCGTCCAGGGCTGAGAGCAGATATGTGTGAGGACCATGCCCAGTGCGTACCAGGGGGTGTGGCCCTGTAGCTGCCAGCGCCATTTCATCCATTCTGGCTCGGATTTTAGCTTGTGCACTGCCGCGATGATGGAGACGGACGTCGAGAGGAGGCGGTTGAGGAGATTCTGCTTGGCGGGGGGTGTGAGGGTTGTGGCTCTCTGGAGGTGTTGGCGGTAGATGACTTGCTGTACCCGCGCGAAGAACAGGCCCGTCATGGTCTTGATGTAGCCATCGAATGGGTTTTCCTCGGCGCGCAGATACTGCAGGTACTTTTGCTGTATCCTCGAGCGCATCTCGTCGACGATCTGGAGGTGTACTTGCGGCGGTTTCGCGGCGTGGGGGGCGAGCACGCGGAAGAGGTACCAGAACTCGCATCGTATCAGACAAACCGTCATGTCTGTACATCTCTGCCTGGCGGCCTGCAGCGCCTCGGGCGCGATATCGGGAGTGCATTCGTTGTCGTCGACGTTGGAGGGGATGTTGGTGTCGAATGAGCCTTCGGAAATGGACAGTTGCGACAGCCCCGGTCGACGCGCCCTCGAGTCGATGAAGCAGATCTGCCACCACAATCGACGATGGATTTCCACGTCGAGGACGCTGAGGCTTGGTGAGGCGGGGCGCTTTGCGGCGTCGATGTGGAGGTTTGCGGCCATTGATATGCGGATGAGGAGGCCCGTCAAGGGCCACACGATGGCCGCGTCTGTGTTTTCGAGGCATTGGAGGACAGAGATGTAGATGACAAAGGCTGTGATGACGGTCATGTCCGTCGTCGCCAGTAGATTAGTGTGGCTCAACGCCTTTTCAGTGCCGAGTCTAAACCGCGTGACGAGATCGCTCCTGTATGTCCCAAACTCGGCCGCGGCCTCGGCTTCTTCCAGCGACGCCACCGCAGCAAAGGATATCGCGAACAGAAGCGCTTCCATTTCTGGGCCCGCGGATGCAAAGTCCCCGTTTATTGTCCGTATGACCTTCTCCATGGTGGACACATGGACGACCTTGATGAAGGGATCTACCCTCTCCACGAAGATGCGCCAGAGGGGTGATATCTGCGACGGCAGAGGGTGGAGGTCGGCCGTGTGGTTTGCAAACGAGTTGCCGAATATGAGGGTGTGGGCTAGCTGACTCGGCAGGGAATGCTCGCCGGGTCGGGGTGGCTGCGAGGTTGGTTGCCCAGCTTCGTCGCCGATGTCTTGCACCGCCTGGAAGATGTTTTCCACCTGTCTCGTTAGTCGCAGTCGTAGAAGGGCATCGCGGTAGACGTACCTCGGCGCAAAAGACTGTCCAGAAGCCCTTGCCAATATGCATGCTCCCGTCCCTGTCAATCACCAGCGCCCCAAAGTCCTCAGTCAGCTCATCCGTGTCCGCCTGTCCCGACGTCGACCTCGCATTCCCGCCCTCCGCGACCCCATCGGGCGTGTCTCCCAGGGTCGAAGCCGGCGTCGCAAGAAGACCCGTCGCGCCTTGTCCAGCAGCACCATCCTCCACCTGTGCCCCCAGCTCCGTAACCACAGCCTCTAGTCGACGCAGCCGGTGCAGCAGCTCAGACTGCCTCTCCGCCGGCGACTTTCGGTCGAGTGGACCGTCTCTACGGTGACGGGGCAGCCGGCCTGTTATGGGGAAGTGGCAATCGATCTGGGCTCGGGTGCAGTTTGCGCATGGATCGCGCCGGTCGCATTTCACCTTTCGGCGGCGGCAGGTTACGCAGCTCCATATTCTGAGGGCATCGGCGTCGGAAGAGGCGTGGGGGAGCATGATGGGTGGCGCTCGGCGAGTATCGGGGCAGTCGCGTGCGGATCTCGTCTAATTGGTCGCTAATCTCTCTATCGCTTTAGCCTCGCTGTCGTTCCATCTGTGTGTCGCTTCATCCGCGTGAGTACTGTGGGTGCAGGAGATGTCGCATCTGCAAATTTCGGTCGTCGGTCTCTCGGTCCAGAGCAGACGAGTTCCCTTTTATTCAAACCACCAGACGGGACGGATGTACATCCATGTCCCATCCTCCTGATATAAGCGCACTAGTAACGCAGAAAAAATCGCATCTTCCATGGTGGCGGAGTAGGCCTCCAACTGTTCACCAGGGCTCGCCACGCACCAAGTCTCACCTGGGCCGCATGGGACCCCGCGGGGTTCCTCTCGGGCACGGAGCTTCGGTCTGGGCCCTCATTAATCCTGTAGAGAGGTGTGGTAAGCTGTGGGTTTGCAGGCAAGCAAGTCTGACAGCCGGTGACTAGGCTCGACTCGGCGGCGGGAGTGGCCAGATTGGACAGAGGAGTGGACCGAAATGGAGATGTCGAGCATGATGCCGCGGATTATAGCCACAAACGTCGAGAGCGAGCGCCGTGGCCGAGGGTGGCATTGCATTCGAGCCGATGCTTGATTCTCCGGGCCTTGACTATAAATTGGGTTGGTGACGGTTCATTGAGAATGATTTGCTGGCGGCGTAGGATCGCGTCGTCCTCTCTGATGCGATTTGCAATCAATCAATTGGCGCCGAAGGAAGTCATACAGCCTTGAAGCCCATTTACTGGGCTTGGAGAAGCCATAGTGAAGCGCGTTTACTCGCCCCCGTAATAACATTTCAACACGTTTCTACATCCAGCGATATGGCCAAGACGGTCGTCATCCTGGGCGCCGGCTGGACAGGCCTCCCACTAGCCCACAAACTTCTCAAATACACTCGCCCAAAAGTCGACCTCAAGGTCGTGCTCGTATCGCCAAACGACCACTTCTTCTGGAACGTCGCGGCCACTCGAGCTCTTATACCCGGCAGCATCCCCGACAGCCAGATATTCCTGCCAATCGAGCCTGGGTTCAAGCCTTACGCCGACGCCTTTGAGTTTGTGCTTGGCAGAGCAGAGAAGGTTGACCCAGCGTCAGATACCGTCACGATAAGTACCAAGAACGGCGTGGAGAGGAGCATACCGTTTGACCACCTCGTCATCGCTACGGGTTCACGACTCTCTAGCAACTTGCCATTAAAGCCAATTGGCTCACACGAAGACACCTTGGCGGCGTGGAAGACGCTGCAGGGCAAGGTCGGCAAAGCCAAGGATATCGTGGTCAGCGGCGCGGGCGCTACTGGTGTTGAGGTCGCGGGCGAACTCGCAGCGAAATACGGCAGCGAAAAGCGGATCACTCTCATCCTCAGCGGTGATGAGCCTCTCAGCAAGGATGACGGCGTCCTCCCTTCGGTTCGCTCTACGATAGCTAGTGACTTGCGCAAGCTCGGCGTCAACCTTATCCGCCGTGTAAAAGTAACAGAGGTGCGAGAGGGCCCGGAGACGACGACGCTGGTCCTGTCAGACAGCAGGACGCTGACGACGGACTGCTACCTGCCGCTGCATGGAATCCGGGTCAACACGTCTTTCGCCCCAACCGGATTCCTGGACGCACATGGGAATATAAAATTGGATGACCACATGCGCGCTGTTGGGGCCAAAAACATCTGGGCCCTGGGCGACGTGGGTGACAAGGAGCCCAAGCAAATCACCATCACAGACAACCAAATCATCTACCTAGCCGGGGCGCTGGATGCCGTCTTGACGGGAAACAGAGACGTCGCGCCGTACGTCCCGGACAGCAAGACGCTGGTATTTGTCTCGCTGGGTCCGAAGCTGGCGACGGGACAGGTAGGCGGGTGGAAGCTGTTCGGCTTCATGGTGTCGTGGGTCAAGGGGAAGAAGTTGTTTGTCGACAAGGCCGGGGACTACGTGGCGGGCAGGCAGCTGCGTCACAGTGCGGTGTAGCATGCACTGTGGACTGTCCTGCAGTGCTATACCGCCAATGGCCAACTGCGCACGGTGGCCCTTCGAGGCAGGTGCGGGGCAGGTGCAGGATTGCCTCCACTGTACCTGCTTTGTGCCACTCACTGTGTTTTGGCAACCACTCTGCGGAGAGCAGTGATGGCACAGTGCCCATGTACCATCTTGTATATAGAAAAGAGGAACCCGAATAATACCGTGGGCAATGTATCTCACAGATCCGTTCGTTACGGTGCTTTCCATGGCACTATTCGAAGCACTATTCGAAGCACTATACGGAGCACTGCACCTCCAAGCTCCAGACAACGACATGGCAGCCGTTACTATTGACCAATCCGGGACTCCGTATCTGCACACACATCCAAGGATGGTCTCAACACTAGAGGGGCCTATATCCACAGGGTGAGTTGTCAGCACCTACACCCAATCGAGGCCCTGTATGGCGCATTGGCGCACCCCCTGCAGGGCCAACTGCCAGACCAGCAGGCCACCAAAATGGGGTTGACGACGAAAGGTTACAGCGACTAGGCAGTGGCTAGTGTGACCCTACGATCCAGTTCCTCGGGCTCGGGCTGGAAGATTGGTCCCAAAACGTCGGGATGCCCCCACGCCCGCGTCGATGACATGCTGTACAACTTGCCTCGTTCGTGCTTGTGCATGTGCTAGGTCGGCCCTCTCCTATTTTATCTCATCTTCTTAAGCGGCAGTGCGACTCAGCTGGGTCCTCTCACTCTCTTCTAGTTGTCCATTCCATTCACCCTCTTCCAGTAAAGCTCCTACATCGTATATGCCCGTCTGGACACCTCCGGATCCCATCATGTCAGCCGACGCCAGCACCCTTATCGCTAGCCTCGATGCCATAGACGAAGGAACTTTCCAAGGCAGCGAGGCCGATCGCATCAGAATCAAAAATGCTGCTCGCCGTCTCGTTCACCGTCTCGAGACGCCTTACGAGCGATGCAGGCACTTTGTCTACAACTACCCCGTCACGTTCGCTACGTTGCGAATCTTCATCGATATTGGGCTCTGGAAGGCTTGGACAGGTGCGGGGGGGGGCAGGAAATCCCTCGACGAGCTCCAGCAGTTTGCGCCGGGGGTGGAGAAGAACTTGTTGCGTGCGTGGCTTACACTTCGGAGCACCTTAGTAATTCAAAACTAATGTATGCGGGCAGTCCGTCTTCTGAGGCAGTTTGTTGCAGATGACATCCTCAGGCAGCCGGAGAGGGATGTCTTTGAGCCAACCAGGTTTTCACTCTCGCTTGGCGACGAGAAGGAAAGGACAGAGCAATGGGTTCGTGCCTGGTACGTGCCATGATTCTTGCACTCTTTGAAACCTCTGCTGAATGTTGGCTGAACCATGGTCTGCAGCGAGTATCAATTCCTCTCCGCTGCCGAAAACATGCCGGCGTATCTCGCCAAGATAGGTTACAAAGACCCTGTTGATAAAGACTACACCAGCTACTCTGATTCTCATCCCGAAAAACTCAGCTTCTTCGGACATTTGGTGCAGAACCCCGTGCACATGAAGGCTTTCCATGAACACATGGAGGGTGTGGCACGTGTGAAGTCGCCGTGGGCGAGCATCTACGATAGCCAGACCCTTCTCGACGGCGCTGATCTTGAAAAGGGCCCGTTCTTCGTCGACATTGGCGGTGGTACGGGAACTGACATCTCTCGTGTTTTGGATAAGCACCCGGATCTCCCCGCCGGTGCCTTGATTCTACAGGACCTTCCAGAAGTCACGGCTAAGCTTAGTATCGATGCGAAGATTAAACCCATAGGCTATGATTTCTTCACCCCCCAACCTGTCAAAGGTACAGTCATTCCTTTCAAGTAGTGCGTGGCAGGTGGAGGAGGCTAATAATCAACAGGAAGCCGAGCATACTATTTTCACGCCGTCTTCCATGACTGGCCAGACTCTGGCTGCCAGGACCTCCTCGCCAACGTCAAGGGTGCCATGATCCCGGGCTACTCAAGACTCTTCATCCAAGACATTGTCATCCCCGAAATCAACGCCACTCTTGACCAGACATCTATAGATATTATCATGATGTCGCTGCTGTCGGCATCTGAGCGAACCAAAGATACGTGGGTTCGGTTGTTGACCGAGGGGGGTTTCAAGATTATCAAGTTTTGGCCAGATGATAGGGGGCTGGAGAGCGTTATTGAGGCAGAGATTGCGTAAAGCAGCGTGCGTTGTTCGGCTACACCCAAGGGCTACTAAGTCGATGCAGTTTATGCATGGGGTTCATAGCATTCGTTAACTTTAAACCATTTGGCTTCATTATTTTGCTTCATTCGCGAGAGACCCGGACCAGGATTGGCATGTTCGTCTCGGCTGTGTGGTTTGCTGAATGCTCTGAATGCCAAATATTTAATAATGCAGCCCTTGGAAAAATTTCACATCCTACCTAATTTAGTAACCGACCACTTCAACGTTATCCCATTGGCTTTTGAAAAGAAAAAAATTAGTATCCCTCTAGGATCTGTTTAAAATGGGTAGAAGAGAGAGTTGATGAACCCTGCGGTTTAGGGTAGTGCTCTCTGGAAACAGTGAACCAGCTAGGTATATTGGATGTATCTTTGGCGTATTATACGTGGGGAGGGAAATAAACTACCGACGAACCGGGCATATAATCTGCGCCAATTGGGGGGTTATTTTTAACCCTATTTTATACGGAGCACTGTGGGAACTAAGCTTCCCACTTCTGAAGCGAGATGAGAACCAATGCAACCGAGGCCGGCCTATGCTTTGGTATTTTCTGGGCTACATGCATAGAAACAATACTTGGAATAGGTTTGGAATTGCGCTTCTTTCAGTGTTGACCTGTCTTCCCGAAGTTGCAGGTTTAGTGTGGTTTTTTTATTCGCGTCATTGCCAGCATTCAAGGGTCAGCCGAATGAAGAGTCCTAGTGCTACTCTCCCATTGAGGCAGTGCTGAGGCCACCGCCCATGCAGTAAAGCCGCCCTACAGTCCGTAAATTAGGTCCAAGACGGCTCGGACGCATATAGCAATGATAAACATTGTATCCACTGCATCGCGTCGCCAAAAGCAAGGCACTGACCCTCGATCGCTCCCACCCGCCCAACGCTGATGCAAGAATCATAAGCGCTGTTTTATTGCGACGCAGTGCTTTTGATCAAGGGAAGGAGACTTGCATTCCTGGGATTGGTGTCTGATGACTTGATCTGTGACAAGAATGCGCGGATGGAGACGGAAGATCCATATTTTATAGTTTTCGATAAGTAGTGCGCTAGGTAACTTCCACAACGGGCTGCTCCGTTCTGGATGTTGTGGTGTATCTGACAACTGTCATGGACAACGGAAGCATCGCGTTTGTTTGGATACCGGGTTGGTGATCAATTATGAGGAAGATGCTGCTCATGAATATACTCGGGCACATGTTGGGCATCAAGGGCCCGCGCAGCTATTCACAAATCACAAAATCAGACGGTGCGTGAGGGAGCGAATCCGACACTTCAGTGGTGCCCATCAAGACATAGTACAATAGTAATTACAGAGCACGGATGCGCACAATGGCTCAATTATCAGGGCTGCAGCGCCCCTGCCTTCTCAGGAATGCGGCGGCGCCTGCCCTGCTTTGTGAGACCTGACTTCGTACCTTTCTAGCCAATGGGAAGCCCCGTAGCCGCCTGTACTACCCAACGGGACCCATTGTGGCAGTGTCTGTTTTTCCAGCGCACCTTCCCCTGTGTCAAGTGTGTGCCGTGTTCACGTGACCGAATCTCATCGGGAGTCCTATCCCCTGATTTCTTACCGTGACAGACGCGGCTTCTGCCGTTTCCTCTCTCCATTATACCATCTTCCTTTTCATTGTCTTTTCCTCTGTTGCTTCACACCACCCACTGTCGCTCTCATTGACATTTTTCTTCTAGTTTTGCATTGTTTTGTGCCTTCTCACGCTCTTTACTAGACTTGTTCAATAACAACAACTCTCATTCACCCTTTTGAATCTGAATACAAACGCGCTTCGAGAAACATAAATCACCAACTCTCGTCGGCTCTCCGAACACTGCAACAATGCGTTTCTCTTCCATTATTGCCTCCGGCGCTCTCGTCGCTGGTGCCTCTGCCGCCAAAAACTACCTCGGCTTCAACTCCGGAGCCACCCTCGCTGATCGTTCCCCCAAGCTGAAGGCTGACTTCGAGGCCGAATTCAAGACGGCCCAGGCCCTCAAGGGAGCCCCAGGCACCTTCAACGCCGTCCGATTGTACACCAACATCCAAGCCGGCTCCGATGGCGAGCCCATTGAGGCCTTCGAGGCTGCCATCGACACCAAGACCTACATTCTCCTCGGCGTCTGGGCCTCTGGCACCGACACCATCGACCCCGAGATCAACGCCCTCAAGGCGGCTGTTGAGAAGTACGGCACGAAGCTCACTGATCTTGTCATTGGTATCTCCATTGGCAGCGAGGACCTGTACCGTGACTCCGTCACTGGCATGAAGAACAAGGCTGGCGTCGGCAACACCCCTGATAACATCATCAGCTTCATCAAGGACTTCAAGACAGCCTTCGCCAACAACCCTCTGGGCAAGACCCCTGTCGGTCACGTCGATACCTGGGACGTCTGGACAAACTCCACCATCAAGCCCGTCATTGATGCTATTGACTGGATTGGTGTTGATGAGTACCCCTTCTACGAGTCTGGCAAGGGCAACGACATCAAGAACGCTGCTGCCCTCTTCGACCGCGCCTACGAAGCCACCCTTGGTGTCGCTGGTGACAAGCCCGTCTGGGTCACCGAGACAGGATGGCCCGTGACTGGTCCTGATTGGGATGAGGCCAAGCCCAGCGTTGACAATGCCAAGAAGTATTGGCAGGAGATTGGTTGCCGCACACTCTTCAACAAGACTCCCACTTTCTGGTACAACCTCCGCGACTCCAACCCCGACAACAAGGTCAAGTTCGCCATCACCAAGGATCTGTCCACCACCCCTCTGTTCGACCTGACCTGCCCCAAGAACTTTGATGCCGACAAGAGCAGCAGCACCCGCAGCACCGACTCCACCACCACTCTGACCAAGCCCAGCAAGTCTACTGGCACTTCTAGCGGCTCCACTCAGACCTCTGGATCCGAGTCTGGCTCTGGATCTGATGCTCAGTCTACCTCTGGCGCCAAGGCGACTGGCAGCTCCGGCTCCGGCTCTCCCGCGTCTGGCTCCACCAGCGGCGCTGCTCCTGCTCAGAAGACCGATGCTCCTTCGGCTGCGGCTGGCCTCAAGGCCGGCTCCGTCGCTGCCTTCGCCGCCGTTGCTCTCGCTGGATTTGCTCTGTTGTAAAATTGGACGCTATTAGGTTATGGGGCGCAGGTTTCTATTCGGACAAGTCATCTCGGATGGATGGGTTTACTTCATAGACGGATGATGTGACATTCACACACCCACCCTGGTAATATATCGGCTGTTTACATGTATTGAAATGCGTCTCCCGAGTGCAACATTATGTAATGGTGATCGTGTAATTTTTTGACGTGATGAATGCTCTTACGCAGCTATTTCAGTCCTAGCTTGAGTCCATCTGTTATATAGTGGACAGATAAGTACTACGTAGGAGGAAACAATCGCCAGTTGATGGGATGAACGTTAGTTGATGTGTTTATAGCTTTACCAGGCTTGTGAGTTTACTCTTGAGTAGTGGCATGTTGGTAACGGGGGTTCCGCTTAATAACCAGTAAAACTGAAAACCTTTGTTACGACTACTTCTTAAATGCTGCTACTTGACCATGATGCGCTGAGAAATGGGTTTACGAACATGATGAGAAGATGAGCGTAACTCATCGTGGTTTCGATTATGCGAGCTGGATGGACTGTTTTGAGCAGACTAAAGCTGCACAAGTGTCAGACGTACTTGACATATGTTCTCTTCTCAAAATTCAAGCAAAATGAGGAGACAATGCCTTGAAGCTTATATTTTGGCATTTCTATATAAACTGGCTAATATGCAAGTCTCGGATTTTGTTCTTACACATGAGACAAAACCACAGTCGAAAGAGGTCAGAGGTATCATTTAAGGCTCAGCATTGGGGTCAAATCCCTCGACCTAAAAATTGTTAGATTATGAACTCTTCCTTCACCATGACAAGGAAGTACTTACACCGTCGCTCTTGGCCTTGCCGAGGTACTCGCCAAAGATGGCGGACTCAATCTTGCACTTGATGCCGCCGTTGGCAAACGCCTGGATCATCTTGTCGCGGAGGTCAACAGAGGGGTACCCATTGAAGCCGATCAGAGCACCCCTGATCCACTCGTGCTTGTCGTTTTCGACGTTGTCGTCGCCTTCGTTGGCGAAGCGTAAGGCGTGGGTGCCAGCTCCGGCCTTGTGGTATACAATCTTTGCGTGCGAATCTGCGGAGGTATTAGAATATCCGGGTAAAGGGTAGGTGTTGGGTGAGGATGGGTTCTGACCTTGGAAGCGCACATCCTTGGCTTCCTTGATGTCGTAGCCGTCGTGTGCGGAGGCAGCTACGTAGGATGGCATGTCATCGCCATCTTTAACCCAAACGACCACGTTTTCCCATTCGTGGCGGTGACCGGAGGCAACGCCGGCAACGTGTTGTAGACCGACATCTTTTTCGAAGTAGTGCTCGTACCTGAAGTCATTAGCACAATCCGTAAAAGATGTTCATTCGTCCTGGGATGAGTAAGGAAGCTATGTGGAACTTACATGTATGCGCACCACCCGTTGTTGCAGCGCACGCGAGAATACACGTTTTGGTTGTCAAGGTCGCTCGCATCGCGGCAGTCAGCCGTGTTTGTAGTGTATGTGTTGCTGAGGCCCTCGCTGACATAGCCGTTTACGTCAATGGCAGGGACGTTGTAGCAGCTGTCTGTGTCGTAGTCCAGGACGGGCTGGTACCGGAGTTCATTCTCGTCTGCCTTCTCGGGCATGGCGGCTGGGGGATTGGGGGCCCGGCTGAGGAGCTGGAGGGCTTCACGAGGGAGGGCATTTACGGATGAGAGAGCGGAGAGGATTGTGAGGGCGGTGGTGAGTTTTGTGGGAGCCATTTTGAGTGACTGTGTGATAGCTGAGTTTTAAAGAATATATTTCTTGGGTAGTTGTGGTGTTGGTTGCTGTGAGGATGGTGATGATTGGAAGTGAGAGAGGGTGAAATGATATTCCCTTTATACCTTCTTGCTCGACTCTTCGTGAAATGATTCGGCATCTGAAAATCGAGATCGACAGACGGTGTAATCGTATAAACGCTAGGCTAGAAGATAAGCCCCAAAGATTCCTCAAGCCCAGGACAAGATATCTTGGCAAGTTGAGAGGAGGCGGCCTTTCTTTCAGCCTTGCAGGCTCTTGATCGACATGTAGTCTGCTGACGAGATGGCGTCAGCTACGGCGCATTTTCTGGATCCCTTGAGCTGTCAGGAGGACTGATCAAGAGGTACAAATCTTCCTTGAGGCTGATGCGTGGCAAGGTTCTTACTATATTTGTTGCTGTTGTCGAAATCATCAGCAATTTAGAGTTAAAATTATGCCATTGAAGGCTTTTCGCCACGTTTTGCAAGGATGAAGCAACTGCATTTTCGCAAACCTGGAGTCTCCGCCTGCGAAATGCTAAGAAGAGAAACATAATTCTTTTAGTTACGGTAATGAGGCAAGCCACGAAATTGATGTGCGGTTGAGGCTGCGCGATGGAATTAGCTGAAAGCCCATCCGCATATCATGAAGTAAGTATATTGATGGATGCTCTATTTGTTCCTTCTCCTCTTGGGAGGGGAAGTTGATTGACGCCGCGCATAATGCCACGAGGTCAATGCAGGGGTCTGCCACCACAACTCAAATCACTCAAGTATCGCAGCACTCGAAGGAGTTACTTTGTCCCAGTTTAACTTCAGGGTCCCCGGTTAGCTGGGGTGGCCATAGAGCAAAGTGCGGTGGGCATTACCGTACCATTCGGGAAAGCCGTGTATTTGCGTTGGTTCAAAGAGGGCCAGTGTCGGGCCATTGTTGAGGAGATCGACAGATCTGCGTAACGTGGACGATCTATTGTAAGCCTTGTTACTCCATCCTGAGGGCCGAACTAGGTTGACTAGCGATGCTACTAGGCTTATTAGGCGCCGGGGTTGGCGCGAGGGCACGGTTCCTTTGGCCGTTGATCGTGTCGGTGGTGTAGTTGAGATGGATGATGGATGGCTGGATGGTTGAGGTAGATAAAGTTAATTGGGGTGGGTTATGCTTGTTTTCCACGGCTGTGAAGGAGTTCAACACGTCACTGCTGATTTATTTTTATGGAGCCACTGGAGCATGAGTGGAATGTTTGGAGATCTACAGCTTTCATACGTGTTGAAGGTGGCATAATTGTAGTGCTAGTATTTAACAAGATGCTTCTCATGCTGCGTATGATATAGGGAAGCTCAACGGTGTGAAGCTGAGGTTCTGTCGGTCTCATAGATACCGTCTACTAGAGGAAAAATAGAGAGAAGACATTTTCATACAGAGATGTTGGCATAACTTCATGATAGTATTTGTAATGTTGGGTATGGAGCAGTCATGCGTTCAAATGTGTGTTTGTCAATGCCATGCCTCCAACAACCAACTCCGTATGGTTTTCGTCGTGTAATTGGAGCCTCAATTAATGCGTAACAAACTAGACAGTCACTGATTCTAAACTAGCACGTTACAGTTGATTCGGCCCGTCCCTTCCTACGGCATTCCTGCTTTCATTCATGAGTTTTGCTGCATCGGTGGAGTCTTTAGACGTCCTTTCAACGTTATAAACTTGAGCACATGAAGGAGAAAGTACTATGTAATCTTAGTTTATGCGCAATTGCATCACAGCCTCCACTTCCAGGCCATCTTTCCATCGGGCTGCCTCATCGCCTACATCCTCACCCACATCACTGCAGCAGACGCGGAAATGAGAAGACCGCTAGTTAGAATGGACATTCCACTGTAGTGTCCCTGCTGAGGCGCCATCTGCCCCCCAGAGCTTCGGAAATCATGCACACCGCCAAGGGGTGTCCCCAGTAAGGTAGCCATGCCTTCGCACCATGTAGAGCACGGCCGTTTTACCGAGGCAAAGCTCTGGGCTCCAAACCCCCTCGACAAGGCTTTGGGGGAACAGCGCGACGTAGGAGCTTGCAAAAATACCCGTAAAATATGGGTGAAGAGGCGATGAACAGGTTCGGGACACACCGGTATCGCCGAGGTACGTTGAGGGCACCCACAAGCATGCTGCTGGATGATGGCGCCTGATGAGTGTTGTCAGCAGCCAGCGTTTAGACGCCCGAGGCGGCCGATTCTGCGAGATACCGATTAAACCTTGCCGACGGCATACAAAGCGTTGCTATTGCGATGAAGTTGACGCCTGCGGTATTGCTGTATCCTAGGCTTTCTGGCATACGTCGCGAAGAAAAGATGCGGCAGGTAGTAGAGGCGGCGGGACTGGAAACATTGCGCCGAGGCATGAGCCATGACGTGCGCGACTTGGCCACTCGCCACTCGACAAGTGGCACGCTGAATATGCCTTGGGCGCGACTGTTTCTCGTGGAGTTCTCCAGTCGTACTCTCGCCTCGGTATTGGGTTCCCATGACATGGCTGCTCCAGCGGCAATATTGAGAACAAACGCGACGCCTCCCGCGAGTCTCAGGGCATTGCGAAAGCCGAGACCGTCGAGGCAGGCTTTAAGCGCAGGCGCCCTACCAACCCTTCCAATGCCTGTTCCTGATGTGATGACTCCTAGAGCTAGTCCCCTGCGAGTGGTAAACCAGGTAGGGGCGACGGTGACGGCGACCATGTAGGATAGACAGGTCCTGATACTGAGCAGCAACCCCTGCGTCAACTCAAAGTGCCAAAGCTCCCTCCCAAGCTCGCTAGAACAAGCGCTGCAGAGAAGACGACTGCTCCGACAAAGGAGACCGTGCGGGGGGAGAAGCGCTTTGCCCAGCCGACGGCAAACGGCGCGCCAATGGTCATGAGGGATACCGAAAGCGTGCCGATGAGATCGATGTTTGCGGGGGATGCGCCCGTGAAGGGATTGTCAGGCTGTCTTGACATGGCCTCGTACAAATCTTGGAATATCCCAAACGCGAAGTTGATGCCGCAGCAGGTGAAGACTATGAGGAAGGAGGCGACGAGGATGACAGATGACTTGCTGGCCGAGGTGGATTAGTTTGAGTCGTTGCCGGGGCGCTTTCGCCCTGGTACCTACCGCATCATATCTTGGTCAATGTCTGTGATTTCCTGAGATGCGTTGGATAGAGAGCGCGTCTCATCCGTCGTCATGTGGCTGGTTCGTCGACTTAATGGGATGCCGTGAGTTTGCTGGGTCGCCCGGAGGCGATTCGAGGGTGGTCAGGGTCATGCTGTTGGTCGCCATTGTCAAGCTAGCTAGCGATCGGGTGTGGGTGACATTTGGGGAAGATATTCACTATAGTCTACAGAGAGATGCAAGCAATGATGGGGGATACATGAGGGCATTCATGAATAGAGATGATGGTGTCTACAAATAGCGAACCTAGTATTTATACGAATATTCACGGCGGAAACGGAGACCCACTCCGATGCGCAGTCATCCCGCCGTAACCCGGTGCATCCGCCGGCTTCGGAGCGTTATTACTTAGTATCGATGCTGTGGGCACACTGCAACCCATCTGCATTTACAAAGTGCAAATATGTGGTGTTCAGTAATACAAAAACCTTCTGCTCTGGATTTTTATGACAGAGTGACTGCATCAGCAATCGTCCTGTTTGCGAGTAGTGACCTTGGTGTACATTGTTCAACACAAGGTGAATGCAGCTCACCGAGATACAGGAAAGCACATGTTTATATTTACTGCGCTGAACTAATCATGGCTTCTCTTTGTTATGGTAGAATTAATCATCTTTGTGTAGGGGGATATTACTCAAGGATGAAGAGCTGGGGGGACAACTGCCGGTGCAGTGAAGGTTACGATGATCTGTGCAGCACCACGGGGTGACGGAGGCGGTAAGATTAGACAACACGTTGATAGAAACAGCACTACGCTACAAGGCAGTGTATATTTGCTGAATTATTCAATGGGGTGTATTAAAATGGGCTTTAATACATCCATACGCATTTGACAAGTGTTGACCTGTCTGTGTAAAGGGAGTGTGCCAAAGCCACACAGCCGAGGATAGCTCATGGTGTTCAGTGCACAAGCAGTGCACAAACAAGGGAGGAACGAGGAAAAATGTGGGCGAACAAGAGTGAGACTGAAGACGTGAATGTATGGAGAAACAAAGTCAGAGCAAAATAGGTATACTGCGGGCCCTGAAAAGCCACAATACTTCTGTGCATTAGCATATAAACGAGTGAATCTTCCATCTTGTGGATTATAAATATTAATAACATCTGTATCTAGAGATCTCTAGAAATTCACCCAAATTCAAACGTGTTGCAACAGTCTACATATTTATATATTGGGAACGTGACCCACGATCAAGATATGGCATACCACGATCCCGATTTCCCATGGATATCTACGGCAGAGGATGATGGTGAGCCTGCTCTTACACAGAGATATATACAACACCAGACCAACTGCCACAGACGCCTCACCGCAAAAGGTGGGAGACCTGCGATCCCGTTGGAAAGCCTAGAGCATGCGTCCCGATTCCCCTGGCAGTATCGCGACGCTCTAAACGTCTGGCAGACGGAACAAGACGACTTTCGAATATTCGAAAGGCAGTTGGACAGTTGGAATGAATTCGAGTTTTACAGAGAAGGGATCAATAGGGCGGGAATGACCAGATATAACGACCACATTCGAAGTCAGCTGCGCCACTCAGGATGTGGCGATTTGGCGCTCGTCCTCAGCCGGGGACACGAGCTAAAGGGAGACTTTACGAAGCAGACCCAACTTGCTAAATGGATCGAGTACTTTGTTTTCAACTACAGTGTTGCACAAGGCAAGGATAGGTGGTTACGAGCCAGCATTGAAACGTGGAACAATGAGTGGAAACAGCTGGTGGACTCGGATGTGCTCTTCGCCGATGAGCAGCACCCATCGTATGCCGCCGTCATTTCGAACTTGTCAAGTTACCAGATCCTGAGGGAAGAGCTATCGAGAGTAAAGGCATTGAAAGAGTTCGAACGGATCCAGGAGGCTGTAGCGAACCCCCTGAGAGTTGACAACCTCGTGCAGGCGCCTCTGCTTGTGCAAGCGGCTTGCCGCCTGAAGGATTGGAATAAAAGATACGCATGCATTGGCCAGTTTCTCGCAAACACGTCGAAACATCGCGGGGCTTTGATTACGACTGCTCATAAGCACATCATGTTGAAGTGGATTGTCTGCCAGATACAGCAGATTTTGAGCGAGAACAACATACCAAGCTGTATGTTGAGCCCGAGGGATGACCAAAGGACCAGAACAAAGCTCCTGGCACTAAACGACATAGCTTCCAAGTTCCGTGGATTTGCGCCTGTCGTACCGGAGATGGCCACGGGGCCAGAGTCTCAGGCAGAGGGGCTGCAACAAGCTCTACATGCGAAGGCAGTCATGGGAATACAGAGGCACACGACGGCACAGAACAATGAATCCAAATCGCCATGCTTTCGCAAGTTCATGAATCTTCCCGCCGAAATACGCCGTCTTATCTGGATCGATTGCCTCCCCCCTCAGCCAACGGCTCACTTCTTCGAGATTGTAAATCGTCCTCGCCCAATGCGGTATATTCACGGCTGGTCCGGTACCGACTTTCGCATCCGTGCAACCTCGAAATATGACTCCGGTTATAAGACGTCTTATGCATTACTAGCAGTGTGTAGGGAGGCGCGATATGTCATTTCTTCGTATTTTCAGCTTGAAAGAAGGCGGGACAATGGCAGCTTGGCACCGGGTCTTGAAGGTGGATGCGCACCCTTGGACTTCCATACCTTCGACTGGATACCGATGGGCGACCTCATTGTTCTGTGTCTACCGCCGGTGGTGCAAGACGACCTGCCCGGCCACGATGCAATCACTTTTGAGCTGGGCCTAAACCACCGTGCCCGCCACGTGGCTATTCTCGCCCCAAGGTACATGATGTCGATGCAATCCTACGGAGCAGACCTAGATTACTTTACGCGGAATGTTCCTCAAACAGATGTCGATGAGATGGTAAAGGTACCTGCTCTGCTTAAGGCGCTCCGCAGACGAGGCCGAAGCATGAATCCAGAAGCACAGAGTGAGACAGAGGCTGGTCCTGTTTACCGCTCGCTTCCAGGCCTAGGGGGCGGTGTGGGTAAAATATATATGGTTGTTGAAGGCTGGAGCGCTACTCGTGCCTTGGGGACAGCCAACCTCCCCGAGGAGTCACTTGCATCAATGCGCCAGGGCCCGGTAGAATGGCACTTTGATGGCGACATGGCGCGTGTGTCAAGGGCGCTGGTTCCGTGGCATGTCATATATCGGGATCTTGCTGACGACCCTCGGTTCACCCGGGGAAGCGCGAGATGCAATATGCGACATGTGTGGTGGACTGGGTCGGCGAGCAAGTGTTTGGCCCTTCACGAGGATACCGACATGGTGGAATACGGGGGCTACATGTCCTTGATGGCTTTTGTAGGTGATATTTCCCGTAGTTTGGGGATGAGGACTTGGAAGGAGATGGCTGGGATGGATACGCTGGGCTGGATGAGCGCGTAGGGGCTGGCTTCTGCGGCATTTGACTGGGGCTTATGGTTTCGCCTGCAGACTGCATACTTGGCGAAAGAGGGTTTAGATCGTGGTGGATGCGTTTGTGTTTGGATTGAGATGCAAAATGATCATTCTCATGTCGTACGAATGAAGACGTCTACCCAAGTGGAAGAAGACGCCGTTCTCAAAACTAAATAGAGTAACCCGGAGTCAAGTGGAACAAATCTATTGTGTTTGTGTTCGTATTGCGCAAAGGATGCAGTCTATTTATGATGAGCAGAACGATATCGTGCTGACAGTTTGGGTCCTATAATACTCGACGGAGGTGAGATATTGGGGGACCGCAGTTCATGTGGCTTTTAGAACACCATACATATTATAAGTCTAGGAAGAATACCTAGCGATACCATTCTGATTTCAGCATCAAATGTCCCAGGTGGGAGTAGAATTGCATCGGAAGGTTATAGTAGCTTTCACTTGCACCATTTGGTCGTCATCAACCGAAACATCTACAAGATGGCGTGAACAAAATATATGTAAAGCTTCTAATATGTATGGAAGAAGTGAATAAATACAGAAAAGTTTAGACTATGTACAACATGTAATATGTCCAGTGTAAAGCTCAATGTCCTTAGCCATTAACGACGCCACCTGCACCAGGACCACCGAGGACAAAATAGCTACCGTAGTTGCTACCAGAGTTGAAGAATGTCTTGATGTTGTATCTCGACTCATCGCTGACAACCAACTGAGCGCTACCGTCGTAAGGCTGCGCCTGGCCATTGGTGTCCGTGTACTCAATGTTGCGCAGGTAGGCAGCATGGCCGATACCAGCGTCGGCAAAGTTGCCACTGCCCATGTCGGTGGTGGTGACCTCGTCTTCACTGTTGTATATCTCACCGTACCAGTTGATTTGGCTGGACTGAGACTCGAGTGTTGCGCCGGCGTCGACGCCCTTGGTGAAGAGGTTGGCAGGGTAGTAGCCGATGTAGCGGTCCAACACAAACAGCCACCAGTTGCCCTCGTGGAGATCGTACTGAATGGTCATCTCATATTGGGCACCGCCGTCCACGGAGAGGGTGCTGAATGGAATTCCAGGATAGAGCTGGTCGTCAACCTGCACCCAGCCGCCTTGCTCGCGGTTCCAGCCCCCAATGCCGTCGCCAGCACCGTTATATCCGTTTGTGGTGTAAAAGGAGAATAGGTGCGGTTCAGCGACCTGGTCTGGGTAATTGATCCAGCCTGCTTCAACCGTCTGCTGAGTTGTGCTTCCATCGGAGACGGGCACGTTATAGCGAATGACGGCCGTCTGCAGGAGGGAGAAGTCGGATGAGCTTTGGACAAAGGCCTTCCAGAGGTTGATAATGGCCTTGCCACCGTGATTTGCGACGGCCTGGGCGGTACTGCAGTACCAGTGCGTCCCGGCATTCGTGTCCGCTGCCAGAAGGGAATCCTTCTTGGCGCCAGATTGGTGGTCAGACTTGGCTGGCAGACGCTTGTTGGGCTTGGTGATGCTGCCCGTCCGGGCGATGGGGACGGTGCCTTTGGGGCCTCTCAGGTGAGGCGCTTGGGGGGTGGCCGCCTCAACAGAAGGTGATCTGGCCTCATTGAGGGCTTTCGCCTTGGGCGGCAGCGGAGGAGGACTAGCGATCTTGCCCTGGGACTCGGGCTTGATCCAGTCAACAATAAGGCCATTGTCAAGCTGGGTAGTCTTGACGACTTCAAGCGTGCTCTTATCAGCCGTGGGGAGAGCCACGGATGAACGGATGAGAGTGGCAACGGCCAGACCTTTGACAAGTTTCCAATACATGGTGGAGGAGGGTGCAAGAGGCTAGATGGGATGAGACGGAGGCACCGAGTAAGCTGTCGTCAAGCACAATGTGATGATGGGTTGGGGGTTTATATATGAGATATCATTCTGAATGCTGGCCAGAGCTCCTTCAAAGTAATTTGACGAATGGATCGCATGGCCAACGCTGGTTCATCTGGCGGCATCGCGGCGGTAGAGAGATCGGCGCCCTGTTCGGGAAGGTCTGTCAGGAACCAAGGATTGAGTAAGACGCCAGACTCCCAGATCCTCCATGAGCTTGCAAGATGCGGAGAGGAACGTCGTTAGCAAGGCATAATCTAATGCAACGACATAGTGGTAATGGCGTAGCACTTGACTAGTTACTCTTCAGGCAGGCAAATTGCGTGAGAGTCGTATTTTGCGACCATGCGTAGCCAGGGTAGCACGCAAGTTACCACCTGCGCTATTGGTTAACGGAGAGCTCGAGCAGAGTGCCACAGTCGAGCTAACTTGATCATTGCCCACTCCAGTCATTAGATCGCAGCTCAATGAGGTAGCTGGCAAGAAGTAGATGCCATTCCCAGTTGACCGTTTCGATCCACTCGTGGGAGAAGGGCCGAAGCACTGCTCCTGGAAGTCGCCGAAGGGCACCCAGTTGCGATTGAATAGGCAATAGTGGCGGCAATAAGCTGCCGGACTTGATTCCACATGTGTTTGTTGCTCTTGTTCGGCTTTTGTGGTCCTGTATTGTTGCATGGTTAGGACTATTGAGGCGCATGTTTTTGCGGCCATGAATGTTGGTAGGTATGCCGCAGATCAACGGCAGAGCGGGAGTCAATCAAGGGGACAAGAATAGGGCATGATCACCTGTCCTGTTCATTTATCTCGCTGTATGGGGTAAAGCATTGCGGTATGGGGTAGAGCAGTGCCATGCGTTGAGGCTTACACCGATTGTTGTACACTGCCCTCATCGTTCCAGGATAAAACAAGACAGCAAGCGCCGGGGGTTATGCTGGATCTCACTTTGACCTTCCTATTCGCTTCTTCAGTTGAGTGCAATTTACGCACTGATGCCGATCGGAGGAGCCTGCATCACGCTAGGATCGTGAAACCGCCCCTAGGCAAGGATGCGCCACAAGGACATCTTGCATCCTGGGCACGTCGAACAAACGTGGCATCAGGTTCTCTCAAAAGCTCATGCGTGTATATATTCTCGATGTGATCCTTTTCTCCTACCATGCTTATTGGAAGACCGCTGGTTAGAGATTTGACTCCTCCAATTACTACTAGGACTCGGCAGTGAAAGGTCTAGTTCTTGTGGCCACTACAGACAGGCTGACGAGGCCGTATTTATGGACAACAGACAGCTGTGTATGAAGAAAATGGTAAATGTTTGCGCCTAGGTATTGGATACTTATCGAGCACCTGCAGAAATGGGCGAGCCCATCGGGCTTGTTGGCATGCATGTCAGCGTTGACGCAATCTAGCTTCCTGCGCGCTTTGGGTAAAGTCAATCCGCCGCTTGCTGTATATGCAAACCTGTCAGGGTGAACAGCCGAGCTTGGGCCTTGATCGGCGTTAAATGTCGACTGCACTGACGTGAAGTGGTTAGCATGGTGGACGCATGCTAATGTGAGTTTCCGAAATGGGAATATCTCATATCAGTTGAATCTGCCATTGGTCTTGACACATTCGTGCCTGTATCAAGTAGCTACGTACAACAATATCCAACGTAGAGAAAATTGAAGTATTCGTAATGTCGTAGCCTAACGTAATGGCCGTAAATGTCGCAGAAGGAGGGCAAAGTCATCATCTGCCACGTCCCGCTGCCCGTAGAGTCTGAACGCCACCCAGAACTTCTCTGACCATTCCCTTTGTGCCATAGCATGCTTGACAATGTTGACATTGATTGGTGTCTTGAACTGGGTCACAATGATTTCAATACCTGGTCTTAGCCTTGCTATCATGAAGTGGTCTAGCAGGCCTTCCTGCTCTAGCAAGGCAGCAGTCAAGAGATTATAGACCAACCTGGAGGACAGTGGTATGCTCAGATTCTCCGCCATGGTTTTCAGCTCCGGGTTAGTAATGATGGGTGAGCCGCAAGTATGCTTCCTCCCATCCAGGTCAACCCCAAATGTAAGATATAGGAGCCCGCGGACAAGTCTCCGTCGCAAGTCACTGCATTGTTGGAAAACAGTACCTGTAAGACAGGCTCGGCAGTCGCACTCAAACCTCAACGCTTGATGCCGTTCGAACCTGGTTCTGCATTCGAAATCAGTCTCATAGCAGAAGGTAATTTCTTCGCCAGCAGCTATGTCTCTGGTGGCAAATCTAGTAATAAACTGTCCATCCGAGGTTGGCACTTTGGAGTTTGGTGTACAGGAATGGTTGAAGCGAGATTGAAGAATGAGCAGACCGTAGGCCGGGATACCATCTGGACCTGCGATGGCAAAAGAGTTTTCTGCAAAGGCTGGCTCCATTCCTGCAAATAGGCCGGAGCCGTTATCTCGTACGAGGAAAAACTGCTGCTTTTGATTGAAAGGTAGCTGTTGGAAAGCCGCTCTGACGTCCTCTTCCGTGATTTGGGTACTCGGCTTCCGAATAACGAAGAGGGGCTCTTCTGTCAAGATCATAGCGCCTCGCTCAATCGATTTCGTGGCAAAAGCGCCCCATCCTTTCCCAACCGATGGTTGTAGCCTGAACGGCGCGTTTTTGGGCACACGGAAGTGAGAATAAGCTGTAAAGGTGAGCGATATCGATCTCTGCAAGGTTGGGCGATGCGGCTTACGATGGTTTGAAGACATGGGGATCTAAATATCGCTGATGTCAAGTTGGCATGTTGGTCAGATACGGTTCGATGATAGTTGTGTGGCGACGCGGGGTATTTCAGCCTGGTGCAACAAAACGAATTCCATCACCTTTATACAGTTATCCCCAATGTTCAGTGATGCGATCATGCCTAAAGCATTGGGCATCCGGGGTAAGTGCTCACACGCCTTTGAGTGCATACCAACCAACCAACCAACTCCTCCTTGAAAGAAGAACAGGGCTATGGTCAGAAACGTCCCAGCAGCAAGCTCTTACAAGGCTAAAAGAGGGAGGAAGATATTAGCAGTGTCGGCATGCCTTTAATCCAGAGATTGAGTGACGTTTTGGAGTGTTGCTATTCGACTGGTGGGAGCGGGACCAGTTATTCGGTCTGATAGAAGTATTGCGCAACAATCACACAAATATTAATTGCAAGCCGCTATGATATTACTGGGATTGCCTACCACATGGCGGCCTTGCTAGACGCTACTGATCATCAACCTTGAATGGCAAGCCCTCAATGTGGTCTGCCGCTTGACTGCGCTCACGTTGCCACACCTTCAGGCACCGATGGAGATTCTGGAATACGGAAAGAGGCTGGGCAACACGAGTAAGTAGAACGCATACAATTGTATTCGAGTAGTCTTCGTAAGTAGTCTTCGTCGCAAGCGACTCGTTGACAATAAGATCTTGATAAGCCTATAGACGACTCTTCAGCAAGACTAACCCTTGATGAGTCCCGCGTTTCGCGACCAACATCAGCCGCAAATCGATCTTCCCAACTGTACGTCGGTCTAATTAGTGCACACAAAACCCCGGTAATTTTTGACGTTCGCACAGTGATTTGATGCCATCGTCGTTGTTTCATTCTCCCTCCTGACGTGGAAGTTCTCCAAGATGACATTCGTGCAGCCTCCCGCCCCGGCGCTGCAAGTGAAACTGAGTGCATTCTTGACAGTCTTCTTGGCCGTGCCACGAATGTTCTTCAAGTAAATGTCCTGCATCTTGAACTTTGAGGAATCGCAATCTTCACCCGCGTGGCCCGAATAATTCTCGCACTGCCACGCAAAGAGCGGCTGCGATCGCGAACCCGTGATCTCGACATCATCCACAGTGATGTTCCTCGCATGTCCAATACCGCCGCCACCGCCGTTGGGGGGGTAGCCTCTGCTGATGCCTGCCCATGTCTTGAGATAAATGACGTGCGCGGTTTCGTACATGGTGATGTTGCGTGCGTAAAAGTTCTCAATGTACTCGAACTTGCCATCAAACTGGCCCATGGACCCGATAGCGAGGCCCTGCCCACCCCGGAAGATGCTGTCGTACACGGAGATGTTGCTGGAGTTGCCCTTGAGAGCAATGCCATCGTCGCCGCTCGTGACGTCCCATCGGCGGAACGTGATGTTGTCCGAGTAGACGGTGTCGCACCCGTCGGTGTTGAGGGTGCTGTACTTGCTGTTGGAGACGCTCTTGACAAAGACGTCCTCCAGGAGCACGTTCTTGGAGTAGGTGATGACCATTGTCCACATCTGGCTCTGCACGAAGCGCATGCCCCGGACGACAGAGTTGGTGAGCTTGCGGAAGTTGACATTGATGGGACGGTGGGGGAGGTTGCCCTTGCTCTTGGCCCAGTCGTACCATACTTGCCCATTGCCGTCGAAGGTGCCCTGGCCGTGGCCGTCGAGCACGACCTTGTCGCCGCCAAAGTACCACGCCGTGCTCTGGTTCTGGAAGTTGACGGGCATGGAGGCCTTGAGCCAGTAGTCAATGTCGGTGCTCCAGAGCAGCTTGCCATAGAGGTGGATCTCGACGTCCTTCATGTCAACAGTTGTCATGGCTGACTTGATGTTGTATTGCTTAGAAGGGAGGACGACGAGGCCCTTGGTGCGACAGTTCTTGTTGAGGGCATCGCGGATTGCCGGAGCGTCGTCTCCGCCGTTCGAGTGCGGCTGTAGGTAACAGAGTTTCCTGCCGCTGGCCTTTGCTTTCTTTGTCCAGTAATCCTTGCTTGGCGGCTGGGAGTAGGTGACTGCCTCTGTATCTATGGCTGCGCGAGGCTCTACAGACTCTGGTGAGAGCAGGGCCAACGCGGCAGGCAGGAGATTGAGGAGCGTAAAGGCGCGCATGTTGGGGAGATGAACAGTAGACTGTTAACTATCCGTGATGCCTTTCGATTCGGCAGACCAATCGCTCTGCATCAAAAGGTAGGCAGACGGTCCTTTTTATATGTTTTCATTCCAACCCCAGGATCATGGCCACTAGGCCATCACCGGAGTTTAGCAGCGGGCGATTGATTCACGACACTTGCGGTTGTCCCAAAAAAGAAAAGAAAAAGGCAACAGTACTACATTTGCTCATACAGAACGGCCTGTCGCCTTGTATCCCGCATCATATGACGGAAACCCCTTGGATCAAGAAAGGCGCATACCCAATCACATCTGCAAGTGCGACGTACTAGGTAACAGTGAATACGACCTCGGGACGGAAACTTGCACGACTCCATTGTACCCCCACTGACCTGATCCGCGATGGCACTAGCTTGCCACAGGAATGACGGACATTCACAGTTGTGAGTTTTCTGGACCCCATTTGTGGAGGATCGACGGAGGGGCATGCCTGTTGAAGTTGATGTGATGATACCGTGTTGGGTGGTTGGGGCGAGGCTCTCATATCCAGTTGACGACAATGCTATTTTGTTTTGGGGAGCTGCATTTATCGAGTGGCATAATTGAGTCTAGCTCAGATTCCTTCGCTGCTTCAGTCTTGTCCCATGTGGCTGGTCAACGAGAGCATGGCCGAGCAACGCACCACAGCGTCCAGAGTTGGACCAGCTTACACGCGCGCGTCGATTCCACGCGCGCATCGATTCCACGCGAGCATCGATTCCACGCGAGCATCGAT
The DNA here is from genome assembly GCA_009828645.1 of Calcarisporium arbuscula. NCBI lineage: Eukaryota > Fungi > Ascomycota > Sordariomycetes > Hypocreales > Calcarisporiaceae > Calcarisporium > Calcarisporium arbuscula. The sequence continues at coordinate 410,416 of WBSA01000016.1, forward strand.
TCCACGCACGCACCAATTCGCCACCCGCAAGCAAGCTGCAGATCTTCATGCTATAACCGACCTTGCACCCGCCGATACGAAGAGGGGAACAAGAGACTATAAGCCGGACCGAAAGGACGCATGTCTCTGGCAGTTGGCCACAGATGGAGGGGAAATGCTGTCTGCGAGATTTAGGCAGGCCGCCCCGGGCTTTGGAATCCGGAAGGAAGCGATTTACAGGGACTTGAACGGGGGGAGTTTGGAATTCGCTGGATTCCGTTGACGTTAGCTCGGAGGCTATCGAGCAATAAGATCTCAGGACGTGCTGGGCTATACAACTTCGCATTGCCGTTTGGAGTAAAGGTGTGTTCATTTAAGTTTCCTGTGCGGGGAACTCGCCCCAGTTCTCTCCGATGAGCCGTGCGAATGAAGATGCAACCCAGACGTTGCCTTTTCGGCGCGTATAGCTAGAGCTTGTTCGTTTGCAACTCACCGTTGCATCGTGCCGTCCAAACTACCACATATAACCGCTTATGGTGCGGGTGGCAGGGATCTGGCAAGCGCACGAACCAATGCTCTACGATGAAGCCAGAGTCACTAATAAGAGGCACGCTTTTCGTTAGGCAAACAGATGCAAGTTGAATCCTTGGGTTGTGCCGCTAGGAAATAGCAAGTTCCGGGGCTCATGCTACCCCGGCCTACCGTAAAGCTATTCGGGTCTCTGTAGTTGCGGACATTGCCTCGTCACCAGTTGGCTCTTGCTCGAACCGTCTCGGTGGATGATTGTAGATGGTGATAGAGGGAGGGAACAAGAATCAAGTCCTATATGCTTGGGTCGAGGCGGGCCACTAGAGAGTCAGCGACGTGATATAGTTTTTCGTGTGCCACCATTTGCTGCATGCAAAGAAAACCACGCAGGTTAGTCCCACGCATCTATCTAGCTTGCGAGTCTAGCCCCAGGGACCAAAATTACTCCATGTGGAAAGTGTTATCCCATACACATGCAGCCTATCCTTCATTGTTACTCGATAGCATGTGGCTGCGACTTCATTGTCACGTTGCTAGTCGAGCTTTCCAGCGACAACGCCTGTAAAGGCTCGACGCGGCATTTCCCCAGTCGTATCGCCCGGCAACCAATTTGGTAGCTCGTTGCCGCCTGCGTGCAGTTCAGATGTCGTACGCCTTCATCGTTGGCAGACGTGGCTCATATGAGGGCGTCAAAGTCCAAGTGCGCAGATGCCGGATCGCGGCTCCATGGTTTCAGACCAGGATGGGCGCCAGGATGTTCGATCGGACAAAAGGGCATACGGCAGCTGTGGCTGATGCAAGACTCGGATCGTACTTGCGGATTCGGTGCTAGCTGTAAGTGGCAAGTTTGCTACGATTGCAGGATATGATTTTTGTGAGACATGCGGAGAGTCGCCTGAGGCTCGATAGGGTAATAATGATGCACCGGAGGATCCTACTACTTCCAGAGAGGTGGCTGCAGCGTCTTGTCTCGCAGAAGAGAAGAAAGGCACTTGGACGAGTGGGAATGAGCATCAGACTGGTAACGCTGGCTGAGGTATGCTCAATGGGACCAGTGAGGGCTGAGCGAGGGCCGGGTTCGACGAGACGCGACAGGTTTCGTATATACATTGGTGTATTTGCAAGATGCCGGCACGGTGGAGGAGCGTACGCAAGATGCCATACTGCCAACCCAGTATTCAGCACCGAGGGTGGTTTATTCTAGAACGGGCCGCCAGTCAAGGGAAAGCAAGCCTACATTCTCTCAGACCATGGAGAAGCTCGGGGCTCGCCAGTCGTTGCCAATATTCCTCTACAATGGCCAGCATGTAGTCCGAGGGATACGCCGTCTCGCCGAGGAGCTTGCGAGCAAAGGATTGCTTCGAGGTCAGGATCCTTCGTATTTATGCCTGCGAGCTAACCCGAAGCTGCGCGGACTATCGACACAAACGAGGACAAATCTGCCGCTACCCTCGGCCCTTTCGCTGATCTCTTCCCCGCATATTTTCTCTTATTCCTCCGCCAAAGGTGCTACGTCACCGGCAGACTCGAGCGAGAGCACCTGTGGTAGGTAAGCAATTTCGCCGCTGGGGTTGGACGCCCTAAGATGCATGCAAGTCAACAAGTCGCACTGCAGGGCGGAGCAGGAGGGCTGACACTTGCCTCGATGCGTGGCATCTTTCGGTCTCTGAGGAGTTCATATGGGTCATTGCAAGGTCTGTCCTCATCCCCTGACGCCGATTCTCGTCTCCAGGGAATATAACTTGACCATAAAGACCAAGATGAGCGGGAAGACTGGATAGCCTCATCACAGGTAGCGAGACGCTCGGACGGGGACCGGAACTGCTCTCACGTCATCCACCACTGAGCTCCCTGATCAGCAATGACGGACCAATATCAGCGTCCCAGAGGAGCGTTGCACGGCTGTATCGACAGCTTCTGGGATGGCACTCAACCCTCTTCGAGAGCTTCTGGGTTGGCGCTCAACCCTCTTCAAGAAGGCACCATACTGCGTGCCCGAAATCGTGCTTAGGTGCGAGAAGTCATGCAAGCCAAAGCTTACCAGGAGTTGGTCGCGGTTGGCAGCATTGCTACCGGGCGTGTGTCGGGTATTCATGAGATATCAGCAATGTTAGTGTTGCTTTTGTCGCAGATATGCCGACGAGGCACTGGATGGAAGACGGCCTTGTTGAGCCAAAGCAAGGCCTCAAGAGTTGTTTGCAAGAACGGATGCAAAGCGAAGGGCCTTGGGAAGACTACTCGACGCGGAGTTGGGGGACTGCTTGTGCATATATGATGATCCCGCGACCGACTCCAGTCTAGACGCCGCCTCTTGGAAGCCAGGCTTTCGAGACTGATACTCGCCAGTTCCAAGCTTCCGACCGTCACTCCCGGCCCCACTCCGTCTTTCGGCCTCGGCGGTGCCACTGCGGCGGCTATATACTCCTGACGCCGGGCCCGCCGATGCTCTGGCGGTCGGTCATTCTACATGGGACTATATTGGGCAGAATGGGAGCGCGACGGGCATAGGATGTTGTGTCAGCCAACCAGGGGTGTCGGCTTGGCACTGGGGGATGATGACGGCGGCCGGCTGGCCAAGTGCTGATGTGCGTGATCGCCAAGGACTGAGCCGTCGGGAGCCAGCTGAAGCGTCCGAGGAGTGCCCCCGTTGCCAGATTGGCGAACCGGCGCATCTCGCCATTGAGACGAGACGGCGCATGTAATGGGGTGAGATGAGATGCCACGCGATGCAATTCTGGTTGTGACACTTGGAGAGGCGAATCGTAGCTCGAGATCCGTCAATGTGCATAAAGCACAGCGCCCAGCAGCAGCTTACAGGGCGAAGCACAGCATTTCCAGGCACACACGCCTGTATCGGCGCTGCAAGTCTCTGCGGGCATTCGGCGTCAGTGCTGGACAAACACCCTGTATCAGCGCTGTAAACATGGTGTGGCATTCGGCGTCAGTGCTAGACAAACACCCTATATCAGCGCTGTAAACATTGTGCGGCATTCGGCGTCAGCGCTGGACAGACGTTCTGTATCAGCGCTGTAAACATGGTGGGGCTGTCGGCTGTCGCTCGTCTCGGGCGAGTTCGGCGCCATGCTGTCGCCAGCGTGCACGATGCCACACTCGTCTGCGCTTGGTGTACTATTTTGGCACGCGTGTTTGTTGTTTTACGGTTGAGATGGACATCTACGTGCCTCGCCTCTGAGGAGCAGACCACGCATGCGTGGACTATTCGTTGTGGAGCGCTCCTACTTCAAAGGCGATCAGGCTGTCCAGGCGCACGACAGCACGACAGCAGCCGCCGCGCGGGATTTACAGGCACTCGGACGCGCTAGAACCCTTCCAGACAGCGCTAGGCTAGGGGCCAAGACGCCCACGCTGAGCCGAGCAGAGTTCTCTCCACCCGTGACAGCCAGTCCAGCGACCCACCATCCAGTCAGATTCTTCATCGCTGGCTTCCATTGGCATCAGGCTTCCGTTGGCATCATTTTTCTTCTCCGGATGCAACGCCAGCCAGCCTGCATCTGCGCCTGCGCCAGCACCTGCACCTCAACAGCCCTGCTGTACGACACGCGCCCCACAGCCCGCGGCTCGTGCTTGATGCTGGGGCTTGGTGTCAGCCGAGACGGTCACCACTGGTCCGCCCTACTCAGGCCCAGACACCAGCTTCATCGCCAATCTCGGTCTGCCTGCGGACGCGGAGCAGCCTCTCGTCACGCCGCCCTCGCTCGCCTCTCTCCACCCTGTCCCGGGGCCACGGCCGTTGGGCGGACGGGTGGCATCGCCATCTGGGTCTTCAAGGCCGCCGGATATCCTCTGGCGCTGCTTCGTTCCCTGCGATCTCGCCACTGCTGCAGTCTCGCTGGTTTCCTTGACGGGCGCATCATCGCACAGCCCTCGGCTCCCCTCGAATGCATCACGGCTCGCTGCTATTACTGGCTGCCTTCGTCTCCGATGCCTGGGACCCCGAAGGCGATTTAACCTTCCGTTGACACCTCCGACCTGGCAGGTCTATTTAAGCCCATTACCCACAATTTGCCAGGGTTAGAAAAAAAAAAACCGTTAACCCGATACTCTCCGCATTCCCGCCTTCAAGTGTTGCTCAACACCGCATCAAGCCGCGCTTCACTTTTTGCACTTTGCACTTCCTCTCTCTCACCCCCCGGCAAGCACCTGCGCCAGTGCTGCTGGCTTCGCACGATGCGCACTCTCGCCGTTCCCCAGGCGGCGGACGGGCGCCGTCGCATCCTCTTCGTCGACGCCTTCGACTCCTTCACCAACAACATCGTCGGGCTCCTGGAGCAGCAGCTCGACGCAGACGTCAAGCTCGTCCACATCGACGACAAGTCGGTCGACGACAACCTCAACGAGGTCCTCGGTGCCTTTGATGCCGTCGTCGTCGGACCCGGACCCGGGCATCCCGACAACGACAGCGACGTCGGCTTCATCCGCAAGCTGTGGCGCCTCGACGACGCCCACATGCTCCCCGTCTTTGGCATCTGCCTCGGGTTCCAGTCCCTGTGTCTGGCCCACGGCGCCCGCGTGAGCAAGCTTCGCCAGGCACGCCACGGCATCGTCAGCCGGGCCACGCATTGCGGCGCCGACATCTTTGCCGGCATCGGCGACGTCGACGCCACGCAGTACCACTCGCTCCACGCCCAGCTCACAACCTCGGACGTGACGCGGCCCTTCTGGGAGCCCTCCGCCGAGTGCCCGCTGCTCCAGCCCCTGGCCTGGGATGTCGACGACCGAGGCAACGGCCCCATCCTGATGGGTGTCCGGCACACCGACAAGCCCTTCTGGGGCGTGCAATTCCACCCCGAGTCGATATGCACTTCCGAGTCTGGGAAGGAACTCGTCGCCAGCTGGTGGGACCACGCCAAGGAGTGGCTCCATCGACGAGACCGGCGCGTCGTGTCTCTGCTGGACAAGGCTCCGACCCCGGCGGACTCTCCGCGACCCACGTCGCCTCTCCTCGGCGCCGCCAACAGACACATATCGCCGAGCCACAGCGGCGCCCATCTCCTCCGCGAGCTGCGCTCCGTCGTCGGGCCGGAAGACGTCTTCCTGCGCTGGGGGAAGCATCCGGCCTCGCGCATCACGCCCACCGAGATCGTCGACGCCCTGGGCCACAGCCGCGATGAGGTGGTCATGCTCGACTCCCAGGGCCACAAGTCTGGACGGTTCAGCATCCTCGGTCTCGTGGTGCCCGGCAAGACCATGAAGGTCGCGTACGGCGTCGCGGAGCGGACCCTGCGGTACGGCCTGGGGCCGGGACAGATGTTCTCCACGCCGCTCGGCTCCGTCGAAGACATGTGGCCCATCCTCCAGGAGGCCCTCGACAGCCACGAGCCCACCAACTGGGGCTCGTCGTCTCGCGCATCCACGCCCGGCTCGGAGCCTGCCGTCACGGGCATGGATCGGTACGTGGCCGGCCATCTGCCGTCGGACAGCCCCTTCTGGGGCGGCTTCATGGGCTACATCTCGTACGAGGCCGGGCTCGAGTCCATCCATGTCGAGCCGCACGAGTCCTGCGCCGGGGGCGGCGGCGGCGGCGGCGTGCCAGATATCAACTTTGCCTTTATCCACCGCAGCATCGTCATCGACCACGAGACGTCGCACGTGTACATCCAGTCCCTGCTGCCGGGCGACTGGGGCTGGATCTTGAGCGTCGGGCGCACCATCGACGGCATCGCCAGCCAGGCCGAGATCCGAGACAGCCGGGGGGCCGACGGCAAGGGCGGCGCGGAGATGACCCCCGGGGAGGCCGCCAGCCTGGACGGCATGCTGGCGGGCGCCGATGTCAGGCGTCCGGGGGAGCACCACTACAGGTCCAAGGTGCTGCGCTGCCAGGAGTCGCTGGCGTCGGGAGACTCGTACGAGCTGTGTCTCACGGACGAGACCCAGATCAGGATACCCGCCGTAGACGGCGAGGGCGTCGACGAGTGGTGCCTCTACAAGCGCCTCCGCAAGAACAACCCGGCCCCCTTCGGCGCCTTCGTGCGGCTCTCGGACGTGGTGGTCGTGGGGAGCAGCCCGGAGCGGTTCCTGCGCTGGACGCGCGGGGGGCACTGCCAGTTCCGTCCCATCAAGGGCACGGTGAAGAAGGGCGGGGACATGACCCGCGAGCGGGCATACGCCATCCTGGACAGCTCCAAGGAGCGCGCCGAGAACCTCATGATCGTCGACCTCATCCGCCACGACCTGAGCGGCGTCATCGGCGCCGAGAACACGTGGGTGTCGAAGCTCATGGTCGTGGAGGAGTACGAGACGGTGTACCAGCTCGTGTCGGTCATCGAGGGCCAGATGTCGCCGGAGCAGGACGGCCCCCGCGGCCTCCACGTCCTCAAGGCGTCTCTGCCCCCGGGCTCCATGACTGGCGCGCCGAAGAAGCGGTCGTGCGAGATCCTGGCGGAGATTGAGCAGCGCCCGCGAGGTCTCTACTCCGGCGTGCTGGGATACATGGACGTAGGGGGCGCCGGCGACTTCTCCGTCGTCATCCGCACGGCGGTGCGAGGCGCGACGACGGCCCCGAGGGGGGACGCGGCAGGGGACGGGCGCCACGCGGCCCAGGAAGAGACGTGGAGGGTCGGGGCCGGCGGCGCCGTCACCATCCAGAGCACGGACGAGGGCGAGTACGAGGAGATGGTGACGAAGCAGTCGAGCGTGCTGGGGGCGCTGCTGAAGTAGAGCATGGTTGGCCGGCGTTACATTGTGGGTTTTGACGGAGTTTACGGGGCGCGGGGGGGGCTAGATGGTGTCCATGTACAATAGACGAACTCTGACGCGCAAAACATTTCACTCTGGACACGTACTCTTGCGACTCTCGAGTTTCCAATTGTGCGAGGGCGTAGGCGACGCGGGCGCCTCCGATGCTCGGATGGCGTGGCGGCAGAACACAGCGGTGAGACGCCTCCCAGACTAGCAGCGCCCAGCGGAACGCCCGACTGCCACGGCCGCTCGCTACCTTACAGCGTCACGTAGTTGCAGGTTTGAAGCATTCGCTGCGATAACGAGCCCGTCCGACCACGGGCGCATTGTCGATGCCCATGCCCAGTGCAGTCCCCGTACGGCGGGGCAAGAGGAGAGTGACGGGTCCCACTCGTGCCTGGAATCACAAAACTCACACTTTCAGCCTTGACAAATACCACTATCCCACTCGTGCCGGAATCACAAAGGTCACCACGTTTCAGCCTTGACAAATACCAACTGTCCCACTCGTGCCTGGAATCACAAAACTCACACTTTCAACCTTGACAAATACCAACTGTCAGACTGACTGGCCCTGGGCTACTGCGTCAATGGCATGTCAGTATACTAGGGCGTAAGCCATCCATGCATGTGGTATATTGGGAGTAAGCCATCCATCCTTAGGGGAAGATCTGCCGCCCTAAATACCCAATCTTACGTGCCGTCTGTGCGCTGCCTATGCGGGTTCCGCTTCCGAGAATAACCCGAGCGTGATGGTCAGGCCCTAGACTGCGAGGCGTCTATTGTAATATATACTTGGGAGTGAGCCATTCATTGATAGGAAAGCCCTACAGAGTACATCTAAATACGTAATCTTACGTGCCGTCTGTGCGGTCTATGCGGCTTCTCTCTTCCGACGATGACCCGAGCGGAGGCTCAAGCCTCATGGCAACTCCTATTTTAAAGCTGAGTGTACTCTCGATTACGTGGCTTATATATTTCTGCAGCAATTTTAATCAAGTAACAGCGTAAGAAGTAGGATTTAGGTAAGCCTGGAATTTGAATTTCATTAGCAAACTGGTGTATTTATAGTAAATTATTTCTTTTTAAGACAATATATCTTTATAAAATTCTTACTATAACAGCCTATTCTATTTATTCAAGTAATCATTAGTAACTATATCTTTTATTAAATATTATATTATATTATATTATATAAATGCTTAGTTAAATAATGGCAGTTATTTTCCATTCCGTCTGTGGTCGCAGGCTAAAGTTTAGCGAGCCATCAAGTACCGAATACACCAAAACTTACACCTTCCCTTTTTCAGTAATTCCACGTCACAGTACTCTATACCTAACCTACACCGCTTCACATTGAATTCATCGAGTATGACAAAACGCCTTCTCTGTCAGATCAGAAACGGGTTATCACCGAGTAGTGAAAGCTGGCAAGCTAGACAGTAGAGAGCTCGTGGCAGGCTCGCAGCAGACTCGCTGGGTATGTGCAACGACCTCGTTGCCATCTCGCTGCCTCTTGATTATTACACAAGTTAGTCCTTGTCCCTTCCCAACTATCGTCTCCCCCGCACTTTTGAGGCTGCCCAACGTAGAGACTGCTGCCTCGGGCGCCCACAGCCTCATCAGCCAGTTAGTCCCTGACCTTCTCCAAGCAGTTCAATAATACAACACGTCTTACAATCGCTAGTTGATAACATGCATAAGTTCCGTATTATAACATATCCTTTATAATCCTTAGGAGTAGTGATTACTATACGTCACCATCTAGATGCCGCGCTGTCACTCTTCCTGATTTCGCCCGAAGCACTACACTATATTCGCCAGCCTATCTATACTATAACCCACCCCTGGCCCTGTTGAAGACCTGCCCCACTGCTGAAACCTACCCCTATACCTCCGTATAGGGTAGGTTTGGCGATTTGGTGACTTGCCGCCTCGCACTTGCTTTTTGCGTGGCTGTACCAGAGTAGCTAGTGAGCTTGGCGCCAGCCGACCATCTCCCCTCCTGGCCTCTTTATAGGTGCCGGCTCAGCCATCCGGGTATGTCCGGATAGCACAGGATGGACGCAACGAGCATGGAGGGCGTGCCAAATCAACCCCCCCCCCACGCCGAGTTTGATATGGCGTGATCAGGGCACAATCAAGAGCTGCAATGTGCACCCAGATATCAAGGTCGCAGCATAATCTATTCTTCGAGATATATCATCCTACACATATCGTCCAGCCACATGGAACACGCGTCATGCATCCAGGCCAGCATGACGGCTCTTGACCCCCATCAAAAACAGGGATGGGCGCGCTGACCAGCGCCGCAACAGCAAGGTGGATGCTGCCGGGCTAGATGAGGAATCCAAGCAGGCGTCCAGGTGGGCTGCTGGAGCTGGGTTGTGCTCGGTCTCAGGGGGCCCCAAGACGATGTCCCTAATCGATCCGGCGTAGACGGCCCAGACATGCCACGTCAACGACTGCGAGCTCTCGTTTGCCCAGGGCCACGGTCCAAGGCGGGAAGATGTGGAGCAGGCGTGGACGAAGTGCCGGCCAGCGTTGTCGAACAACCCTCAGGGCTCAGGGGGACAGTTCACTCGCATATCCCAACCAGGCTCAGGCCTTAATTAGCAAGTACTGCGTAAACATCACGACTGACCGCCCTGGGGCCTCTGGCTCAGAAGGCTCTAGTAGAGTCTGAGAGTCTGTGGATCTTGAGGAGCGGAGAGGCGCTTCTCGACCGTCTACCGCGAAGGCATCAGAGATGTACCGTCTCAAGTGTTTGCGTGTTATTAGACAAACCCTTGCTTGTCACATATTAATCCCTGACTATTGGTAAGGGAGTAGCCTAGAGCGCCTTGCTAAATCGTGCTTAAACTGGCTGTTGTAATGTACCACTAGTGCAGCTGATGATTTGTTGTGATCCCTTCCTACACGGTACGCGTGTGATGCCATCGCGCAGTCGGTGCGATGCTACGATCGGCAACTTGGCAGGCCGCCGGCAGCCGTTGGATACCGTCATGGGTCAATCTTTGGTTTGCGGCGTGGGCGTGATACTGCCGCGTCATTTACCGACCGTCGTAGAGGCCCGCCAGCTCTACGCCGCCACTCAGCTTGGTGGGAGAACCAGACACGCCTCCTCTTTTTCATCCCACCGCCTCTAGCTGGGTGATTCCATGGGACGAACGTAACCCACCCCCGCAAGTGATGGGTGATGAGACACACTGGCAGTGTCTCGAAGGCCTTTCCTTGCAGGCGGTGGTGGCAACTGGATGCCTAGCTTCTGCAGGGCATACCCAATATCTCTCCCTTGAGCTGTCGAATATCAAATTCAAGGACGCTGCCTTTGAGCAGGGGCCTCGGAAGTTTGATCATCACTTACACGGCTTGCAAGACTTGCACGACTTCAAGACTTGCATGACTCACATCACTTATTCAGTAGACTTACAGACTACTCAGACCCATGTTCAATCAGGAATGCCACATGGCAGGCGTCACTGAGCAGGAAAGCTGCCGCGCGGATTACGTTGCTGGTGCTCCTCATTTACATGGATGTTGCGTCACTGTAGAGCATGCCCGGGAGGCTGGGGGGGTAGGGGGGGCTTTGAATTGCTGAATGACTGAATGAAGTAGACGCAGCTGGGGTCCACGCTGCTCACAGTTGTCGAGGCCGTTTGGAGGGATTCGTCTGGCGAGTTTGCCAGTCGAATTTGCCAGCAATGCCCAAACCTGTACTGCAAAGTGATGCTCAGAATAATCTCGATGAATCTTGGACATGGTGAATACCGTAGCGTAGTCTATTCTTCGATTCACATACACAATCTTATACACGGGCCTATCTACTTGACGATGCTATAGTAAATCATCAGCCCAAACCAGTCTCCAAGCCTTCCCCCGTTGCTATCAAAATCGGCCGGTGAGGCGGCGCGGCCATCACCCGAGCCGGAAAAAATCAACTTTGAAATTAAAAGTATCAAAACGCCCTTGTCCCCATTTGCACGAAAATATTCTCCTCCCTCCTCTGCAGCTCCGACAGTGTCGTCCTCGCCAAATCGGAGACGGCGCTGCACCCATGCTCAAACGTCTGCATGGAGCTCCAGAGACTCTGCTGCGCCTCGGGGCTGTTTACCTGCGTGGTCGCCATGCAGGCCGCGAACCTCTCCATCGCCGCCTTGAGGTGCTGCACGCTCTGTGCCACGATGTGGAGGTTCACCTCGGCGATGGGCCTCCTCGGCATCGCCAGGTAGACGGGCCCAACGCCCATGTTGGCCGAGCCGGGTGCTGGCTGTAAGGAATGCTGTGATATTGTCTCATGGTTGCGCAGTTGACGGCGGGAAATGTCAACCAATACTTCGTAGGCGTGAATGAGGCTGAAGTAGCAGCTCGAGAGCAGCAGGACGGCAATCCCAGCAGGTCTCTGCGACGCCACCCAGCCCAGGGAGGGGAACTGCGGCGAGTTGCCGACGCTGTCCAGTATGCGTATCAGCTCCTCGCTGACGTAGTAGGTGTCTTCGACGTCCTCGGGCGCGTGGTTTCCGCTCTGGAGAGAGTTGAGACGCGTGGTGAGGCGCGTCTGCATGGCCATGATGTGGGCGAGCTGGTCGCCCCCGTCCGCGTAAGGGGGCGACCTCTGGCAGAGCTCCGGGACGGCAGTCTGCTGTGCGTACCCCATGTGTCGCTGGTGCTCGGGGGGATAGTAGAAGGAGGAGGGCGCCTCGGAGACTGCTGATACGGATCTCGACGACTGCGGCGAAGTTGATACCGTGGACGGGAAGCTCGTGTGGCGCTGGTTGCGGCCCGAGTTTTGCGTGAGGAGGTTGTCCATGAGGTAGAGGGGCATGGCGTCGTCAGACGAGCACGACTGCGACTCGAAAAACGAGAAGTCGTCGAGGTTGCCCGGGCACGAGACGGTTGAGCGGTCGCTGGCCGGGCTTCGAGCGACGGGCGAGGCTATTTCAAAACACGTTAACACGGTCTCCGGCGGACGAACGAGGACGACCCGTTTCCCTGAACCGGGTGCAAGGAGGCGGCCAAGACGTACTGTCGCTGAGAGCCACAACCCGCTTCGCATTCCTGCCCTTCCCGCTGCCCAGAGGACGGCCGGTGCGGCCGGGCGGACTGTAGTGGCACGGGATGTTGAGGCGATGGCAGCGGGCGCAGATCTGGGATTCGGGGAGTCGGGAGCAGCGCGTCTTCATCGAGTGGCAGCGGTCGCACGCTTCGCGAGAAGGCCCCATTGTGGTTGTTAGTGAAGAGAGTGTGTGCGTGTGTGCGTGTGTGCGTGTGTGACTACGTGTGACTGCGTGTGTGCGTGGTGTGGGTATTTTGATATGAGCGTCGCAATTTGGTTATTGTTCCGAGGCACGCTTCATCATACAGGGGAGCAGGCAGAGTTGAACAAATATGCAAGATTGCATCTGCTTGTACTTGTTCATTCTCCTTTGAGACAGAGGCTGCCGCCGACTTATACACATCGCGGCTTACACGCAGCAGCCGCTGCCTCCCATCGAGGTCCCCCCCCCCCCCCGGGCGTATCGCCTTGCTTACGCCATGTCGTTGCAGTGCCGTTCATCCATGGCAGCTAGTGAGGGACCATAGCTCTGTCTCCCTCTCCCTATCAGCGAGCGTCGGCCATGGATGCATCCGAGGCGATGCCAACCACCACGGTGACTGGTCGGTCCCGAAGCCCGATCCAGAAACATGGGTCCAGTTGGGGGACACTAGGGGCCACTAAACAACCTCCATGATGTGCCACACGCTACGTATGGCATGACAATTCCGCAATCCGCTTCTAAGGCCTGTGCGAGTGCGTGTGCGCTGCATGGCTGGCGTTGTCGCATCGCCTTGGGACGACGACGGGCCCTGGGACGCGGAACAAGCAAGACACGTTTCCTGCATTCCGATGGGCAGAGCAGCCCCCAATAGTCTAATCAGCCATGGCCCTACTCCGTGCTCCTGCGCTATCCCGCGTACGAGCAAGCATCTTAGCTGGCACGCCGTCGGTCGCGCGCCGTAGCATCCAGTGCCCAGGCGGTGTCATTCATCATCCATGGACTCTGGGGCACGGGACCTGCCTCGCAACGGGGGCACAGGAACTGCGCGGTCGACTGACTGGCGCTGCGTATGGGGCGAGTCCACGAGTGCGGACAGGGCTGTCGACACGACATGCCCTCCCCGTGGTGGTTGATTGATTGATTGATTGATTGACCCATGTGGGAGTGTCGATGGGGTCTGGCGCGTGGCCAGCCCGCAGGACCCAGCCATGCCATTGGAAGGAGTACGATGGCCAAGGCGGGCTCTTCTACGTGCCGCTGGTTTCAATGCGGTTTCGATCCTCGCTCTGCTGTCTCCGTTTGCGGCCCCATAACAAACGGTGACTGCAGCTGCAGGAGGGTTGGGCGTATATCTCAATATGGTGTGTTCCAAGCCAGCCACTGGTGCATTCACACCCCTCCAACGACGTGAATCGAGACACGCCCTGCTGGGGTTGACGGGCCATACAACTGCGCTCCGTGGATGGAGCATATAAAACACCTACTGCAAATGAACAAGCGCTAGAATACCGCCAAGGATATTCATTCGAGATTGCCAATCCCAGCAGAAAACGAAACCCCCCCCCTCCCCTATCCCAAGTGGCGCACCCACAGCTTCGGCTATAAATCTAGGTATGGAACTAGTAAATCCTTCAGACCTGACAAATCCCCACCCCTTTCTCGCGATATCCGGAGCCCCAGCAGCTGGAGCGACAGGCGGCAGTCGCTGTGAAGTAGCGCCGATTTCCTCGACGAGTTTTCCGTTCATCCACGCCAGCGTCGAACTGCCGGCGCGGTCCAACACCCACAGTCCGGCCCTATCAGCTCGACTCGACAGAGCGACTATATCCTGTCTACGGAGTATTGTGCTAGCAATAATAAGGGCGAGGAAGTGCCGTAGATCTGACATGGGGTTCTGTCCCCCCTCCTCTCTCCCCTCCAACCCACCCTTCCCCCCCCCGACTCCCATTCCCATACTAGGAGACTAGGCACCGTGGTTCGTCAAGGCAGATAGATGGGCGACCCGGTTGACAGAAGCGAGAGAGATCGGCTACGTCCTGATGTGACATAGATGAGCCTTGTGGACCCGCTGGGAGGAGCGAGATGACTGCCGCCGCGAGTCACGTCACGATTGACCCAGCTCCACCGGGTGTGGAATAGGGCGGACAGCTCGCGGGAAGCGCGACGAGGACCACCACCGCCGTGATAATACCTACCATGTCGAGCATGTATGTGCCTGGTTGCGGAGCGGCGTGGAGCTTCACTGGGCGCAGGCCTGAGGCTGCATGCTGGTTCCTGGGTGCCGCCTCTGTGTCTTGGTTGTGAATCCTTGTCTGACGTATCGTAGACGACTAGCACGGCGCCACGCAAGGAGAAGCCTCTCTCGGCATACCCACATAGGCAGCCGATAATAAACAAGGCCTCTCGAGGCCAAGACAGGGTGACAAATAAGGCGTATGGCGGAGTGATCGCGCCAGGCCTGAAATCTCGCGTAGCCAGCAGGTCAACAACACCACCACCGAAGGACAGCCCACACTGCCAACCGTCGTGCAGCGGCGAGGACCCAGCAGGGCAGCCGAGCTGGCGAATCAACGGTGGCGAGTGGCCTCGACGCCGTGGAGGGCGTCTGCGATGCACTCGGGACACTGCGTCACGTCTGGCGTCGGTTTGGCCTCGACGCAGACGCTCAGCCCGCGATGGCTTCACGCGCAGCAGCTGCTCTGGCCCGAGGGAGTCCTGAAACCAACAGCACCCGTCCAGAGCCCTAAGGCGGCTCGTGAAACGTCTCGCCGGCAATCTATCCTGATTCGACAGCGTCGGAACTCAATCCGGCGCTCCCGCGGTAGGGCAGTAGGGAGACTCGGGACCGACAAGGCCGGGATGTGGCGGAGGTGCCACGCACAGGCGTCAGTGGGGGTCAGCACCAGAGTCAAGCACGCAGCAAGTCGTCACGCTTCGAAACAGTCGTCGTGCTTGGCACCGAGGCTCGGTTCATTGCAGGCCGAGTGTGTCACGTCTCCGGGGCGGCCAGATTGACAGTCCGGGGGGGGGGGCAGACCAGTCTCATGGTCTGACAGACGCTAGGTGGCGCTGGTGGTCAGAACTTGCATCTCACTCCCACGTTCTCCCAATGCCGAGGTGAGACGCGCGCGGTTACGCCTTCGAGGGGATAGGGGCATGCGTCCCATGGGATGTGCTAGACTGCTAGTCTAATTAATTGCTGGGCTGCTAGCCTGGCAAATGTCTGGACATGGCTCTGTTAGCCTCGCACGGCGAGTCGTTGCTCGAAGCAGCAGCATTGCACATAGTAGTTGCGCCTTGGCTGGTGGCGTCCCTCGGCGGTGCTTCTCTCGACTAGCCAGCACTATTTAACCACTTAACGGTTAGTCCTTGGTTAGTCCTGGACTCCTGGCTAGTCCTGTAGGCCAGAGTTGTCATGCCGGCCGTCCTCAAAGGCCGCCCGGCGGACTCCCCTTCACTCTTCGACGCCCATTCCGTCCAACACGTGGGACGAATTGCGATGGGGGCGTCGAGCTGCGTCGGCTTCAATCGCGCCATGCAAATCATCGGTCCGCGCGTACCAGGTGTGGTGGTAGGAGCATGTTGCATCCCGCAGAAACCACGCATCCCGCTCGTCGCTAGCATCACGGCACAAACCACGCAAGTCCGCTTGTCCTATTAGCACCTCGGCAGAAAGGGAGAAGTGCCAGCAGGCCAGCCAGCCAGCCTGCTTGTAATCTGGCCAGACGCAGTCGAGGGCCGGCCTGGGTTCATGCGCATTGACCCCTGACACGAGCATCGCCGCATGAGGACTGCAGTCGCTCGCTGCCTCACCTCTCCTCGCACGTCTGATACGCGTCTCCGTCCAGGCACGATGCGACGCCCAACTCGCCCATCTGCGCAGCTGTGCTTGAAGCTCATCGGCTGGGAAACCCCATATTCACACGCCCGGCGCTTCAAATGTCAAGCGTGCCCAATTCCTCTATCCATCGCTACCAGCCCGGTGGATCTGACATGCACCCCAGCTTAGCGGACCTATTCCGTAGACGCACGTTGCAGGTTTTGCACCATGCCAAGCTGACCAACTCCGCAATTAATACTGGATACTGGCGGTATTTGAACATCCTTTTCATGGGAAGTTCCGCCCCCAAGCCGTCGCCCCCGTCATCAGAAGGAAGCTGTTGAGCCAGCCCGGTAACCGACGACAGCTCCTCTTCTGGCCCAGTAAGGGGAAGCTTCGTCGGGTCCCAATATAGACTCCGTAGCCTACCAAGCCGTCATCTCTCAAGTCGAGCCTGCGACTCGAAAGCGGTCGCTGGACTGGACATCGTCGACACGCATGCTCGAGCTCCCATACAGTTACTCCATGATTTCGAGCATCGGGGTGTGGGCGGCACGACTCATGACTTGGCTGCCAGCCACCACTTCTGCCGCTGGGACAGGCATCATGCCATCCACGAGGTTGGCCTCAGATGCATGCAGCTGCTGTCCCGATTTACAGACCGCCCATTAGCTCGCAATGTAGCATGGCCCCGTATTAACCTATCTATCTTTCTGCCGCTCGCTAGGCGTCAGGCAGGACAATGGTGTCGACCCCCTCAGGACTTACAGATGACCGACCTCCTCGCTCTTCTCCCTCGCCCTTCTCCCTCCCCCTCTCCTGAGCAGTACCAAGGCACATGAATTTGCGAGCAACATGCAGGGGACAGACAAGCTTGAATCTCTAGCCTCGCGAACGTGCGCGTATGAGTTGCACTTATGCATAATGCGTCCATGTGACGATATCGCGCACTATTTTGAGAGGCTCTAGACGCTCACTAGACGCTCACAGACCGCTCGAGGAGTGGAATACAGTCCAAGGCAACATGCTTTAGAGTTTGCTCTCGAGCCCCGTGCCTTGCAACAAAGTATAACCGACACGCGTAGGATGGGGCGGACATAGGTCCCACATCAACTGAATTTCCTCTCTGCATGGGTCGAGAACGGGGCTTATAAACCGTTGCTCTGATGAAACGTTGTGCGGTTGTGTTTAGATGGGTCTTCACAAAACAGCAGTTGTGCCTCTATGCACTGGTATATTCGATAATACCGGCATGCCCGGGAAAGACTGGGGTTTTTTGGGGTTTTCTTTTGGGGGGGGGGGGGGGGGGGGGGGGGCTGTCTTGGGCCATGTAGACAAGCCCAGCCCAGGATGTTTTGATAATCCTACAGATCCTAATAGACGTATCGAAACTGTGCCATCTCCCTATCCGTTTTATCCATCTCATTGATCCTTCCCGCGTACGAAGCTGTTGCGTCCAACCCATTTCCAATACCGTCACGCCGGCGGTTCTCCCAGATGAGGTAGAATCGCAGTGCAAAGCAGACGACAATACCCACTCCATATGAAATCATAATGGCCAGAAAACCAGAGTTGTACGAGGGAGACTCCGATTCGAAGAATAGCTGCGGGCCGATTATGTTTCCTGCGCAATACGCAATAAAGATCTACTCCCTGTCAGCACACCATCTTCATCAAAACAACTCAGAGTACTTACTATTGCGTTGACAGTGACCTTCTTAGTGAAGCCCCCTACGTTGGCCGAGAAGAGAGACAAGAGGATGGAGAGGTTTGGCGTGTATCCCATGGTCAGGCAGTAGCCAAAGAACCGCGTCCACTTCTGCTGCCCTGGAGCCTCGCGGATCATGGCTGATCCCACCACCGCAATGACCAGATCCCATGCCATCCATAGTGTTCGCGAGTTGCGAAAATAGGTGCTTCCACCGGTTGCCATCAGCACGAAAACCAGCTGGAACGCATAGGCAATCATCTGCACCAACAGCGTAGAGAAGGTGCTGAATCCCATGCCCTGGATGACGATGGATCCAAACTGCGTAGACAGTCAGCCACCGCATACGTGTGTGGCCAGGAGGAACCTACACTTTGCACGCTGCCATTGGCGATCTGTCCTGCCACCTGAATAATGAAGAGGAACCACGTGTGGGGGTCGAGGAGAGCTTCCAAACATTGATACCACGTGAACTTGTCGCTCTTGATGCCGTCATGTTTCCTTCCACCCGCTTCACTGCCTTGACTCGGTCATCCTCGCTGAGGAACCACGCGTCCGTGGGAAGTTCAGGAAGCAGAAATGCTATGCCAACAGACCAGGCAGCCGTCACCCCCCCGAAAATCAAAAAGACAGCCTGTCAATATCATTGCGTCAAGACTTGCGCCATCTGAGATGAGGACGCGACCAGCCTACCTTCCAAGACTCTATCGAGTCGACGTGCCCTATTCCATACGCTGCAACGCCGCCAAATATTCCTGCAAATGTATTCCCTAAAAACCAAGCAGCTTGGCGGACGGGCTGTTCCGATCGCTTGTACCACATGGATATGATGATGCTGAGGCCGGGGGCAATGACAGATTCGGACACCCCGAGAAAGAATCGATTGGCTAGGAGACCAGCCGGGCTGAAGCACAGGGCTGTAAACATCAGAACCACGCCCCATACCAGTCTGCTTTCTAGTTAATCATGGCCGTGTTCTTGGGGATCCAGTGCCGTAAGGAGTGCCAGAGCTTACACCGAACCAGAAATCGTCTTTCCGACGGGAAATCGCACCATGAGGAGGTCTGCGGGATACGACGCGATCAAGTATCCAGAGTAGTAGATGCTGTTGGCCCATGAATACTGAGAACCGCCCAGGTGCAGGTCCTCGCGCAGGCCGAGGATGGCCGTAAAGGCGAGTGCTGATTTATCTAGATACTGGAAGACGTAGGAAAGCGCCATGACGGGCAGTAGACTATCATGTCAGTATTTCTCAGCAATATTTTACTATTTCATCTCCAAACGTACCACATGTCTGTTTTCCGACGTATCCTCCCATCTTCCTCGGGACTGAGTGACTGAGGTTTCGCCGGCGTAGTCTCTTTGGGACTCTGCATCCTCCAAGTCGGCATGTTCTTTCTTTAGTTCCATATTGGCGTTTTGAAGCAGCAACTTTAGGCAAGGATAAAATGGAAACAAACCGCTACAATAACTTGCTAAAGGGGTTGTGAACGTGTGGCTCTGGTCGAGAACCACAACCTTATCTACACTTATATACAGATGTCGCACGTCACACATCTGCCTTCGACTTAACCTCCACATGAGAGCGCGGGTGAAACTATGATCATCAGAGTAGTATGGGGAAACACGGGAAACCAATACGACCCTATCTGCTCCAAGATTCTTCCATGGAGACGCTACCGTGATAGCCGACAAACCAAAACTGATAGCCGACGGACCCACCGAATCCTCGGCACCGTGACGAAATCAATCTGGTTCCATGAGCTATTGACAGCAGAACGTGTTACACAGGAAGTTGATTCAGATAACAAACATCTCCACATCCCCGCACTCGAACAGCGTGCGGGTATCCAGACGCCCCCTGTGAGCCTCCATCTCCATGGCCTTCACCAGAAAGAGATATGCGCGCTCCAGGTTCTTCCCAAAGCCGCTCATGCCTTCGAAGCGGTCAATAATCCAATCCCGGTAAATCTGGTCCTCTGTTATCAGAGCCACGACGTACAGCGGCCAGGCGACTCGCGTCAGGGTCTGATGGCTGCCGTACTTGAATGTTTGGTGGGCAAGAGTCATGATGGCGCGGATGCGGGATGGAATGGAGGATTTCATCCCTTCCACCTCTGGTATGCCCGGGTGAGCGGTTCTGATAAACTCGAGCACCACTGCGTGATATTGCGGGACAATGGCGCGGATGTTGTCCACGAGGCGCTGCGAATTGTCCGTCGAGGCGGACAGCTCTGCCGCCACCTCCAAGAGCTCGCAGTAGCGGCGCCCTACTTTTAGAATTGCGCTGCGTACTGCCAGCGTCTGCTTTCGTGCCTCGTCCTCTCCCATCTCGCCTAGCTCCGCGACCAGAAACCGCAGCTGAGACGCGTCTGCCAGTAGCGAATAGATGGCCCGGTTCTCCACGTCGTCCAGCAGCTCAGACTGTGGGTACGAGTCGGCCCACATGTTGCGATAGAGCGGATTGGTGAAGTTGTGCAGACTACGGAAATCCTCAACAGGGGATGATGGCTCGACTCCGTGCTGTTGAAATATGCGTCGCAACGCCTTGTTGAAATGGCCGCCGAGGCCGTACGTTGCCGCGCTGGAGTCGAATATGCCAATCCAGACAAGGATGCGCGCAGAGTAAAGAGACAGCTTCCCAGCCCCCCCGCTGCTGGAACCATGCATCAAAACTACTGGCTTTGATGCCTCGATGTCTTCGATCAGCAATGGGACGTTCTGGCAGCGCTGCTCCAGTATTGCAGCGGTTCCGATTAGATGAGTGGGCACGAGAGACTTTCCCTCGCCGTACTTTTGCTCATAGACGAGTATGAGATACATCACCGTGCATATCGTATCCAGGTCAAGCTGGCTGCCGGCATCATTGCTATCAACTGCAGCCTTCAGGAGGCTAATCGCAGCCGCGTAGTACTGCAGCGGCTTGTAGGTCATGGACGTCCTGAGGCTGGCGTGGTGGCTTCGAAATTCCATCTCCCGGCTCGCCAGGGCGAGAAGCACGCACATGGCAATCGCCTCGCGCTCGGCAATGCGGAATATGATGGAGAAGAGCGAGTAGTCCGGGTTCTTGGTGTGGTGGATCTTGGCAAAGGTGGTGCGAAAGTAGCGTATAGCCTCATGGTCTGCCGAGCTGAGGTTCAGCGAGCACGCGCTACTGGCGAGCTCCGGCAAATAAGCTGGCACTTGGGATGCCCGAGCTCTTAGCGAAAGCATTTGCTGGGTCCATGAATGCAGCCCGGAATCCGCGGACGACTGTTGTTGGCTCTGGTGCCCATCATCCTGGTCTCGTACTCGCAAGGCCAGGGAACTGGTCAACCTTGCATTGCGTCTCGGGCGCGGACGGTAGTCGCAGAGCAGCTTCAGTCGCGTGCATCTCTTGCAGACAGGCAGTGTCTCATCGCACTTGACCTTCTTGGTACGACAGGTGAGGCATCCCCTCGGGGAGCGAGGGCCGCTGCGGCCTCTCCTCTCGACTTGGCCATCCGGCGATGAAGACGGGACTTCACTGAGCCTGTCCATGTAGTCGAGTCTCGCTTTTTGCGGGGTCGTCAGTGATAGATAGAGTGGGTTCTGATTTGGTTACTTGCTAAACCTGGCGGTGGTAAGCTTGGACGAGTATTTGCAATGAGTTGTGTCAAGTTATGGAGCCTCGATGGGACACGCAAGTCTCCAGCGGGTATATCACTTCCACGGACTCGATGGACCAAGGATACAAGCTGAACATGCGATCTCATCCTTGAACAGCTATGTTTTGGCGACGGTCGGCAAACCGCCTCTCCCCACATCAAGCCACGCCACATCACACCCGATTCTACGTTGTGGCGACACGCGCTTGATCATCGTCGGCCGCTCTGTGAGTGGATGATGGGCTGTGGGTCGGCTATGCAGTGAGACGGCAAACTTCGTAGCTGAGTGCCTTTTGCCTTGGTGGCTCATCCGAAGATGCGACCCCATTCCACCCCGCCCGCCCGTCTTGGATATTAAAGGAAGCATATCGCCCAACAACAGATAATTGACCAGATATTCAGGCACACCCTGGCCTCCTCTCCATAATCAATCATTGGCCAACCGCTGCACATACTTTCCATCAACGCATCTCCTCCGCAAATGTCTCCGTCACAAGACCTCGAGGAGGCTCGGACGCTAGTCAATGCGCGCCTCGATGAGCTGAGCCCGGGGCTGCGTCAAGTCAGCCTCGCTCTCCACGGCAAACCCGAGCTTGCCTACGAGGAGGTGTATGCCCATGACACAATCACCGCATACGTGGAGAAGCTCGGCTTCGCGGTGAAGCGCAAAGCGTACGACATAGATACCAGCTTCGAGGTCGTCATCGGAGAGGGCGGTCGTCAGGTTGTCTTCTGTGCCGAGTATGACGCACTGCCGGAGATTGGCCATGGTTGCGGGCACAATCTGATTGCCATCTCTTCTGTGGGGGCATTCCTCGCGGCGGCCCATGCATTGTCTGCGCTGCGCATTCCCGGCCGACTGAGGCTGCTGGGGACGCCTGCCGAAGAAGGCGGTGGTGGCAAGGTGAGTGAGATGCCATTTATCCGCGTCCCATGCCATGAGTTTTCGTGGGCTGAGCTGTCGTAGGCGGCGTTGATAAATGCCGGTGCCTTCACCCCCCAGAGGGATATCGCCGCCTCAATCATGGCTCACCCAGCCACGTACAGCATCATAAGCCAGGATCCCGACATCTCGGGGTGCGCCGCCTTTGACTTGGTCGCAAGCCTCAAGTTCCGCGTTGAGTTCAGAGGCCGTCCCGCCCATGCTGCTGGCGAACCGGCAAAGGGCATCAATGCACTGGATGCGGCAGTGTCGGCCTACAACTCCGTATCCATGCTCCGACAACAGATCCGGCCAGAGGAGAGAATCCATGGAGTCATCGAGTCTGGCGGCACGGTTCCTAATATCATTACCGACTACACGAGGATGAACTGGTATGTCCGGGCGCCCACCATTGAGGCGGCCGAGGTTCTGGCGAACAGGGTCAAGAAGTGCATGGAAGCAGGTGCCGTTGCGACCGGCTGCACGTTCAACTATATTCCGTGAGCTCTCTCGCGCCTCTGAGTGGTCGCCAAGGACTGACGAGCATTCTCTAGATCTCTTCCGTACAAAAACGTCGTCACTAA
The DNA here is from genome assembly GCA_009828645.1 of Calcarisporium arbuscula. Classification (NCBI taxonomy): domain Eukaryota; kingdom Fungi; phylum Ascomycota; class Sordariomycetes; order Hypocreales; family Calcarisporiaceae; genus Calcarisporium; species Calcarisporium arbuscula. Next base: position 433,321 of record WBSA01000016.1, read on the forward strand.
TCAGGCACTCGGCAAAGCCTACATCGAAGACATGAAGCACCTCGGTGAAAAAGTCATCTATGCCCCTACAGAACCATTCATCGCTTCTACCGACATGGGCAATGTATCACAGGAGGTCCCTAGTATACACGCATCGTTTGCCATTCCTACGGAGTCGGCCGTTGCGCTGCATAGCAGGGAGTTTGCGGCTGCCGCCGGGACTCCAGGCGGCCACGAGGCAGCTATAAAGAGCGCCAAGGGCATGGCAATGTTGGCTCTTAGGGTTCTTGCCGACGATGATGTGGCTGCTGCAGTTCAAAGGGAGTTTGATGAAACATTCAACGGAAAGTAAACTGTTCATCAAGGCTATTGAGGTAATGAAGGAACGGCCGTCCATCGTGTAACTGAGTTATAATGGGGAGTCAGAAAGGTGCTTAGGTTGAAGCCACGAATACACATGAACACTACAATGCAAATTAAGCATCTAGTTTGCCTCTCTTCCGTCTCTTCTGATGACAAGATCAAAAGAGCTCCGCTTGTTTTCAAAGCCCACGACTAGTAGTTTCGTTTAACCATGTGTGCCTTCACCATCTTTTGCCAGCAGCACCATTCAAACTCCGTACTTGAGCTCTACATAGTATGTAGCATCCGGCTCGGTAAATAATTCGGCCAGTTTAAAAGACGCTAATCCAGAGATACAATCTCCAGTGTTGGCGTCCATTGCTTCGTCGCATCCTTACCACATCTCGTGAAGCCCGCAGGCTCGCTGTCAGAGTGATTAAAGGCTTGTAAGATGCAGAGCAACGTGTTACCTCAACTTCTACGAAGCATCATGACCAAGTCATGCTACTATTCGATAACAACGAATTAGCCAATGTCAATTTATTATGCACCATTTCGCAAGTTAGGTACAATTTGTGTGGTTTGATAGCTGCATGCTTGGCTATAGGGTAGCTGAAACTACAGGTGAGGTAGAAGTTGACATTCTCTTTGTCCAGCGGGAACATCCTTTCAGCGCGTTAAATGTAACGGTGCCTCAATTTCTGTTAGCAACTACTCTCCTCCTCCCTGACATGCTGTCTATTCCTTCTCGTGCATCTCATGTGGCTACCTACCAGCGCGCTGTGATATATCGGATTTCCGAACAGACTGGGCTCGGAAGTCCGGTGCCGGCCACCCCCCGATGGTCGGCTATTCAGTGAGGCTGAACTCATTTGGCATCATCAATATATGTGTTACCTTGCATCCCCCATCGAATTACTTGCTCACTGGGCAATTTCTTATGGGAACCACCCTGGAATTCGGTCACTGTTTTTGCGCGACAACTTGAAATGCCAGAGAAAGAAACCATCGTCATCATCGGGTTCGTGGCTCGCCCACTCTCAGACCCTTGATATAGAACACTATAAACTAATCGCGTCCATGCGCCGTGCAGGGCCGGCGTTATTGGCCTAAGTGTTGGCGTCAGAATACAGGGCTATCTGAAGCCTTCTCAATCTGTTCTCCTGGTCGCGCGAGACTTTCCCAACACCACATCAATAAACTACGCGACGCCGTGGGCTGGCGCGCATTTCCGGCCCGTGCCTGGCCACACGCCGCAGTTGATTCAAGAAGGTTCCTGGGCGGAGTACACCTACGACACTTTCCGTCGGATTGCTGCTGAAGAACCGGCTGCAGGCGTCAAGTTCTTGACAGGCGAAGAGTACTTTGAGGACCCGCCGCAAGAGTACCTAGACGCTGCGGCTGATGTATCTCGGAGTGTATATGGACACCTTTCTGATAGTTTTGAAGTGTTGGAGGCGGGTGAGATTGATGACCCAGCTGTGCGCCTAGGTATCCGCTATGGCTCGTACTGCGTTAATCCGCCCGTGTACGCAGCTCACCTGTTGAGAAAATTCGTGCTCAAGGGCGGACGCACCAGAGAGTATACACTGGCCGCTTTCGATGAGGCGTTTAGTCTGGATGATGATGTGGCGACTGTCATCAACTGCTCGGGTATGGGGCTTGGAGACCCAAAGTCGTTCATCATTCGCGGTTTGTGCTCGCTCAAAGGACGTCCTGCATGAAGCAACAGCCATTCTGATATTAGTTTAGGTCAGACATGTTTGGTGCGCAACCCTTGCTCCAAAACAATTACTCGCCAAAACTCTGATGGATCTTGGTCCTTTGCTATTCCACGACCGCTTGAGGGCGGCACCATCATAGGAGGCACCAAGCAGCCCCATGTTTGGGACCCCAACCCATCAGAGCAATTCGAGACACACTACTCTCCAACGCGACTAGATGGTTCCCATTCCAGCAAATACGGATAAGAAATTCCATGTCATCAAGGATATCGTCGGACGACGTCCTGCGAGAGAGGGAGGTTTCAGGCTCGAGACTGAGGCTGTGGACGTTGCTAGGGCTGATGGGACAAAGACGGTCGGGCAGATTGTACATGCTTATGGGATTGGTGGACGGGGTGTTGAACTATCTTGGGGGATTGCTGAGGATGTTGCAGGCCTCCTCTTTGAACATGGGGTATTGGGAGTGAAGGCTATGCTATGAGGCAGCCCCAAATTTCACCGCATCACCGATATTCTTCACGGGTGTTTGCCTCTCTGAACCGTATTAAATTATTGTCTAGTTAATTAATAGTACCTTTTCGTGTTCCTCCGACCGAACGAGATGATACTTTCGTCGCCCACCCTCGAAAAAGACATCTGCCTGAGCCCACTGACGCTTCAGGTAGATGCCTTTGCATTGATGGACGCCACACACTTTGTGAGGCTAGGGACACACTCGGGAGTTTGCTAGATGCCTGTTAGTAGCCTGCACCATTGCGCGGACCAAGAGTGGCATGCGACTCGCCTGTATTCCGTTGGCAAACTTGATAATGACGGCTTTGACCTGGTCTGCATTCGCATCTTTGACGCCCTTGACGCCCGTCAACAGCTTCTCAACACCAGTACGGCAAGCTGTGCTCAGGTTACACTACAAAACTGTTAGTAGCAAGACTGGCACCTATTGTAGAGCATAGCCTACCTGTGAGGCTATCTGCGCAGTGACGCTGTCGATCTTGGCCGCTGTGATTTCGGTTAGAAGCTGGCGATTGGAACAGATACTTGCATGCAAGGGGCCATACCAAGTGCAACATCGCCAACGACTGCAGCGAAGGTGGCTGGGACGAAGAGGGCGGCGGAGTAGATGAATGAGGTCTGAAAATTAGTTGCTGCTAGACTAAGAAGAGCTGTTTAACGCTTTACCTTCATGATGAATGTTCTGTAGGACAGCTTTCTGACTGGTAGGATGTTATAATGGGATGAAGTAGTGAGGATGATACAGCGAGGGATAAGCACCGGATTCAACATGTTGAGAAGGCGGGTTTTATATGTGATCGGATGCTTCAGGTATCCTGACAATGCCAGCGACACGGAAACCGTCAATAGAGCGTCATTGTTTACATTTGGATTCCAGTCTGCCGAATGGATAGTATGGTTGCCATTTAAGTCACATCGCGGTTGGGGATGGGTCTCGGCAGAAGCGTACAAAACTGGGCAGATTCATTCACAGCTACGCTCAGGGCTGTCTTTTTTTTTTTTTTTTTTTTTTTTTTCGTTTGCTTTTGTAAACCTTATTCTTGGTATTGGCAAATTGAAGAGTTCGAGATTATGAGCTTGTCAACTATTTGAACAAACCTCTCCTGGCATGGCTCTAATTGTAGACTTAAGAAGGCCAGAGCGGAGACTTGGAATGAAGGGCGGCGGCAGATGAGACATTGCAACCCGATCACCACGAATTGCATTCTTAAGGTATCTAGATGGAGGAAGATCACGATCTACGTATTTCTCTGGCCCGCATTTCCTCGACGAATGGGAATAATCCTATGTTATTATCCGACACTTTGAACATGACAAAGTATGTGGTACGAAACATGACGAGATTATCGGGTAATGTGGCAGTTCGTCGCCCAAGGACATGGAAGGCAAGCTGTCCTTGAACCAGAAATGGCAAGCATTCTATGCGAAGCAATGCTACTAGAAGCCTGTCGTTACATTTGGTGGCACTGTTCAGTCGCCCGGTATCGTCGTAGTCGATGATGCGCGGGTTCAAACAGGCACCAACTAACAGATAATACATGACGTTAAATGACGACGACTCTTGGACAAGAACGCCTGAACTATTTGTCGCGCCACTAATTTCTTGTGCTCTAAATGTTGAGAATAGTGATGCCTGCTGCGACTCTCCAGGCAGCGAAATTATGTCCACTACAAATAGTCTGCGCCAGTCCAAGTAGGCGGATATTTCGCCTTGCTTTACTCTTCAAATTCCCTTATCAAATACGAGCCGTTCCATCACGGTCACCATCTTCAAATAGAATGGGCGCGACACCAGTCCATGATGCTAGCTTTGCAGCCAACAAGACCACCTACGAGGCCGCGCTAAGGAGCCTCTTCTCTGGCAAGCCAGAAAACACTGAATCAGACTTGTCAAGTCTATTCACACCGACATTCACCATCGATGACGGGGTAGAGCAGCTCGACTTCCCCTCTTTCGTGTCGCACATCCGCCATCTTCGAGAGGTGCTGCCCAGTGTGACGCTGACTATTACACAATTTCTGCGCGACGGCAACCAGCTAGCTGAGCGACATGACGGGGCGACGACGATGCCGGACGGATCCATAAAGAAGACGGAAACTTTTCAATTTGCAGAGGTTGCTCCAGACGGGCGGGTTTCTCGGATTGTAGAAGCAGTTTGTCAAAGGGATGGATGATCCATATGAAGATGGCATGACGGATCAAGGCAGCAAACCGTTGAACATCTCTGTAGTGCGAGGCGGGACGCACGTACGTACATTCAACTGCATGTAGAGGCACACAATATTGCCCCAATGATTACATCTTTCGAACCATTCGCCCCTCGCACGGCATGTCCATGTCGTAAGAGGCTATGGACCCTCGTCTTCCACCGTGAAAGCTTCCGCGAGATTCGGCGGCGGTATATGGCTTCGCGACACGCGGGCTGCCGACTCAGTGCCGACGGACAGCGAGATTATCTCTCCCATGCTCCGCGCACATGGCAGCGACGCAGCGATTGCGTGACTTGAGCACTGCCGCTCGCATCTCCATCTCGCAGCGACGATTTTCATCTCCCTCGTAATTCGTATAATTCAGGCAATGCAAAATAAGCAGTGACGAATATGCGAACATCTTTTACGGTAAACGCTCTGCCAAGAGGGCCACCCCGAGCCGAGACGGAGTTCCTGAGTCGGGTGGCAGGCATGTGTCCACCAGGCTGCGACATACCTTGCGACGATCACTTACAACCGCCAACGGCCACGTAATATACGGGCGAAATCATTCCGACTGCCGGGCATGGCGCATGCGGCCATTTTCTATTTCCGAGGGCTTGGTGTAGTCGTCATCACCTTAAATCGATGGGCGTGCGCTATAATACGCCTCGTGTGTGTGACAAACGGCTGTGGCTGTCGCCTCTAATTGCGACCTGATATTCTAGAAGTCTATTTTTGCCGAAATCACTTCCAGATGCTAAAAGGCATCGCTGAAGGTAGTAGGCCTCTATGCTATCGGTTGAGAAGAATATACGTGGAAGGGACTGTTCGACGGGGACATCTAGGAGCGTAATCACTTCGAAATGCAGCAAATAATCCCTCTGCGTAGAATCGACCTTCTCTTGCTGTGAGCTGAACGTCCTTGCCGATCATTGTCTTGTTTGAACTTGATCCTGCGAGGATTGGCCCGTACACAAACGGGTAAGACAAGCAAACGGTGCTGCTCACCTTGAGGTTCTTTGCCCCCAGCACACCCTGGGTAGAGTCTTGACATCTCGGCACTTGCGTTGCTGACATGCACACCGCAATCAACTTAAAATGAGATTAGGTTTGGCTGCAGCCGATTGGCTTGTGTGACGGGTCGGGTAAGCCTACCGGCCTCTGCTTAGAGTGCTCCTTGGTTCGGTGTACGTCTGGAACGCGAGCGAACGGACAAACGTTATACGACAGCCATTGCCTCTCTTTCCTCTATATAACCACGGCTCTGGTCTCATTCTCCTTCATGACTGAGTATCGATCCTTCAAGCTCTTGCATTCTGTTCCAAGATCTACGATCAGCCAAACACCCACAATGGTTGTCTCGTCAAAACCCCCCGCCAACGCCTTCGTCGCAGCAATGCGCAAGGTGTATAACCCAATTGGCTTCTCAAAAGGCTACAATTTCACACTGTGGTTCATCTTCTGTGGCGCTCTCTTGGGCTTCAACCTTGCTCGCTTCCCGTACCTCAACTTTGACAGATACTTCTGCAACCTTGGGAAAGCAACACCCGTCATGGGCCAGTCAGACGTGGACTGCTACCATCTCACCGAGAGACTTGGGAAAGTTGGCATCCTGTTGCACTTGGGCTCTGTACTACCCGCTGGTGTTATGGTAGTCTTTCAGTTTGTCCCTGCTATTAGGCACAAGGCCATGATTGTGCACCGCGTCAATGGGTACATGATTCTCTTGCTGTCGCTTGTCAGCACGGTTGGCGTCCTCATGATTGCGCGCCAAAGCTTTGGCGGAGGGCCCCTCACCATGCAAGTCGCTATTGGGCTTGCCTCCATCATCTTCCTTGGCAGTCAGTGGATAGCGTATTACAACATTAAGAAGCTGCAGATTGAGCAGCATCGAGCGTGGATGATCCGTTCATGGGGCAATGTAAGTCATGTCACCCCATCATTCTGCATGATACTCTCGTCTTACAGAGTTTTGTCCCTTGATTGAAATCTCACACATTCACAGGGTAGTTTCATCATCACTATGCGCATCATTGGCCTGATCATGTCAGTCATTGTGGGTGGAAACGGCCCCAGCAATTACTACCTTGCCTTACCCTGCGCCGTCATCGACTATACCTACCGGAACCAGACTTTTGTCGAGGGACTGTATCCTCCTTGTGCAAGATACTATTCTGGCGCCAATCCGGAAGAGCAAGTGCCCGTCCGCGCAGACATGACCTCGGACAACCCCGTGGAGATCAACAGTACCATTCTCCTGTCTTTCGCCAGTAGCGGGTGGCTGGCTCTCTTCATCCATCTCATTGCTGTTGAGTTGTATCTCCGCCTTACACCGGTAGAAGCTGAGCGCCTTCGTCGGGTTTCTTACCAGCGACAATTAGAAGCAGGCATGAAAAACCCTGGAAATGCTGGCCTGACTGCTCAGAGGATTGGCGACGCAGTGCCTTGGGAACCACCAACTCAAAAAGAGTCTACAGACCATTCTGCAGAAAGGCTGTCAGACTCCTCTGAGGACAAAGAATAGGCATGTATATGGGAATGATGATGAATCTTCAATATGTTTGTAACCCTTTTTTTTTGGGGGGGGGGGGGGGGGGGGGGGGTGGCGTTTGTCGTTAGGGCGTTGTGTATTTGGTTATGTTGTGGTTGTGAGATGTACTTGACGGCAATTGCGTGGATATTCTTCACGACGTTGAGAGATGAGAGAATGGTACCTGAAAGAAGGAATTGGGACAAAGGCTATAGACAATATTTAGAGATGAAGTGCTTTCATAGAAAAATTCAGAATTGGACTTGAGCAATGCTTCAACAACCGTCATGCCATTTCAAGCCCAAAATTGACTGAGAAGAGCCTGAAGAAGCGATTACTCCACGATTGGATAACACCATCTTGGTGGCCCAGATTCTGCGTCAGCGCAAAACGTGAGACTATTTTAATGTAAATTTCACCTCGTTTGGGTGATCTGCCCACGAGCTCAGAAGAATGGGCTGGCGATTCGTCAAAGCTTGTCAGCGACCCTACTACACAGCAGTTCGGAGCACGTTGGGTGGCACTCTACTCAACCAACCTTTGTTTAGCACGTATTATAACGTGAGCAGATTGTGTAGTTCTTTTCCGATGCGACATTATTAATAAAGAGACCTCTATTTCATGGATTGGCATTGCATTTGTGCTCAAGGATAGCCTCTCGTAGCTTACGACAGAACAACCTTGGAGACAGTGCTTCCACAATCGCTTGACTGGCACATTGACGAATAATAGACTCGCCAATGTCTATCTTTGTAATCCATGAAATAATTGCCAAGAAACCACAATGCATTTGTGTATTTTATTTATTTTGTAGAATACTCTGTTGGTCGAAGTGGCTGCTCAAGTGCTTTAGTCGTCTATACAGGGCTTCTCCTCAACACACAAAGGAGCGAATGAGCTTGTTCGCTCCACACAGAAGAATCTTTGGCTGTCCTGCTTTCTTCGTGATGAAGCTAGCTTATGACGACACCACTGGTATGAACCCCTGGGTAGCGGATCTGCAGGCACGGCTAGACGTGTTGAAAGGACCCCGGCATCCGTTAATAAGTGGCCCTGCCTCGTCGAGCAGCAAGACGACTGCCCGACATTGTTCCCACTCTGTCCCCATGTTCCCCCCATGATACCCTCCATGAAACTTTCCCCTGGCGTCACTGCTAGATGGCGCCGCGGGACTAGACCGAGGCCGCGCCTCCTCGTGGCGTAGTCTCCTGCAAGAATGCACCATCCTTACGCCATTGCCTCACGGTGCCAACACGTCAACGCTCTGATCTCGAGTATTTAAAGGCCGTCAGGGCCCCCGGCTCTTTGCCTCACTTTTCTCTTCTTCCCTGAACGACAATACAATTATTTAACACGCAACATCACACACTCTTCATTCACAATGGGTTGGTTTGACGGTACGTGTATTGGATCTAGGCCAGGTGGCCGCAAACCTGCTGTTCTTCCTTGACTAACTCCTCCTCAGACGATTCGCACGAGGCTCAGTCCTACGACCAAGTCACCAACAACCCGCACGAAGCCAAGTGGTCTCACGAGCTTATCGGCGGTGCCGCCGCCTACGAAGCCGCGAAGGCATACGAGGACCACGTGGCCAGAAATGGTGAGTACACATCGCACTACAGGCGCTTCCTGTTCGACCTCGATGTATCTTGTAACTAATAATGTCATTCTAGGCCAGCCTGATGAGCACGCCAAGGCCAAGGAGATCCTCGCTGGTTTCATTGGCGCCTTTGTCGACCGAGAGGTAGAGACGAGGGGCCTAGACTTCATTGACCGTGAGAAGGCAAAGAACCACGCACAGCGGCAGGCTGAGGAGCGCCTGGCCGGCGAGTATTAATCTGAGACGACATCGCCATGATTACATAGTTGATGAATAAAGCATGACATGACATCTAAAGCCAATTGCTATATCAGATGGAAGATCCATGCTGCCGTAGATGGTCTTTCCTAATTGACATGCGCTGCGGTTGTAATTCCATGAAGAACACTTCTCTATAACAGCTCCGCGAGCTCTTCGCTCTTCACTCTGAAGCTGAGCTCTCGCGGGGCAGCCACCAGCCAGCTCACCCTGTCTTGGACCCCTCACCGGAAGACGATGCCGACTAGCTCGCGCTACGCGTGTTTGAGGTGGAGTGATTGGCAAGGGAGAGCGCATGGTCTTATGCGACCTGTGCCGACTATCCCGATCCCTCCTGTCAAAAGGGAGGGTTTTGTAGGGGTCTTCTCCACAGCCTTGATGGAGGGGGGCAGTCTGTGGCTGAGGCCTCGCCTCACAAAGCTGTGGGATCTTGCTGCATAGATGCTGAGAGTTTGTTGGCCGTGTTGCTAAAAGTGGCGTCAAGTGGGCGTCAACACTAATGGTGTGCCTAGGCTAAAAGACGTGACGTAAATAGCTCCTGGATGATGTATTCGGGCCACCATTGGAGCTTCTCATGGCAGCGAAAGTTGTGAAAGGGAGTGAGGCTGTGGGCGGTGCTGTCCTCGGAAATCTCGTCACGCCCAGCTACGAGTTGTGCAATACGTGACCAATAATACCTTTCATGTAGTCGCCATATTCCAATAGATGGGTCTGACCGACCCGCTTACTCTCGTATTTGTTGCTTCATACTGTCTAGCCCATTCATGATGACGAGGAAGAACAGCAGGGAAGTGGAAGAGTATGATATACATTCTGACTGAGACTTCAAGCCGACATGAAATGCACAAACAATGGATAGTAGATATTTAATTTTGATGCCCTCCCTATTATACCTGTAATTACATCACTTTTCTTCATAAACGTCCCCAGTGGGAAGAGATCACGTCCCCTCGCGGCCTGACTGTAAACCATCTAAAATAGCCCATCGCTCAATGATCAACTAGCGCCGGCATTGGCAGCGATCGCCTTTGCGGATCCAACCGATCGGTTCGACGGCTGTTGTAGACTCTTTGTACAAGAAATACGCAATGCGCGTTGTGAAGCGGCGTGCTTCGCCGTGCTGGACACTCACTTAATCCACCCGATATACCTCCATAGTATTACGATGCCAGCGAGTGTGCCTGTCGTTCCAGTGAACAGTATCACCGGCCCGTAGCCAGTGCCGTAGGCGGCGAATGCCTGTCCTTTCCACGACATCTCGCCAACCAAGGCTTGGCTGACTGGGCCAGAGAGAACACACCCGACTCCCCTGCCGGCGGCGAGGACAGCGAGGATCATTACGGGATCCACGGTGTCCTTGGACTTGGGAACGTTAGAAGAGGCTGTAATCTGGCGCATGAGACCAGTCCAGGCCGACGTGTAAGAACCCGCGAACAAGCCGTAGGTGCCGCTGAATACCAGCAGCAAGGGCACGTTCATCGTCAAACCCCACAAGAGGAAGGTTGCTAATGAGCCGCCAAATGCCGCCAGGAATAAGCACGTCGTGACGTGGTAGTTGTCAGACAGCCAACCCATAGTAGGGCATCCAACCGTGGATGCCAAGTTGAGCATCAAAATGGTGCTTGCTGACGGAAATGCCGAAGCCCCAAGCACCGATCGCGCATAAGTTGGCAAGTATATGCTCGGGAGAAAATGGCCCAGAGCCTGAACTATGTTCGCGCATTGGTGTAGCAGGAATGTTCGGCTGAGGACAAACCTGAAGTTGAAAGGGTTTCCGGGCGCCTTGGACAGGTGTGGCGGCAGTCGAGGCTTGACAAAGTACACCAGCGGTAGTGTAACTGCAACTATGCCAGCAGCACAGATGCGCAATGTTATTCGAAAGTCGAACTGATGGAGGAGGTACTGGAGCAAGAACGGGAGGACTGATCCTGACAGACCTGTCCCCGCCCACATGATTCCGTAGGCCATGCCTTTGCGCTTATCGAACCATTCGTTCAGGTAGGCAATGCATGGGCAGTAAGAGAGAGAGCTACCAAGAGCGAATAGTACGCCTTGGGTTGCGACCAAATGAGGAACCGTGGTTGAAAAGGATGCCGCAACGAGCGAGAGGCCCATGATGAACACGCCACAGACTGGGGACCAAGCACTGAGTCGTGGGCAAAGCCTCTGGATGCCCATTGTGACGGGCATACCCAGGTACATGATACCCTATTCCACACTGTTATCCATGTACGCTCTACAATACGTCGACGACGGGAACATACCATGGCACAAGTCTCGACTGCGGGGAGCCCCGAAGCAGCTTCAAAAGGCTCGTGGGTGCTATAGTAATCCTGGAACACACCGTATGCGCCGGGGAATCCTTGAGGAGCTCAGTCAGCTGGGTTCGAATCGAGCAGCACAAGATATAAGTCGCGGTACTAACCCAGTGCCAGTCCTTCGATCAAAAACGAGGCGCATAGAAATAGCCATGCATGGGCTCCACGATCCGCATCTCGCAATATGAAACCATCTGCCTTCCATACATGGTCTTTCACGTCGTCCTTCTCTTCGTCTGAAAACGATAGGGATCGATCTTCTCTTTTCTTCTCCTCGGCTTGAAGCATTGTGCCCACGTCGATTTCGTTGTCCAATTATGCAGATAATACCAATTATCTGTATAGTTCGAGCAAGTTTTGGGAGTTGAACCGGTTTTTCGGCCCAAGTCTCAAGCTCAGGGATCTTCCAAGGCGTAGGCTCCAGGAAACAGCTGCATCCTAGTAGCTCTTGTATTTAAGTCAGGAGAACAGATGATAGCTACTAGGAGAGAGGGGCGAGTGTGGTCAAGCTACAGAGGAATGAAGCTCCCCTTGAGACACAAGACTTCCCCTTTGCACCCTTTGGGGCAAGCTCTGATTCAACTTCGGAATGAGATTACATGATAGCTCTTAAATTCTATGGCGGTTACTCCTCTTTTAGAGGACCAAGCGTTACCAAGCTTTGAGGGGGGGGGGGGGGGTTCGAGGAGCTCGTTGTATCCCTTTGAGTGTGAAGAAAACTAGTTGACTGAAAAGAATGCTAGCAGAGCTTGCAGTGAAGAAGCAGCAGCTTCAACGGCGTTGGAGATGTGAACACGCCAGCTATGAAATCTAAAACTCTTAAACCGCTATTCTTCCAGATATCCAAGTTTCACTCCTCGTCTACAGTAGGGACTTTACCGATAGGACTAATTGACTTATTGGACAGCACGCCTCTCGATCATGCTTCACGATCACGATTCGTAAAGGTCATGGGGTGCTGACAGCGACTCAACAAATTGAAGACGTAATACAAACCACTTTATGGAATTTGTTCTGTCACTCTACTTGATCTTTTCTAGTTGGCCCAAAGTGTCTCACAATCAACATACCAGGGAGTGTCGTTTGGTGTCGAGAGGTTGGCAAAGACTCCACAATCGTGATGAGATCTTGTCTCAGATATGGAATTCAGGGGATTCCCACTTGATGTAAGTCATCCGATTCGCCGGTATACGTCAAGAGTTGTAATATATGCCGTTCCTGGCATATGGATTTTCTCCAACATGGCATCATCGGACAGTGCATGTGGCACGCCCTCCCATAGCTGTAGCCAATCCTGAAGCCGAATTGGATTGGTCCAAGGGGCGGAACGAGACCTTCTCCATCCACGTCACTTATGTGTCAGAGGGCGGTAGATCTTCTGATCACGATGCCTGCGAAATTTTGAGGCTCAGAAAGTAGCATTGGCAAGCAGGGCGTGACAGATTGCGAGAGGCGGATAGCACGCAAGAACGCGACTGCAGTGCCCCCATCAGCCCGAGTTTGGAATAATAATAGAAATGTGGCCGGTGAAGCATTTGCTAGACAACCCCCGATATACGGGTCAGATGCTTGACGCAATCGTAGCATGCGAAAAGGTTTCAATTTGCTGGAGCATGGTCTCTGCCGCCAAAACAATATTGACTCGCCTAGAATTACTCACCCGGAACTGCCTGTAGGAGAATGCACCGATGGAACTCAAGGAGGGGTTTGGGATTCCGCCAGAATTCCCTCTTCAATGTAAAAGTTTCCAACTGTTGTTTTGTTCAACAAGGGGCAACAGAGCGTGCTGCTAGCAGATCCTCGGTCTAGTCTGTGCCAGAGACTATCAAAACATCAGCTCCCACTTCAGGATTACATCACTTCACGTTATTTGCGGTCTCTTCCCGACAATCTCATCTCACCAATGGCCAGTTTCTCACAGCACCTTGATAGCTCTGTCTGACTAACTTGGGTTGCAGCGCTAAATTTACGTAACATCAATCCCGGCCAAGGGCAGGCATTCTCCCAGCTATTTAGGGTCAACTCTTCACGGCTTGGCGTCTCCAGGTATGGGCCAAGTGAATGAGCCAAGGAAAGGGTAGTTGGTAGTTGGTGCTGGATTGCGTACGTGACAATGACTGGCTGACGTGTGAGCCAAGCGTAGTGCAAATTACGTGAGAACAATTCGCAATGATGCTAAGCCCACGGGCTGACATGCTATCCAAGAGGGGTTTTCTCTCTCACTCAGCGCCATGAGGACTCTAGTATTCATTGCGTGACATGTTGGCGTCCGCTCTACCTGTGGGGGATGCCACAATTGGGCTGTATAGGGTAAGGGAGGAGGGTAAAAAGAGCGTTCTCGGTGTTTCGGCGCCGAGCACCTCAGTGCCTTTGGGTCACGATTCCTCGAATCAATGCCGTTGGAATAGCTCAAGATGCAAAACGACGGCAGTGAAAACACTCCAGGTATCGGATCTGCCATGCACTAGCCAAATTGGTGCGAAAATTGCACAACGTGCAGACGGCAGATTGAGTTGTTTCGATCTGCCATTAGGCCCCGTGACAGACCCCGAGATATTTCCATGGCTAATATCGGCATAGAGCGGTGTCGTGTCGCTTTGACAGAAGAGGGCGGCCGGCACAGCGCCTTTACAATCTGTTAATTTTTAGCATTGATAAATAAGCTTCTTCTCTCCGCGTCTTCTGCAAAATAGCTGCTCTCTGTCCTGTATTACGGAATACAGGAGGAAACTCATTGGCCAGAGACTGTTCCGTTCGTCGGCGTCTCGGAGTAACAGATGCGGGGTCATGGTGAAGAGCTCGCCGCGAAATACCGAAAGTAGCAAGTATTTTGGTCAGGCAGTTTGCACTGTACGAAACCACATGCAATTTTTTTCATGTCTGACAGCTGGCGGAGCTGGATGAGCAATTGCTTTTGGCATGAAGAAAAGGACTTCTTCTGTTCGCCAGGTTACCGCAAGGTCAATTCCAACTTAAATACTTCTTGCAGCAGCGTCCTGCTAGGCGGAGCTCCCCACTGCCTTCCCGCGGAGACCGTGCTGATGGAAAGAGCAGAGGGGCTCCTGCCAGTGTTGGAAATGAGGGTACTTGGCATCAAAGTCACTGGCGGGGTTATACTGGTCTCGACCACCGTTCAGTATGCCTGGAAAGGGAAAACGAACAAGCCCGTCAGAGGGCATTGAGCAGCTCTCAGGGCCCACGGCAGCTGTTAACACTACCTATTCTGGGCGGCGGAGCCGTCGTCATCTTCACCACGCCACCTCCGAACAGTGCGATGGCGTAAATATTGCCCTGTTCGTGGTGCGGTCGTATTAACTCTAGTACATGGGTTTGCACTGTGAGTTGGCCTGTGACTTGGTACCTCGCGTGCACTCAACTCGTTGCCGTTGGGCTCGGTAATCCGTGCCCCTCCAAACCCCCACCTGTTGACTGTACGGAGGCTTGGGAGGCAACGAGCCTGGGTACAAGGACGTCTTGTACCGGGGTGCTAATACAAGCCATCTCATTCGTCCGATGGGCGGGGCAGCGTCTGTGGTATAAGTAATGCGGGGTCGCGCCCGAACCCATCGTCGCCGTCATTGCCCTTGCCTTCTCCTCAGATTTGTCTAAACTCCATCTTCATTGATAAAATTTACGAGACATCATGGCTGAAAAGAAGTGTCCTTTCGTCAACGTCGCCGGTGGTGGCACCAGGAATACCGACTGGTGGCCCGCTGCCGTCCGACTCAATGTGCTGCGCCAGCACAACCCCAACAGCAACCCCCTCGATGCCGACTTCGATTATGCCGAGGCATTCAAGACACTGGACTTTGCCGCCCTCAAGAAGGACCTCACGGATCTGATGACTGATTCCCAAGACTGGTGGCCTGCGGATTTCGGACACTATGGAGGCTTTTTCATCAGAGCTTCTTGGCACGCCGCTGGTAACAATTGACCCGGCTGCAAACAGACTCCAGCCCACACATGCTAACTTTGCTCGCAGGAACCTACAGACTGTTTGACGGCCGTGGAGGTGGCGGACATGTAAGTTGAGGGCACTCTAATTCACGCGGGGATTGCATCGTACAGTGTTGAACTGACATGCTCGTGCTTCCAGGGACAACAACGATTTGCCCCCCTCAACAGCTGGCCCGACAACGGCAACCTCGACAAGGCTCGACGTCTGCTCTGGCCCATCAAGCAGAAGTACGGCAACAAGATCTCGTGGGCCGACCTTCTCGTGCTCTCCGGCAACGTCGCCCTTGAGTCAATGGGCTTCAAGACATACGGATTCGCTGCTGGCCGTCCCGACGTCTGGGAGGCCGATGAGTCTGTCTACTGGGGTGCCGAAAAGGAATGGATGGGCACAAGGGAACGATATGGAAGCACCCGTGAGTCTAGCCGTCAGCTGGACAACCCGCTCGGAGCGACTACTATGGGTCTGATCTACGTCAACCCTGAGGGTCCAGAGGGTAACCCCGATCCCGTTGCTGCCGCGCACGACATCCGTGACACCTTTGGCCGCATGGGCATGAACGACGAGGAGACAGTCGCGCTCATCGCTGGTGGTCACACATTCGGCAAGACTCACGGAGCTGGCCCTACCGACCATGTCGGCGCCGAGCCCATGGGCGCTCCCCTCGAAAACCAGGGATTCGGCTGGCAGAGCTCGTTCAAGTCTGGCAAGGGCGGTGACAGCATCACAAGTGGTCTCGAGGTTACCTGGACCAAGACTCCGGTCAAGTGGAGCCACGACTTCTTCAACTATCTTTTCAAGTATGAGTGGGAGTTGACCAAGAGCCCTGCTGGTGCCAACCAGTACGTGGCCAAGAATGCTGATGCCATCATCCCTGATGCCTTCAATGGTCCCAACAAGCCGCCCACCATGCTCACCACTGATCTTTCCCTGCGATTTGACCCCGCGTACGAGAAGATCTCTCGCCGCTTCCTCGAGAACCCCGATCAGTTTGCCGACGCCTTTGCCAAGGCCTGGTACAAGCTGCTCCACCGCGACATGGGTCCCCGATCACGCTATCTGGGCCCTGAGATCCCAGCCGAGCAGTTCGCCTGGGAAGACCCCGTCCCTGCCGTGAACCACAATCTTGTGGATGACAAGGATGCGGCCGCCATCAAGCAGGAAATCCTGGCTTCGGGCCTGTCCGCCTCTCAGCTCGTGTCCACCGCGTGGGCTTCCGCTTCGACTTTCCGAGGCAGCGACAAGCGCGGCGGTGCCAACGGTGCCCGCATCCGTCTCGCCCCACAGAAGGACTGGGCCGTAAACAACCCTCCCCAGTTGGCCCAGATCTTGAGCAAGCTGGAGAACGTCCAGAGCCGCTTTAACAGCGCCTCGGGTAACAAGAAGATTTCACTCGCCGATATTATCGTGCTTGCAGGATCCGCCGGTGTTGAGAAGGCAGCCAAGGATGCCGGCATCGACATTACCGTACCCTTTGCGCCTGGTCGCACCGACGCCACTCAGGAGTCAACCGATGTTGATGGCATCAGCTACCTGGAGCCTTACGCCGACGGCTTCCGTAACCATGGCGCATCCAACGAGCGAATCAAGACTGAGCACCTACTTATCGATCGCGCCCAGCTCCTCACACTCTCTGCCCCCGAGCTGACTGTGCTTCTGGGTGGCCTGCGCGTTCTCAACACAAACTACGACGGGTCCTCTCACGGTGTCTTCACTAGCCGCCCAGGCACCCTCACCAACGACTTCTTCGTCAACCTGCTGGACATGAGCACCGCCTGGAAGCCCACCGGAGCCGACGGCGAGTTCTTCGAGGGTACCGACCGCAAGACTGGACAGAAGAAGTGGACAGCCAGCCGCGTCGATCTCGTCTTTGGTTCGCAGCCCGAGCTCCGAGCCATCGCCGAGACGTACGGAAGCTCCGATGGAAAGCAGAAGTTTGTCAAGGACTTCGTGGCAGCCTGGACCAAGGTCATGAACCTGGACCGATACGACTTGAAGAATTCTGGCGCCAAGGCTTCCAGCCCCCGCCTGTAGAGCGCGTAGTTGGCACCCCCGTCAGGCCATGAAAATTGTACGACAAGGAGCCTATAGGAAGATTTAATAAAATAAATTGTTACGAATCGTCGTTTCTGTGAATGCCACCCCATTCTCGCATATTGCCACCAAGTTTGCCGTTGTAATCTACCTGCAAGTGCCCATAAAGCTAATTTACTCATATGTGAAGGACCGTGGACCCTCGCGACTCGTCGACCATGAACTACTTTGGTGCTGCCGGAAGTGAGGAAATCGCAGCCGCCGGCTGTCGGCAATCAACACAGTTAAACTACGCGCATGGAAAGCTGGATTGAATAGCAACTAATCGGGCATCATGCTCTAACAAAGGCACCCAGCAATACAAAACAGGGAAACGCAAACTCCGCCGCTCCACTCATGCGTCTCGCTTCCGCTGCTTCTCCACGCGCGAGTAGAGCATGCCGTGCGACAACATCAGGTACTTGGAAAAGAAGTCCTCTGCAAACTCGTCAAACTTGACGTAGTCGGCTCCGAGGTGGTACGCTGCCGCGATGCCGCTGACGCACGCCAATTCGTGCATGTTCTGTCAACGTGCTGTTAGCTGTTCGCCCTCATATCCAAGAATGCATTATCGGTACTTGCCACAAGGGTCCATGATCCAGCAAACAGGGTGTGCCGCCGCCCCTGGAGGAACATCATACCCGGCACAACCCGGAGGTAGTGCTGCCACCGGTGGCCGAGCTGGTGCCACCAATTCCGCTTTATAACCTTTGCCTCGTCGATCTTGTCAATCGTCCACAGGTGCTGCTTGTTCTTGTCCAGGAAGATGGTCTGGTACACGGGTTCGTACGCGGGCTTGGACGCGTCGTTGCCGGCACTCTTGAGCTGGTGCTGGTAGTTGCTGCAGTTGAAGGACATCTCGATGAGGCGTGGGTTCTCGGGGTACGTGAGCGTGTAGTACATGGGCTTGAACTTTTCGAGCGGGCCATTGCCCGTCGCGTTTGCAATTTGGTCCCTCTGCCCTTGGGACTTGGGGCTCGCACAGAGGTCCCCCTTGAATTCCGTCTCGTAGTGCTCGGAGAAGTACTTCGTGTCGCTGTGCGTGACGGTGATGTCGTCGTAGAAGGCAGCGCCGCCGAGAACGAACTTCTCCCGCCAGGTCGCTTCTCTGCCGAGTATTCGGAGGGACTCGTCGGCGAGGGTACACAGGACCATGTCGTCGAAACGCTCATCGCTAATCTGACCAGTCTCGGTGTCTTTTATGCGCAGTTGAACGGCATCGTCTGCTCTCGAGAGCACGGCGTCGACTTGGGTCCCCGTCCTGACCGCGACGCCTCTGTCCTGCAGCCCCTCCCGCCAACTGCGATAAAACTCGTGGAGATTGTCAAACGTCACCATGGTGGGCAAGTTCGGCAACAGCGTGTCGGCATCGTAGTCCCACAGCTTCATATTCGGGTCCTGGAAGAGACGCTCCACAATCGCCGACGGGACATGCGCCGTCTGGTTGCCCGTGCCCAAGAACAGCGCGATGAGCGGGTACACCATCTTATCGCCAAAGTCTTTGCTGAAGAAGAAGACCCTCAGCATGATGGAGATGGGCACGAGACCCAGGACAGGCAGGGTCCATTTTATGAGCTTCAAGAAGTAGCCAAACCTCCTGATGTCTGCGCCATGCCGCTCTACCAGCTTGCTCGGGAAGCAATTGGTCCAGAACCTCTCCTCGCCCTTGCCAAAGGACACCTGGAGGCTGACCTCGTGCGCTGGCCGACCGTACTGGTTGAAGAAGTTGAAGGTGTGCTTGAATATCTGCCGTCATCTGTCAGCGTGGCCTCGCTCCAGCCGGTTCGGTGCTGGCCGTACCAGAGAGCCTCCCTGCACGCCGTTGTTCATCCAAGACGCGCCGTACTTGTTCTCATCCAGCGGGATAGACGTCGCCTGCCCGCCGACGACATGACACTTTTCTAGCACCGTCACCTTGAATTTGTCCGGGTGGTTTGCCAGAGTTGCGGCGCACGCCTGCATCAGCACGCGTTAGAGAGCCGTCCGCTCTGGCAGCGAGAGGGGAGTGAAGACAAACCATGCCAGCGGCACCGCCTCCTACAACGACGACATGCTTCTTCTTGGAGTTTGGGGCCATGGCATCCGTGGCTCTACCGCAGTGAGCTGGCGATGCTTGAGGGTCGAGACAAGCAGAGGCGAGTTTGTAGAACCGCCAGGAGTGACAAAGTACCACCCGCCTTTGTAGACGTCATTGACTTTTAGGGGACTTTGGAGCGCTTGTGTCTTAGACATGAACCGAGCTACCCGGGGGCACGGCTCAAGCATCGCCCTGCACAGGCAAATGCAGACAGACGACCAAGATATCCTCGAGGTTGGGCATCATGTCAGGAAGAGGATGTGCCAACGGCGACAAATTCATAGTACACTGCCACACATCATGGTAAGGACGGGACACAATGGGTCATACAAGGTTGCAGACATGATGCCTTCGGAGACCGCTAGGCGTATACCCAGTGCTGAGACGCCAGCACATGACTACTATAAAGTAAGACCCTATTAGAGATTCCGTTTCTCTGCATGTTTTCTGTATGTTCTGTCCCTCTCCCCTTTTGCGTGCTATTTCTGCCTGTTGTTCAGCCAAGATGTCCTAGTGTTGAACAATCCAAATGTAGCAGGGTTACGCCCCAAGAGGTGGACATTACAGTGGACATGCCTTCCCCTCCAGGGTAAGTGGTTCGGGCTACATAGTACACGGCGTCACCAAAATTCGAGCATCTAGATGCCGCGTCCAACAATTCTTGCTGCTTCACTCATCACCGTGTCTACGCCAGATACAATCCATACTTGGCCATGCCCTGCGCCCCATGAGCATGTGATCTACCAGTACAGCCTTGCCCTCGGAACCCCTCAATCCCCGGAAGCGCAATGTCTTCCAGAACCCCTTCACAAGTTGCCGAGATTATGCTCTCGTGGCTGGGCTTGGAACTCACCTCTTGCACAGAGCTTCAACGGCTGTGGGCAGGATACGGCCACGTCTGCGCCATTCGCGCTCGAAGGCCCTCCTCTCACGACGCCACAGAGCACCCCCCGCAGCTGAAGGAGTTGCCAGCGAGCGACTCGGGTGGTGAGATCAGACTCGTCCTGAAACTCATCTCGCCCCCAGCCCAAAACACCAAGCACGACGACGAAGGCCATCTCCGCAAGCTGCTCAGTTACGAGGTGGAGCAGCATTTCTACGAGGCCATTGCTCCCGATCTCGGCAGGGATGTAGCCGTGGCCGACCGCCTAGTGTCTACAAAGAGCCACCCCGACCTCGCCAGATCTGCTGGAGTGGATCATCTCACGGCTACCATCATGACCGACCTTCGCGAGGAGTTTCCAGTGGTCGGCGGGAAGAGAGATGCACTATCCCCTGTACAGGCATATGCAGCAGTGACTTGGCTTGCCAACTTTCATGCCGGCTCCTGGCACGCTCTTCCCGGCACGCTCGACGAATACCTACTACCTCCACTTGACGAGGTGAAGAGACGGCGACTTGACACGAATACGCGTCCCACGAGTCTCTGGTTGAACGGAGGCTACACTTACCTTGCGACGAGGCGCAGCGAATACAGGCAGCTTGCGCAAGACACGGGCTCTGAGTGGTCTGCTGCATTTTGTAGCTCTGACAGCGGTTCGGGTCAGTCAGTCGCGGAGACGGTGGCCGACTTTCTCACACCAAGGGGCAGACGGTTCGAGACTGTCATTCACGGGGACGTCAAGTCGGAAAATCTGTTTTCAACCGAGAGCGGCACGCAAGTGGCCTTCTTTGACTTTCAGTATGTCGGAGCAGGACTCGGCGTCTGCGATCTGGCCAAGCTCTTTACCTGCTCGGTACCGCTGGGGATGCTCACTTCTGCGAGCATTCCCGAAGAGCTGGCCATGACCAAGGGCGAAGAGGAGTTGCTGCGAAAGTACCTGAGTATACTGCTGAGCCATGGACCCAGTGCAGAGCGGATACGATATGACTGGGATGAGCTTGTCCGTCATTGGGAGACTGCGCTCGTAGACTGGTGTAGGTTCCAGGCGTCCTGGGGGTTCTGGGGGAATACGGAGTGGCTTCAGGCTAGAGTGAGGGCTATATTGCGGGATCAAGAATGGAGGGACTGGCTGCGCAGCGAGACGATGCCAAACTAGACGACCACCGTGTTGGAACAAGTAAATAATTAGATCATCGGCCATGATGTCTGCAACCATCTTGGACGCTTGCTATTCATGGCCAGCCCTAGGAAGCTAGCGTAAAGGCTGGCAACACGACGGCCTCCCGGCGGCGCACTCAAGGCGATCCTCGACTTGATTTGTCATTACAATTCATCATATCATCTATATATTCTTACACGTATCCCTCGCTCTGTCCAGGTCATCGAGTACACAAAACACCGGCTCTACTGCGAGTCTCGGGCTCCACCTCTCCAATCTGGAGAACAATGCCCATCCCCGCGGCCTGGTGCCACAGCACATGGCAATGGAGGAGCCAGAGTCCGTCATTGTTCAAGGGGAAGCGCAAGATTGCATAGCCCCCACCTGGGATATATATGGTGTCTTTTCGGAGGGGGTTAGCGGTGTTGGGGCTCGTGGCTTTTGCTGCTTCGCCGGGGTCGAACGGGTTGTAGCCGCCGAAATGGGGAGCCTTGCCGATAGCCAGCACGTAAAAGTCGTATCCATGCTAGCGATGCAAGTCAGTTGAGTCAATGACGTCTTGTCCAATTCTCGAGTGGCTTACCAGGTGAAAGGGGTGGCCGGTATCGTCGACATTGTTAAACACAACATCGATCCATTTATCGGCGCCCGAGTCTTTGTACCAAGGCACCTTGAGTTTCTGCACTCGCATAGGCTGCTTCGTGGCGTTCCCCCAATCCGCGGAACTCATAGCCAAAAGCGGTTTTGCCTTTGGGTCTGCGATGAGCCAGGAGGTGTGATTTACCATGCCGACCGGCCTGTTGTTGGCGAGCCCTCGAAGTTGCATGGTGCTGTAGAGTACCGTCGTTTTGAGGGACCTCTCGTCGACATTGAGAGAATCTCCCAGCTGAGGCCCCGAGGCCTCGGATAAGCGAAATGATGCAGTGGCGTCGGCCTTTCTGTCGGGCATCTTGGTGTTGCTGAGTGGTTCGCCATCCCAAATCAAGGGAAACGCTTGCGATCGTGTAAGTGCATAGTTTCTTACTTTCATGTTCCTACACTATTCAGTAACTTGTCTCAGAAGACTAATCAAGGCATCCTCACTCCTCGTCAAGTGTGATTGTTATAGTGTCGCCTCCTGAAGAAGACTTCACACGATCTACGATGAGATCCATCCTCTCTCCGGGATAGAGCACGCCAATCACCGGGACTGCAGGGGCCGGGGACACTCTATTGCCGCCGTCAACAGTGATGAGTTTCATTGCACCGCCTTGAATGGCCATGGTGACGCCCGATGATGCTCTGGAATAGCGTTGTTCGTTAAAAATGGCACGTGGTAGACAGACTCCAGAAATGCCACTTACCCGACATTGACAACTCGTAGCCTGACGCGATCGCCGCTGACGAATCTTATCTTTGGCTTCTCGACTGGTTCGCACTCCACAGGAAAGGCTTTCACGGCCATTGAGCAATTAAACGAACCCTTACCGTTGATGAGAAGCGAGTCGGGAGCGGGCTAAAACGTCATTAATCTTGGGTGACTCTGCCTCGTGTCCTGGCCAAGTCGCCAGGACATGGTAACACGTACCTCAATCCCAATATTTTGAGGGTCGAGGAACCAGTCACGAGCCCCCTCAGCTTGTCGGTGATACCAGTCACCCACGAGAAGAAGCTGTTCACTGTCGTAGGCGTACTCTGAGAGGTCTGAGACGGCGTCGGCCTCAGTCGCCGGTCTGTGGACGACCAATCCACCGTAGAGGCCATCAGCGCGCTGCACCCCGGAGTGTGAATGGTACCTGCAGTGAAGATGAGCATGTCTGATGCGCTAATCGTATACGGGAGCTCATACCAGAATGTTCCAGATTGAGTCTCGTCAATTTTGAAGCGATATGAGAAGGTCTCAGACTCGCCAATGGCACACTGAGTTAAACCGACGACGCCATCCATATGGTTTGCACCTAAAAGAGTCATTAATCTGGCCCATGTACACTTTATGACTTGAGCGAAGCACCTTTCATGGAGAGCCCGTGCCAGTGTATGGCAAGGCCGTCGTTGTCGCCGCCAATAAAGTTGTGCACATTGACGATGAGCTCATCTCCGGATCGCGCCTCGATCGTCGGCCCAGGGAACTGCCCTACGGCACATGAGATGATAAACAATAATTCGTGTACTGGTAGGGACTGACCCACCATTGATGAGATATACATTCTTCTTCACCCCGTCGGGAGCGCGCTCGCCCTTTGTGATATTCCAGTCGAGGTGAATTGACCTGGGCTCTCGAAACATGTGGTCATTGGGATGGAGGATGAACGCATCACGTCGGTGCTGTGAGTCCTGGTTACTAGTCTCATCTTGTTTGTCCGGCTCTGTTGAGATATGGCTGGTGTTGAACGAGCTGTTTGACGCGCCCACGCTGAGAGGATCCACAGTGTTCAAACAGAAGGCATAGGAGAAATATAGACCCAGTGCTGCGATCAGGAGCACGACTGAGCAGGCGACGACCGGTATTCTCCTCTGCTTTGAATTGCCACCATGTCTGCCGCCCAAGAGTGAGTGCGTCATGGCTGCGTGAGCGATTGGGCGAATGCTATCAACTCGCCCAGCTGGCTCCAACACCACAGAGCATAGGTAAAGGCTCCAGAGGTCTAGGAGAACCACGGACTTGACCACTTCAGTTGAGACGATTGCATGGCACCGAGGGGCAAGGCAGAGTGCACGTCAACTGCCCGCTAGTGAAGCGATTCATCTGCTCCTCCGTACTGCGAAATATCTACAGCGGTTCCTTTGTCTAATTAGACGAGAACAATGCCCCAGTAGTGTTGGCAATGCTGTCTTAGATTTCGCCCGCACGCGCTAGCACGTCCTTTCAGCTCCATGCTACCCAGAAAGCTCCAGTATGACCTCAACGATGTGCCTCACACCCGACGTAACCGACTTGGCACACATAGACAACGCGAAATGAGGAGCTCACGAGTGGAAACGACGAGAATAATGAGGTAATAAAACCGTGGCGCGAGAGCGAACAGCTGCGAGAACCCACTTCGGGTGGAAGGGATCTCCAATGCTGCAGGTTCCATTACTCACTCCCAGGAACGAGCTGATCCTCCAAGATGGGTGTCATCCATTATAGGCTAACGCGACCTCTCCATGACTAGATATCGGCAGACATGTTTCTAACTGGGCCGTCTAGTGTAGGTGGCAGGGTCCAAGCCCACAGCCGCGGGGAGCTTGGGGAGCACTAACACCCAAGATGGAAGTTCGAGACACCATGTTTCTTCGTTTCGCAGATGACCATTGTAGTATAATTGCGGCCGAGGCGATCCTTGCGACGCCACGGGGTTATCGCGAAGACTCGCGAGGTGCGAATATGGCAGTAGCTCGCGTGGGTGTTCCACGCTGCTACAATAAATTGCCCAGAACGGATGGTGGCATTGTCTAGAGTGCATTGTCCTGGGTGAAGTTTCTCATTTTCTCCGCTGCGCCCCTCCTGAATCAAGATGATCCCAACATGTGGGCTGGAGACGACGCTGCAGGGCTGTCTGGATTCTGCAGACAGGGGTGGATGGTGTATAGTGTATACTCTGGAAGTAACCCTCACGGACGGCTTGTGGTTAAGAACAAGTCTGGATCTCGACTCTTTGCTGTTGAAGGCCAAGTTCGATTGATGTTGAAAGGGAACATCTGCAACTGAGGTTCAAAGGTCGCAATGCGCTCCATCTTATCCGCGACGGCTGCGGCCGCGCTCGCAGCCACGGCTGTTCAAGCCACTTCGCTAAAGGACATCAAGCACATCGTTTTGTTTATGCAGGAAAACAGAGCCTTTGACCATGTAGGTGCCCCGGCGGGCGTTGTCCTACACGTCCTGCCCAGACGGCCATTCTACGCAGCTCCGTGGGCTGACATCTCGGCTTCCGTCTGCAGTATTTCGGTACCATGGCCGGAGTGAGAGGATTTGGCGATCCAAACGTTCAGGTCAACCCAGACGGGCGTTCTACATTTGAACAGTGAGTGCCGCCTCACGCAGTCAGCACCGGTGCAGCAAATCCTCATGCAAGCAACACTAGGCCAGTCGCAGAGCAGAACGGAACGAGCATCTTGAAGCCCTGGCACATCAACTACCTCGGCGGTGAATGGAAGGATGCGACGCAGTGCATGACCGCGGGTAATGTCCAAACATGCCACGCCTATCCCAACAGCTAACATGTGGCAGGGGACAATGGCTGGACGTCGATGCACAAGGCGTACAATGGCGGGCTGGGGAATGGATGGACCGGAACGGACGGTGCGGCCAGCCTGGGTTATTTCAACCGCGATGACATCCCGACACACTTCGATATCGTAGAGGGCTGGACACTGCTGGACATGTCCTCTCAGAGCCTTCTGGCGGCAACAGATCCGAACCGCATCATCTGGTGGAGCGGATCGGTCAACATCCCAGGCTCGCCCACCAATCCCGACGGCAAGGGAAGCTTGATCCTCGATAACAATGCCACTCCTGGTAGGTTCTTGCGCCGGCACGCAGGACAGAGAAGCCACTAATGGGAGTCTGGGCGAGCAGGATGCGACCAAGGCAACCTCGACTGCTTCCCCTTTGTGTGGAAGACGTTCCCCGAGTATCTCGAAGAGGCCGGCGTCTCATGGCAGGTGTGGCAGGACTTTGACAATTTCGAGGACAACATGCTGGCGTACTTTGAGCAGTACCAGAAAGCGGCCAACGGATCCGCCCTCCGGAACAAGGGCAACTCGTATCCCGGGCTGGACAAGTTCTACGCCGCGGCCGCGGATGGGACGCTGCCCCAAGTCAGCTGGGTCGTCGGGCCTCAGGAGCAGGCAGAGCATCCGCCCAACTTGGTCAAGGACGGTGCCTGGCTGCAGAAGAAGGTGGTCGACGCCATCACCAGCAGCCCGGCCTACAACGAGACGGTCCTCATCATTTCCTACGACGGTAAGAAGCATCTCACCACCCACAGTGGCGCAAACGTCCGAGGGCCAGCGCCAGGCGCTAATACGCGATGCAGAACAGGGAGGATGGGCAGACCATGTCCTCCCCGTGGTTGCCGAAAAGGACACTCCTGGCGAGTGGATGAGCGACCCTTACGGCGATCTGGGAGACATCCCCGTCGGTCCTGGTAGGTGGTTTATATCCCGACGCTGGATGCCGTGTTTTTTTTTTTTCTCTTTTGGGCACGACGCCCTGTTCTAACGGGCTGGCGCAGGTTGGCGCACTCCCCGATACATCATCTCTCCCTACACTCGAGGCGGCAATGTCTTCACCGAGCGTGCGGACCACACGTCCGACATCATGTTTGTCGAGGAGTGGGCCAAGGAGAACGGCTTCAGCGGCGTCAAGTGCGAAGGCATCACGCCCTGGCGACGGCAGCACATGTCCAACCTCGTTGGCGCGTTTGACTGGAACAACGTAAGTTGACCAGCGCTTGGGGGCCCCCTTGCCCTCGAGATGATGGATTTCCCTCGCTGATTGCCCACAGCCCGATTACTCAATCCCTCACATCACCGCGGCGGACGAGCCCGAGGCCGACCCCAGCCGGGGGACCTCGGGAGACCTGGATCTCGGCTCACTCACCGGGCCCTGGGTCGGATACTCAAAGTGCAAAGCCGACCACGCGACCAACCTGCCTCCCATCCCGTACGGGCCCGACAATACGAACCAGGACCTGTCCCTCGTCGTCGAGGACGGCTTCAAGAGGGTGCGCGGCAGCCTCACCGAGGGACGATACCTGACCTTTGAGGCCAAGGCCGGCGCCTTGACTGCCAACAGGGACTCTACTCTCAGCTTCTCGCCTGCGACGCCGAGACACGACGACATTCAGCAGCGCTGGATCCTCCAGCCCGTGTCGGGACCAAGCTACGACAACAAGTTCTACATCCAGTCTGCCACGGACAAGTCATACATCACCGGGTTTCCCAACCACGGCGCCCTGACGGCGGATAAGGCGCTCGCACAGGCATTTGCCATCACCTACTCCCCCAACGGCGCGACATACGAGCTCGACCTGGCGCCGGGCCAAAAGTCACAGAGGACAAGATCCACGCCCCCTAAAACTACGAATCTGTGGAGGGCGATCAAGAGGTGCTCCTTTAAGATCTTCAGCGTCTCTTATAAGGCGAACGAGTACTAGTCATGTCCCCGGGAAGATCAGGTGTGATGCATTCGCCACGTATCATTAATAAATACAATATATTTCTGGCGCGTTCATTCTGACGCGTCCACATCTGCTCACTTACGATTGTCACCTCGAGTCCACTCGGCATGTCGTGAAAGCTACAATGGCATGCCTGCCGGGCAGCTGTGCCGTGTACACTTCTGCTTGAGGTCATGACAACCCCTTCGACGTAGACTTGCAATCCATGAGACGTGCTTTTCCTATTGCGTCCCGTTCATGTACTTTTGCAGCAAATATGGCAAGCTAAGGGATGGGTGGGTTTGGGACAGCCAGTCATGTTCCTCGTTCATCTCGAACAAACTGCCGTCTCGCAACTGGAACCCACGCTATCTATACGATGCGCAATGCGCTCCAGCCAATCTCAGTAATCAAGACGGGCCTTCTAATCTGTTGTAAGAGTCACACTCCCTTAGCTCCTCTGGCGCGCGGGGAACCTTGCCGTCGGTTTCAATCTTCTTGCCATAAAGTCCGTCTCCGCCTCGCGCCTAGCTCCAAGCCATGCCAGTTGATTGACTTCGCCTCCCAGAACCACTTCCACCATGGCCGAAAAGAGCGGCATTGTCTACCGGGGGAACTGCAACTGTGGCCGCTATCGCTACGAGCTGTCGCTCCAGGACGAGATCAGCACAGCGCAGTCGTGCACATGCAGTCTCTGTGCTAAGAAGGGCTACCTCTGGGTCGTTCCCCCAGAGGGCAGTTTCTCGGTGATTCGGGACGATGGCCGCCTCACAGAGTACACGTCGGGTGCCCTGCGGGATAAGGTGATTTGCGCATATCGCTCGCCATCTAGAAAACGCTAACGCGAACCCCAGTTTTGCAACTATTGCGGCACGGGAGTGACGGGAGAGCACACCGCCGGCCCGTTGCGCGGCCAGCTTGCCCTGAATGTTCGCGCCATCCAAGGCGTTGACCCGTTCAAGATGGAGTAAGAAACCCGCTGTCCCAGCCCGTCAAGATGTCCATCTGATGAGATAAAGGCCGAAAATCACCACCGTCGAGCTGGAAGACGAGAGACAGATACAGACACCGGAGCCCACAGGCCCGCCCGCTCCACATCTGTTCTCCTGCCACTGCGGCGACGTTCAGGCCGAGCTGCTGGCTCCCATCCAGGGGGAGGAACTGAAGGAGGACAACTGCAGCTCCTGCGTCCGAGTACGTGCCCACGCGAGCAGACACGGCAGACTGACCCGCAGCCTGGGCTAACAGAGGTGCCTAGAACGCGTACATTGGCGTGTACCCTACCAAGGACAAGGTCAGGCTCCACGGCGAGGAGAACGGCTTCGAGTACTTTGGCATCCGAGCGGAGTCGGGCGGAGACAAGAGGGGCGGCCTCATCCACTGCAAAAAGTGTGGCGTCTACGTGTTCAACAAGCTCTATGGCCCCCCGATCACCATCTTTGACGGCCTGCCTCCGGAGCGGAAGGCGCGCGCTCTGGAAATGTACCACCGGACCATGAACTTGCTGCCGTTGAACGTCCGAGCGATGGAGGGCTTCAGGACGGCGTACCCGACGCTCAAAGTAGACCGCGCGGATGACGGGACAGCGGGATACGCCGAGCAGCTTGAGCCCTGGAAGGGGTAGGTCGGTGGAAGCGTGGTTTCGGCAAGGCGCAGGTAGTGAGTGGAGGTTGGTCATGATGGAGTCGGGCGTAGAGGCTGCGGTGATGAGCAATGAAGCATGGCAGGTCACATTAGTGTAATGGGGTATCACGGATTGCTGCTATTGTTTGAATTGGGACAGATGCGCTAGACTATTGCCCAACAAGGTCTGAGTTTAGGTTGAGTTTTGGTCTGCCCATACTCGAGTACGCTGCGATCTTGTCAAGGCAGCCGCCGTCGATATCCAGTCTCACGGATGAGGAATACGGGAGTGCTTGAGGCTTGGGTAGTCAAGTAAATAATTGGACCAAGTGGTAAACGGAAATAAACCAAGGACTTGACTAGACGCAGTCGACGTTTTGTCCCTGTTCAGCCAGATTTGTCCAGCGCCGTGCAACGCCGCATGTACGACAGGACAACTCCAAGAGCTCATCTCACATCACATGTCCATGCCACTTCACGTAGAGGTCCAGCCACGGTGCACAAGCAGCGAGCGATGGCGGGTATTACAGGAACTGTTATCCGATTTCCAGTGCATCGCGTGAGACGATGCACAAGGATGTTACCAACAGCGCCTGCTCCGCAATTCTCGTCTCCGTCGCGCCGGAAAGGTGGGGCGCCGTTAATGACCAAAAGATCCAGAACATGCGCAGCGGCATCTATTCTGAATGGGCAGCAAAAAAATTCTCTCTGGCGGGGAATTGAACCCCGGTCTCCAGCGTGACAAGCTGGCATACTGACCACTATACTACCAAAGATGCGATCTGCCGTTGAGTGGATCGACAGAAGATTTGGTATTTGCCTTTTTGAAGGCATCCCAACATAAGTCCTGGGATTTGATGTTGAGGGATCAGCCATACCTCGCACAGTTTGGCCGCCATCGGACGTATTCCTCTGCTCGTGGATGGATTGAGCCAACCACATCGACTGTGAAGGGTGTTGAGTGTGCCTACCCTGCAGCCCACATGACCCTCAGTCCTCAGACGGTATGCCGGCGCATTAACGGCGGCTGCAGAGAAGCTCACGGAGTCGAAGCTTACGATGAATTGTGCGTCGCCAAGATTTCAGTGGAATTACCTGTTCTACTTTGTACCCTGCGTCCGGCTGCACCATCTACAGTGATGTCTGATGAGCCAGATTGGCAGTCCCTGGCATGTCGACGCGGGATACTGAAACGCTGTCCAAGTGCTTGACACATGCTAATCGAACGTTTTAATTTTTTGAATTAAAAAGTGGTGTACAGGTGAGTATAATGATATTCTTTTGCCGACCTTAAAGTGAAGGTAAATCCTTCATAATAAATAAAGGGAAGTAATTCCTGCTTTAAGAGGACAATAAATATCTTCGAGATAGGTAGTAGTTAAGGTGATGGCTTAACTAGCCGAAAACTCTCGTAGTCGAATCTGAAAGGTTGATCGACCACATTGGGTCTGAAAAAACCCCAATGCAAGTTAGTACAGCAGTGAGGAATTTTGGTCAATGGCCTAACGGCTGAACTGGCAACTTGGAGAAGCGAAAAATCCTTTGGAGCATGGTCAAGGCCTTGATCTGATGTTGGCTCGTTTGGCGTCGCAATTGTCAGTCCACGTTTCAACAGCGTGCGAACTGCTGCGTAGCAGGGCTCACGAGACGCATGCTGAGTCGCCCGGAGTGACTACGATGCCAAATACCCTGTACCTCGAACCAGACCCCTAGAGGCCCAGTCCAGGTCTTGGTTGATTTGACGTCATCGACGATGCGATCATGCTCGGTCGACCGGAGAGTAGACACCTATCAAAGATTCAACGTCGGTGGCAAAGCCAGTCAGGGCAGCAAGCAAGTCGCGTCAAGACCAACACGGCACAATTGAGCGAGATCGAGACAGCACGCCACGACCCCACTGGCCCGAACGCCCCCAGATGCAATGGCCAGGCTGGGAAGAATGAAGAGTCGACGAGCGCACGGGACACCTAGGCCCTGCCTGCGGTACGAGATGTCTTGAATCCGGGCCTTTTCGTGTCTAGACGGCGCAGATTATTTTTAGCATCCGTGCTTCTTCTACTCGACCGCCAAGCCACAGGGCAGTCTCGTGTCCAGGTGGCAGCGCATGTCTGCCGAGATCTTGCAGTACCGCTGGAGATGCGGGGAGATGCACTGGGAGCGGGAGTGGGACCGACACCAAATATTCACCCAAACACTGACACTGGACGGGCACTGGCAGTAGACCCTGGCAGTAGACACTGGCACTGGACACCAGACACCGGACGCTGGACACTAAACAGTGGCACTGGCACTGGCACTAAACAAAAACACCAGCAATGAAGCATGCTACGAGGCACCTGCTGAGAATCCCAGCACAAGCGCCACTGAGACAGCACATGTCTGGCAATGGCAAGGACCCATTCACCAGGCTCCGCGCAACTTGCTCTGCTTGACTTGCGCAGTCTTGAGGTCAGTCCTGAACAACGCAGCGATCTGCCAGCGCTCCTCACCTCACTCCATCCTTGCTCCATCCTCGCTCCATCCTCGCTCCATCCTCACCCACACGTCGGAGTGGACGAGTGGCTATTTTAATCCGGCATGACGTCGTCGCCTCGACCAGTTCAGGGCCAGCCTGCCCAACGTGGCTAATACGACGACCTACTCCCAACAGCCCTGTAGCCGTGGCTCGTGATGCGCTAGCGCCAGCGAACAGGGACCGTCGCCGTGGCTGTGCCCACAGTTGGGGCCGTCGGGGGTGCATGGCGGGTGCTACGTGCCCCAGCGGCCGTCTCAATCTGAAACGTAACACGCCGAGGCCAGTACGAGATGGGCGGCGAGCGAATTGCAGCCCGGTAATGCGATGGCTCGCTGCGGGTGCGAAATTGGCCAGCGCACGCGATACGAAGGTGTCTCGAGGCGAGAAGAACAACTCGCTGCCACGGCGGCAGGGCAGCGCGAGAGCCGTGCTGCGTGCCCAGCATTGACTCGCCGCCCCAGCCACCAGCCTACAGCGCGGCGGGGGATGGCTCCAGGGGATTGCTCCAGGGGATGGCTCCAGGGAATGGCTCCAGGGAATGGCTCCAGGGGATCCAGGGCTCCTTGGCTCCTTCGGGATCGCGGCCAAGGAACGCGGCGCTGCCATTTCACTGTCTCGCCCGTCCGCCGCCATGTCTGACCACCGAATCCTTTTACTGGAGATGATGAGACAACCGTGTGATTGCTAGAGGCCACTTGCTCCTCCCCAGCAGGCACCTTCTCGCCCGGCAATTCCCTGCAGGATGCGCGTTGCCGGGCCATGCCTTGGTGCGACCCCTGCGGCCGTATCCGTGCTTGCTTTCTTCGTATCGCTCCAGCCGTGCTATTTTGGACGGCGGCCATGGATGCCACCACATTGTGCAGATCGCCGAGTCGCTTCCTGGACATGCAGACTGGCCCGAGTGCGAACCGGCCGCTGATATAAGGCCGCCTCCCTTCCGGCGCTCGTCTGGCCTGCCTCTCATCTCGTCCGCCATCCCCAAGAACCCAACCTTGTCGCTCGTCCCCAACTCCAGACCAACCCTCAAACAAACACTCGCACACTCACACTCACATCTCGACCACCACCAGCAAAATGAAGTCGTCCGTCGCCCTCGTCGCCGCCGCCGCCGCCGTCGCCTACGCCACCCCCCAGGCCGTCCCCAGCAGCGTCAAGATCAACTGCGCCAAGCCCAACGCCAACTTCTGCATCGGCGACAGCGTCATCCTGAGATGCGACGCGAGCGGCACCGGCACGCGCGAGATGTGCGCCCCGGAGCTGCCCCTCAAGGCCGACGACGCCAGGTGTGTCCAGTCCTCCCAGGACGCTGGCGACGCCGTGTGCAAGAAGCCCGTGAGTGATGCGCCCCTCCCTCTAACCCTAACCCCCTCTCCCTCTCCACCCCTGTCGCCGGATTCACTCCGTGCTGGCTTGCTCGCTGTGCGCTAGATTGCTGACTCTGCATCCTTCGCCCAGTCTGGATCAGCTCCCACGACCACCGGCGTAGTCTCCATTCCTGAGGGAACCGCCACCACGCACACCTCGGCGCCCAGCGCGACGGGCACCGCCAGCATCCCCGAGGGCTCCAGCACCGGCATCTCCAGCTCCGGCGCCGGGCCATCGCCCAGCGGCACCACCGCCACCGAGACGCAGCCCTCGACCCAGTCTGCCGTCCCTACCGTCACACTCAGCACCTCCATCGTGCCCGGGAACTCGTCCACCATCATCAGCTCCATCCTCACCAACCCCATCCGCACGTCGGAGCAGCCCGGCGCCACTGGCACCGACAAGCCCGCCGCGAGCACCACCGCCACGCACACCGGACCGACCGGCGCTGCCGCCGCCAACCAGGCTGCTGGCGCGCTCGCCGCCCTCGGCATGATTGCTGCTTACTTCATCTGAGCGCAGCCGGTCGTGCTGGCAGTGACGTTGGAAACGAAGGACGGAGGGTAATGTAGGATGGCCACAGTATATAACGGACCAAGTGGGCAATGGCATGCTGAGTCTGAAGCGTACAAATCCAATAGCACGGGCGTGGTCTCTAGACTGCGCCGTCACCTAGTTTGAGCCAATTAATAAGAACACGCACTTGAATATTCAAACTGCGTATACCGTGTGCTGTGTGCTGTGTTTGGTATCTAGTGTTTAGTGTTCAGCGTTCGGAGACGCTCCGACCTCGACTTGAGCCCAGTACTCCGTACGCCTGACGAATAGGCCCCGACATGGACCGTCTCCAATGTAAATTCAGAATCATTGATTACACCTACAGGATAGAGTGATTCAGGATGTTCAAAGCCTAAATGGCCATGGCAGGCATTCGCTTCGTTAACAATATTCATTCAGTCCGACGAGCTACGTCTGAAGCCTCTAAAGTTGGGAGTGTGGCGGGGCACTGTTACTGGAGGGATCCGTTTATTTAGCGGATCGAGGCCACTATTGCCTCGGCGTGGCTGCTGACGGGCTGGCCTCTCAAGCTTGGCGCCTGTTTATATCTGAGAGCATTGTTCGACAAAGCTCACAACATGCATCGCCACCATCCCGTTGTGAAGCCTGGATGGGGCTCTGCGAGGCGGAAGGGATGCGACAAAGTCAAGTGAAAGTGTAGGTTGCAATTATGTAGGAAAGGCCGGAGAGGGCTGACAATGCCGAGGCCAGCATCCGAGACACCGCTAACCGCACGACGCGGACTGAAGCCAACCTCATACGATCCAAGCAACAAACGCGGAGACAAACGCGGAAACGAGACGGGCGCCAGGCCGTATTGACGCCCCGTCACTTCCTCAGCGCCCCAAAGTTGGACCGCCTACCGAGGAGCCAGAGCCTCCAGCTCTTGGGGAAGAAGTAGTACAGGAACCACGCGAGCCTGGCCGACCCGCCGGCCCAGAACCAGAGGGGCTTGTTCCGCCTCTCGACCATGGCGATGACGCTGCGGGCGTACTCTTCCGTCGGCATCGCCTGGCTCTGGCTCTGGCTCACGTTGACCCGCTGCAGCCAGAAGCTGCGGATGGGGTTGTACCGCGACCCGGGGGGGAGCTCGGCGTCCGACTCGCCTGCGATGGATCAGCATGCATGCTTGCATTGCGTTTGGCGTCATGGACGCGACTCACGTATGTTGCTCTTGACGCCGCCCGTGATGACCGTCACGACTTGCACCCTGTACCGCGTCAGCCGGAGATGCTCAAATCGCGAGCGCAGATGGCAGGGCCGCTCACCCGAACGGAGCCAGCTCCACCTTGAGCGCATCGCCGTACGCGTGCAGCGCCGCCTTGGACGCGTTGTACGCCGACGAAAACATGAGCGGCACAATGGGCGCTATGCTGCCGATGTTGACGACGGTGCCGCGCGCCTCGATGAGCAGGCCCGAGAAGGCCTTGACCATGCGCATGACGCCGAGGACGTTGACGTTGAACATGTTGGCCACGGTGCCGTCCACGTCCAGGTCCAGCGCCGGCCGGTGTATCGCCGCTCCGGCGTTGTTGACGAGCACGCTGAGCCTGCCGCCCGTGATGGACGACACCCTCTCGAGCGCCGCCTCCACCGACTTGGGCGCCGTGACGTCCAGCTGGATGGCGAGCATGCCGGGGCTCAGCAGCGAGCTGATGGTGTCCGGCCGCCGCGCCGCGCACAGGACAAAGTAGCCCTCGCGGTGCAGCTGCGTGGCCAGCGCGCCGCCAATGCCCCCGACGCCGACGCCGGTGACGAGTGCGGTTTTCTGGCCGTCTTGCGGGTGGTCCATTCTCACGGGCTGCGGATGTGCGTAATGCTGCGACGATGGGAGGCCGCTACAGGTTCATGTAAGTAAGTATGCCACAATGGAAAGCCGCTGCAGGTGCATGCAAGTATGTAAGTATGCCACGGTGGAAGAAGCCGCGCCAAATGCAAAGTTGGAGATGCGCAGGGATTTGTACCTGATCCATGCCTCGGCTGGCATCCAGGTACCATTTGCTCCTCAAGACGGCTTACGTCATTAACCACATCGGCGGCGGCGGTTATTCCCCGACGCGGTTATAGGCTTGGGATTGCGATGTGAGGTGGCTGGCGCCTTGCATCTTGGTTTCAGCATGTAGATGGGTTCACCGAGGCAAGCGACATGAGGGTCCCTGCGTGGAGCTTAATGAGCTGTTCTTGGTGCTATGCTGCGCTGAGGGGCCCGACGTCCAAAGATCCGCAGGCTTGGCTCAGCCTCGGCTGCTCTCACCAGTTCGCACTAAGGTAATCGAGTTCAAGTCAGGCATCACAATGCGCAGTCGTCATTTACTGTCTCGATCGTAATATGTATATTCATCATAATATGTCGGCCAACGTTCCTATGTTCAATCGCACTATGTCGTGCACCACTTGCAGCTCAATCGCAATGTGTCGTGCGCCACTTCCAGCCCAATCGCAACATGTCGCACCGCTACACTCATGCTGCACGCCTAAGCACGGTGCCAGAACTGGACATCGTTCCAGGTAATGCTCATGGCGCCAGTCCCGCTGTCGGTAGTGTACGCACCGATCTTGTCGTAGAACCCACCCGAGGGCGCGTTGTCGTCCCGGAACGCCTCCCTGCCATTGACGTAGACACTGAACCGACGGTTGTTGGCATTGTGCACCGTGTGGATGCGCACCGTCGACCCGACCGTGGCGACCGCCGTTGGCAATGGTCGCGCCGCCCTCGACGCTTTGTAGAGGCGCCCGCCCTGCTCGAACGCCCAGGATGAAGTAGGGCCCGCTGTTGCCGTTGAAGGTCTGCTTGATGGAGATGCGGCTGCCGGACATGGAGTTGATCTTGAACTCGCCGCCGAACTGGTGCACGCCCGAGCTGTAGTCGTTGTTGTACCTGCGCTCGGCGCGCAGGTGGCCGTTGGAGCAGCCCGAGCCGCCGGTGCTGCCGTTGGGGGACTTGGGGATGGAGAAGGTGTTGCCGCTGACGGTGCCGCCGGCGCATTGCTGTTGCGAGTAGCCCGGCGAGTCGAGGATCCAGTTCCCAGACTCGAGCGGGGTGCCGGCCAGGACGGCCGTGGCCGCGCAGAGGGCGAGGAGCATGTTCTTTCCAAACATTTTGCCGTGTGAGCAAGTGAACAACTATGAGGCGGTGTGTGATTGTGAGGGTTGGAGATGAGCCGGCGCTCCTCTGGTTCCCATGGCTGCCTCTTTATACCTGCCTCTTCAACCGTACGATGTTGAGTCCTGCGCGCGCAGGGCTCAGAGAAGGAGTGCTTGGAGGTTACATCATGGATAAGGTGTGTAAGCGCTTGCGCAGCCTAATCGTGTCGTGGGCGTAGCCATTGGTGGAAATAAGACGGCGCTGGCCTCGGGACGCGATCTCGCTTGCGCGAGATGCACACCCATCGGCGAGTAAACCTGGGGATAATGCGGAGTAGCTGCCCTCCAGAAGGGTCCAGCTGGGCCCCTTGATATATGGGTGTTACGAGCCGATTGGGCCTGTATCGAGGGCCCGTGCCTCTCGCTGTGATGCTGTAGGCTTAGGGAGAGTTGCAGGGTCGATTGGTGGGTTCATGTGTGTCAGGCTCGGGTGCCTCGCGACTCTTCACTGAGCGGTAGCGTTGCCATACAGGACAAGTAAAACGTTGGAGGAGGTGTGGATGTGGTGTGTTAATGGTGTAGTACCGTGTAATAATTGTTTGGTATTCGGTGGTAGAATTGTGCAAGGGGGTGGGGGTCGGGCTCCTACCGTTATCTTCCTCTGGCGCTGGATTACTTTTGTGCAGAAAACGATCGACCGAGGCAGGACTTGAGGCCGGAGTCTCAGGTGTGTTGGAGCTCCACCAGCAGTGGCTTGGGCGATGCACAAGACTGCCAGAGGGGCCGAGGTATGATCGGTTGAACACTGACCAAGCCAGAGCAGCAGGGCCGGTTGGGTCGGTCTGGGGGGTGCGTCGGCGGCGGGACACTCGGTGGATGCCTGCAGCAGTCGTGTTGGGGGGGGTTGGGGTCAATGCTTATGCATCTTTTCGGTCCACGTGCCGAGCTTGTAGTAGAGACGAAGACCGACGGGGGCATGGAGAGTAGGCCGAGGAACGCGTGTGGCCGGGGTTGAGCGGGGGGGTTGCTCGGCAAGATGGCCATTGTATGCGAAGGACGAGAGGATTTGTCAGTTCAAGACGTCCTGACTGATGGGGGTGAAGACGGAGCGCCGGACGTGTTTTGCCAATTGCTGCAGGGCGGGTGTCAAGCCGGCGGACCAGACGACTGTGGAGGTGGGAGGGGGGGATGAGGGGAGGGTGAGATGGAAACTCTGAACTCTAGCCATGCACAATCGACCAGTTTGGAGAGATGAAAGTCCCACAGAGGACGCATTGGGACACGAGGACCGGAAAGTTCCAGAGCTGGCGTTATGACGTCCAGCCAGGGTCCGCTGCGGTCAGGGCTCGTGGCAAACAGGGTCAGGGGGCAGCGCGGTTTGAGGTGACAGCACAGGGCCGGTGTGCGTAGTAGGACAGGGCGTACACCAGCGGGTGTCCATTTGAAGTCGGCCATGAGGTAGCCAGGGAGTCGTTGTATGACACACAAGGGGACGAGGGACGCAGTGGAGCTTCAAAGTCGATGTGCCCCAACGCTGGTTCGTGGCATTTCCTGGATTAGCTGCTGTCCGGTGCTGCTGGGCTGGCAGAAGGAGGATGGTGGAGGATGGCGGTTGGGGGGGGGGGGGAAGTTGGAGCGATGTTGTCATCGTCACAGGAGGAAGCCGATAATGTCATAAGCAATGGATCGCCCCGTAGAGGGCGAGGGGGGGGGTGTGGGGGGCGTTGTGGGGGTATGGGGGGCGGACTTATGATCGTACTCCTCCATGACAAGCGAGTTGAGGGCGCTCGTAAAGTTGTCCTGAGAACGCGCAGGCTGGCGCGGCGCGTGCAATTGGCTCAAAGAGAAATACCAGCTGGTGGTTGTGTGATGGCCAGCTGGAGAGTTGCGCGTGGTGCGACGGAGGGGGGCATTGGAGGCCGAGGATAGAGTCAGCTCAGCTCCGCCCCGGCCCGGCCTCTCCCGTGCGGCCAAACGAACCTTGAGCATGTTCTGGCATGAACGACCACCGCCTGACGGTACATGTTGTAGGTGAGGGGGGTTTGCTGCATTATTAGGTTCAGGTGGATGGAGATCCACGGCAATGGGGATCAATGGCGCGCTGTTGTATAGTCTCAGTGGTCGTTTGGCTACGCGGTAGGGGTCTGGAATCAGGGGAGGGCGCGTTGTGGGCGTTGGGCCAGATTGTCGCGGGGCATGCAGGGTGGGCGAAGACCATGGGCCAGCGGTCGGTTCAGGAACATGGCTGCGCTGGTGGGTCAGGCGATCGGGGAACAAGTTTGACCAGCCTGTCTTCAGCACTGGGCGTGGGGATGGATAATCATGCGGAGATGTCTGGAGGCTGTTAGCTATGGATGGACGGTGGGAATGCTTCGGGTATGCAGGAGTGGGATGGGGGGACATCACTTGGAAGATGGGCTGCCGTCGAGGGGTAGAAGTGGGCCAGCTTGTTGCAACAAGTATGGGACGGATCGAATAGCTGAGGGAGAGATCCATAGCCGTACAGGACAACATGAGGGGAGAGGACGGAAGTAAGGGCGGCTGGGTGGTGGAGGGGTGGAGCAACGGAGGGGCCGGCGAGGTAACGGCATTGGTTGTAGAGAGGCGGTTGGGATGGATGACCGTGTGGGTCGGCAGTAGCGAGGGGATGGGTGTGCGACTTGACGGCTGTGGCGGTTGGGTGGTGTTGGGACGGGCGTGGTGCGGGGGTGTCTGGGGCGGCGGTGGTTTGCCGTGTGGGCGTGTGCCCTCCCGGCGAGCTTGCGGGGTTCGTCGTGCCGTCGGGAGAGATTGAGGGTCGCTGGGCTGCCTATGGGTCGCTGGCGGGGGGTGTGCTAACGGGTCTGTGGCGGAGCGAGGCGGGGAGGTGTGGAGAGTGGGGTGAAGATTGGCGTGGCAGTGGCGGTCGGGTTGGGGAGCGCGCCGGGATGAGGGAGAGGGGAGGCGAGTGTGGATGTGGTGAGTGGAGAAGGGGAAGTGGTTTTTTGTTTGTTTCCGATCGAGTTTGTGCCCATGAGATGTGCCGTCAGGCGCATCGTTGTTAATTGAGGCGACTGGTCGGTGGTGTTACTTGTGTCGGGTGCGGAAGGAGCCGTGTGAGTGGGGGGGTGGGGGGGGGAGAAAACGGGGTGGTGAGGGTGTCGGGGCGGGGTGCGTCAGGGTGTGGCGCGTGGGGGGGGGGTGAGGGGGCGCTATCAGGACAGAATAGGCGCGTGGTAAGACGGCCGCGGCCCGCAATTCAGGTAGGTCGTTGGTCAGCAGGGGTGAGGGTATGGTACTACGGGGGGGGTCTGAGATGGCTGGAGGGCTTGCGGGGTGGGTTGCGGGTTTGTACGGGGCTGTAGCCACGCTCCAATTGGGCAGGCGGACAGTCTACGCGGGAAGAACAGAGCAGAGTAGCGGGTACAGCGAACTCCGAGTTCACCAGAACGGAGGAGTCGCGACTTGTGGCTGCTGGAGTAAAGGGAATGAGGCGTGGTGTGGATGGCCGGGCGGAGTGGCGGGGGCTGGTGTGGGCCGCCGAAGTGCCAGCGCTGGACGCCCACTGAACGGCCTAGGTGCGGCATGCGCCACGTTCGTTGTGCAGCGGAGGATGGCAGGACGGACACGTTTTGTTTGTTCTTGTCCAGGCTGCGTTGCGTGGTAGTTTTTTGCTGGGCTGCCACATATGCGTGACCTGCTCGGCGAGGCACGTTCGGGGATGTGAGTCGTGCCCGGAGTCACTGCTATTCCATTTTCCAATGCTACGCCTTGGCGGGCTATGAGACAAGGACTGGGGCCGGGGGTGCGTAGACGCCTCAGATGATCCTCGGCTGAGACAGGGGTGATGGTCGATTCCAGCAGCTCTGTGGAGAGGACGTCGGCGCCCGTGTCCGCCCGCTCTTCCGCTGGAGTGGCTGTTGCCTTGGTCGCCGTTGGTCCGATGGTGGGGGGGTGGACAGTAGTGTATTGCGGCGTGTGGGCAACCCGCGACGGAGAAGGTGGGGGCCGGCGTGCTGCCTGAGGTTGGGGTTCGATCCACTCTTCTGTGAGTATAGCTATGTGGCTTGAAATGGCGATGCTCTGGTAGGAATGTCGTTGCGGTGAGGGGGCAGCGCGCGCTGCGGCCATCATGCGACGCTGTTCTGCGGTGCCACGCTCTGGTCTGGGTCTCGGACCAATAGGACGGTCGGCATCGGCCGCCCGGTAGTGCACCGAAGTCTGACGACGGCTGTCGCGGTCGGAGTGCAAGTCCGTGCCGGCAAGTCTCTCAGGCAGGGTGCGTTGCGTTCCAGAGAGCCCTGCCATCGAGTCGATGAGCGCCATTGTACCATCTTGATCAAGTTTCATCCCGCGTGTTGGCGTCCCTTTGACGGGCACGGTACACTCTGGTTCGGCCATTACTTGGACGAGACAAGGTCGCTCAGTGGTGGAACTTCCCAGTCGTGCTGCGTTTCGCAGGCGAGGGGATAGGGCGTGGGGCAGTCGGGGGGGCGTGATTTTTGCTGAGTGGGACGGACGACCTATAGACTGACGACGGAGCTTGATGCGCCCGGAGTTCGGGGCCTTCAGACAAGGGGAGAGAAGCTCGTACGAGCACAGCCCGGAAGTAACTGCGGTAACGGTTGGTGGCAGATGTGCTTGTCAGTCCCGTGATCTGTCAGGACATGGACTGCCAAGCGTTTGACGGTGGATGCATAACCACTTCCACCAAACCGGCAGGCCCGTTCTTGCGTCGCCGATCACTGGCCTGCATCGCGGCGGCATCGGGCGAGAGCGATTCGGCCCATGCCGTAAACAAATGGTGACTTGAGGATCGCCTGCAGAGCGGCGCGAAGAGTGCCGCCTCCTGGCGCAGCTCCCTTACAGATTCTTTGATAGGGTGATTGGGGGAAAATTTGGTTTCAGGGTCGGTGTAGGCGCGCATTTCTGGACCCATCGCAACGATTGGTTCGCGGAGATGGGAGGTATTGGAGGATCGGCTGTCGGGAGAGGGAGGGGAGACAGGGGCAGATCTGTGGTTGAGGGTAGTGAAGAAAAGCATGATGATGTGCCTACATGGCAAATAGCTTCCCTTGGTTGCCATGTCAGCTGAGGTAGGAACGTCTGGTGAGAGGGGATGCTCGGTTAGAACTTACTTACGCTCGGCCCCGCCTGACGGTCAACCTGGTTGTCCTCCCCTCTCGCCGCCTCACGTCTTGTGTTATAGAAGTGATGTGCATTTGTCGACGTGAGCCCGAGGGGGAACCACCTGGCAGTTAGGGGGAGGCCAGTTTTTGGGGTTCTGCCTGGAGGGTCGTTCCAGATGTATGAATAATTCACGACATATTCTGGGTTGGTGGTTGTGGGTTGGCGTCCATAGATTCCGACAGGCAAGATCACTGGTGCGGGAGAGCCCTGGGGGAAACGTCGCTCTGGTCTTGGGGAGAGATGGCTAGTGGACTGTCCGAGAGGAATTACCGACTCGAGAGCTCGGGCTCGTAAGATGGAGAGCGATGGCAGGCATGGGTGTGGTGCGTCTCAACAGTTCGTAGGTCTGAGCTGCGGGGGAGGCTGAATCATGCGGAGAGAGAGAGGTTGGGAAGCGGAAACAAGCCCCTGCTTTCTCATGATGTGGACCAGATGGGAACGACGTCGAGAGTAAGCTGTGTGTTCCCGTTGAGCCTCGTAGGCGATGTGGGGGGTGTTGGGGGGCTCGGGGGGGGGGTTAGGCAGAGGCATATTGTTGATCCGCATCGCGAGGTATGCTCACCATATGTTCCGAGATCCTGAGTGCTGTCTTCCAGCCTTCTCGATGGTGAAGTTGCTGGTTCCAATGCGCGTGCGCCGTCCGAGCACGTCGTGCGAGGAGACTGGGGACGGAATTCGTGAGAGGTCCTTCACAGTTGAGTTTTGGTTGTGCCGATGAGGGAGATGGTTGGGGGACCTGCAGAGGTGGCGAAGTCTGCAGGTCGACGACGAGGTAGCTTGGAGCCACGGTTAGAGTGGGTGGGTGTCTGAAGGGATGGTCATTGTCGCGGTCCTGTTGCCTGTTAGCGTTCAGTGAATGAGTAGTGATGTCGGGGGGGTTTTGTGGTGGGGGTTGGGTGTGAGTGGGAATGATTGCTTGAGAGTGTAGGTGTTAGGAGAGTGGGAGAGTTCTGAATATGGCTCCCTTCAAATCTGAATGTTTGCCACGTGTTATGTGTATGCTATGGGTAGTAGAAAGGGTTCCGTCGACTGGTGTATGTGTTCTTTCATCAATCAGCACCAGACACCCATGACGGAAGACGCGGGGATGTAGTTAGCTTGCACCAGTTTACTGCCAATTATTAATGTCATTCATTAGGTCGTATCATCCGAGGAAGCAAAGGCCAAGTCTCGCACTAGACAATACTACGCCCGTGTCCTGGTCTTTGTTGTCACGTTCCTGATGGGCTGTTTGCGGGGTCTGCGCCTGTGCGGCTTTGGGGTGGTATTGATGCCTCGGCGATGCAGGATGCCGTTCAAACAATGGGAGGTTTAGC
Organism: Calcarisporium arbuscula; assembly: GCA_009828645.1. NCBI lineage: Eukaryota > Fungi > Ascomycota > Sordariomycetes > Hypocreales > Calcarisporiaceae > Calcarisporium > Calcarisporium arbuscula. The sequence continues at coordinate 476,677 of WBSA01000016.1, forward strand.
TGTGATGTGCAGGTTGAAAAAATGGACTAGAGTGTGGGAAGCAACTGGGTTGAACCAGACATTGACAGATGTACGCATCCGAGGCGCATGCCTTGCAAGTGTCCGCAGCTACTACTTGACGGACTGCAAATGGATAGTCATAGCTGATTACCTGTAGTAATATTGCATGCTATTTTTATCCGCTGCAGCGTCTTGAACTTGCCGTATGTGTTTCTTCTCTGCCCGAATCGTGACTTTAAACAAGACACCACAGTTCGAGATTCACGTTGCTACGTCTTGCAGCAAAGCGTCGGTCGAATAAGCTTGTAGCTATCGAAGGGCCATCACGAGAATGTAACAGAACACTAAATCTTCACGTTACCGTCTGTGAAAAGAAGCAAAGAAGCAAAGAAGCATCCACAAAGCGGATCTACTCTAGCTGGCGAGCATATACTAGGTAGAATGACACGTAGCCATGGGTATATCCTGCGTCAGCTCTTCCCGAGCCTTGCCTATTAATTGGCAGCCTGCGCATCTGAAAACCCACCGGCACAGCATCTTCGCAGACGAGTCGATTGATGACGCCGCAGTCTCCGCGAACCACTTCCCAACCTCTTGGTACTTGGCGGCTGGTCCACTTGCCAACGGGCGTGGAAGGCCTTTCTCCTTGATATGTGCAAACTCTTGGTCCTCAAGTATGCTTGGCTTCCGAAACTGGAGGGCGTCTCGAAGAAAGGCCATCGATAATAACTTGGCCATACTGCATTGCGGAACCCTGCTGCTTCTGTGCAATGACCAAACCTCCGGAGTCTGGCTCTCAAACTCAACCCACCAACCGGTTTGGGATTACCGTCATTTTTTATTACAAGTCTCGTGTTGCTGAAGCAGGCGAAACCCGGATGTGTATATAGTTGAACGGCTTGCTAAGTGTCCATTCGTCGTTCCCAGCGTCGTCCGTTACGAACTTGTAATTGCCAATGACATATTTTGGCTGGATTTGGCTCAGATCAGTCCCAATCGCTTCGCATTCGGGTAATTTTGTGCAAACTCAGTCGTCCAGATACCAGTTCCTGTGGTGATATCAAGTGCTCTCCTCGGCTGCTGGATGGGTGCCAAGGCCAATTCACCATCTAGCAAGAGCTAACTGTGCAATTCTGCAATTCAAGGCGATCCCAAACCCTTTCGTCATTAGTAAGAGGTATAGCTCTTCCCTGTACGCACGATATGTGCTCCCGGATTCAGGTGCAGACTGGTTGGTGGCAGAGCTGTCTGTCGAGCGGGGACGGTCGCACTCTCGGAGCTGAGGTCAATCGCCAGGACTCGATGTATGGGTGTTGGCGACCTCATTCTGTTTACTGCCTGACGCCATGGAACTGATGATGTCTTTCTTGATGAATGTGGATTAGACCAGTTGCATTTCTATGCGTTTCGCATGTCGTGACGGGGCTACGGAGTTATAGCTTGCTAAGCAGCGAGCCTTCAATTCCTCTCCATGCCTAGAGCTAGCGCCACATGGCAAGGATGGTCGAATGGCATGGATTGCAGGCGTGGAGCAAACGAAAGCGTTGGTTGGCTGTCTGCATCGTATTATCGGCAGGTTCGATTAGCAGCCGAGTTCATGTGCAAGGCGTATAAGAGTGCCTACTCGCGACTCTAGTATGAATGTAGGCATCCAAGCTAGAGAACGATTGGCGCCTGCGGGGATATCGAGCGTTTCATTCAGAGCTAAACATTGGTGGAATACGAAAGAATGGCCCAACCACTGCTGATGAGACGATTTGTGATGGCTGTCCGATGGCTTCAACTGATTCACTAGCTCCTGAGTATTTATATTCCTGCTGACCAAACTACGTGCGCCACCTTCTGAACGGCCCTGTTCTCTAATCTGTTGGTATGCAGATGGAAAAGTCCTAGGCCAGTCTCGCCGGCAATGAATGAATGGGGAAGCCGCCGATGCAGCACCCAAGACTCTGAGTTTCTTTAAGAATATACATGCCATAAAATATACAGGATAGATGAAGTTGGCATCATTAGAACTTTAGAGACTGGACCATGACATAGTCTACTTCTTATACACTTTTGCGTATACATATGTGCTGGGTATGAGAATGCTAGGACATCTATTGTACGTTCATCAGCGGATCTTTGTGCCCACTCGTCAAGTAAGCCACATAATAGTACGAATTACGAATGCTTTGCTGTTTCTTGAAGGATTCGCCGCTAATTCCGCCGCCGACGGCGTTAACAACCACTTCTGTGGCAGTTCGTAGAGGCATATTTATTGGCTTGAATCTGCCCCATTTCATCAATCTTGTTATAGTCTGTTTGTGCAGAGCGACATACATCATCATTGATAACATCCGCGTGCATCATGAAACTCGTTATTGGTGGCGCGACTGGCTTTGTCGGCAGTGAGCTTGTTCGTCAAGCTCTTGCGAATCCCGCCATCACCTCAATTATAGCACTCGGTCGCCGTGAGACTGAGGCCCCGCCAGAAGGGGACAGTCAGCATAAACTGAAGTCTGTGGTTGTTGGTGATTTTGAAACTTACTCTGACAATGTCCGGAAAGAGCTTCAAATGCCGATGCGTGTATTTGGTACGTCGTTCTAAATACGCCGAGAATGTAGCAGTTTTCGTCTGGGAATGTGTGAGAAGCTAAAAGCACAGCAGGACCATCGCTGTAACCCCATCAAAGCTCAAGACAGTATCATTCGAGGAGACTTCCAAGGTTTCGCGTGATTATGCCGTCACCGCTCTCCGAACTCTCTCAGATCTCCGAGAACAGACGACTGGTCCTCTCCGTTTTGTCTATATTAGTGGTCATTTTGCACCGCGAAGTCGAGAGGAGGTGCCAAAACAACTGGTCAATCATGATCTTGTCGAGTATGGACTTGTGCGGGTCAGTTTTCTAAGCCAGTTCGTCAGTTGTATAACGCGCTGTTGTGAAACTAATTTACTGCGTAGGGCGAGGCCGAGTCTCGAGTTCTTGACTTTGCTCAGAAGTCCGGCGGCGCTGTAGAGGCTTGTGTAGCCAAACCTGGTCTTATACATGGCCCAGGAAGAGAGCGGAGGGAAATCCCAGGCCTTCCTAGTCTGGAGCTGAATGACATTGCCGCAGCGTTGCTCCATCAGGTTGTCAACGGATTTGAAAAAGACACTCTCTCGAATGACGATATGACGCGTATTGGACAACGGTCTCAATGACGGTGGCAAATGTGTAAAACGCGATTAAGCCGAAAGGTCTCTATGGTAGATAGTTACAACGCGCTCACTCAACTCTTGTCATATCAGTTTTGGACTTGCACCACGATGCATTAGACCGGCTTCCATATGTCCTGTGAGAGTTACAACTGTGGAGGAATGTAGAAGATGGTGATGCGTCTACAGATACAAAATGCGGGCTCAATTTCAACGCCTTCCACTGCGATACAGTGAAACTGGAAAAGGTTGAAGTCTATAATAAATCTACTATGCGCATTTAAAAGTGATTTGTAAGAAATAATTGGATGCACCTCTTCTGAATTTCGGTGAGTATGGTTTGCGGATCATCATCCCAAGTTTCTAGGCTAACAGTTCAAGTGAAGAGGGCATTGGCCTTGTCTTGCCATTGTTAGATTCAACATCGTTCTTGAACAATAAACAATACAGCAGACCTTGTCACCAGTGACCACATAGAGTCTTCTGGTGGGGAAACTCTCGTGTGTTTTTTAGAGCTTATACTCCAATGAGGAAATATCCGTCCGACCGCAGGTGTATGATGGGGATCGTTGAGCACATACGTATAAACTTGTTGAATGATAACCATAACAACACGGAATCTGCACTAAATGAAGCCAAATCATTCTCTAGTTACTCATATAAGACTTAAACCAGCACTAGCATTCTCATCTACTTCCTCCATTACTGCAACATGGAAACGAGAAAACGGTCCAGGCAACCAGGTTCGAACCACGCCCCATCAGGGTTTCTTGAGGCATAGAGTACCATTGTAATATTCGTTCAACTTGCAGCATTTCGAGTCTGCATTGTAGTCTGACCAGGCACAGTACGTGCCTTCTCCTCGGTACCATTTGCACACCTGATCTCGGAAGCAGGGCATGACGTTGGCGTCGCCGGCATAGCATTTATTGTTGAGGGCTTTCTCGCCAGGCTTGCAGCACACGATACGCTCCGTGGCATAGCCAGTGAATTGAATAAAAACACTGACTTCAACGGTGCACTGCGACCTCTTTCCTGAACAGATGGTCTTGCCATCCGAGCACAAGTTGGTCTTGGCGCCTGTGCACTCGCCGTTGATAGCCTTCTCGCCCCATCGGCAGCAGATTTGGGCACCCTTATTGTCGAACGTACACTGGGGCGTCTTGCCATTGCATTCCTTTCCTTTCTTAGGGCATACCGAAGATCCGCCCTTCCCAGCACCTCTTTCGAGGACACTGACGTGGTTCCCGTCAGTGGGTCCGGCAGCAGCTTGCAGGATAAGAAGCGCAAGAAGGCCAACCGATTTTAGTGATATCATATTAAATAGATTGGGAAAGCTGTCGGGTGATACAATTGTAGTTGAGAACTCTTTAACGAGACAGTTGTAATCAGTGGATGCTCAACAACATATATAGACGAGTGTTGGTAGTGTGTGAAATATTGAGAAAACTTTTAAGCAGTTGTTGTTCCTTAAATATTCTCTGGTCTTTAAACTCTTCTACCAGTATTTAAGTTTGTTGCAAGCCAGATGCAAGAGAGGCGCGAACTCAATTGAGAGTTTTCCAATTTTCATGTTTCTCCTGCTAACATTTCTTGCGATGCCAGTATTATGAACGCATAAAGGCTAACTAATGATACCATGCTTACACCGAAACATCTATTGAAGGTATATTACTTGCGATAATATCTTCTTGTGATAGCCGAGTTGCAAATTTACCCGATCATGCGAATATGCCAGCCACAACTTGACTTGTCCCCACCATGTGTCGCAAGTGGTATGTATTCAAGGTGGCAATGCAGATAAGCATGTGATATCATGTCATTGGTGAAGCGAAATCTAAACTTCGGTCAAGTGCAAGAATCGCTACTTGGCGCTCATCTGAAAGAAATTTGTGATAATGACTGTTATAGGCGTCCTGAAGCTTGCCATTAATAGAAACGAGGCTCTCAACGAGCACGTTCGTTCGACATTCAAGACTGGTTCAAGTATAATTTAGTTTCACGGCCGAGAATACAGCTGAAGCGTGCAGTCAATGCCTACGCAGGGTGTGTACACTGATCCCTGGACCTGTACTTCCGATAGACCATAAACCAGGAATGACTTGATAACTCATTACTAAAGGTTCTGATTGCTTGTAGAAGCATGGTTCACAGTAGCGACGAAATTGAACGGAAAGACCGTATCAAACCCGACTGCCAACACAATTACGATATTCATCAATTCTCTGTTTAGGATAAAGAATTGCGATAGGAAAGCCCAGTACTCTTAGTGACGTTTCAAAGGATGGGAGGAAATTAACCTCATTAGGTGTAACTTGAGATATAAAACTCGATACAGCACGGCTCGAATTGCCAAGGTCTATCAGTGTTTGGAACCCACTTGGAACTATCAGGCAGTCTCCAAGATGGCGTACACATGTCGATGAATAGCACGAACTTCTCAGTTGAGAAAGGCTCTTATCTGAACAGCATCTATCTTCTTGCTACGCTTAGCTGAAGAGGTATACTCTCGCCTCGAAAGCTCTCAGTGTCCTTTCCTCACTCTCCTGGAGATTGCCCAACAACAACTCTTTACTCATCTTCCCCAACTCCGCCGGCAGCGCCCATTTCTGTTTGCTCTTGCTCAAGTTCACCACCGTGACGGCCTTGTTCCCTGAATCATTCTCCTTGACGAAAGCTAGCACCTCACCCTCCTGGTCGATGTCTCTTGATCGCCCGTACACAAACAGATCCTTCTCTGTCTTCCTCAGACTCAAAGCCTGTCTCCAAAACTCCAGCACGCTGTCCTCCCGTCCCTCTTGGTCCTTGACATTAATATCCGCATATGAATCCAGCACACTCATCCACGGAGTCACTCCCTCAGGACAAAACCCCCCATTAACAGTGCTATCCCACTGCATTGGAACCCTAGAGTGATCGCGGGCGTGCATGTGAATCGCTTCCAACGCTTGAGGAAGCGCTGTGTCATCGCCCCTTGCACGCTTCTGCATAGCCCGCTGGATGACCGCCACTGACCGCAAGCACTTGTAATTTTCGAGTGGCCAGTCGATCGGCGCATTGATCATTCCGATTTCCTGTCCCTGGTACAGAAACAGCGTCCCGCTCATCGTCGCCAACAGTGTCGCCAGAGCCTTCGCTGCCTCAACGCGGTATTCTGGCTCGTCGGACATGAAATGCGACACAGAACGGCCTTGGTCATGATTCTCAAGAAAGACGGTATTCCATGCGTCCGTTTCCTGGAGCACCTTTTGCCAGCGCGTCAACTCCCTCTTGAAATCTGCCGTAGTAAAAGGCTTGGGCCTAAATCTATCGCCTGGTGTTTGTCCCAGCATTACAGTGTCAAAATTAAACACCATGTCGAGTCTCTTCTCCTTTGCCGATATGAACTTTAGTACATCCGCTTCCCTCGGCGTATTAGGCAACTCGCCGACCGTGAAAACGTCATACTCGTCAAATACTGTCCTCAGCTCCGAAACCCACTCCAGCAATTTTGGGCCATTCGTAAAATATTGGTACGCAACCTGCGTTTCCTCACTCGCGTCAGTCACCGGAGCGTCCTGAAAGTCCGTGCGCTTTGAGTAGCGATTCACAGTGTCGATGCGGAATCCGTCGATGCCCTTGTTGAGCCAGTATCGGACGGCGGAGTCGAAGATGGCACGGCGGCAGTCCTCATTTTCCCAATTCAGATCGGGCTGCTCTACCGCGTATACATGCAGGTAATACTCCTGTGTTGCCTCATCCCACTCCCAGACCGATCCACCGAAGCTGCTGCGCCAGTTTGTGGGGGGTTTTCTCTTCCCTGTCAAAGCGTCATATTTTGCTGGGCGCCAGATGTACCAGTCGCGCTTGGGATTGTCTTTTGAGCTGCGGGCTTCCTGGAACCACGCATGCAGATCCGACGTGTGGTTGATAACAAGGTCAAAGATGATCTTCATGCCTCGTTTATGCGCTTCCTCGATGAGTTCATCGCAGTCAGCCATGCTGCCATATGGCTCATGGATGGCCTCGTAGCTGGAGATGTCGTAGCCCATGTCGACCTGGGGAGACTGGTAGTGTGGGCTCACCCAGATAATATCGATGCCAAGGGATTTCAGATAGTCGAGCTTGGTGATAATACCACGAAGGTCGCCGACGCCATCGTTGTTGGTGTCGTAGAAGCTTGAGACGTAAATTTCGTAGACGATGCCCTCTTTCCACCATTTGTGGGCTGACATGATTGTGGTGAATGAATTGCTGCCGTGATTATTATTGTCCCCCAAAGACTGCTGCAAACGAAACCTGAAGTTATCTCGGTTATATTCTTTTTAGCTCCATGCTGGATAATTGCTGTCGGCGAAACGCCGAAGCAGTGACATCGTAGCGGATATCATTTGTGGGTAACTGTCGTTTGTGCGGAGAACCTGGTCAGCAACGTCGTATCCGCTGATACGAAGGCAAGGGAGGGAAGGATGATCAAGAATTAACCTATCAAGGGTATTAAGTGTTCAAGTTAGTTTATCTATACTACAGCCCTCAAGGAAAATAGCCACTATTTGGATAATGGGAGCCAATTTCGCATCGTGTATTCCTAGCACAACCAGCCAGGATTTCGCCTCCCAAGCAGCATGAATCAGGATACGTTGCATGCATGAGGTCCTGATTTTCACCATGTATGGGTAGATATACACCTGTGCAAAATCTTCTCAATACTCGCCACTGTATCTTCCCCTATTTAAATATAACTTGATGGAATATCCGACAAGAACATATTAGAACATCGACAAAGCCTCAAACAATCGCGAAGATTAGTAGGCTACAGATGCTGGAGCAGAAACACATTTAGTGGCAAAATTGAATGACACATTTAGCTGGCCTTCGCACAAGTATTTTCTCGACTTGGGTGGATGTACAGGGGCAGTCCTTTCTGTCCAGGAAGACATGTCAGAGCCATGTCAATTTGCTATCAAGTAGGCCGGCGCGATTATCTACTCAAAAGATCCTGCTACTCTCGATCCTTCAACTCAAAGGCCACCTTGATTCTTCTCCTCCACCACGCCCAAAATGTCAACTTTCATCTTGTTAAACTTGCGTGCACTAACACCCTTCTCAAAAAGCATATCCAACTCCACATAAGTCCTTCCCTTGGGCTCTGGCAGCCGGAAAAATGTCCAGGTCGCACAGATAGCAGCAATGCCACCCCAGAAAAACCCCGTGTGCGCGCCCCAGTTCCACGCGGTAGTCGTAAGCTGGTAATTGGAAAGCGTGTGTGTGACGATGCCCCCGATATTGTACACGTTGCGCGCGAGAACAATGGATTTCCCCCGTAGGCGGGTAGATGAGATTTCCGACACAAGGGAGTAGCAGACGGGGCCCAGGGTGCAGTCATAGACAAAGGTGAAGACAAGCAAGAGAGACCCGATGGCCCAGTCGCGTTTCGGGTGCTCAGGAGCAATAGAGACAAAGCCAATAATAAACAGAATGAGGCTGATGGTGCAGACGCCAGAAAAGTAAATCCTGCGACGGCCCGCTCGTGCCATGACGAACCATGAGAGCATGGTCCCCACGGCACCAATAGCGTATTGGCCCATGGAGAGATCAAAGGCCGACGTGACGGGGAGTCCCGCTGCCTGGTAGAAGTTGGTAGAGTATCCCATAAAGGTCGAGCCGCAGAGGTGCTGGTTGAGCCAGACAATGCAGACAATCTCTGTTCTCCGCAGGTTTGGGCCCTTGAAGCAATCCCAATAGCTCGTGCCTGCCGTGAGCTCCTGCTCAACTTCATTGGTGTACTGGATCATGGAGACGGTACGGTCCACATCGAAATCGCTCGTGGATTCGGGAGATGTCAGTCGCCGCAGATTATGCTTCGCCGCTTCGATATCGCCATGGCGGACACACCACCAAGGGGATTCCGGGGCAAAGTAGCACCCGATTATCAAGGGGATAGGCCATACCCACTGGATGGCAAAGGGGATCCGATACGCCCACTCGCTCTGGATGGGGAGCACGCCGCGTAGCACTCCCGACCCAATGAACTGGCCAATGACCCAACAGAGATTGACGTATGTCGTAAGGTAGGCGCGAAGTGCAACGGGGCAAACCTCTGAGGCGTACGCCGTAGTCAAGGTCTGGAACACGCCCCAGGCGATGCCGCAGAGGATCTCGCCCACCAGTAGCATCGGCAAGTTCTGCGCAAAGAACACAATGAAGATCATCGCGGACACCCAGGCTAGGGCTGCTAGCATCGTCTTGCGGTATCCGAAGCGGTCCTGGAGAATACCCGTGAACTGCAAGCCTATAATCTCCCCCACGCTGGTGCCGTTGGACAGCCCTGAACGCCAGGGAGCGGAGATGACGTGCTTGCCATCTGGCTGAAGGGTGCCGAAACGCCGCTGGAACTGAGGCAGAGCGAAGAAGTTGCCAAGAAGCAGCGTGTCGTAGCCTTCCATGATGAGGGCGGTGGAGAGCAGAACAGACCACCCGACGGCCTTGGGATAGAGACGGATGGCCTGAAGAAACGTCATCTTATGCTCCTGCTCCATGGCCAGGCGAGCTTGATCGACGAGGTGGGCATAGTCTGGATCTTTATCGTGGGCCATGACGCGCTGGGTGACAGTGTCTGCATCGGCTGGGACCTGATGCTCTTCATGATGGGCGGCGATGTCTTTCTCCATGGCGGAGGATTATGTCCAAGTCTAGCAGATGACGACGGATGAGAATCAGTTGAAAAGAAGGAGGAAGGGAACGAAACAAGCCCCTATATATCATCTCATGCATGGTCGATATCCTCCACTATCCCCATGGGGTTTGAGCTTAAAAATAATCCGGGGTATGGAATGAAGCTCAGCCTGCTGTGGGTCGGGCCGATGTCCGATGTGGGGGACGAGAAGCTCGGGGCAATGGCCGATGCCAGAAACGTCTCAAGCCAGGAAGGGAATGGAAACAATATATTAGGTGCATGCATGAGTGGTTATGTTCATCTACAACATGCTATGCCTGGTTGGCCTGTGCGATTATGTCTCGATACTTGATCTCCCGTGGGACTCCCCCTCGTGGTTTGCTCATTTTTGGGTTCTGCAACCTAGGAACAACAAATTTGCTGATGTAGCTAATATGGCTGAATCTATTACAGAAATATGGGGAGTATGGGAAGTATAGCACTGTGGAATGGTCATAAAGTATTTCTGTTTTGCAATGAAACTACTAGTAGACGGTATATTCAGGGTCCCTACAACGCAACAGCACTTTGGTCTTGAAGACTCACCTGCTTCATCATTTCAAGTACAGCGAAATGAAATTCCTAATACTGAATTGGCTTCCCATCAGTCGTCTATAAAGTCTAGTGTGCTACTTTACATCCTCGCCTGCTCAAATCCAGCCCCCTTGTCTCTGCTTGACGCCCTCCTCCCAGCAATCCTCACGGCCACATCCAACGCCCTCTGACTGCTAGCCACGTTCGCAATATTCTTCCCAACTATGCCAAACGCCGTTCCATGCGCGGGTGTGGATATCACTATCGGTAAGCCGCCGTGGAGCGTCACTCCGCCTGCGAACCCCAAAAGCTTAATCGCAATCTGTCCCTGATCGTGGTACATGGTGACTATTCCATCGAACTTTGCCCTTTCCAAAAAGAGGGTGTCGGAGGGAAATGGGCCCTCGACATTGATGCCGTACTGAACCTGAGCTGCGCGTACACCCGGGACGATGGCGTCGATTTCCTCCCGGCCAAAGATGCCATTCTCGCCATTATGCGGGTTGAGGGCGCAGACGCCGATGCGAGGCGAGTGGTTTCCGGATTGTTTCCTTCGCAAGAGTCAGAATACGCAGAGGGAGTGATGCGGGAAATATAAAGCAACAGGAGGGGGAACATACAGCAGCGTGTTCAGCAACTCAATCGTAGCCGTTACCCTTTCCACCGTTACCCTCTCCGACACGTCCTTCAACGCAACGTGGCTAGTCACTCGCGCCGTCCAGAGTCCCTCGTCAATGATGTTAATCTCGCTCGTGGTGTTTTCGGCTGGAAGACCCAGCTCCATCCCGAACCAGCGCAGCTCGTCCTCCTCACGCATCCCCGCCAGGTGCAGCGCCGTCTTGTTCAGGGGCATGAACACCAAACCGTCCACCAGCCCTTCATTCGCCAATTGCATGCCCCTCCGTAGCTGGTGAATTGTCCGCTCTCCAGCCTCTCGCGATACCTCGGCTACCTTGAAGCCCTTTGCCACTGTTCCATCATCGAGCACCTGCACCCCGTCCGGCCCAGCCTTGTCGACGATGGGAATCTCAACCCCGACGGCGGCAGCAGCGGAGAGTACTTCGTCGAGCGAAGCTAGGACGAAAATATTTGCCTGCTGAAGGTTGGTTGGGTTGGAGAGGAGCTTGGCAGCCAGCTCAGGGCCAACGCCTGATGGGTCACCAAGCGTGATGGCGATGTTGGGGCGAGTCATGATGGCTGCAAAAGAGTGGGTGGGAGACAAGGCAGAGGGACCTGACATGCCCAGAACTTTTCAGGACAAAGAAACGGCCGTTTCTATATGGAATGCCATCCTAGTTAGGTTCCATCAAGGGCTACATGGCTTTGGCCCTTGAGCCTCCCATCCTATCGGCGAGTTGGCCGACGCTCGGCGGTTCGGCGAAGACCTAAACTTGTTGCGACTTCGGGAATTCGGCGAAGGCAGAATATCAGCAAACGCGGGGTGAACCAGGATTCTGCCTGTAAAGCAGGCATGTCTGACATGGTTGATATGAGCTGTATCCTTTCTAGTGGTGCAGAAAAACGTGGTTTCTGCAGCTTGATCAACGGGGAGATGAAACACTAGGACCTGTCACTAGGGACACCAATTACCATCATCTCTGAGAAATGCTGCTCTCACATGAATACAAAAGGCATAGCTTCAAGACAGCCCGTTGGATTCGCAACCAGAAGCCGCCGTAATACAACAACAGATCGTAAACTCTCATATCCCACCGGAGTATAGAATCCATCCATCCTCACACAAACGAGTTCATGTCGATATCTGGAAAATTATCAAAAACATCGTAGTCCAAATACAACTCCTGCTCCATCTCCCCCGCCATCTGTCCCATTGCCGCGAAATCCATCTCTGGTAGCATCTCAGACCCAGGTCCGGAATGTAGTCCCTGTACGGGGTGCCTCTCGTTCCGCATCGTCGGCGTCTTCTGACCTAGGCTAGCTGAGCTCACGCCATTCTCGTGGGTATCGACATCGCCATTACTGTAATTGTGAGGCTGAGAGGTCAATCCCCTCTGCAACCTGGCTGTACATGCCGCCACCTTGCGCCTCAGCCCCAGTGCCATCCTCCTCAGGGGATGTCGAGCAATGACACTCACGGTCCCCAGGAGCGTCAGTGCGCTTTCCATGAACTCGAGTGTCTCCGCGACATCTATCCCAGGCGACGGCAGCTGCTCCGCGTACTTCTCACAGACCTCGAGCAAGACATGGCCCGCGAAAGAGATCATGATGAACACGTAGTGCGGCCGACCAACAAGACTCGCACGCAGATGGGCGTTGGACAGGATCATGGAGAAGACGGAGCGCGCCGCGGTGTGCGCCATATTTGCCGCAAAGAGGAAGTGCCGTGGGATGGGCGAGGACGAGCTAAGTCCACGGAAGACGTGGTGGCCAAGATAGAGCTTGCCGAAGTGCAGATGGAGGTCGACGCCGGCCTTGGGGAATTCTCCTACGTGAGAGTCGGTGTCTGACATGTCAGCGCAGCGTCTACGATACAGCCATAGCTGAGGGAAGAAAGAGTGAACTCACTATAGATGGCCGTGATTCTCTGCCACCAGCTGTCTAACTGTTGCGTGAAATGGTTCAGCTGCACGACTCGCGACTTGTGCAGAGGCTCCAGCGGTCCATCTCCCCCAAAGGTGTCGCGGATGTCATTCAGGATGCCGAGGAGTGAAACCTGCGACATGATGCGTCTGTCCAGGTCTCCCGCACCGTCGCTTCCAAGATACGCATCCCAATCCTCTAGCACGCCCTTGTCGTGGCGCAGGAGGCCATCTCGGTTATCTAGTATGGATAAGTGGTAGTCGCAGATGAAGATCATGTACCACAGGCGTGTGCGGTCCCGCGCATCCTCCTGTGATACGCCATGGTCAGGTCCAGCATCTGCTATTCCATCTCCGTTTCCCCTGGTCACCTGGTAGAAGTAACCGTGTAGCCTCATGTCTGCGCATCTCCGCACCGCGTCGCTCATGAGCATACGAGAGTCGTCGAGGAGCCAGAACGACGCGATGCACAACGCGCGGATATACTCCACGCTCCCTTCCTCGCTAAATAGCGACGCCGCAAATACGCGCCTGAATTCCCCGTGACATATGTCGTACAGGCGGTCGTCGTCCGGGTCATGCAGGGCAGACACAGTGCATATCGCCGTGAGGAGGGCGGGGGATGCCTGGCGGATGTCGTCGAGGGACTTATACCTGGCAGCGATGCCATAGAGAGAGGGATCAAGGTGGTTGAAGTAGCGCTGCACGAGGACCTCGGCTTCCTGCATGGTGATGAGGCCAGGGCTGATGATGTCGCCTGCGCGTGCTTGCCGCTGCGGCTGATGATGGCGGCTAGCTCGTCGCTCGCGAGGGTGCTCGCCCGTAGATGCCGATGCGCGACGGCCGGGGTCGAGGTTGTCAATGAAGGAATCGACGGGGGCATGGACAGCATATGGGGTGTAGAGGATGGGTGACTCCTCGCCGTTGCTGTTGCTGTCCTCGTCGTTCTCCGTCTCGGCCAGAATGGTCTGGGGCTGCGCGAACGGTCGAGGACCGGCCAGCGAGAGCAGTGACGGTGGCGGCTCGGCATTCAATCGCCGGCATACTTGCCTCAGAGACTCGTGCATGTTCTGAAGGTCACGGCGCAGGAGAGCCGTCTGTCTCTGATCCTCGACCAGCGCCTGGCTTCTCCCGTCCAGCAGACAGGTGAATCCCCTCCTCGTGCAGCGTGTACAGGGCGGCCCTGACCCGGCCATCTCGCACTTGAGCTACTGGCAGTCAGCGGGGAGTCGTCGACTGGCTTCCCTCTGGAAAGAAGCACCTTTTGTCTCCTACAACGCCGTACATGCGGTTGGCCTCCTCCTCGCCGCTCCCGCTCTCACAAGATCCGCGTCCTGCGCCTCATCGCCAACCGCGCTCGTGTCCGAGGGCCGTGCATGAACATTGGCGTCGTATTCAGTATTGCTGCTTACGGCGGTGCGAGGGGACCGTTCTCTCTGGCGTTTGGGCATGGCTTGTATTCATCATGCTGGTGCGGTTGAGTGATGTATGCAGCAAGATGGAGCACTCGAGTCAATGAACTTGATGAGCTCCATACCCACTAATATTCCCCCACACCGGTCCCAAGATTACGCACTATAATGTTCGCTATTCGCCGCTTTTCCTTCATTTTCCTCATTGCAAGACGTAGCGTCATCTTCTTGAGGCCTGTTGAGCTCATTAATTACTGCTAATGAGATTTATGAAGTGAAGAGGGCAGGAGGACGCCTCGTGTAAATATAGACCTACCCTGTACTTCTATTGTGTTAAAATAGAGCCCTGTCACTCTTATACAAGATGGTTGCTTGGGTTTACATGTAGGAGAGTAAACAATTGACGAATTGCTATTTTAAATCTGAGAATCATGTCAACTTCCCACTGGCGGCACAGTGTCCATCACGGCCAGGACTACTACAGAAGCGGTACGTCGAGACCGGTGCGACTCGTTCACAGCGCCCAACTTGACAGCTCAAACGATCAGACATAATCCTTGGACAAAAGAAAGAGAAACACCACGTTGAAGGGGTCAAGATACTAACGTAGGAAGCAGAGATATAGGCCGGGTTGTTGAAGTATCCTGCTCTCACTACTCGGCCAGCCATGACGGATCGTCTCGGTGCGGTATTCAGAGATGTAGTGTCTGTTTGCTGACAGTAAAGACAGATACCCGACAGGATGAAGGTCACGACAAGAAGTAGACCCAAGGCAAGACGGCCTTGGTTTCCTGCAGCACACGGATCAATGCCGAGGTGCATCAGAGTAGCTGGAGCGACAAATGCGCACTGTCTCTCATAACACCGACGTACCACGGCGCAACCACGTCTAGCAACACTAGGTAGAAGGTGATGGGACATTGCAGAAGAAAGCTATTCGGGTTTTCGATATATATCATCCCAAGTAATACGGCAGTCAATTCCGGGCTCAAGGACATTGTTTGCCGACGAGACCATCGATGGAAGCACCAAGTAACTAGCACATTGCTCTGTGCCCAGATAGTTATCAACCCCTGACTGGAGGGCATTGAAGTTGGAACCTGAACGGGGTTGGAGGTTGCGAGGCGCTGTCGATCTCGAACTGGGTATAATACGAGCTCCATCTGCCGCATCGGAATCACGGATACGCCAGTCGCCTCTCCTGCTTGGGCAATTGCTAGGCATGGTAATGGTGTATGATGCGCTGTAACTGCGCTGTGACACGCTTCATGTGCAAACTTCCAGCGGCTTTGCCGCCTGCGAGAGTCGGCGATTGGACGCCTAGTGGTAAGAATACAGTGTCTTGACATGCTCTGCCCTCTCTATTAGAACGCCTTTCTGCTACAGAACTACGTTGCCCACTATATTCATATACAATAGATGTCGCAGTCTCGTTATTTTAGCCATCACCAACTCCGTAGGCTGACATGGACATCCGGCTCAGCCAGCCACAACATAAACAGCACTCAGGTATCAGCGGGACTAGAAGCAACTAAAAAAACAGGTAGGCATGCTGGGATCTCAAATTTGCGGAGCATGTCTGCAGGGGTTAGCCAAGATTCAGCAGGCAGCTCCACTGGGAACTCGGGGCACTCACAAACTCCATCCACGGAACGTTGACGGAACCATCCGCCGCCACTCGCCTCTGATCCCAAACCTTGACAAGCAGCTCTGTCAGCGCCGGGTGCTGGCAGCCAGTCGATGACTTGATCTCGCTCAAGCACCAACTCGCATAGTGTATCTGGTGTGGCAGGGACGTGTCGGCAGCGGCCAAGAAGAGAGGGAAGAGCAGCCGCTTGTAAAACGTAGAGTCCCGAGGTATGGTAGCACAGGCGTCCAGTATGACGCCGACCGAGGCTCGTATGCGTGTGTCGGTGCAGGGAATGGCGAAGGCATCCGGAAATCGAAAAACCCGGAGGAGGCACGCGTGGCGGAACACATCGGCCAGCGTCCTCCACTCATCCTGCGCGGTAGGGTACGTCGCCTGTTCTGGATCCCAGCCCAGCAGAAAGCCCTCGATCTCTCGCAGCACCACCGTGAATTGATCAACGGTGATCTCCTTTGCCAGGTAGGCTTTCCCAGACTCCAAGATTGTGCTCATCTGGCGAAAGATGGCCGGAGGGCATCCCACAAGGCCGTGTAGATGATGGATGCCGTGGTCCACGACACACCTGCGCACTTCGGGCGAGTAGGCCAGTTTCTCCGCGCCACTGAAAGCTCGGAGCATATCCAGCCTAGAGGTTCGTGAGTGTTTGCTCGCGATTGCGGAAGCGATTCCTCCATCATAAAGGTACTTACCATGCTAGGGTAGACAAGAAAAACACGCTAGCATCAGATCTCTCTGTCCTGCTAGCATCTGCGAGCCTCGAACAGAGGAAGGATGCTCCTGTGAGATGTGCTCCATGCAGCGAAATCCCAGTCTCGCATATCTATACGGATATCAGGAGTCGAGTGTCAGACGTGGTCTTCATATTTCATGGGAGGCAGGACTAGGCTAGGGGACACTAACGTCGTGAAAGACCAGGAGAAGAACTATGGCCAGCACAGCTTCTTCTTCGGACACTGTGAGCTGACGCGAGGCCTCCTGCTTGATCAAGATGCTCAAGGATCGAATCGCCGCTACGCGGTGATGGAGAGAGGTGGTCATGCACTTGTGGCTGTAGTCACTGCCAGACAAGTACATGTGACAAGCTGACAATCCAAGCAGCGCATGCTGGACTCCGTCGTGCTCCGAGGCGAGGGGTAGGATGTAGTCTCGAAACGGGTTGGAGATGCCGTCAACGGAAATGACGAGAATTTCACTGACATGGCGAGCAACTGACGCGACATCAGCGGGAGCTGGGCAGCAGTCTGCGTGCGCTACTTACAGTGGTCGAGAAGACGCTGGGGATTATGCTCCAGCCTGGCTAGGCCCGGTTGCGAGGTAGAGTGCGGCCTGAGAGGGAACTGCAGGTCCTGCGGGCTGAAGGCATCCAGGTTAGATGTCGTGCGACTGGTCTTGCGCCACGGCGCGGGACATGCACTGGTGGAATCAACGTACTGGCTATCGACGTGCTCAGGAAGCCGACTGGAGGCCGGTGATTGCTGCTCGCTTTGGCTCGAGGACAGCTCGTCCACATGAGGCGACTGCGACGCCAGACTCCGGCTGTTGACGTCGTCTTCCTCTGTGCTGCCAGCGCCGGACGTCGAGACGACGCCGAAGAATTCGAACCTGGGAGGATATCCCTCGCAGGGCAGGCCCTTTGCAACGCAGCGATCGCATACCGGACGTTTCCTGTCACACTTGCGACACTTCTTGCGGCATGTGCCGCATGCAGGGTCTGGTCGAGCGCCAGGGTCGTCAGCCTCATTGCCCCATTGTTCAGGTGAGATGCCCGTCGCCTGGAGCCTCCTCCAGGCGAGGAAGCGGGTGCAAACCTTTGCGGCGTGCCGTGCTGCCCTTTGAGCTGGCTATCATTGATGGGGTTCGCTCGTGGAGATGCCGTCGTCGTGCCTTTTCGAAGGGCTGGAGGACGAGAGTTGCCATGTGAGGTGCGAGCGGTGATGCGGATTATCAAGCATGACGGAGCCCAGCCACGCTAAGCTGGAAACGGGCCGGCCTGGGCCACACAGGCTATGGCTCACTGATAGCTCGGTGCATCCAAACGACGGAGCGCGCGTTCGCTTCACCGTGAACAAGACTGATTACTGAGCGCGTTCAAGTGCGTCAGCTGCTGCCCAGCGACAGTGCAATCCACAGGGAGTCCTTCGCTATAGCAGGCGGCAGCGAAAACTAGACGAAAGAGGCTACTCCGTACAACATGTCAGATTTGCGACTCAGCAGGGGCCATCGGTTGGGCTGCAGCAGGCTAGGCGCCTGGTCAGGGCACTGCTGCGGGTAGTTCCAGTGCTCCACCACCCGTCAGCGCCTCGTGCTTTAGTGCGCTTCATCCTTGGCCAGCCTGCAAGCGCCAGCTGGTGGCTTCGTAACCACTGTGGCAGTGAATGCTAGAACTCGGCACTGGAAGTGCGAGTGATCCCGAACCGTCAACATGTCAGTCGCCTGACGGGTTCTCGTCTGCAGCAGTGTGGGATCATAGAAGCCGGCGCGGTTCAATTCATTCCCCTGGCAGCCTGCCGACGCAATGCCGACCGCTGTTCCTCCATCGCTATCGCTTGTCGTCTCAGTCATCGCGATGGATGCAGTGACAGACTCGGTGGGGACAGCCTCTGGAGCCGATCCTACGGCTCGTGTCGACGGACTTTTGCATCCCCGAACCTTACCAAGATAAAGCACATTCAGTTCCGAAGGGTTCGAAGGATGCATAGTCTGCGTCTTTGTATATGTGGGGGATCCGACTATCAAGATGCAGCCTTACTGTTTCCTGAGAAGGATCCTATTGCATTGGCAGCCACAATCTCTTCGGGTCTCCCAACCCATGCTCATCTAGCGGCATCAGAGGCTCGTAGAAGGAAACAAAGTTTCGATATGGATCCATCCACGCCGTTGTAGCTTAAATTTCAGCCGGCATGTGCCTTGTCGACATGGGGGCTTCCACGAGGAAACTCTGGACCAGGCCCTCGTCCAGCCCAGGAGATAGAGCCGTCCTCCAACAGTGCTTCGTCTGAGACGGTCTGAGCTCTGGGTCGGTATTTGGGGAATAGTTTAGCTGTTACAGCGTGAACACGCGCGCCGGCTAAGGACGATGCTTATACATGGCTGTACGTGCGATTGGATGGTTGAAATAGGTATCCGAGTCTGCATCGTGGCGACAAACGCATCAACTCAGCTTCAAATTAGCCTTGAATGCCCTAGATGCCCTAGGCTGGTTCCACACCACGAACAGCAAGCAGCCTTACCCAATGGAGAAACACTCCCAATTTGCCGCGTACCACGTTGACCATAAAAATAGACTGTCAATGCATCTGTCACGGAGAGGACTTCCGAGATGCTTCTCGAACCATTGCCCAGGATTGAATTTTCCGAATGATAGGCCGCGGTGCATGAATGGACCCTGGACGGATCTCAAGCGCGGAGGACGCTACGCCGCTACCCTATTTCCCGTGTGGAGGGCAGAGCGTCCACTAATCAATTACGTCGCACCAATCCGCTGGGACTATAGCGTACGAGCCCTCCCGCTTACAGCGGCTACAGTGGTGTACCTCCACCACGCTGCTGCCACGCTCGACATCATCGATACACAGTCCAATCATTTCCATTGACACCAGCAGAACGCACGCAAGCCCCCGAGCTGTACGTAGACTGTTAAAAGATAGAGGCTTAAGTTCCGACTTGGTATGATGAGTGCACGTCGACTGAGAGGCACTACGGTGAGGGTTGAAGAACACTGAGCAGGCGAGGGGCTCAGAGAGGCGAGAGGCATGAATTGACTCTAGCCATGCGACGCTCGAATGCTGGTCTGCAAGCCTATACACCGCTGTAGTTTACTTAGCTTTGGCCCGCTCAGCGTCGTTCACTACACGGCCACTGATGCTGGACATCCATAGCACTGCCCCCGCTGTACGTATCAATCAATGTATGCCACTGTGCTGTTTAATGCCATCAGCCGAAACCTCCGAAAACACAGCCTCATCAGTAACCTCGTCATCCAGCACAGGGGGTTCACAAATTTCATGTACTGGCATTTGCGGTGCATGCTAGCAATGCCGATTCCCAATGTGCAGGGGTAGTCTATATCATCCTGGCCGGTGATCAACCTGTGGACAACCCCAGGACCGGCTCAGTGCTCGGCAAGGACTATGGTGGCTTCTTCATCCATGGCCAACCTAAAATGATCCGTCTTGTTGTTTGAGACTGGGCCACTATAATCAAGATACTTTAAGATAAAAAGCCCCCTTCAATATGAGAGCAGACGAGCACTTACAAGGTAGGGCAGCCACTTTACGGAGGGAATACTTCCTAAGTAGTATGAGAACGGGAATGCGAACTGAGTAATGCATGTGCCTCCGTTTACATGGGGGTAAGAAAGTGTATGTCACTCCTGACACTGCTAAACTATGGAATACGACTGTATAGCAATTCTGAGAGATTCAGTTGGTCCGAGTACACAGCTAGGTAGTAGCTCTACTTGCCTGCAAGGATTCGTTCTTAATTATAACGTGTCGTAAGCTGGAAAATTCTAGTTTTGGGCATCATAAAATGACGATAGACGTTCGGTAGTGTATCGTTGCCTACATGCTGTGCTATGATGGGGCAGATGAAACTGAGTCTGCCCAATCTGTTGAGGGAGAAGGAATATCGTGATCAATCTTGCGGCCTACACGTCAGCAGCTTCTTTAGAGTGGATGTCGGCGTCGTGACACTGGCGGCAGATATTCATGCTCATCCTCATTTTTTGCAAGCCAAGCTGAGGATCATTCAAGATGTAGCTGGACCGAGACAAGCAAAATCAGATCCGTGGAGGGCAAGGTTGATCGGGGATCTTGTGAGGTTGAACTAGTGCTCGCTGATAGATCTTTGTAGTGTAAGTGCCACTTCAGCAACATAAAGCAACATGTGCTGATATTCATGTCCAAGAATTCTTGCACTCGTTTGATAGTCGGCCGTTTTAGAATAGCAAGCTTGATCCCTTACACGTGCCACCTTTGAGGGACGAGTAAGGAGTATAGCCATGGCTGTGGCCATTACTTGACTCTCAACATTTCGACGTATACCGGATTTGGGATAATTGTATTTTGATCTTCGCCGTTAGGGTTGATGCTGAGAGCAACGAGCAGCAGACGGCTCTGGTGCGACTGAGATATGCGAGCTATAAGATTTCGGATCTGTTAAATTGTTAGAGTCCGTCTGATGGGCAATAGCCAGCAGATGAAGAAAGACATGTATGATTTACCCTCCACAATATCTGTGGCATATACCTGAGGACCCCAAAGCAAACGTAGTTTAGGTCGATCAAGTTCTTCACGGTGCCAGCGAACTACCTTGCAGTAGAGGTGACTTTGGGCGGAAGAGAGTATTTCGCACAGCCTTTTCAGGCTCTGGTTTCCACCACCAGAACCAAGACCGGTATGAGCAAGGTAGATTCTGGTAATCAAAGAAAACCCCTTAGTTGGGTTGGCACAGTTACGGGTTTGTTACCTCGAGCATCATAGATTCGATTTCCCAGCAAAAATATCCTGAATAAGGGGGAGGGGAAACCGAACTGCAATTTTAGAAGCCCACGGCGATATTGACTGATATTAACAGATGCTTTATGCGGGTAAGCGGCACTATGTCCTGTCTCTTGAAGTGGACCTGCGGTTGCAAGTAATGTGCCGGTTGGGATGCTGCCAGCATGGTTGACAACATACATGGTGAGTCTAGATTAACGACAAGTATGGGCGACGCTGGATCAACTTGAAATTACAGCTAGGCCCAATTTCCGACTATTCTCTTGCCGGACTCAAATATAGCATATCCATGAAGCGTAAAGTGGCGATGAGGTAAACCGGGAAACAGCCGTCTCTAGATCTGGGAGTATACACGATAAGGGGGGACAGGAAAATACCCAACATGTGGGAATGGGAAACTACATCTTGCAGTGGTATCACTCTCTACATGTGCAAAAGGTACACCGATAATGAACGTCCCGAGCCCCGAGCGGCAACCTTGGAATGTCTGACTAGTAGCAAGGCTTTGAAATATGAATCCTAAGATTGCTGTTGTAGTCACAACACTGTCCAGAACTCAATCGTACCTGCGAGCGACACTGATCATGCTCTATATATTCGGAGAGGATGACAAGACGTCGACAGTGATGAGAAGCTAGTGTCTTGGTCCACACAGGTGCTCTTTTATCCATTTTAACAGTGTCTCGGTCTGCTTGCTAGCGCGGCGTTGACAAGTAAATTGGCAGCCTCGTAGCTCTTGATGAAACAAAAAATTGCCGCGTGATTCACAATTCCACTAGATATTGCAACTAAAAGGCTCGTAAGCTCAGCACTACCACCTTAACCAGCAGGCAGTCTACCTTGATTTGGTCTCTGTTCTTCTCAAGTGAGCGTCGAATGGTGGCGAATGGTCTGTTGCGCACTTCATTCTTGGAACATCATGGATCCTTCTCAAGGTAGCTGCGGGTTTGTATCGAGGAACGGCATGGTGTCAGCCGTCTACTGACGCAAGTGACAACTTCTCCGCGTTCTCCACACACTAGTAGTCTTGGTATGGCACTCTTGGCATAGCACTGAAGGCACTCCATCACTTGCTAGTGGAGATTAGGTCTCTCATTCGGAGTCGGAGTCGGGCGTGCTGGTAAATGCTGCTCCGATTGTGGGCTGATGACCACTAAGGTTTATACAAAACGATTTTCATTCAGGGATTCGGAGCCTCTCATAATTGTACACGATAATTAAGAACTATATTTGTACTACATTGCACCTCGCAGCATGCTACGATTTGCCCACTCCCCTTCCAACCAATCAGCCACGTATTTGTTGCCAAGCGCTTCTACCATTTTCTGGGCAGAGGGCGTAAATGGAAAGTCTTGGCTATTCAGGCATGGGTTGGAAGCGCATTAATTACACAATCAAGGGATTATATTGGGAGGGAAGGGAGTTAAGTTGCTTTTCAAAGTATACAGCGTCTAATGTCCATGGCCGTCATATTAGCCTATAGAAGAGGTACAGTTCTGGTAATCGGAGCGACAAATGGCTTA
Source organism: Calcarisporium arbuscula (assembly GCA_009828645.1). NCBI lineage: Eukaryota > Fungi > Ascomycota > Sordariomycetes > Hypocreales > Calcarisporiaceae > Calcarisporium > Calcarisporium arbuscula. The sequence continues at coordinate 499,707 of WBSA01000016.1, forward strand.
CACGGAGCGGGGCACGGCAAGCAATGGCAAGCAACGGCGAGCAGCGGTAAGCAACGGCGAGCAACGGCGTGTTCGAGACATTGTTGAAGCTGGGATGTACTAGCCGCCAAGTAGTTGTGTGCTTGTACAAAGACGTTCGTAATATGATATTGTCTGTAATTGTGGTCAGAGGTGATGTGTTCGCAGGTTTGTGTGGCTTGCCAAGACGGATCTGGCCATCCTGTTGCTCGGAAGAGTTCCTTGACAGAATTGCAAGCGGCGGGTTTAGCGGAGGATGGCTTACTGTTTTCTGAGCTGCAATCAGAGGCCATCCTAGAAACTGTGGTTCTCTTCATAGGAGCCTACCGACGGCAAGCCTGTTATCACTTGGGCCGTAACACATACAGGCTTGAGGTCGGCGAGTGTATGTCACAAACAGGCCCTCGTCGTGGATATATTAAATGCATCTTGTTTTAATTTGGCGGCATTTTGCCGGACAAATATATTGGATAGTTGAACCACATCGAGGAATTGGCAACAAGGCAGCCGTAACACGCCAGAGATGGACGGCAACGACCTAGTTTGGTGCCCATAATCGAGAATAGGAGAGATAGCTTGCATAACACATATCTGTCAAGTTCACAGAAGAGCGAGGAAAGAGGAACGGCTAATGTAAAGGGTTCGTCAAAGTTTCAATCTAGCCCACAAAGACGTGTTCCCATATGGTTGTTAGTTTAACTGAACGGCCGCTTGACACTGCACATTGATCCTACAAGAACCAACACGATTTCTCAGCTCCTGTGGTAATTAAAGCAACCAGCATCTGAAAGATGGAGTTAATCTCACATAAAACATGACCACAGTCTCTCACTTTAATTCGAGGGTTTGATACATGCCCCTTGCGTGTGAATGTTTGGGTTGCGCCATTTTTGCCTGCGCTTTTTGGAGTTGTTTGCTGTAGCAACAGCTCCGTGACCAAGTCAGAGTCTAGGAAGCAAGCCATTCACCTGAATAGGCAGTGTCTTGTACTTGACGCATCTAAAACTAGTTTGATGAGGAGTGCTTTATACATCTTACAGTTAGTGTCATGGGCCACCACACTACTTCGTCAACTTGTCCCGTCTCCCTCTAGCTGAGAAGTAGGTTTAGGGTCGAAATCTAACCATAAAAACCGGGAGAGGAGCAAAGTCTATCTGATGGATGGAGAATTCAAGTGAAGAGATGCACTGTACGAGGAGTCTGGTAGCCGTAGCCGTCTACCACATACTATATGACTGCGAGTTGGCTATTTGGAGTATGGTCCGTAACCGCCATGGTGTCAGGCTACACACCAAACCTGCAGAGGCAGCTCCGTGACCAACTACCTCATGCAGTTCTAGTGAGATACGTCGTCACTTACTGAATGGCCAAAGCTTCTTATGATCTCCGTCATGTCTTTCTCACTCTCCCATGCCTTTGCTACGCCGCACAGCTGTTAATTAGGACTGAATGAGAAAAGTGGATCGTAACAGGGGCCAATGACGAGGGCTGATGTTGCTAAACGAGAAATAAGCAGGGATAGGATGATGACTATGGAGCTACGGAGCATTTAGGTGTGCGTTGGTTCGGGAGTTGACGTGCGCGTACATCGGGTCTGACATGTAAGAGGCGATGCGCATATCACTTTATGACGAGACAGGGGTATCTCGCGAGTTGCTATTGGGACAGAAAGCATGCTCGACTTTGAGCGACGGTTGGATTGCTTGCATGTTGTACTGTTTAGGAAAGCCAACAGCTCGAGAAGCATTTGCGACGATGCGGTGGAAAGGAGTGCTGCCCACTTAACCAGAAGCCAGAAAACTCCCATGTGACGTTTTTTGTCACTTACACAGCCGTTGAGTCACATTTCACCCCATGGTGTGACTGATGTGTTTGACATGTTCCATGCACCCAGCCCTATATAGATTGAGTGGGACGTGCAGGTCGACATTAGCTGATGTGAGGAGCCAAGGCGCAACGCACGGCAAGCGTGCTACCGGCTCTCGCCTGGGGCGCTTAGGCTGAGCGATAGAATGAAACTAATGTTTGGGATGGCCTTGGCAACAACACAGTTTGCTGCCGGCCGGCATGTCGACCGGTGGAGCGGCGTGGCCACCGATATCACTAATCGTTTCGTATTCAAATCGTGGTGCCCTTTCACCCAATGAATACTCAAAACCGTTCTTTTGTAATCTAGGCTGTCCCCGGTGACTGACTCCTTTATTTTTGGACACTTGTGTTTGTATTGAGCGGCAGTTATGCATCAGTCCTCTGCTGCCGGCTCGTCACTTTGAAGGGGACAGTTTGCAACTATATGTAACGCGTCACCGACTGGGAATTGCGTCTTGATAGTTGACAAGCATACTAATCTTGGACGAAGGTATACGTGTCTCAGCCTGTGTGTCCATAATCCCAGTAGCTAAATGTGATTGCCAGTTCTTACTGGGGAGTTGATCAATGATGACTGGTATAGTTAGCATTGCCTTTGCGGGCTGCGGCATTTCAAGTGGAGTTGCTGAGGTGGAGGTCATCCTTGACAATCTCCCAGCTAGTTCAAAGGACTAATACTAGTGGCAGTAAGATTGACGATGTTGTTGGAGCCCTCGACCCGTCGGGGAGCAATTTACGAACCTGCTGTTCAGCCCAGCGTCTGTGCCCCAAGCCCGTCTTTGCCAGTCATCAGAGTAGCATGCAGGCCGGTGATATTCATTGGCTTACCACTGACAGAGCCGGCTATAATTCCTTCAGAGAGAGAATATGGGACGAAACACTAGTCATACTGCGCCGTTACTACTGCTGCTAGCGGCTGTTTTTTCCACCAAAGAGAGACAAAACGCAGGCTTATGCTGTCTCAACTCCAAGCCGGAACTAGTAACGAAGCATCTAACGCATGATGAAGAAGAGGTTCGTAGCTTCGCTGAAAATAACGCCCATTGTGCGTTTGCATACGGTCCGTGAATGTGCTGCTCGCGGCATTCCACTTCGCATCCCCAAGGCAGGCATGCCTGCTTCTCGACCGCCACCTTGTGACGGCGAACATGTATTTATGCTAAACCAGTCACGGAATACGAATCGTAGAATGTGGAAAATCGGCTTGAGTAGCTTCGCGGCCACCCATATCCCTACCCATTGGGCGGTAACGAGGTCCGGCATGCAGCCCACTCACAGCGAGTATCCTGCACCATGCTCAGCCTTACGATGCGCCCGTGAAGTAAATTTGGGAGCTCATTTTACCAAACAGACATGGTATCTCCGAACCAGAGGCGGATTTCAGTGGGCTTCTAGTCAGCACTAAAAGCTGAATCTCACTGTGGCTTCTCGTCAGCACTGTAAGCCACTCAGCTCGGAGTAGCGGGAAGAGGCTGCTCTGCTCAAGACTGGAACGCCACGCCATTATTAATACGGCGTCGCTCTTCCGAACCTATCTTTAGGAGAGCTCTGTGATATCGCCATTAAAGTTTCTCCTCTTTTGCATCTGCTTTTTGTCCTTTCAGCCAGTTTTTGAGATGGCGAGGTATAACCGTGTTCCGCTCATCCAGAGTCCTCTGGGAAATCCTGAAAAGGGACATCCAAGAGAAGACGAACAGCCGAATATCGAGGCCCACGATGCGACGCTCTTTGAGAACCCCCAGTTTCAACACTATGAGGAGACGTCGAATATCCAGCTCTTTTTTGATCTTTTCTTTGTTGCCAACCTCACCAGCTTCACGAATTCGCACGAGGTTAACAGCACTAGCAGTATGGCACCTCGACGTCGTACCACCTCTTTCTCTCCGTTTACTAACCAGTCGTAGAATTAGCGAGTTATATTGGCTTCTTCTGCATTCTCTGGTTCACGTGGTGTAAGTGCCGTGGTTGGTACGTTTGGAAAGTGATTTCTCTAACAGCCGCTATAGGCCAGGTTACCATGTACGATGTTCGATTCTCGACCGACAGTGTCTTTGAGCGCGTTGCTCATGCCTGCCATTTTGGCGTAATGGTTGGCCTGGCGGTTATTGGCCCGCAGTTTGACGATCCCAACGAGACTCCTTGGGACACGTTGCAACAGCTCTCGTTGATCTTGATGTGCAGCCGAGCTGTGCTGCTTCTCCAATATCTGTCGACGTTGTACTTCTCATGGAGGTACCGTGCCACGCGACTACCGCTGATGGCAGTTTTGACATCGCTGGGCGTGGCTGTTGTTTTATATCTCGCGCTTTCCTTTGTCTTCTCGAACGAGGCGTCTGACAGTGCTTATATTGCCTGGTACGTCATTGCCGTCTTTGAAGTCGGCGCCGGCATTGCCATTGCAGGGAAATGGCATGTCGTCAGCTTCAAGGGCACCCATTTGACGGAGCGAATGACGTGTTTGAGCCTGATTATTGTGAGTTGATGATGCCCGCACCCGTGAGGAACTGGGCACTAACCGGGAATCAGCTGGGAGAGGGCGTTATTGGCCTCACCAAAACGATTACGAAGATTGAGACACTGGACTTTAACTTCAGCCCAGCAACAATTGGGACGCTGATTGCTGCCGTCTTGATTATTGTGAGTCGGCCCATATATTCGAATAAGTCGATGGGTTTCTAACAAATCACAGTACTTCATTTATCAGCTGTACTTTGACAGTGTTCAGCTCGAACACTTCGGCATCATGCGACAGCAGATTTGGACGTTCCTGCACTTTCCATTCCACATGGCTCTTGTGCTCCTCATGGAGGGCACAAACCAATTTATAAGCTGGCGCCACGTTACCGAGTTTATCAACACTACCTTCGACCCGCTCCTCAGTGACGATTCAGACGATAGTGTCGGCCTCCTCAACAACACCATCAACGCCGTCTTGAACAACGCGGCTCTCCCTGTCACTCAAGATTTGTTTGACGAAGTCTCGGAAGAATTTGCGTCGTTAACAAAGGAGGGTGTCACAGAGACGGAGGCAGAGTCAGCCATTGAGAATATTATAGCTCAGTTGTTAAAGGTCATTTTCAATGGCTACGGCTTTGAGCCCCCCGAGGAGGGTGTCGAGGCTGAAACCCCCGAAGAGATCATTCAGTCATACGCCAACGTATTTACCCTGGTGTTTGGGTACTTCTTCATATCTGCCGGCCTAGTCCTGGTTTTCCTCGGTATCCTCTCTTGGCTCTCTCACAGCAAAATGGCCGGCGAGACCCGTGCGAATATCTGGGGCATTGCGAGCAAGTTTATCATTGGTGTAGGCTTGGTCTTCTGCAGCACCATGGTCTTGACCGATGCTGCTGTCGACCTGGGCTCAAGCGCTTGGACTTTGCCCCTTTTGTTTTTCTTGCTTGCCATTGCATTGATCCTTAGTTATGTACCAATGGGTGGTAAGGAGGAGGAGAAGGAAATCCCTCTGACGAATGTGGGTACACCGACGTCGGAGTAAGGCGTTGTTACGAAATACCCACCAACAACATGGACGAACAAGAGACGGGTGGCCACGAGAAAGTCGACGTAATAATTGTGGTCTGTCCAGGGGAAAAGCATTAAACTTTTGCGACTTGGCGAGATGTGTCATCATTCATCATAGCGTTTAGCGGAAAGCTACAACATAGTCCGTTTATATGACTTCAATTATGGGAATTTTATGACGTGCAAAGAGTAGCTGCGAGTGACCTACCTAGCTACACTACTGCGATTGGGCCGAAACATTGCGGTAGTTGGACTGCTGACACCGAGTAGAAATGTTTTCCAAGTGTATTGGGAGGGGCCTATTAGTTTGTAGGAAGGTGTCGTTGTCTTCTGGTTGAACTGCATACCGATCTTCGCGGTTAAATGTTGCTGGCCGAACAAAGTCGGCATTTAGTTGCCAAACATATATCGCTTGCCTAGCAGCACGAGCTGCGACCAGAACAGCTTGACTGTGTCGCCCCCCAAAAGTAAATCTGGCGCGTTATACTAGAATCTGGATTGCCATCACATCTTCACTAACTAGATCTGGTGAGAAGCTGTACTGGAGTGGACATCGACTGGCACGACACGAACTGTTTGATAACAGCTCACAACGGCAACTAGCCAGAAGAGACAGGCGATGGAGGAACCAAATTTGTATCATCGTTATAATTAACAACCCTCAAAGTAATAATCGTGGCTCTCCCTTGGCCTCACGACTGCTCTTCCGTGGGATCAAGGGTCCCGAATAGGTCATACTCGCTCCAGTTGAGCTTTGGGGCAACCGCCTCTATCTTCCAAGCTCCGTCAACTTTTCTGTACCAATGAGTCGCGACTCCGTGAGCATGCCCTTTGTTTGCCACGACGGTATGGTCTTCCCTGCTGTAGCGCTGGTGTGCCACTCGGAGTTGATGCGTCACTTGCACTGTGCCATCGGTCAAATGCTCCCATTTAGCACCGCCAAGAAGGTGCTGCGTCTTCAGCAGCTCATTTCCCAGCAACTTCATATCCGACAGAATGGTGACATATTGATCTGGTGATAACCCCTCATGTAAATCGCCGTGTAGACCACGAAAATCAAGCCGTATGGACGGGGCAAGGCATCGACGTAGACGCTCCCAGTCCTTGTTATCATAGCTTTCCGCCCATTCAAAAGCAATGTTGCGGATTTCAAGATGGTCTAAGTGTAACTGTTAAAATAATTTCGCTTCGCATGAGGAAGAACCAGACCTGAGAATGTAAAATCCATTGTTGTTTCGACGTAAAGGTTACAGTGCTATATTCTTCGATTTGTGACTCCTACAAGGGCGGTGTAAGGAAGGCTCAATTTAATTTAATACCTGGAAATAATGGGGAATGGGATGCATTTAATTCCATTTTCGACAAAACCTGGGCATATTGCTGCCGATCTGCAGTTAGGCGAGCTAGCCACTTACAACGCATGAAGTCCGCCTTGCACGTCATTGTGGTATCCTGGCTGAGAATCCTTCAAATTATACGAGCTGGTAGGATCACGTTTGATATATTCCTGCATGTCTGCCTAACTATGTATGGAAAATCGTATATTTAAATGCATGTTGACCCTTTATTTCGTATAAACGTTTGGATCCACCGTGCATTGGCTAACTGAGCCAGATGGGCATGTCATTTATGGTTGTAGGTACTGCGCTACATAGAATTCCAGATGGGACAACCTTTGGTGATTATGGGGAAAACACAATTCAGGTATGGAGAGAGGCGGGAGGAGAACGTGTGAAGACTTTCTTTATTAACAAAGCTTCATGCCAGGTGATATTTTTCACTCTCTAGATCCAACCTCTGTACTGCGGACCAGAACCACGTCCCTACAAAATATGATATATAACAGATGGCATCTATGATTCCACCAATATGAAATATTTCCATCTTCATTTCATTCGAATTATGTGACATCAAATTCACACATTAACCTGGACGCTGCTGCCTTTTTCTGTCCCTTCTCTTTGACATGTGCTACCCTCAAGCATGGCAGATTCAAGTACCACAGACTGCTCAAAGCCAGGATCCTCGACTGAAGCTTGTTCGAAGCCATGGCGGTATTCATTTCCGGGCACAGGCCAAAAGAAACCCAGAATTCCATACGAGAGACCCCCGACCAAAAAGCTCAAGATCCAACCAAGGGAATACATGTCTGAGGCGGCGGTGGATGCTTTAGTCGAACCAAAGCTGCCTATGAAGCCTGGTAGGGGTAAGAGAAAGCCCACAATAAATGAGGCGAACGCTCGCAGGTTGAATCCGTAAAAGTAGTAATATAAGCCGGTCGGAGACGTTGAAAAAAGATCCGCTATTGTCATGTTTCCCTTTCGTAGGATAAAGTAATCCACAAGCATTATGCAGACCACGGGTCCCTGGAAGATGGAGTAGCCACCGAGAAAATTGAGAAAGCCATTAGCGGTGCTAACAATGCGCCAAGGAACAATGGCAAAGGCCACGATGAGGCACAGAAACTGCCCTCGGACAATGTTGAGGTATTTAGGAAGCAAGCACGTCACGTCAGCGGCAAAGGGAATGAAGTTGCACGCGATGGACGTCCCTAGAGTTGCAAAAGCAAAGCTGGCGGCAGCGAAGAAAACACCAGCTCTGGCAGAGGAGCTGTACCCGTGATCTAGCATACCATTGAGGAGATCGTAGGGGTTCCAGTATGCTTCTCCATACATGTTGAGCACGGCAGACTAGAGAGATGTTGACCAGAGATTAGCCGGAAGGTTGATCCAGACCATTCTACTATGAACATGTGAGGCTATACGTACGGTGCTGATAATCCCAAAAGACGCACAGAGTATCTGTCCCAGCGGGAGCGCAACCAGTTGCCCTAGAATCTGGGCTTGGCGCGTCTTGGAATATCTCGCAATATCGGGAATCGTGACGAGCAAGGCCGAGTTGGATCCCATGACGGAGTTGAACTGTGAAATAATGGCCCAAGCAAAGATAGACGTGGATTGTTTGGCTGACTTTGCCTGGACATCCAAGACGGACGATCCGACACCGCCGTTTTTCGTCGTCGCCCAAATGACGATGCCCAACCCTGCCAAGGGAAGCACAACGGATTTGGCGGTAAACAAGTGCTGGATGCGCGAGGTATGAACAAATAGAAACGGCATGGTGAAGATGAAAGCGAGCAAGAAGCCGACCATTGTCTGTGACGTGATGTACTGGTCGGCAGGAATCTCGTTTGGAAGCTTCTCCCACGACGGGAAGATGCAGCGAAGGCAGATACTAATGAACTGGCCCTCGAAGTACAACTGCACTCCACCCCAGATAATCCCTAGGATGGATCGAAGCACGACAACAAAGTAGTGTCCGTAAATGCCAAAACATGCACGGGACAGGACCGGATACCCGATGTGATAGCGAGACGCGGCAAAGCCGTTGAGAACCATGACGGCCGCCGAGAGCAAATTGGCGAAGAAGACGACGAGGAGAGCATCGCGCACAGAAGCGCCAACTGTAATCAACGATGCGCCGATGCTCCACGTTGACACATTCCACGACTCACTCCACCAGAAGGCAAAGAAGCTCCATGTGGTCCATGTCTGGCGGGCTGGCGGAGATGGGAGGAGATCCTCGTTGATAAGAAAGGATAGCGAGCTCTTCAACAATAGGGCATCGTGGAATGCCTGGGGCGAGCTGAATGCGTGTTTGAACTTCTGGAACCGAGTTGGAATCTTCGAGTAGGACCCGTCGACGGTTGAGTCGGTAGAGTCCATCTCTCTCGCCAGTACAGAATGACTCAAGTCTAACGTGCCGTCTCGAGTGATGTTGACCATACCATGGCTTTATATATACCGTTGACTCCGCGCCCCGAGCGATTCAGCGATACCATGTCAAGCTTTCCCCACGTAGAGACTTGACGTTATCATGATAGTAGAGATTGCCCCAAAAGCCATGGCTGAGTTAGCTTGAATTGTCGCCATGGTATTGTCAACGGACCCTCTCTTGCGTGGGCATTGGCTACACCATACCCCCCACATAATAAGCCATCGCCCGCTCTTTATAAGTAGAAGATGCCCACCCAAGAAGCGACCGGCATGCTTCGTTCCACGCAGTGAATAGTCCAATGACACCCGGTTCTCGCTGCACACCGATGGGCGCCTTGAAAGCGCCTGGCTGTCACCAAAGGAACGACCATGTATAGCTGCACAGAGCGCGGCTGCACGCGTAGATTTAAGCGGCCGGAGCACTTGAGCCGGCATCGTCTCAATCGTGAGTCTTGATAGCCAGGATCCACTCATTGATTGCTCGAGATGACGAGCGTGATAACAAGTCGCCTTGCAGATCAGCCACGCAAGATCCATCTTTGCCTCGTCTGCGGCAAGGACTTTGTCAGGAGAGACCTTCTGCAGAGGCACCTTCGCCGACATGACCGCGGCATGATGTACCGCAATTCGGGCGGATACTCAACCAGCGGCTGTAATGGACGAACCATACAACACGACATCTCGGAAAGCCCTCAACTTCCCCCACCGGCCCCCACCCCCGGATTTGACCCTAATCGGGGAGCGGCCGTGGATGTAGGCCTGCGTGGGCTACCCACTTGGAGTGACGATGCATCCGAACCCTCTGGGACCGACCACGAAGCGTTGACGCACGACAAGGTGGCTTCCATTGAAGGATCGTCTACATCTAGCACGGCAAGTCTGGGGGCGGTCCAGCAAGCGACCAATGAGGCCCATATCCGACGGCTGAGTTTGGAACCCATTGTCTTCTTTGACGGGCCAAGCGATGCTAGTAGCTTTCCACAAGATCTAGACTGGCTGCTGAGTGCAGGCTCTTGGGACGTGTCAGACCTTCATGGACTTGACATGCACACCCCTGTAGTAACCTCGCTGACACATCGCCTGCATCAGAAACGCCTCAAGATTTAGTATCGACTGCATCTCTGGCTCCTGCTCCGCTAGAGAGTTCGTTCGTGCTGCAGCGCCAGAACATCTTGTCGGTACTGTCATCTCTCCCAGCCGAGATTCTAGCCTCGCCCTTTTTCGACGTCGACAATCTGGAACAGTTTATGCAAAACTATTGGCAAAGTTACAACCCTCATTTCTCGCTACTTCATAGACCGACATTCTCGGTGGCGGATGCACCGCCGCTCCTGCTGGTAGCACTGTTGACGCTTGGTGCTACTCTCTCGCCAGACGAACAGCATTACCGAGTGGCTGACCAGATACACCAGAGTCTACGATGGCTCATATTTACTGTGTGTTCACCAAGTCCTTTTTCGGCAACCATGCACGAGAAGCCATTCCAGTTCCTGAACTGACGTGAGAGGCAGTCGCCCAGCTTTCAGACGCCGGCTCCATTGTGGGTGGTGCAGGCATTGCTCATTGTGCAGTCACACGAGAAGATGTTCTCAACGCGCAAGATGCATGAGATGTCTCATATATTCCACTACTCCATAATCACCCTGATGCGGCGTGGTAGTTGCTATTCCTCCGACCAAGAGGACCGTGGCTACGTGCCGTCCTTGGAAAAAGCCTGGCACCGGTGGACGGCACGGGAGCTGTCACATCGTGCCGCATATTTTGCCTTTATCATGGACGCACAACACTCGTCTATATTTGGCCACACGGCCTCATTATCCATTACCGACATCCACCTGCCACTCCCTTGCGCCGAGGCGGTTTGGGATGCGCCCACAGCTGCCGAGTGGAACCGTGAGCGATCCCGGGCCCAATCCAGCCCCTTCTTCCTACCCGCGCTTCGGGCATTGTTGGCAAAGCACCCTGTCCCCCCTACGTATAGTCCGTTTGCTCGTTTTGCGCTGCTGCATGGTTTATTCTGCCTTGTGCGACAAATGAAGACGACGGACCAGACGGCTTCGTGCATTGCCCTCTCGCGACACCAGTCACCTCCCGGAATGTCCGACCATGGGCCGTATTCGTCTTCGGAGGGAGATAATGGCAGATGGGAGCATCGCCTCGATGCCGTAATCGATACATGGTCGCTTTGCCTTTTGAGCCAGAGCACATCGCTCTGCCTGGAGGCAGCCGGTGCGCTCCATCGCATTGCCCATGTCAGTATATATGTATCGCTTCTAGACTTTCACATTCTTGCCGGGGCACCAAACCTCGCCACCGGTGTCCGTGTTCGCAGCGACAGCATACATTTTGCACGCGCCTATAAGCGCGTATCGGAATGGGCTCACCAGCATGATGCCGCAAAGACAACACTTTGTCATTGCCTTCTTCAGATTCAGGAGACCATGTTCACCCGGACACGATATACCGCCGCCACTGATAAGATCATCCTGCGGCCGTGGGTCCTGTACAACACAACACTTGTTTTATGGGCATATGGAGCAATTACAGATAGCGAGAGTGGGTCGAGCGATGAGCACAACGTCCTGTCTCGTTGGACTGCTGAGGAGTATTTATCCCACATGCTCAACGCCATCACAAACGGTGGTGATCTCAGCCTGTGCCAGGGCGGCGCTGGCAGAACAGGAGGTTTGATTGCTGCCGTGCAAGCCTCATTAGAGGGCAGCCGGTGGGAGCTTCTGGTAGAGGCAAGGGATACCCTCGACTGTATTTCTACGCAAACGGCTATACTTCTATCCAAGGCACCCTCTAATGACTCACTCGATCACCAGGGTGAAGCCGAGGATCAGTGATCTTGGACAATCAACCAGTCCCAGACAGATCTATGTAAACACCATGTTCATATAACCTCTTGTTTTGTTATATCTTATCCCTGGAATTCGTGCTTTGGTATCCCCTTGGTCGACGGCTGTGCATAGTATCTGAACATGTGGCCCCCTTCATCTTTGGCCCCAGCTATCATCTGCTTGTTCGTTCCTGTAGCAATGAATAGAATGTCCAGATTTCTGCCCCCCCAGGTAGTGCATGTCATGTTCCTGGCCGAAAAAACAATGTCCTTAAGATGCTTTCCCTCATTTGAAAACACCATAACGCGGTGGGAGTCATAGACGGCAATCCAGAGATTCCCTTCCGTGCTGCTCATTGAACGCCTGATTAGTTTCAAGATCGAGAAGTTTAATGGTAATAATACTCACTCAACCACCATTCCATCTGGCTCACCGTAGCTGTCCCGTCTATCAATGAAGAGTTGCTTGTTGGAGATGGACCCTGTGTCCACATCAAAGTTGTAACTGTAGACTTTCATCGCAACCGAATCGTTCACATACACTACTCAACCGTTAACCTTCCTACGTGCGTTATACGGTATGCCTCAATGAGGTGCTTTTGTACGTACTCTTTTTACTGTCTGGACTCCACGACAGGCCATTGCCACAGACAAAGCCGTTGTCCATCTCATGAAGGCTTCCATCCGGGTCATATCTCCACAACCTGCCCAATGGTTTTCCATAACTTTGCGGAAGCTTATTTGGCCCAAAGCTCATGGCCCTTTTGTCAATCTCTACTAACCAGAAACGACCGTAGGCATCCACACCGCCGTCATTGAACCGCCGTTTGTCTCGATCCTCTGTCGGGATTATCTCCTTCACCACATCGAGCCGACCCGTGTGTTCATCCAGAAAGGCAACACCCTGATAGTAGGCACAGATATAGCTACCAAGTCTGTTTCGGCGGAAAAACTGGACCGTCACGCTGTCAGAAAGTTTCAAGACTCGCGCGCTGCCTATAGCATCCCCCGAATTAGGATCAACGTTGAGGATATGGAGTTCGTCGGCAAGGCAATCAACCCAGTGAAGGGTAGAGTCACTTGCACGATAGATTGGGGCCTCGCCTAACACCATGGGGGGGTCACAGTGGTACCAGGCGTTGCCACCATTTATCGACTCGAGACAGGTCATTTCAAGTGTGTGATATGAGTGGGACTTGACAAACAGGGAATGCGAAGTAATGACTGACAGTTCGGGATCTAGCAGGACGCGATTTTCCAATGCTGTGCCGAAATACCAACAACACAGGACATCTTTTGTATTACTTATTGCATTCCCAACTGTGATTTTGTCCGCTGTTAGCGTTTGGTGTCTTACGCGGGCATGTGGCTTGCGTGGGCACACTTAATCAACTGCCCACTTTAAGCCCGCGCAATAGAAGTTAGCAGTAGTTGAACGTGTATGTATACTTAAGCTCCAGTAAAATCTCACTGTCATATGCTATATTACATCTTCGTTCTAGGCTTCAACTTGTTTTAATCGGAGTTGAACGGTTAAGATGGGTTCGGAAACAGACTCCCAGCCTCCGTACATACTGCATGACTCTGTCAAACATCTTCTAGATCCGGAATATGTTCATTTCTACAATCGTTACTTGTTAAATGCTCCTCAGGTACAATACCAGCCAGTTTCAGCTTCTCGAATTGGTGGGCGGCTCATTCCGGTACGTTTTTATTTCCGTTGAAGAGCATATATCATGGAAGCTCTGACATCCTCTAGGGAGGAACTGATCCTATTCCTGTTGGGAAAACTGTCGATGTGAAAGTTCCTCGACAAGAGTCGGAAGGACCAGACATCTTAGTGAGGGTCTTCGTCCCACCAGGCTCATCGCCGTCGTCAGGATGGCCTGTCTTGCTTTGGTATCACGGAGGCGGTTGGGTGCTAGGTAACATCGACTCGGAAAACAGCCTCTGCACCAATCTCTGCTCGCGCGCCAAATGTCTGGTGATTACAACCGACTACCGACTGGCACCAGAAGATCCATTTCCGGCAGCTATACACGATGCGTGGGAAACCGTGCTTTGGGTAGTTACACACGCAGCAGCACTCCATCTAGATCTTTCCCTCGACTTATCCAAACTTTGCATCGGCGGGTCAAGTGCCGGGGGCAACTTGGCCGCTGTTATGACACAAAAAGCCCTTGCGCATAAGGCGTTCAACTGTCACCAAGGATTCTTATTCAATTTGCTTGTTGTTCCGGTGATGGACAACACTGCCAGTACTCAGTCAAGCCCAACATATAAGTCGTATCAATATACGGCCGCCTTGCCGGCCCAGAAGATGCTATGGTACCGGCGTCACTATTTGCCAGACACGACGAGTTGGTCATTGACGGAAGCTTCACCGCTGCTCGCAGCTACCCATGTATTTGCAAAGCTACCACCAACATTAGTTGTAGTGGCTGGCTTAGATATCTTGAGTTGGGAAGGCGAAGAATATGCCAGAAGGTTGAGTCGGGCTGGTGTAGAGGTCGAGGTGGTTGTTGTCGATGGGATGCCGCACCCGTTTATTGTCATGGATGCTGTCCTGCAGAAGGGAAGGGGCGCGGTAGCACTGTTGTGTGATAGACTTGCAAAAGTAGTTAGCTGAATATCCAATATGGTTGTTCATAGGTGGTATTTCAAAAGGAATAAAGCAATTGTAACAATAAACTACCCTGGAAAGGGTTGATGACCGTCTGTCATCGACAAGGAGTAGCTTTCCAGGCTTTTGTCAATGAAATATTTAGTTAGTTTCGGCATGTCTTTGAGCCAAAGTGGTTTTCTTCTTGTATAATTCACATCAGTCTAGCGCAAGTCGCTTCTGGAGAGTGCTTCTGGTGTCTATTGGCCCTCTTCCCAAGTACATTATTATATTTAAATTGCCTCGTTCAAATCCCATCCAAGGTTGACTGTCTCTTCCAAAAACGGGAAGTCCACAATAACTATAATATCGGAGTTTAAATATCTGGACTTGTCCATCTATACCAGCCAGAGGCAGGCGCCACATCCTAACGCAGCATTGCTTTCCATGATTTCATTCTGGGTAAAAAAGCAGAACCCTGTGCGATCCTATTTACAACATGCATTAATAAAGAAGTAGATAACATTTCTAGGTACGCTAGATTGTGAACAGGCCTTAAAGACAGCACGAAGATGAAATAATGAACGCTTTCAAAGGTTCAGAATATTTGTCGGTCATGCCGAGTCGCACTATTTAGTTACAGCTGCAAACTACTGATATGCTATATATCTAAATGGCACACCTTATAGCATTTTAAATTCTTCCTCCATCTTGGTCCAGGCCCTCGGCAGCAGCATTCCACTCAGCCAGTAATTACCATCTTGATCCTTTCCAACTATCCTAATTATGTTCCTTGTCATTATGCTTGACTTCATACTTGAAGATAAGAAAAATGTCATCGTCCCGGGCTTATTTACTCTTGATTTCGCGGTATCACCATATCGAACCACTGCCGCGCCGAAATCAGCCGCCGTCATTATCTTTGCCTTGGTCCAGTTAGTCGCGACGACTAACAACATGTTGCTCTCTCCAAAAATGAACGTCGCATCTCCCTTCTTGTTATCATCTATGACGTCGCGCAGGAGCGCTTTAAGTTGAGGCTCCGTGGACTGCTCAAGTAGATGCCGGCGATTCGCCGCAGCGATTTCACCGACTGGTGTCCTTGCGGTGGTCGATGAAAGAAACGCGAAGGACGCCACGGTCAGGTTCTGAGCGTAAACTCCGGTGGACTGCATCAACGGCTTCAACCAGAATCGTAAGTTTAGAGCAGAGCAAATGGTTACGGGCCGCTCTCGTGGCTCTGATGATGCAATAATCTTTGTCACCCAAGATGTAAGCACGTCGCCTTCACTAACGAAGGGCTTCTCATCAATCGATTCAGCAGCAGCTTCGGCTTCCTTTAAAGAACGATTTCTGAGCCGGGCCACTGCTTCTTGTGGCAAGAAAACAGTGCGTGACTGGCAGGTTCCGTTCCAGAGCAAGCTCCAGATGAACCTCAGACCAAAGGACACTAATCGAAGGCCCTTTAGACGCTTTGGTGCAATATGGAGGCTTTCTTCAACCTCCATCTGTCCCTCTTCGCTTTTTGACTCTGCTGCCGCTATAACGCAGTCCTCTCTTGCCCCAAGAATTGGCGGAACCTCTGATTCGCGACCCGATAAGACGAGTGACCAGGCTTCCAGTAACACCTGAATTCCCAGGGCGTCTAATAGCGTATGTGGCCATGCAAGAGCCACAAGAGTGGCATCATCGAATGACGTGATTCGGAGCGAAATCTGGGGTATATCTTTCTGTAAAAGGTCATACACTGTTACTGGTGTCTCTGGTGAAACAGCAAATTCTACGAAATCCTGCGAGCCCGGTTGGATAGAAGGGTTCTGGCTAGGCTTTGGGATTTTCTTCGCCAAAGGGTGTTCAAGAATGCTCATGTCATACACTTGTTGTGTGAATGCCACGGCAGGTCTCTGTGGCGTGAAGACCTTTGGCACATGGATCTCAAGTCTGCCATCATGCTAGATTCGCTGTCAGATCAGCCCTACAAGTCAGCTTTTTCCTATAACTTACATTCAGTCTGAGTCTACCGCCGAGTTTTTTCCAATCTCCAATCTCCAGAAGTCTGGACAAGGATGAATGCAATTTTTCTGCATCCAGGACATCGTTGAAGCAGAATGTCCAAGCTAGCATGATTTGGCGATACATTCTCGTATCATCTAGCACGGACGTGGGAAAGATATCACCAACATCTACCTCGACCGGCTTGCTGTTTCGCGCACTGTTTCCGAAGAGCTCTCGAACGGCGTCCATGGCGGCGGCAATACAAAAGTAAGACCTGTACTTAGAAAAGTGTGAATAGGATTTAAGAAGGGGTTTGGAAGAGTATTTCAACCTCACAGATGCCCATGAGTAAGCACCCCCTACCCAGCTAATCAACCAGCCATGTCTGACTGTACCACCTTCATTGCGCCACGGCATATCCATCAGCGTATGGCAGTTACTAATATTACGCGCGTACGTAAGATGAGTCATCCCTCCTTCTACCCTTTGCTTCACTCTTCAGACAATAGAGAGCATTGTTTTGCCTTTAAGCGCTAGTGGACTTTGTGTGGTCCTCCTTTTCACATCCGAGCCTACCGAAAGATAAGGGGACGACGTGAAGGCATCGAAAGTCTACCTGTGGCTCCACTTTGCCGCGGACGAACATGACCGTGCTGTTTATCATGAAGCTCGACACACTGCAGTAAGGCTGGTGGGTCCCACAATTTGAAGGACACAGAGGTTTCCTGGTCGCTGACATTAACTTGACCCGACTTGGTTCAAAGGCAAGACTGCAGGACAGTGGGTACTATTTAACTGTATCCAATCATTGTTGCATATCTTCGTATCGATGACAAAGGCAGTGGAAGGGTCATAGAGAATAACTAGCCGCTCCAATAACCACATAGACAAAATTAGTGAAGGCGGCCTTAGTAAGACCTTTTACCCCGGCAATACTCGCCGAGAACTCATAATCCACTATTGGAGAACTAGGTAGATACGTATTAAACTTTAATTATCAGTGCCCGTGACTGCAAAGTATTATTAGAGACGGTAGCGTCAATAATAATAGCTCTAATGAATGGCTTGACCCTCACGGCTGGTGATATAAGAGAAGAACAGTGAGAGCGAGCAGACTAATTAGACCAAAAGCACTAGTGTATGCAAGTGATGTCACTATCACGTGAAACAACGCACTAGATACTGGACCAGCATCCAACGTTCGTTGGTAACCACATTAGACTTCAAGGCTATATATAGACTCTGCTTCCACCCAAGCCACGACGATGTAATCTAGTACCTTGCCTAGGAATAAACGCGATGTCATATTATGAGCGCAAAAACTATTGCTTGTGAAAAAAAAGCGGCGGTAGCTGAGGTACGTAAGTTTACTACTCTAGGACCAATCTCAATCTACGGCTATTCTCTTGATAGTTGGGTTTCCCGATAAACTTCATAGCCCACGTATCGATGATGGAAGCCTAAAAATAGGTTATATGAAAATAATAAACGAAAAAGAATGAGAATTATTATCATATGGTGAAATAAAGTATATATTTGTGAGTTCCTGCAAGGGTATACAGAATCTCGTGGAGATTTCATGGTAGTTTGCTATCCTTCTAATCTCTTATCGACACAATATTATAAAAGTCCTACCCATCATAAAATGAGCTCAGTTAAGATATACTGGGTCTTGAAATCCCTCGACTTTGGGGACTCACGAGTTCTCAAGTTCTGGCTCCTTGAGCTAGCTGGAGCAGCATCCTTCTTATTCTGGTTCGTATTTACTGCCCATCTCCAAAGTGTGCGGTTCTTCTCGGAGAAGAATCCAATCAAGTTTATTCGTTCCATCTCTATTTCCGCTCTGCAGTCTGATTTAAAGACTCCCTCTCCTGTCCAATATGCCACGTCGGTATCCATTGATGTATGGTTTGCGCTAGGCGTCATGGCCGCTTTTGATGCAATGGCTATTGTAGTAGGCCATACGTGTGGCTTCTTTTTCGAAGTATCCAGCAAAGGAAGATCCGCAATTATTGCCTTCATGTCTCTAGATGATGACCACTGAAATCTACATGATGTATCTTCAATCCCATTTATATGACCTTTTATTAAGCGACTAGTGTTGGTATTTACACAATCCCTGTCGCATCGATATATTTCTAGTTCAACTAGCAAGAAGCAATGCGGAAACACCCTGCGATGTGGGATCGCCAACGCCGGAATCTCAAACGAAGACTTGCGAGTTGATATTAGCCAACTCCCGGACATACTTAAGAGCGACCATATTAGGGTCCGCAATTGAGATGTTTCCACTCGGGAACGCGTTCCCACTATACACTGACAACTCAGCGTTACACAATTCTAGGAGTGCTTAAAGCGGTGCCCCATTCCCACGACTGTTCAGCCCTTTCAACCATTACCTGAGTTACATTGTACGCATTGCAGCCAGCGACGACTTCTTTGACGGCATTGATGCTGGTGAATAACCCCAGCACGAGAAAGGGCGTGGTGCGACGCATCTTGGAGGATCTCATTAAGCGAGTTATCGAGTTACGAGAACGCGGGAGACGCAGTTTGAGCAATACAACTTTTAGCTTCCTTCCTCTACTGCCTATAATGATCATATAATCTTCTCGATAGAAAATCCCGCGGTTCGCTTAACATGATCTTACGTAGCTCACAAAGCGGGAGTCGACTAAGGGGTCTAGACTCCCTCCACGCTTACTATAATCCGGGCTTGACTTCTTAATATAGCCCCATATAATAAAGGACATAATTAGTTGAACAGGTTGAACGACTTAAACATATTCCATAAGCACCCTACCCAAGTCAGCACTACCGTCAGTGGAGTCTGCATTCCATAAATAAGGTCCAAGTTAATCTAATGTACAGAAAATTAGCAATAGTTGTCCTGGCCGGCCACCCTGTCAGAGCCGTAAAACTATCCGGATATGCAAAAACTGGTACATAAGCGGCCAAGTCTCTTCGAAAGTCAGCGCTAAGTTGTTGAACGGTTTAGCCTGAAGTGGCGAACGTTCTCACTGTTGCTCATCAGCACCTAGGAATTGCCTACCATAGCGGCAATTGCCGTAATTATCGAGGTCCGACGAACCATGAGGTATTGGCGAGTCTACTCTAAATTGAGCACGAAAGGGCGGGATTATCTGAGACTGGACTGGGAGAAGCAAAAATGGGAGCAGTCAGTTGTGCTTCATGTGTATGGTGAGGATTTTGTCACGATATTACCCCAGCATCGTCTGGTACATTCGTGTTCAATAGACTCGCCAATGCTATGCTAGCGTTCAATTCACATTGGCCTGGCTGTTTTTTCCCTCACCCAAGTAATAGTTACATCTGAAAAGAGATATCTCTACTATTTGCGTTTTAGCGCACCTGAAATGCCACGGCATACTCGTAGTTTCTAAGACTTTGCAGAAGACTAAGAGACTAGAAGAAATAACCTACCCGGGAGAAAGTGCAAAACTGCAACAAGGGTAATGACCACATTCTTGTTTAGCGTTGTGAAATCCGACGTGATCTGGATCAGGGAGTCCTCGTACAGAGTGGTTCCTCATCTAATATGCAAATTCAATAGTCGAGTTGCTTTTGGAGCGGGCTAGAAGCGTGGATACGGAGGGAAGAGCGGATATCACGAGGGGAAATGAGCGTTGTGAAACACAAATGCTATCAGACTTCTCCGACAAAGAATATTAATCACTTCATGAACGAGATTATGACATGTCTATCGTGATAACTTGTGGATTGCACAATTGCTGTGGTAAGCCGGGCGCTAATTTGTCACATCATTTTGATGACGATATTTTTAGGTAGATAATACGCACTCGGCGTGCTGAGAATAGTACAATAATCGGACTGTACAACATACGGAGTTTCATACGAGTAATCATGCAGTTCCCTCAGCAGAGCGCCGGGCTAGGTGGCGCCGGAAGTGGCTCGCTTGATTCGTGGGAGATTTGAGAGACCGCGACGAGGCACAGAGCTGTCACAGCAAGCCGATCAATATACCATGAGAAAAGGCGTCGCTCACCGGCCCTCAGCCGCTGTCATGCTCTGTTCTTACGACAGTGATACCGCTTGGGAATTTGTTATGACATTGCGACGGTAGGAGATGGTAAATCCTAGCAGGATGAGGCCGATGTACTGCGGGCTTTGCAGCGCAAAGAACCCGTACTCGCTTCTCACCGGGGACTTCGGTAACAGTAATACCCTCAAGTAAGCCCTTGAATGAAAGAAGTGGAACTGAGCCATGCTAAGCCTCCCCTAGAATGACTATTAGGAATAGAAACACGAAACTCAAACTGATTTCTATAATATGGAAAGTTATACAATGTCGCCCGCCCATCTCCCCTGTGACGACGAAACCTTACCAACAGCACGGAGAAGTCAGTGCTAGTCAACATGGCGGCCCTTCAACGCTGGCCTCGCCGACTCGTTGACATTGGTTTTGTGTTTGTATTGTTATGTCATGTCTGCTTAGCTGCAACTGATATCAATAACGCAAAGTCTCTCAAACGTGGCATATCGAAAGATCCCTCATGCCCTGAAGGTTGGCTCTGTCAGCAGCAGACCTGTAATAATGTTGCCTGCCCAGCCGGGGAGGTGTGTATCAACTTTGAGGGAGCCATTGCTTGTGCACCTCCTGGCATGCAATGGTGTGCTCTGAACCCGAATACGCTCCAGGCCGTCGAGTGCCAGGACGGGATTTGTTGGTAGGTGGCCATTCTAGTCTCTTCACAACTGCGAGAGAACCGTGGACCAACCACTGATGCGATTCACATGATTTTAGCCACGGAAACTGTTATCATAAAGATGCTGTTTGCTGCGATAACGCTGCAGTTCAATGTCAGGTTGGTGACCTCTGCAATGCTTGCAACGCCGGTCAGACGTGCACCACCGGGGCGTCCACCTGTGCGGGTGGCGGCTCAACACCGACTGCGACAAGCAAGACACCCTCTCAAGTCACGTCTATTCCAACCACCATGCTGGTGACGAAGTCAACTACCGATCCTGCCACCGCATCGACTACTAAGTCGACTATAAGCCAACAGACTCAGGCAACGCCGCCAGCCACCACGCCGACCGTAGTAGCTTAGGTTGGTGATTACAAGGCTCAGGGTTGCTACCAAGACAGCGTCAACAGCCGAGTTCTTGTCGCCGACTCTAAGACGGATGCCACCGGTATGACTGTTGAGAACTGCGTGGCATTTGCTCAGAAAAACAACTGGCAGTATGCTGGCGTTGAGTTTGGAACGTAAGTAGACGACGTGTCAGCATGGCTTCGTGTCCCAAGTACTGATATCATATAGGGAATGCCATGTTGGCAACAGCCTCCATGGGGCTTCCACCGCATCTCAGAGCGACTGTAACCAGGCATGTGCAGGCAACAAAGCAGAGGCGTGCGGCGCCGGTAACCGTATAGAAATCTACCAAGACATGAGTTGGAGCCTGCCAAGCCAACAACAGCTCATCGACGAGCTGAACAAGTATAATAGCAGCATGACGGACGCTCTAAATGCTGTCAAGGCGTACCGCAGAGACCTTCAAAAGTACAAGGACGACGGGGGCCCTACCAGTCCTAACAGCGCAAAGATGAAGAGAGCAGGCCCCGTCCTTACGGCTATCTTAAGGATTGATTTGGAGAATATACACGGGGATTTCAGCCTTCTCAAGCAGATCCAGGCATCCATTAGTATGTTTCCCCTGTGCAGCAATGTTTCCCAATGCGATACTAACTCCCACGGATCAGTCGACGAAGAAAAGATCATTCGACGCCTGTTTCAGATCGCAAAACAACTTGATCTCCCCAAGGTTGTCCAACCAAAACTGGTATGCTATTCTGTTCTACAGAGGAAAATAACATTCTATGCTAAATCCGGCCCCTAGGTCACCGATGAGATCTTCAACGAGCTTGACGAAAATGGTACATTCCTGAACGTGTTGCGTTGTCACAGCTGTCGCTGACCTCCTCCAGTCGTGGATGCTACAACGGCAACCGTCGACAATGTCGTGCAATCTGCTGGCCGAGTTGACGAAATCATCGGGCCTGCTCTCGAGCAAGGTGTGGCTGCCGTCATCGACGTCACAGCTGAGGTTGCCACTGCTGGCACCGCCGTATGTTTCGCATCACTCGTCCACTTCTCGAACCTGGTAGCTAACGTCAGCCTGCGCGAAGATTAAAGACATTGGAGTTGGACCGGGGGAGTCTGTTGCAGCTGGTATTCGTAAGTATCCCACCCTCTCTTTCTCTGCTGCCGTGTGGTAAACACAACCTGATGCAGTCTGTATCTAGTTGGCGCGATTGCTTCTCTGCTGGCCCATTTCCTTGACTCTGGTGGCAGCGACCCGCCTCCGGTCGGAGAGCCTCCGGCGAGCACAAGCTCTACCTGCACAGCAACAGCGACTCCTACGCCTGTAATCATTGTGACGAAGTTGGATACCACTGCTGGACAGTATCAAGGACTTGTGGATAGTCTACCAAAGACGTCCAAGCCAATGAAGTTTCCCCAGATTGACGGCGCTCGCATGTGGCTTTTGGCAACCCTCGATCAGTGCACATCCGAGGCCCTGTGGGACAATCCCCATGTCGAGGCCATGGCCATCGACAACTATCTCGTGGCCAATGGCGATGTCGAGCCAATTACAACTCTCCCCAAAAATCCAGACGAGCTCCCCGTTCGAAAGCGCCATGTTGTGCACGACGGGGCAGCCGTGGCGAGAGCAACCAACGCCACGGCAAAACCCAAGCCCAAAGAATTCACCTCGCAAGCGACAGTCCTCAGCCCTCGAAGCCATATCGTAGCGCAGACCAATGCGCCCGCGCACCTGAACTGGCTTTCCGGCCTATCTCGGCAGAAAGCAAATCGACGGCAACTACTATGACTTTGAGAACTTCATGTATGACGACGGTGCTAACCTTCCGCTGCCGACTCAGCCTTGGGCTTACTTGATTGACGGCAGCGGCTTTGGTATCCATTCTGTTCGTTTCCTCTGCGAATTGGAGATGGCTGTTTGACTGACTCCCTTTAGGATTATGCTGATAAAATCGGTCTGCATTCCGCTGCCTTTACTGGCTACCATGGCTCCGGCCCGCAGGGACTTATCCCTGACGGCGACCACGGCACAAGCATGGCGTCTCTTGCTGCGGGAGCGATGGTCGGTGCTGCAAAGAAGGCAAAGCTTGGCCTCATCCGTCTCAAGACAAACAGTGCCCGATACTCGCCCATCAGTGCTACCATGCTCGCCTTTGACACGATTCTTTCCCACTCCAAGCAGGTCAACTCCCGCGGTCGGAGCGTGGTTAACCTGGCGTTTTCCGCTCCGGTGCAGTTGCTGTGGTGGCCGGCACCGACTCGAAACCCTCCAGTCAGTGGTTTAACCGATGGTACCGACGTTTTTGGCCTCAAACTGAGGGATCTCTATGCTGCCGGCATTGCAGCCGTAAAGAGTGCTGGTAACTATGCAGACCGTGAGGGCGTGGTCTCCGACTTGTCGTTTGGCACGCCAGGTCGGAACGGAGGCGCCAACTCGCCTCTTATTGTCGTTGGCAACAACGACATCAATAACATTCGGTACAAGACTTCTCAGGTCGTTGACTCGTCTGAAAAGGGCATCCTCAGCCTGTATGCTGTCGGGGTCGACAACCTGGCAGCTGTTTACGACAAGACGGCCCCCAACATCGCTGAGTCTCAAAACAACTTCAAAATTCTTGAAGACGAGACTGCTCTTGGCTCAATTGATGAAAATGGCTCATCCCAAGCCTCAGCTATTACGAGCGGTGTCATTGCAAACCTGTTGGGCGACCCGAGTATTAGAGCTATACTTGTTGCCGGTGGCCTCCCCAACTTTGCCTCTGCAGTGAAGAACATGATCCTCGACATGGCCAATGACAACAAGGGAGCCTTCCCGGACGGTATTCCGCGCTTGTCCAATGGGTTTTCGATTCCGTGTCCCGGACTGGGGGTGAATGGTCGACCAATTCCCCCTGTTGAAACGCGACCTGCTTCTCCTGCCAAGGGACTCACACCCGCATTTGAAGAAGTAGCCAATGGCCTAGCGGTGACTTTCGCCCATCTTGTAGGTTTTCTCTTTTGTGTTGCATCCTTCCATGCCGTCGCTAACGTCCCATCAGCCACTCTGCTATAATCTCGTTTGAGGAATACGTGACGCCGCAAGAGCATGTGTTGGGGGCATGAGGTTACGTGGGAGCATGCTTGTGCATCTGTAGTTATATGCAATTGTGTTGCAGAGACAACACAATCGGCCCTAATGTCAACCACCATATTACTATAAGGAGATGCTACTGCAACCCCCGCCGCTCTCTACAGTAGAGTTGGAGCGAGAATTAAACGGCGCCAAGTTGGGAAGAATCTTTGTTATACAAGTACATGTCAGATGCCTTTCTCATGTGCAATCTTTGCTGTACAGTTTAGACAGAAACATGGAACTAGGGCACCCGTTTTGTTATCCTCGGTTGCCAGATGCAAGCGAAGCTAAACCACCAAGTTCACTGCATTTGCCCGAGGAGCTGCCCACGACGTAAATAAGCTACATACGTGCCAGCTTGATTACAAACGATGGCTTGCAAACTCAACGTGAGAGTATTTTCAACTTGAGCTCTTCTGTAGACACTGTACGGATCGATAGGGGGGGTTTGGTTTGGCAGACTCTACAAGTGTTTAATATATCCGACCTCTTAATTAAATGCATCATGCGTTGTCACATCCGATGGAGGGTAACATGACACGTTATATATGCCAAGAAACGTCTACCACCCAGCGGCTAAGTATTCTACACTAGTTTATGCACCTAACGCATCTGCCACTGCCTGGGATGCATCGCCGAAGACGAGCTCCTATCGCTTACACGGCACTGGGATACAACAGCTCGAAGGATTCCCCTTCTTATCATCTCACCTTTTATTCCATACAGGCGTCATTTGATTCCGATGTAATGTATTACATCACCTCTTTTCTCCCATAATAATACAGAATGAAAATACGTATAGCTCATAAGGGGGGATGCTGAGAGTGGCAGGTACAGGTTGAGCTGTTGGTTCTGGCAGTAGCTGAGGGACACAGGCGTCCGCTGAAGAAAAACAACACCAATAGTGTACGCTTAGTCTGCTCAACACATCTCATCTGCTTAACATATCTTTTCTGCTCCAGGCTACTGGTGAGGTCCTTGGGTGGGTAGGAAACCTTTGGTTTCAAGTTGGCGTGATGGGGCTGCCTCTCGTTGTAGTGGCTGATTCGAATATCTAGATTGAGCAAGTGATGAAACATGGAGGTAAGGCGCTATTAAGTCCGAATCATCCTATAGTGGTCTGGTTTCACCATGATCAACAAAGCTGAATACAACGTAGGTGAAGGTTGATTACTATATTTCAGCATCCTGGCAGTATGTGACCTCTTTTACATCTTCAGTTCCTAAGCCGGACCTGGTCACGAGGCGTGGAGTTCAAAACAAAGTTGCCGGTAAGGTTGTATGAGGACTTGTGCAGCCGAGTCTTTCTCAAAGAGCGAAGCCCTCAGCATTCTGGGTTGTAACGTGGGTATGACGCCCATGACGGTCGGACTGCGGACGGGTTTAAGACTCTATTTGGGACCAACCAACTCTCACGCCTCCTCCTCTTCAATCTTCTTCAGCCACCGGCCACAGGGCCGCAGAGATGAACTTTGACCGTCAACTTTGACCGTAGACTTGACCGTAGATTTAAACGCATGGCCGCATATGGCTCCAGCAAGGTGGCAAACCTCCGGACAGCAAGCCAGATTGAAATACGTTTCGGCGCAGAGGGTATCCACGCGTGGAGTATCCATCCTGGTGTGGTCACCACGAATTTGGGCCGACAAATGTCAGAAGAGGTGCAGCCTGTCCTTGACGACCTATAACTGCGCAAAGCCACCAAGAATTGTGAGCAGGGCGCAGCGACGAGTGTGGGGCGCTGTCGCTCAGGAACTGGAGTGGAGGGTCACGGATGAAAAATTTCTCGAGGCCATCTAGATTGTCTACAGATGACCATAGGCTCCAGGATATGGGTGCCACGTCTATGACGAAGAAAAGGCACATACACTTTGGGGGAAATCTCTAGGATGGGTTTGGTTGCCAAACAGCGAGTGAGAGAACGAGGACCTAGGAGTGTTTTGACCAATTAAACTACCATCATTACAGGAGCGTAGTCTATGACCCTTCTAAAGTGGTCCTAACTGAGGAGCATTTGGTAGACCTAGGAGCACCTCAATAACATCAGGCAACCATGCATGCCTTTCAACGCATCTTCGTGGGATATATAACCTAGATAACCAACCGTCACAATGCAAGGATAATAATAGCTTTTCCCGGTGAATAAAAAGTAATAGTAGGCAAACATTAATACATGGAAAGATTCCTGCTAGCGCTGCTGGCGAGGTAAGATGTACAAGTAGGCCAGCTGGCACATCCCGATTGCAGAGTGATAAAGGCTATTCTCGCATCTCGTAGCCTGTTGATATTGATACTCATTGATAAATGTTGCGATCCGATTGTGTGCCTACTTGGTCGCACCGGTGTTCTCAGGCTCCTCCAGAATAGTAGCAAATTTTTTGAGGACGTGCTTCAATGCCGGTCGCCGAATCGGCTTGCTGAGGAACTCATCCATGCCCGAGTCTATGCACGCTTTCACATTGCTATCCTCGGAAAAGGCAGTGAGGGCAACGATGGGCGCTAGATAACCCATCTTTCGGATAAGACGAGTGGATTGTAAACCGTCCAGATTGGGCATCTGGACATCCATAAAAATGACGTCGAAGCGCTTTTCTCTCTCCATGTCTGCCTTCACCAGATCGTATGCCTCTTGGCCGTCTCTGGCAATCGTTACATCGTGGACATCTTCAAGTTTGAGCATCCTGCTCACAACTTCGACATTGGTCGAGTTATCATCCGCGACCAGTATTCGCAGCTTGCCGGTGTCCGCGTTGACTGACCTGGCTTTGTCGCCATCAGCCGATTGATGTTTCTTGCCGGGGTTGGATTTCGGATTGGCTACGAAAAAAGGTGCACTGAGGCCGACGAGGCGGGGCTGTTTGTCCTGCACAGCGGACGTGCTGCCCACTTTCTGTTCCGGAACCGGTGTGCTAAGTGAGTTTCGAGCATTGTCACCGTCCATGGGCTCGAAGCTGGGTCGTCGAGATTTCGTACTGGTACTTGCTGCCGAGCTCGGTGCACGATCTATGACATGTCTAAGTGGTATTTGCATTGTAAACGTCGACCCAACGCCGACTTTACTCTTGAGGTCAATCGACCCACCCATGAGATTTGCGAGTTGCGAGCAGATGCTCAACCCGAGACCCGTGCCACCGTATTTCTTGCTTAGGCGTAGGTCACCTTGCACAAAGGGTTCAAAGATTTTGTCTTGCATATGGTCGGCAATGCCCAGGCCCGTATCTTCAACCTCAAACTCAAACAGATACGGTATCGCGCCTGGTGGCGGAGGCATAGGCGACTTTTCCCGGGCGTGACCATCGAGATTGTTCTTGGGGTCCATCGGGTTGATGGAAAGAGCTGTATATCCGTTGATGGGTGTTGAAGGAGCGTTTGTAGCCCTTGAGCTGGCAGAATGTGAGGAGCGTGAGCCCACTCTGTGCCGGTTGCGTCCGCGCCCGCCTGCCACGGAGCCCTTCTTGGAAGAGATTGATGCCCTGCTCTCCTCACTAATCTGCTCAATCTCACGAACGCACCGAATCCTGAGCTCTACCTTGCCCCCCGCTGGTGTGAACTTCAAACTGTTGCTGACTAGGTTGATGATGACTTGCAGGATGCGGTGTTGGTCGCCCCAGAGGTACATGTCCTTCAGCCGGCCTACCCCTGGAGGCCCGAGAGCCGGCAACACATTGCCTAGGCTGTTCTGGGCTGCATTTGTATCCCATGTGGTGTGATCGGTACCAAGAAAGGTCACCTTGAATGTTACCTCATTCTCGCGCACCTGTTTCTCAAAGATGGATAGTATTTGCGACGTTATATCGTCCAAACGGAATTCTCTTTCCTCAAGACTGACGTGTTGGCCGATCTGGTTCTTGGAGAAGCTGAGGAGGTCCTCAAGAAGATGAAGTAAAAGATCACCTAGTTGCAGTCAGTGGGCATTCTTGGTCCTATTCGCTTCGGGGCAAGAAGCCCTCGTCACATATCTATTAAAGATGGGAAGAACCAGCTGTGTGTGAGGAAATAGGGGTAAGTACCTGATCTGTAGAGAGTCTTGAGTGACTGCTTTATGCGCACGATGTCGCCCTCCTCCATGCACACAGCGCACATGCCCATGATACCGTTCAGCGGCGTCTTCAACTCATGAGAAATATTGGCAATGAAGAGCGTCTTGCTTTCATTAGCAGCCTCTGCAGCCCTCTTGCTAATCTCCAGTTCCCTGGTGCGCTCAGCAACCTTCTCATCCAAGGACGTGTACTGGTTCTGCAGTTCGTCGGTCATCTCGTTGAACGTTTGCGTGAGCTCTGTCAACTCATCCCTGATGTAATGCCGGCGATCCTGAACCCGACCGGGAATTCTGAACCTGCGGCGACGAGACTCATCATACATTACCCCATCTTTCTCCGGAGACTTGCGCTTCTCCTTCATTCTTCGCCAAATGTTGACGAGGTCACCTCTCTTTAATTTTTGGAAAAAACTGCCGTCGGATCGAGAATTATGTTCGTCGTGGTCCTCGTCATGAAATTCATTTTCGGACCCAGGAGGCAATATCGACTTTTCTGTTGCAGACTTGAGCCGTCGGATAGGCATGACGCTGAGATGAGCACAGGGGAAGATTAAAATTATTACAAGGCCGACAGTGCCAAAGACGCACCCAAGGAGGATCTTTCTCAGGGTATCAATGGGCTGAAAAGCCTCGTTTTCAGTCTTCTCCACGACCACAGCCCAATCAACAAGCGTGGACTGGGGGCGGGCAACACCAACCGCTACGGAAACGCCCTGCTCGTTGGTTGTAGATAATATGGCAGTTGCATGGTTGGGTGCCGAGATGTTGTTAAAATAGACGTCAAAGACACCCGGGAACTGTGACAGAGTAAATCGATCTGCAAAGTCACCGTGCTTATAGTCTCGGTCCGAATGACGATTTCCCTGCCCGCCTTTGGGGATCGTCGGGAGAACGAAGTGGACAGGGGAGCTGGCAAAAGCATCCCTTGGAGGGGTGTATGAGCCGTTGTTCGGGGGCATGGATTTGTTGAAGCGGTTGGATGGGCTTGCTGGCCCAACCAAGAGCACCATACCCGTCGAGCCCAGACCTTCATCAGACCTTAGCTCCTCTATCAGCAGGTTGGCCGAGGCGATGAACGTTATGTATCCAAGGATGAAGCGACTGACGGTTAGTGCCCTGACAGGTATGGTCACGGAGACCAAAGCAAACGATTCGTTGATGACCAACGGGCCCAGGAGGAGGCCATTGTTGTCATTGAGCCTCACATCCGAAAAGGCATTGGCGGCGAAAGCCGGGGTGGATGGCTGGTATGGATTCGGGTATCCCAGGCTTTCGTACGTGATGTTGGGGTAGAGAGATGGTGGGTAACCGTAGTCGGTATCGCTAAGATTGACCCTAGACCCGTCAGGAGCCAGGTATGGGAGCCCGATGTTGTTCGTCTGTCCGCCCACGCCACTGCCAGTCACGTTGAGAAGGCCGCGCGAGTCCCCGGTCGTGTTCCTAGAGTACAGTCTCGCTTGAAGCAGACCAGTAAGACCACCACTGCTCATTGCACTCTCGAGGTCAAAGCGGGCTTTGCTCCAGGGATCGCTGGTGTTCCCATTGTAAAAATCGATGTATGACTGCTGGAGTAGAATGCGCGTAGCAATGGTTTGGCAGATTGTCTGCACCAAGTTGATCTGGGAAGCGATCCTGGCGGCCTTGAGCGACGCGGTCAGGGAGAGACTATCGGATTCAACACCGACGACGAAGTTTCGGACGAATACCCATGTCGGAACGGAGACAATGGTGAGGGAAATGAGGACCGAGAAGATGACAAGCGCGGCAAGCTGTTCTCGAATGGCGATTCTCATGTTGCTCGGACGGTCAGGGACACTCTGTGCCGTCGGGGCACAACGCGGGCATCGTAAATGGGTGCGGCCTCCAGCTCTTCGGTGCTCTCTTTCAATCGTACAAACTCGTCAGTCGGGTCGGATCTAGCCTGACTATCGCAGCCACCCGTTAGCATTGCGGATCGCGAGGGAGGACGAGCGTAGACCCAGACGGATCGCGCACAGGAGGTAGAGAGGGGCGCGCGGGGGGGGGATACCTATTTTTGCCATTCATTCATACGCCGTCGAGGTTGAGGAGAGGACCGATGCTGTCAAGGCCGGGCGAGCATGTCGGGAAGAAGGATGAAGCAGTGGGTATGATTTGCATCGCTGAGGAACCTTGTCTCTCAGGTGGTTGCGGGGGGTCTAGACCGGTCGATGAAGAGCTGTAAATTAGTACCTAGGCTCCTAGGCAGGCTATTCGAAACCATCGGACGTTGGAGCAGGGGCTTGGCAAATGTGGCTGTGAAGGGAGTGGTGAGTGGCGTACGGAAGCGTCGGGAGGCAGGGGAACTGGCAAGCAGGAGAGCCTTTGGGCAGACGCGGCCGCGTTCAGCGTAGGACAGGCCAGCACTTGGGCAGCTCACCACGACTGTGGTCAATGCTTTGGTCAGCGATCAGTTTCGCGTTTGCGCGAGAAGTGTCAAGAAAGGGAGCTGCTTTGGCTTGCTAGGGAATGGGGCGAGATTGGTCTGGCAATCACGAGCATGCAATTTATTTCGCAAGTACCGGCGCATGCCACTTGGGCAGAATAGGCATAGTCAGCGACCGCCAACGTTGTTTGGCAACGGGTGCCAGTGAGCTTCAGCCGCTACAGTGGAGGTACATTACTGGGTAGGTACTCCGTCTGGCAACCTGGTACATGCTGTCTCAGTCGTTGCTGTCGTCCCGTACTGGCTACTTCGTATCCTCTTCACATTGTGGCGTCCTGCGTGCATCGCTAGGCCCCCACCAAGTAGCAGGTACTATCCCCAGCCTATAATCCCCGGAGCGTCTCATTCAGGTACTTATTCAGCTGGTTACGCCACAGGTGCAATTGGGCACAAAGCTCTCCATGCTTCGTACTCGATATCCAACTGAAACCTTGTATCCATACAAAGTACGAAACAAATACGGGGTGTTGACAGCCAGCTTTTATTTCATCGGCTCTTCTGTTGTCTTCCGTCTGATGGTCTTTTCAACCATTACCATCATCACATCTTTCAGCGCCGCGAATATGCCAACCGACAAGTTTAGCCCCAAAGCGCCACGCTATCGACACAGTGAATGGAGTAACAAAATCCAACCATTCCGAATTCGGGGATGGCGAAGCGAAGCTTAACCAATTCCATTGTCGGCCAAACTCTCTTTCTTTTAGGGCTATCCCGTAATCCAACAGCTCAGCTCTAGGGTATGCTTCTATGCCAGCATGAACTCTTCATATATGGGACGCCGAGCTGCCAGATGGCCAACGACATGGTACTTTTCTCCAGCACACGATTATAAAATTGACCATCACTTACTCAAGAATGCCACTCAACCCGCAAGGCTTTCCGAGTCATAAGAGTGGCGCAGAGGGTTTGTAGCTACCATGTTCTCGCCGCTTCTATCTCTACCAGATTAGGCACATCCATTCACCAGCGCACATTCTCGCCTAGATATCCTAAACTGACACATGCCAGCTGTTGTAAAACATATGAACAAAAGGGAACCCTTCAGTATCTGATACTTAAGTCGGTTTATATTACAACACTAGCTATTTATCTACTCTGTCTAGTCAATCCTACCTATAGAAATGTCCGTCGCAGAAATCACGAGCGAGCGACTCGCTTCGACCGACAACAGGTTTTAGTCAAGACGCCGCGCCCGAACTGGCCTATCATATCACCATCAAGAGAATATACGGCCTTTGTCGATTCCAACCATCCAGCGACGATGACTGGTCTCAGGTGGAAATAACGCATAGTCTTACGGAGCCTGAGTCGTCACTATTCCCCTCACTCCACCGGCCCTGACATGCCTCGGATCAAAGTCATACAATGTTAGCATATTCGGGACTGCGGCCGTTGGCATTGCCGTTGGGGATGTATCGGCAGAATTCTTCTCCAAGCACTTGGATATAGGCGTTCGATTGCTTTTTATCTCGGGGGGTGGACCGGGAGATGGACGAGGAGAGATCGTAGGACTCGCCCACCCCAAACACTTCGCTAGAACCTCTATTCGACCAGGTCAAGGTCTCCAGCCGCAAAGAATTAGGTCTGCCAATGCGGCTCCATTCATGCTTTCGTCTACTGCGTCAGATGAGGAGGCACGCTCAAGGCCACCTCCGAGTTGTCGGGATCAAGACGTCATCCTTCGACTCCGGCCAAACATCCACATCGACATCGGGTTAGCAACAAAGCCATTTGACGAAGATGACTAGAAGGAGCTCTCTGTCTCATCGGCAGAAGGAGATCCTATAAAAGCAATCATTTAGTGTATTTTCAACACGCCTAGGTGCTTAAGCCTCAATGTAGACCTCAAAACGGGACCACTGCGCCTAAAAAGCAGCAACTGTGTGGGCTTCTAGCTAGAGATCGACGCGAAAGCAAGGCACTTCCCCGTATGTTGAGCCCCTTTAGTAACTTTACTATTCTAATTATACCATAATAAACCTGTCTTTGGGCAATATGCTTGCGCTGCGCCAAATGGCGCCACTCTTCGAGTTGGGGATGAGTTTAATATCACAGGGCGGTCGTAGTAAACACGAAGACAATATTTGATAGAAATTATATTGAAATTTCTCAATGCTATGTTTATTGTCTATGCTCATCTAATAATCTGCCAAATTCTCTTCCCGAATAACCTTCTATATCGCTAAAAGACATCACCTAATGCAACAAACTCCCAATCGATGTGAATCAAGACTCAATATTTCTTCTTAACTCCCACTGTCTCCACATGCGCTATTGATGCCGTTTCAGACGGTGCGGCGGGGGACCTATCCGAGTCTTCATACCACGACCACGAATATGGCGACTTTGACGTTCCTGTCTCAGGGCTGGCAGTGTGTGTGCCCGGACAGCTGCTTGTGTGAGGATAGGTTGTTTGGTTGCTTAAACGCTGGGATGTCGCGTTTAAGCAACTCGGGCAACGGCATGTGTGCTTTGCGGGAGCCGATGTGCCTGCGGCGTCGTGTGCGACAAACCAGTTCTGGAGCTGGCGCCGTCCGGCTTGGAGCTCCTTCTGTGACGACATGGGGATTGTTTTATTTTTTATTTATATTTTAATACAAGGGTTCAAAACAGAAAAATGAATAGCTGGTATCTGCGGGCTGGCTGGTAATGCACTCGGACTTGGTTTTTATAAGTGGACCGTTGATGAGTCAAATCCTGAAGTTTTTCACGGTCGACTGGTGATATCATTACGGAGCCTTTTTACGGAGCCGGAGCTGCACCGGAGACGCCCGGGCCGGCAGACTAGTGGGAGCCTTCGGGCAGCAACAGCGAGACGGTCGCACGCTAATCTGCATTTGTGGGCTCTTGAGCGACTTTCTCTTTGAACGCTCTGTCCGGCCTATCATGTTGTCCTAAATCACATCAGCTTACCTGCAGGTTGACGTTGGCGTAACTGTTCCCGTTCTGGAATACTCGGAGCGACTCACGGGTCATCACCACCGGGTCATCACCACCGGGTCATCATCACCTGGACCAGCGAGAGCAAGATCAAAGGTGCCCGGCTCTACTACCAACAGGCAAACAGGGGCCAAGTGCGTGGCTGTAATGCAGGAGCGTGAGTGTGTCGGGAATCGGGATGCGGAAGAGAATATTGTATTTTGTGGATAATTGGCTCCACGGCACTCTCTCGATTTACTTGAATGCATGGACCGTGCTGCATTAAATATTAGGCCATAATATTCTGGAATCTCGAATAGGTTTCCTACGATACAACACGCTCTTCTGAGAGAGACACCGCCCAGAAAACACTTGCCATGTCCAACCAATGCGACGAGGCCGCCGCCCGAGTTAACGTAGGCCTGGCGGTACCGCGCAACCCTCGACGCAAACCCTGGCCGACTCACTCCAACTCCCCATACAGAGAAGCACGACGTTTTCGAAGACGAGGGCGAACCGAACGGCAGCCATGGGTGGGTCTTCGTAGTCTGTAAACTTCTCATCGCGGCCAACACCTGGGGCGTCAATGGGGCAAGCCTACAATCTCACTAGGGAAATTACGCATGGCTGCATCTAACACGTTGCAGTCCTTCGGCGTTCCTGAGCTACTATCCTTCCAAGAACGATTTCCCAGGAGCCTCCAAGATATCTGACACCATCATTGGTCTTTCAACTTGTGGCTATTAACTATTTGTAAACCGTTGGGCTGCCGCTGGCAGACACGTTTGGAACAAAGCTTCTGCCAGCCGCATTGTCGATTTTTGGGTTATGACGGCATTTCCAACTCGGTGTAAGCTAATATCAATCCATGCATTCAAAGTTCAAAATAGCCAACAAGTGATGGACATTCGCCGAAGCAATTGCACTGTCACCACGTCGACCGAACACGCTAATGTACATCGATGTGCAAATTTCGCTGGTGTATGTTTGTGGGCGGAACTGTTGCAATTGCTGCCTTCAGGTTTTTGCCCCAACTTCGGCGTTTGATACCCGAGAAACAAACACTTGATTCGAAATACAGGGAAATGAGCAAGTATCCGGGGAAATTACATGGTTTCTTGTGGGGGCTTGTAATAACAGAAAATGCCTGCAAAAACACATACCATAAATGGCTTCTAGAAATGCAATGAAAGCGATTTCCTCCGTAGTGGAATTGTTGAAGGAAACATGCCGTGTCAACTTGCGGCAAGTGCGGAAAGAATAAGCTGCTTTGCCAGTGATTCCCGAGACGCCGCACACTAGTCATTCCGAATTTCCGATCGCCGACCTTCGGTATTACCCGCAACTTCGCAATCGTGAACCTTATGGTTTCAGGTATTTCTTGTCATGTACAGTATTATGAGGGAGAAGTGGTCAATATGACAGGGACCATGGAAACCCCCCAGCTTGCACCTGTGTTGTGTGCGTCTTGTCGAAAACGGCGTGTCAGGGTATGTTGGTAGCCACATTGACGCCCATTGACACATTGCGCTTCTCACAGCCTTCACCGTTGTGCGATAAGAGCCTCCATGGCTTTTTGCGCTGTGACAAACAGGCCCAGTCATGTTCTGGCTACAACCGTCCTCGGAAATTCCGAGATGAGACAACCAAATTGTGTCTGAGGCTTCAGTTGAGTCATCTCCATCTGCGAGGCAGAGTCCAACGACTTTCGTGTGGCCGGGGGAACTGAGGCAGCCGCGAGTAGATTCGCTAACACTGACTGCTTCAGAGATACCGACCTCTTTTCCGACCGATGGCATATCTGGCTCGAATAGCCTGGGGTCTGATGACGAAACTCGGCTGGCAGATATTACGCACCTGGTATATCCCATCCAATTGAACGCAATCCTAACGAGCACAGTGTCCGGTATTGACGCTCCCTTTTTTGACATCGACCCCGGTATCTACTACGCTCAACCATACAATTGCTGCGGCTTTATTCTAAACATGCTGGTGATTGACGACTGCGTCGGGCCCAAAGGCTCACCAATTGGCTGGCCGAGTCAAGTATTCCAGGATGCCTGTGCGCCATTCCTTTCACCCACCGTGGACGTGCCGAAAAACCACAACCTTGACTTCAGCATTGTCCCCGCCAGATACATCTAGTGCGCCCGATTCCGAGGCAGATTATCTAATACGCTACTTCGCCAGAGTCCTTAGTTCGTGATAGGATACATTTGATGTCGATAGTTATTTCGCCCACATCGTGAAGCTCAGGGCAGCTCATAATGCCCTCCTCAAGAATGCGCTGGCGGCTCTCGCAGCAAAGAACTTTGGCCAAGTAAAGTGAGCACCAGGAACGGAGAGGAGTCGTGGTCTCTACGAGTCTCTTCTCGGCATGCGCAGCAATGCCTCCCGGGCGGACTGGTTCTACAAATCTGCAAGTTTTAACGATAAAGCAATCTGCAAGATGATAGCTCCTCTCAAGTTGCTTGGTGTAAGATCCGCTGACAGTTCAGAGAAAACTGCGCCTATGGGATGAAGTTACATCGAAATCTCTACTGTATTTAGTGACGCACGAAAGCCTGGTTATTAGAAACAACAACATCGATGATTCTTTGCGTAATTTGCGTATTAATGATGTACGAATCACTGATAACCGTCAAGTAGAGATATTGCAGTAAGTTTTCTTCCTTCTTCCTGAACGTATAGTTGACATATTCCCGGTAGACATATGGCAGGTGCCCAGCATCTATTTCGAATACACCTCAGTCGATCTAGTGATGACGTTGCCAGTCATTGTGATCTCTCTTTCCTGCAACAGCCGACATCTACATCCTGACAGTCCGCCTCTCGGCATTTTTGCTTGAGTTGACTACATGGTATTTATCAAGAGAAAGAGGCAGCTACACTGAGGACTTGGACATGTGGAAGGCTGCCGGCTTGTCTCTCCGAGGTAGCAACGGAGTCATCATTCTGGAATCTCTCTGCAAATGCGATGGAGATGAATTTTTGAAGAATATTGATCTGGATTATTGTAAAGGCTCTAAGTTACGTCGCGGAAACATACCATAGCGCCCAGTTGAGCCAGACGCCTCCAGCACCAACTCCCAGGACCATCCCCCATTCCCATTTGTGTCAGATAAATAGGGTCATCTATAAATATGCCCAAAAATGTGGAAAAACAAAAGCGCTCCCAGAGACATTCCAACCCTGCATGCGCGTGCTACACTCGTACAAGCATGCTCTTAACGGCCACCTTGTCGGAAACAGCGCCGGCTCACATTGAGCTTACTGAGGTATTCTACGGAAACACAATGTGCGCAACAGCCATGCTCCTGTATCACTTCATTCAAATCCTCCTCCTACTTCA
This sequence comes from Calcarisporium arbuscula, assembly GCA_009828645.1. NCBI lineage: Eukaryota > Fungi > Ascomycota > Sordariomycetes > Hypocreales > Calcarisporiaceae > Calcarisporium > Calcarisporium arbuscula. The sequence continues at coordinate 537,307 of WBSA01000016.1, forward strand.
AAAAACCGCCAATTCCGGAGCTGTTGCGCTTTATTCTCAATCCGTCACCTAGCCGTTGGACAGTACCGCCTGGTCTTGAAACATATCAACTATCACAGCTACGAGCTGTTTGCAATCGCACTAAGACGACCTGATAGTGCTGTGCAGAGATATCTGATACCACCACTGTACTAGGAGGTCTTGTGTGTCGAGATGCATGACTAGATGGTTGTTTTGATGGACCTTATTGCTGGCATACAGAGGAACACTGGGCGCTCAATAGAGGTACAAATACTACAACTCAAGGAGAAATGGGGACGGGGAAGTACAATTACGGCCTGATACTATTAAATCGCTATAGTTCACTATTGATGGCGTGAAATACTGAATAACGACGTAATGTTTCGATAGGCAAGATGAAGGTCGTTTAACTGGTATCTGAGTTTACCACAGTTGGTACTGCCCATTGTTTGTAGTTGCGCTTTCTCAGAATCTACAGATGATATCGGAACTGTTTTAGGCTTCGTTAGAATCGTATAAATGTCATGGCATACTATTAGACTGGATGCCGAAGCAAGGATTGACCAGTGCCCTACTTCAGCTACGGCCGAGATAGGTTATGCCTATCTTCCCACTCCTTGAATCTCTCCAAGCCGTATGATACTATAAGAGTCGCATGGGTAAATTCATCGACATCAGATGGGTTAGCATCTGCAAATAGATGTTCCCCATCTATACATCGAATACGATTTACGCGGCTTGTTACAAAGCCCTTAGACCATATGTACGGTGAAGATGTATCCCATAGTCCCTTGCTAGGGGTAAACGAAATCCCGCCGGGACACGGTGCCCAACCTTGCTTTAGAGTTTGGTACACGGCTACGGTAAGCGTTGCAGTAAGATAGGTCCGGCGAATTGACTCAGAAAATATCCAAGCCTGCCACGTGGATGCGACATCTCCATTTGTTCGCAGCTGTGGAGTGAGCGTGTTGATGCTATCAGGATCGAAACGGGATACGGGCTGATCTGAGGCGGCCAAGCCTGCACTATCCCAAAGTTGTCGAGCCCAAGAAGAGAGGGTGTCAATGTCATTCTCCGCCTGCGACCGTGCCCTTATGTCGCCATCAATAAGCCAATCACCTTGTAGATTAGGAGCGCTTGTGTTCGAGTGAGGTGCGCAGCAGTGTCAAGCATAATGACACCGATATCACCTGCTAGCGATGTCTGCTGGTGAACTAGACGGCTGGCCCGTCTCTCAACGATTTGGAGCATCATCTTCGACGTTGCTGGGCTCCTGGACAGGTACGATGACAGAGTGGTAAAGGCATCCTGAATATCGTCGGGCAGTTCCAATTTATAGTGGCTAGAGTGAACGAACGGACAGTGGCCTTCACTAGCCCACTGCTTCATCCACATGTGCAGTTGGTCGATATAGTGCGTCAGAGCTTGATCGCTAAAGTATATTTGTGAAGAGAGGACACCTTTGTGGTCTATTTCCCATGAACCTGGGGATAGAAACCACGGGTTCTGTAGAATATCGTCGGCGGCATTTTGACTAGTTGCGGGTTGGCGATGTGAGGTAGCAGGAGGCTTGGCAGCCTCGAACGGAGGAGCTGCGATGGATCTATGAGAACCATGGCGATCCGAGGTTGGAACGATCGAGCAAGCACCGTCCTGTGAGTAGACCAGGTTGTAAGGCGGCGTGATACGAGGAGCTGGGTAGCAGCAATCGATGCTCTTGGTGACACAGCGGCCACATGCCGGCGTTCGTTTATTGCATTTGCGCTTGGTCTTGGTGCATGCTATGCAGGCCATTCGCTTGAGCGGGGCGGATCCCGACATTGCGCTGAGACTATGATTGAAGCCAACAGTATTGTACTCCTCTGAATAGCATGAGCCGCTGCTCGTCGGTTACGTCCACCGCATAGACGGAAAGGCAACAGACCTTGTCGTCTTGCGGCCGCCACCAGTGGAGCTGCATCCGACCCAGCACACAGGAGCAGTGGAAGAGAGGAAAGACAGGGAAGCGAGGCTTGAGGGCACGCATTTGTCGGCGCATTCATTCATCCGACAATGGGCTTTTTCCCGCTCCGCGCGACTCTAGTCTCCGCTGGCCGATCCGCCTCTGTGGAGGAGGCGGAAATTTTCCCGCCGCACGCCGGTGGCTCCCGTCGATGATGGTGGTGTCGACCCGGCCAAACTCCGCAATATTACTACGCATGTAAGAAGTTAGCAGAAGCAAAACTCACTGGAGCCAAGGTGCCCTGAGAGATCAGTGGCGTTGGCAGAACGGACGCAAACATCTACCCTGTGTGTTGGTTGCTTTCCCCCGTACGTGGACAACCGAGTAGGCACTTGCGATATAACTCCTTCTAACTAGATACCTGCATGTCGCTGCCGAGGGCTGCAAATTTCACTTTCATGTGGCTGTCAAAATTATCCTGCTGAACAAGAGCCTGAAGAGAAACCACTAGCGACGACGCCGTGGCGGATGGTGTTGAGCTGAGTAAAACATCATGTCGTAATAGTAGAAACAATGATGATTTCTGTGTGCCCTATAGGTAAGCTGCGTTACGAGCTGAATAATATTGAACCATTTCTAACATACTGACTCTTGACAGTCGATGATTTCGCAGTACCATCTTCAATTCATCTACAAGCCTAAATTGTAAACCTGCCCTAGTGCAATCTCGGCATCAATCAGTGCCACTCTCCCAATGCAGTGTCTCCTTCCTCAAATTTAGCCACCTCTATTCCATATTCCCATAGTGCTTTTCTCTTGGCTTTGTCTGTCACATCTTTGGCGAACCCGTGTTCTTCCGACCCGTTGAGGTAAAGTAGCTTCCCTTTCTGGGCGTCGATACAAAAGCAGGCTTGGATGATGTCGGATGCGCTCTTCCATGTTGGGCGCAACGGCCCATTTGGGTTGATTCGGGTCATGATGGGTGATAAGGCGGGCACCAAAATCTTCGCCAAGAGAGTATTAAACAGAAAGCTGCCGTGTTGGGTGAGGTCTGAAGCCATACCGCCTGGATCGAGTCCTATGACTGCGATATTCCTGAGCTTGGGGTCGGCTGCTAGGCGACTTGCAAGCTCATACCTAAGATACTGGTTAGCCTCCAAGTGGAACAGCTCTTCTATTCAGTTCATCCAAACTAACAGTAGCATCACAACACAAAGCTTGCTAGCGGCGTATCGTCGTAGGCCCGCAAGCCAGGACCCAGGTTCGTCTGAAGGAGTACTCCACATACCCTTGGCGAGCTGTTCTGGGCCTGGAAAGAGATTGTTCCATCTTGGGCCTTTAAAAAGCGCGCTTGGGTTGCGACTGTCATCTACACTGGAACACGGTGAGTCCTATATTGACACATTATAAGTTGATGACTTACTCATATGTCCAGCTCCCAACAATGAGAATCCGGCCGCTCTCAGGGTCCAGGCTTTTGAGTAGAAGAAGAGACAGCATGAAATTTGCAAGGTAGTTTACCTGCCAAGTCATTTCAAGCCCATCTCGGCTCATAGCCTGGATACGCCTTAGATGTTGTTCTTGGTTCTTTGTCGTAAGGTATGTAACTAACCATTGTTGTATGCTCTTGATATCCAGCATTGAGTATCAATGCCCTGATCTTGGGCAGTTCTCCGCTCGCAACTCGACCATTGATCTCTGCTGCAACCTTTCTGACGCTACTGATTGAACTTAGATCAATTTCCGTAGTCTCATGCTGGTGAGTTTCCGGGGCATGGCTGAGGATGGATTTGAGCCGTGAAGATGTAGATATTTTCCGAACTGCATAGATACCACTGTAGTTGGATGCTAGTTCAGGAGTCTTCAGGATATGGGCAACTATAGCTGATCCCAGTCCCCCATTGGCACCTGTGACAAGTATGCTTCCCCGCGTGTGCGGCATTGCCAATGCGACTTTACGTAGTGTATAGATGGACTTAATAAAAGTGATTGCTCAAGAGCATGGGACGTCTTTATAAGGGTGGTGTATGCAAGGATGTTGCCAAACATGGAGAAGCCGTAAGAGGACTACTACTAGTGTATGCACAGTACTCCCTGTAGGCTAGCTTGAAGGTCCTATCCCATTAGTTCGAAATTGACCATGTCTCATGAATGATAGCGGAGGCGGGAAATTTTCCACCGGCTGAACAGTAGTATAGCTTTAAGCTGCAGATAGACAATACACAATCTTGAACTTGAGACCACTAGGACTGCGGATTACAATGAAGGAGAGTGTATCCGCAAGTCCGCAGGTTAAAAACGCGATTCCAAACTGACCCCACTGGTGAAGGTAAAGTTGCACATTTTAAAATATTCAGCGCTCCATCAAAGTATGTGACTAGAATTACGAATAACTGGGCACGAAGGCTTTTGAGATACAGGCATTGGCTTAGTAATATTCAAAAGTCAGTCCATGCATATTACTAGATTGATGGAAGAAAGCAAATCAAGAGGATAAGTAAGAGGTCTAAATACTATGAGCCCTTGACCAAGTAGCTCCCTCCAAACATGGGATTGTAGGAATAGCGCATGGCGATATCATCCGAGAGAAAAAGGCTCACGGTACATGATGCCTGTTAGTAAATAACTTGCGAGGAATAGCCCACATGAATGCCTAGACAACAAGGAGGCGAACTTTGCTCGGTGGGAATGGCAAAACTCGAACAGTGAGATAGTATATTGGCGTCCACAGTTCCTGTGAATTGTCAGCATATGCTGATACTAATAGCCCGCATATATCTGGGATACCAACTCATCATAACTGCTGCCTATGAACCATTTGGACCACCCTGTATTGCTCACTGACCAAACTTGTGTCCCTTGGCCACGGTTTTGTATGTGCAACTCTCCCAATCGCAAGTACGTTGGTAAACATCCGTCCCCCACCAGTCGATAGACTTGGACGCCCCGGTGTAAATGACAGCAAAGAAAATAATAAGCCCAGACAGGGCAGTAGCGCTGTCAAGTGCCGAGCTGAGTAAAAAGTTGTATCGTCTCCACCAACCCTTCGCTCGACGCTTGATTACCAGCCCAAAGATTAGCCCAGCAATAGCCCAGCTTCCATAGTTGACGCCCGAGGCGGGCGGGATGTAATTGAGGCCACCCAGAAACACGGGGACGTGAACCTTGCGCAGCCATTTTGACGAGGGAAACTTTCGCTTCAAAAGATACACAGCGATGGGTAGTAGGGCACCAAGGAGAAAGAACCACAGGAGCGGGCGGTACAGAGCGCCCGAGGCAAAGAAGCGGCGAGGACCGAGCGCGCCGAAAACCACGCTGGTATTGAAATGGGTGCGTGAAAAAGGACAGTTGAAGCCGTTGGGGGCGTTGAGTGTACAGATACCTTCAACGTGGTTGAGAGACCAGTTAAGAACCGATACCTGTCCGAGAGAACCCAAGATGAGGCCGACAATTTGAGTCAGAAACAGGTATCGAGGTGGAATCTGAAAAAACATGGTCTGGTCAGCAAAGAACGGAGGTAACATGCACAGACTTCTCAACTCACATTGCAATAGAGACCGAGTTTTAGATCCTGAGCAAACGCTAATGCTTTGACGCCAGAGATGTAGCCTAGATCAAAGAACCAGATGTTTGCCAGGACCTTTCCCTCCCAAACATATCCCGCGATAATACGACAAATGAGATCAATCTGTATCTTGACATTTGTGGTGGCATATACCCAGGCAAGCTAAGCATGTGAGCATTCGTACCGAGTACGTCTAGTATGTAATACAGCAGAGTCTTACCGGGATGTAGAAGACTGCAGAAACAATCATTGCGAAAATCACGCCATACCAGCGCAGTTGAACAGGGTAATATTCGCAAGCAAAAATGCCGAGGCCAAGGCTAATGAGTCCCGTTATGCCGTACCACCAGGTCGGAACAGGCCGGTATTGAGGCTGCAGGTTTCGTTGCTCTGCAGGGCTTTCCCTCCGCGAGAAAAACAGAGAACAGAGCCGATTTGCGAAAGACAGTCACCATTTCGCGGCGCTTCTCCAGCACAAGCCAGACGAGAACCGATATCAGACTGGCGAAACAGAGGCCAAAGGTATTGAGGGCATAGGTAACTGGCAGGTATATCTGGTATAAATCATCAGTGCTAGAAATAGCCTACCTCGCGATTGCGTCTCACCTGTGAATACTCGTCGTATTTTGCTTGTCAAACGTGAATCCATCCTTCTTGTTAATAACTCGGGTCACGTTGTAAACTTTGCCGCTATCATCGTAGATAGAATTGCTCTGAATGGGTAAATATGCAGAGAACCACGTATTGGAATAGTACAGCGCTGGAGAAATGATGTAAATCCAGAATACAAGTGATGCCAGCATATTGAGGATGACCCAGGTGGGGACAACCAGTGGCGATCCAATGTATGAAATTTGGGCCCCTATGAGGTTATTAGTCTCCAACAGACACTGGCTCAGGCATACTCACAGTCGAACGTAAAGGGCAACATTCCAAGGCCACTCTTCATGCCGAAAAGCTGATTCACGATGCTATTGCGAGGTGCGATCCAGCAGACCCAGGTAAAGTAACCCAGCGCCGGGAAGAGTAAGTCTGGTAGCCAGTACCAGCAGAAGGCACCCGCAAACGCGAGCATGAAGAACTTGTATTGCGACACTTTCCAGCTGGTAATGGCAGCAGCGGATTGGTGGTCCTTCTTCTCCGGGTTATGTAGCGCAGCGTTCATGGCCGTGTTGCCAAGGACTCCGGGCCAGACGAGGCTTTTAGGCTCGATGACCAGTGAGCGGCCGAGGCCAGCCAGTGTGAAACCGTAGAGGATAGTAGCGAGCGTAATTGTTAACTCGAATCCCCAGCCAGCGTCGAATCCGTAAAAGTATTTTTGCTCAGTTAACACATCCGCACTGAGGCGAGTTAAGAAGCTTAGGTTAGCCAGGATGAAGATTAAGATATTCTCCTGCACAAATTTACTTTTAGCCTTGCACTTTCCGGAATTCCATGACCAGGAACAGTACCTTATAATTGAAAGGGCCTGGGTTGAGACTGTGCCTAGTCCCTAATATCGTCACTCCCCAATCTGGCAGTGCCAGTCCCCAGGCCTTTCCGACTGGGTACGCCAAGAATTGGATTGCAGCCTGGGACAAGTTGATGGAAGGAAACCGGAAGGTATAGAGAGTATTAACTCCGCTACCAGCAAGACAAAAGGCAATGCCGATCACCCACATGCGCAGGGTGAGGCATGGCAGCGTCGGATCATCAGGTCGGAGACCAACTCCTGCGGCATAGAGAACCTCTTCGGTTGGAGTAGCAGATTCCTCTGGAAACGAGGATTAGTATCAGTGTTTATGATATGAATTCGATCTGCGTACGTGATTGTCTCTTCTCCTCCTCAATGTTATCGATGCCTACAGGCTCAATGGCAGCACCTTCACCCTCTGTGTGGCCCATGGCTTACAATGAATGGAGAATGCCCGAGACTGTGAGAGATGATCAGATAAGATGTAGTATATATAGCTCAATTGATTAGATGGGCTCGAAAAAATGTCCGCCAAGTCGGATCTGATAAGCCGTTCTTTCTGACAAATTGTTCCTCACTTAGCAAGCTCAAGACGGGACCCACGACCAAGTGGAGTTTTCCTGGTGGCCACCAAACTAGTAGTGGTTGTCATTGAGTAATATATTGGAAATATGGAGAGTGAAGCAGTTGGTCCCAGTGAGAGTGGATTCATTGAGGCTATGGCACGGGGAAAATCCGAGCTCGATTGCTATTTCTTTCCTCTTCTGCAGCTCTTTGCATGTTGAGGTATTTGAATCAACGGACCTACCTGGTTCAGTCAGCGCTGGTAACGGATTCTTGGATATATTTCTTAGTATTTAGCTCTTGATATAGATATATTTTAGTAATATTAACCCGCCAGTCTACTACATTAATATTTACCTCCTTTCGTAATAAACCTGGTGATGAGATTCTTGGCTATGTTCCATAAGTATGAAGTCGTGGCAAATTCCAAGCTGGTTGAGATAGGAATAGTATAATTCAAGGTTGTTATTTGATGTTTTCTGCCATGAATAATATGCTAAACAATATTATAGGTCATGTTGTCTATATAATTTGCCAATTTTTCTGCCACTAATTCTGGTGCTGTAAGTGTTTGAACAGCGCTGTGGAGAGATGTGCTTCTCAAAATCATATTGTCACGTACATAAGCTACTGAGACACGATCAAGCAAGTTGAAGTAGAAGCTATACTTTTGCTTTGTCTTGCACAACACAAATGACTTGGCCGTACGTCCCAGTTCCTAATTACAGTTGTCAAAGGTTAACATCGCATTGCTGCTGCATATTGTAACCGCCTCCTAGATGATATTTAATATAACGGACATGCCAGCGCCCACCAAGAGCCAGCTAAAAACAGAATTCCACCAACCAATCGCGGTGTCACATTTCCATCAAGAACGGGCATGGGCCCAAGCACATCACTTGTCCATGTCAGCAGATACTCGCTTCGTACAAGCCATGAGCTTAGGCAAAAACCGCCCCAATATAACAAGAATGGCACCAGAAGCTTTACAATGCCCACTGAGATAGCAACTGTGTGAAGAATTGCATGCTTGGTCCGAAACACCTTTGATTCGTTTAACCTCGGGAACGGCTCATCTGGGATCGGTTTATTGAGGAATTTGCAAATGGGTTCCCAGCCGTCACCTAGGTTGCATTCGAGGAGGCGCTCTTTGGGGACTAATCGACGAACTTTCTGGTAGTGTCGCTCATAAGCTACCTTCATAATGTCCCGGTTCATAGCGTTGGACATTGAGGATACCCCGATGAGACCCATGTAAAACTTCCATGTCGTCTGCGAGATTGGTAATCCCATAAGGCCTTCCATATAGTTGCCGCTGAGCTGCCCAGCTAGGGTGTAGGACGGCCCAGCCAGTGTCTCGAGGTAGCTCGTTGCCCAGCTTTTAAACTCGCGGTGTACGAGAATGACTTTGGCATCAGGGTACGCCTCTAACAGACTCTCCGAAAATGGTGTCACATCAGTAAGTGCCTCGCAAGACCCAAAGAGTCGATCCCACTCTTTGCGACCATAAACTTGGCCGTTATACGTAGGTAGGCAAGATATGTTTGCATCACAGGCCGCGTTAAGGGCTCTCCATATGTCTAGGCTAACGAGGGGACGTTCGGAGATATTGGATGTGTGGAAGACATCCTTGTAGCCTAAAATGGTGAGAGCTTCCTTCAGGGACTGAGATCCAGTACGGTAGAAGCCGAGGGAGAGGATCTGCAACTGTCGCTGGGAGGTGTCCGTGTCCATTATTATAACGCCCTGAGTAGGGACGTGAAGGAGGAAGTGAAACAGCCTAGAGAGTCTAAAGAGTAGGGTGGGGAGAGCCATAATATAATGGGATTGGCAAAGTAGAAGTCCTACTCGGACGCTTACTCACAACTACCTAACCACACCTATTATGTTCACCCGAGAAATCTAGACGCGGGGTAGGCTTAATCACTAATTACACAAGCGAACCTAGTACATGGAATTGGCACGAAAGTAACTTTGAACCATGTCTAACCTGCCTTGTAGGTCATCCATAAGCATAAGCCGTGATATTATCCACGCTAAAGACGCCTCCTACCGCGCGCCTCAGACCATCATCAAGGCACCTTCCACTATCTGCACAATCTTACAATAAGCATACCATTACTCAGGGCAAGATAGTGCTTATTACGAAAAACTACCTGCTCTGAGCCTGAGGAGTAAGCAAATATTTTCTGATTCTACTCCTCATCATAGATTGCCTCTCTGTATAACATTTGGAGATTAGGTGATAAAATGGTGCAGTGATTACGTAACTTTGCCCATGTCTAGCTGGTAATGCGAGGAAAGAAACTGTACACACTTCTGTTACAACTAGATAAGTCACTATTATACATGAAAATGCAATACTTCGTAGGCGTGGGTTTTGCCGGGTGTTAAGCAACAGCTTCAGTTGGTGGAGATGTCTTCACCTAGCCTTATAAGCCGTCTAGGTCTCTAAGCAGCCGAGAACATGTTTAAAAATACATCTCAATAGTCAGTCCTCTGTGGACCAGCACCCTTGGTTTCAGGAAACTAGAAGTGTTTAGTTTCCCTTGAGCCACACCTGCATATATTGCCAACAGCGACTATTACCAGAATTGCACACATCCGAATCCTGTTGGGAATCTCGTGAGCCTGTGTTCACGATGCCATGGAGCTTTGCGAGTCTACAGTGGGGAGTAGAATACCGGTGTCCAACTAACCTCGTGCGCTGCAACTAAATAGGTTAGACATAAAATAATATGCATCCTTGCGTAAAGACTCATAGCTCCAGCATTCGCGACAAGACTGAGGAGTTGAAACAACATTTTCTGCATAGCATTTGTTTCGCTACCTGCGCTATTGTATTTCTCTTTTAATACGTGATCTATGCGTGTTTTAAGCACATTGAGTCTTGTGATTACGACGCTGACAGCAGTGAAGGGGATAATGATAGCTAGAGGTAGGAGTTATGTGATGGTACAGAATTGATGTGTTTTCTTTTCTATTTCGACCTATGGAATCTCTTTGAAAGGATTCAAATTTTGCGCTCGCTTCAACTCTTGGACAACCAGTTCATATTTGAGAATATGTAAAACCTGAAGATGGGTAAAAATAGGATCTACACTTTTGGGTTGTAGGCTCGACAGATGTTCTGTCTGATTGTAATGAATTTGTACGGATTGAGAGAGATCTTTCTTTTCAGCGAGAAACGCTGGGTACTAAGGCTAAATGAATTGGTGCAAATTGGATACTATGCAGCGACTTCTTGATAAACGATGGCTAAGCACTTATTTACATGATACTGTCCGGATTAATATCTTACTGTTCATGTACTGTAACTTAAGCTTACGTCTAATGAATGGTGGTATTACGATTTTATTTTCCAGAGCCATATTTTCCAAGCTCATGTAAAAGGTGTGATATCCCGCAATGTACTCCTAGTTTCGTGACACCCGTTATACATTGACAGTCACGAATGATGTTCTTGCTATGTATGCCTGTGATTCAGTATCCGATCTTTCCCAATTCTTTCCTTGGGCTGTACCCTTGAATCATTTAGTAGGCATTGGGTTGCTTTAATCCCTCCCATTAAGGGGGTTAGTTAATAGGGATGGATTAACCACGAAACCGCAACACCGAAGGACACTATTGGGGTTTCAAGATAGGTTCATATTTTGATCACATGCTGTGCCTACTATCTAGGTTCGGGAATGTTGTGCACACATGTGTTGGTATCGGGTGAGAGTGATATTTAGCATTTCAGCTACGCGAATTTGACGATTGCGACGATGATCATATACGAGTTAGGGATCTACTAGTAACACAAGATAGGCATTACCCAATTCTAATATTTGGATATACTATTTCATAGTTCTTTGGAAAAGATTGTCACATTTCTAATCTAGCCATCAAGAGCTTGAATAACCTGGGCCCAGTCATCTCCAGTGTAAGCTCCAGGTAACTGGGCACCATCAAATAAACTAGCCATGACCACGCGATCGGACTGCTCACCTTTCCAAGGTTCTCGCCCATGCTGAGTAATAATGTTATCATATACCAAAACATCGCCTTTCTTCCATTTGTGAAGAACGCGAATCTCATCTGTAATATTTGCCAATTGCTCAAGATATTTGTCCGGGATAGGCGTTCCGTCGCCGTATAGTTGCTGCGTTATTTGCTTCCGTGTGCCTGGACCGCCTTGAGAGTTCCGCCAATACGCAGCAAGTGCAGTGAATAGAGTTGGGAGATTGGTTCCAGGCTGGGTACGGATTACTGGTATCCTATGCGATACAACAATGCCATCCTCAACCCACCGCCATGTAGTGTGTTTGCCACGTCCGTATCGTGCAATCTGGGCCTCAACCTTTGTACGACGTGTTTGTTCGTCGTCATCGTTAAGGAAATCCTTTCCAAAAGCCTGCCTGAGTGTAGATCCACCAGCATATTGCCGTTCAAACTTGTATGTGACATTGCTCAAAAGACCTTCCTCACCAAGCTTTTTGATGAAATCTGGCATTTCCCTTTCCGCACGCTGAAATAGCTCCAGTGAAGAAGATATGGGTGTTTCTCCACCCTCAAGAGGCGCTTTGTGGGCGTAAAAAAAGACATATTCTGGCGCATGAGGGACCTGCGAGGACTCGTTATGATTATAGATAGTGACATCTTTACCAGCTTCATTGGCTGGCGCTACATTTGGTGCAAGGAGGGGTCTGTCTACCACGATTCCGATAATCTCGTGGGGCTTGTATCCGAAGGAATGTGCAAAGCGACTGAAGTCCTCCGCGGAATATATCGGCAAACCTCTAAACAGGATTGCTCCGTGCCTGGCTAATTTCTTGGTGAGAATCTGATCTTCGCCCTGTAGCTGCCTGATTGTTGCAATCGCTGAGTCCAGTGTCAACTCTCCCTCCCTCGGCCTTGTACGCAATGCAAGGGGAATCAATCTCTCATCTTCGTTGGGAACACCTAGCTTGCGCTGGTTGCTAGCAGGTAACGCGAACTCCTCGAAGACTTGGAAGAAATGCCTTGGTTCGACTCCTCCAGTAGTCTGGGCTGCGATAACTTTGGTGGCCATGTTTTGTTTCAGTAGGTAGGTGCTTGAGTTAATGTTAATTTCCTTTATGTACACTCTCTGAGGTCTTGATTCACAAAAGGTTTGACAAGTGAGCGTGGAGGATAACTGGGGTCCTGGAAAAGCCTGTAAATATTCACAGAAGCAACTGTACTCAGTAGATGTCTCCGGGATGACGCAATTACGGTGACGTATTGTCACATTTCATCGACAACCTCTCGGCCTCAAAACAGAACGTAATTCATTGTCATCAAGATTTAGGAACATTTGACATTCTGAAATCCGCTCCAACTTGAAACTGGACGTTAACCTGAAATCGTCGCATGTTATTTCCCGGGTATACATATCCGTTCTTGATGGTTCTTTTACATGATAGTTTTACTTTTCTCTGTGGCTACAAACAAAACATATTCCTGATTCATACACTTGTTCAACATGCAGCCCTCTTGGTAAATAGTGTTGCCTCTCCTTTATAAATTCTAATACTCGTCTACATCTATAGATCCTTTAGTATGGCTTACTCCGCCGATGCGATTAATTGGCGTCGTGTCGATCCCATCACTTCTACTGGGTCTCCACAATGTCAAGTTTTTATGTGGAATCATTTGAATGCTGCGAGTAATAAAACGCCTCTAGCCTGGGTTCATTATTAGTTGATCTACGGATACTCTATGCAATGTTCATATCCGACTCTGCCTGTGCTTCAACAATACTGCACCACTCAATTCCCACCGCCACACATAGGTTCACTGTGCCTCACCTACTCAAAGAAGTAATATCAAAGCATGGGCTTTTTTATTATCTCCAATCTGTGAACTTCAATGAAACCAGAGGGCCGGTATACATTTAGACATCATGAAGGGCAAATTTCATCCACTCTGCAAGCCTCTTTCCCATTGTGATACAAACTGCTGACGTGGTGCAACTGGAATAATTTGCCCGACAACGGATCTTGCCAAGCCGGGAATAACGAGAGTTTTAGTGAGATATAATCTTGCAATTGTTAGAGTTGATTGTGTCGTATCTATATTGTCTAAATACTCCGTATGGTAAGTTAGGTAGATGGATAGTTTCTTATATGGCCAACTTTCAAGCTCGACATGTACATACATCAGGTGGTTCATTGGAGTGGTTTTTACTTGAGAGTGCTTCAGCATAAATGTGCCACTGTGAGATGCCTGGAAGTGACACTTACAACATATGGCTATCGCACAAGTGGCGCATTGGTAATTCGTAGATGCTCGCTGCTTCTGGAAACTCTGTGTAGTAATACTTCAATCGAATGCTTTGATATAGTCAGACTAATGCCATGACTCGAACTGCGGTCCATGCATTTTTGTTCCAGAAGTGTTTATCAAGTGGCTGGCTAACTCGTGTACAAATTTCATCATCTTGTCAAATCATATCTACGTTGGTACGGAAACATGACACAGGCTAACAGCCGAGCTTCAATGTATGGGCCTAGTTGAATCAAGCCGTAGTTAATTATTCTTGGTCTTGTCTTTACAATATAATTAAACGCAGCGTTTAATCAAGGCGTCGAGGAACTGATAATATCATGCACTTAGACTGTTGTCTAGCGTGACAGCTACCATGCACTGCAATATCCACGCCTCTTCCATGGTTCCAGTGTTACCACTGCTCTGATACACGACACTGGCATCCAGCACAACGTGGGTACTCTTCGTGAACCTACTTTAACCTGCCTGAATGCCTCTGAACTTTAATAACCCAAGCATCGATTGCAATTTTCAACACGATAAAGATCTAGATGTCAAGCGTACAAGGAAAAAATGGCACAGCATACTCCGGATCACACACAAGGCAACGAACAAGACATAACTATTCAGCCATTGGCGGGAAGGGCTCTGGGCAAAAGATAACGAAATAACCACATGATAACGGAAATGACGATCATCAGTTAAAATCCCATTTTTCAGAAGCACGCTATCTCAGATCATCATTGTTGGCCTCTGCTCGTTCACTGCACTAGTCAGGTCATTTATGATTCCATAACCCTAACCCTTAGTTAGCTAGTCCCTAGTGCTAGGGCTTATGGAATGCGATGAATGGCTTCGGTGGCTCTCAAAGCCACGAGCTACTCAACATGGCAAACGCCTTACTGTACGCATTTGCGACCGTCACCTACTTCACGGGTTCCTAGATTACCAATTGGCTAGATTTTTGCTGGACTTGCGCATGGATCTATTGGCTACCCGCTTTACGCAGCTGGCCTCTGTGTGAACAACCGTAATGGCACTACTTGGATCATCTATTTCGGCACTGTGACATGCGGCATCAATGTCGGGATCTTCTGGATTGTCGAAGATGCTATATCAACAGGATATCCCGAAAGCTACAAGCGTGGGAGGTATCTCGCTACTTGGTTCACCAGATATGGTACAGTTCCTTGCATAGGGAATCAAGACCGCCGCCGTTGCGGTGGGATTTGATGTTCAAGCAGTCTCCATGGTGCGCCTATCATTACGGCTGGTGTTAACATTGCCTTTTGTGTCCCGATACTGCCCTCTAGCTACTATGCTACAATCCAAGTTGTCCATAGGTCCAAGCAGCTAGACAAGAGCAATTTGTAACAGAGGGGGACGAAGAGTATAACGGGTGCCCAAGCCACAAAAAAATCACACAAACAATTATTTACTACATATCTACATCTGGCCGTGGTAGACTCGCTCATGAATGGACAGGAACGAAGCAATTGGTAGATTTTTCAATGTGGAGTCAAAGTACTCATATTCTCTCCAGATAGTATGGCTGCCAGGCACAAAAGGTGCACTCCAGATGGACAGAGGGACGGACACACATCATAAAAAGGTCTCAAAAGTGGCGCCACTCGGATATACCTTGCTGTCTGAATGATGAATGTAATATCTAAAACATTTAGAGCTAAGAAAGCTTTTTGCTTAGACTCAAGTGAAACGCAGATGTGGCGCGGCTCGCGGTTGATTAGGTTGTTAGCTGCGCATCATTACCACCAATATTTGGACTCTAGGCCCGTTGGACGACAAGTTTTCATGTGTAGGTAGATGAACAGGTGCATTTTCTTTCTATCAGAACCGACGTCTACCTCGCCGAGATTCGGAACTCTGCCATTCAAGCCGTTCCAGCAGTAACAGTTGCCTTCTAAACTTCCCCAGCACTCTCTCACATTACGAACCAAAAAGGGAGTCGGAAAACCACTCGCTGCTTGTCTCACGGTGAGAGTAATGATTTCCACCAAAAAAAAAAAAGAGCCGATCTTGTCTCAACTTTCCTGAAGAAAATGGTGGAGGTAAAAAACTACGTCAATGATCATGGCGACTCTCAATCAAGTCTCTCGCGGCAACTTTTCTACATTCCTCCAACACTCTCAATTGTTTGGCGACTTCGCCTAGTCTGCCAATGACTTCCATGTTGCCTCGTGTGAAACCAAATACAACGTACGGAATTCCGACATCGTCACAGAACTCCTTCACGTACTTTTGGGCTCTGCGCAAGTTATGTCTCGGGAGACGAGGGAACAAATGGTGCACGACTTGAAATTGGAGACCGCCATGTACAAAGTCCAGCCAGGGCGGGCAATCGACGTCCATTGTTGTCCGCACCATCTTCTGAGGAAATGACTCGTGGATGCCCGCATCAGTGCTCGACATGGCGAAGTGACTGAGCGTGAGTTGTACGTGCAACGGGGCGGTGACCATGTGCGAGATGAGCAAAAACGTGATGCGGGACGACCACGTCGGGATCGAGAGGTATAGCGTGTGGTAGCCGAACCAGTACCAAAAAAATACCTGGCCAGCCATTTCAAGGTAGCGATGCCACCATGCCGGGCCTTTACGGGGTGCCTGCGTCGGGTCCAGCAGGAATGACCAGGCTAGGCGGTACAGGTTAAAACGTCCCAGTAAAAGGATGGGATAGTAGAGATAATGCTGGTGTCTAATGAAAAATCGTGCTGCTGCGTCGAAATCCATAACGCGGTCGTAGTAGCTCGAGCGCAGGGAACTAAAGAATCGAGAGGTGATGGCAAAAAATGGCATGTGCTGGATGTCAGGGTCATGCTCGGGCGAGTTGGTTACTATGTGATGCACGTTGTGATTCCGCTTCCACCAACCGACGGAAAGGCCGCCGAAGAAATCTGCGATGAGAATCCCGATGCAACTGTCCGTATGGAACCCATGTGTGATGCTTATGTGGCCGGCGTCGTGAACGGTGAATGAAAGCAGGTGCCAGAGTAACCCGAGGCAAATGCTTGAAAGAACGTAATAGGAATGGTGAAGAAATGTTAAGAATAGGGCAAAAAGGATTGAATATCGGACAAATTCGACCCCATAGGCGCCGTATGGGCACTGGTAGAGTCCTTCAGATCGCAATTTTTCGTCGAGTTGGCGGTACTTGGAGACGACCTCATCCTGCGATTTCTTATCGAGACCAGGATATTTTGAAAGATCCGATGATATCGCGTGGGCTGACATTGCTTCCGCAGATTTGAGCGGCTCCGGCTCCGGCTCCAGCTCCGATGACGACAAGGACGAAGCTCGAGAGGTGGGGGTATTGCTGCCCTCACGCCTCAGCCGAACTTGGTCGCCAGTCTCTCCAATATCAAAGACTAGCGATGGCGGTGTCGATTTCCCAGATGAGCTAGCATCTTCTTCAACGTGTAGCGCTTCATCATCGATGTCCTTCGATACCAGCGGTCTGAATGTTCCGCCTTGTATCGGGGGCAAGAAATTTTCCCACTTCCCATGCACTGTTCCAATCACATACTTCTGCATGAGTGCCTGTGCTTCCATGGAATGCAATGCTGTAATCTCGTCCGTCCCATCCCGACCAACCATGTGCAGGATCGACTTATTCCCGCCTGGGTGAAACGGCAGCCACGCGTCAGCCTTCAAAACCTGACCGCCCAAGATGATGATCTTTCGCCCATCTGCTATTAATCCCTCGATCTCTCTCCGAGACCACACCCGATGGTTGCGTGGCGTAGCAGGCTCCATGTCCCAATCGCGATTACAGAGGAACAGCTGAAGACTGCCTTTGAACCCTGGACAGATGATGATGATGGTGATGATGAAGAATGCTCAATGCCAGATTTCAACAGAGAGGCACTCGTTGTTTGTTGCCCCTTGCCGCGGAAAATCCGGGAACTAGTCTATAATAGGCTAGCCTATCAAGTCATGTGCATGACGTAGGTACGTACCCCAGTGCCTCGGATGTTGGGGCTGTCCTATCTTGAGTATCTGTTGCAATGTCATAGGCCATAATTATACTACGGATAGTTGCAAACGAGATTTATCTTGTGTGCTCTGGTGATTTGTTTTTAGTGCAATAGTATCGTACCAAGGAGGGGAACAAAACGCGGCGATGAAATGTGGCTATCCTGGCCTGCTCGACTGGGTTGCTTCATCTAAAAGTAAAACCGACGATACTAAATATCATCCTAGTCTCGATTTATTTCTCTACTATAAATATTTCCTTAATTCCACATCATTTGTGTTGCGTAACTCTGCACTTGAATGAAGGTAAAAGACTAACTGGAGTCTGGTGGTGGCATTCTCCTCAATCAGCCGTATATCCCCCCCCTTCTTGGCCGAATCTCACTGAGCTAAAGGGCGCTATTCTTAACTAGGGACTTGCACCGGCCTATGCTCGGCGTGAACCCATTTTCCTAACCCCAGCTCTGAGGCGTCACTGATGGTGGATGGGTTGGGCACCACATGGTGGTACTGGCTGTGGTGATACATGGGCTATAAACCACCCAGATCGTCGTCAACTCGGCTGTTCGGCAGGCTCAGCGGTGTACATGGTCGACGCACAGTCGATACTGCGACTGCAATCGGATGCTCTCTCGACCCACCACAGCTTAGCCGACTTGCCTGAAGGAGATTGCACATCCGTCTAATGCTGCATGTAAGACGATCGACCTGAGCCCGGTCCAGTCAACACGGCCGGATGAGCACCGTGGCGAACCATTGGTAAACATGGCCATCAACAATAGAGTATTAAAGCTGCCTTTGTTCGCATACCAGGTCGGATCGAAGTGGCCTTGTACAAACACCGCAAAAATGCTGTCCATTCTGGCTTATTCGCTCTTGGCCACGGCCGTCTCGGCCGCCACGCCCGTCAGCGACGCGAACATGAACGACCTCCTCAACCAAGGAGGAGTAAACCTTGCGCTGCAGGCTCAACCCATGTGGTTGATAGGACAGAGCATGAATCAGCCGCCGGCGTATCCTACGTTTGCAACCACGTCGGATGGTAAGCAGACACCATCGGCTCCTTTGTGCGACTGGCCGAATGTCGGTTGTTCTGCTCGAAATCCTGGGTGAGCAATGGGCAAGATTACACATTACCATCAAGCAGCTCTAACCTCTTTTCAAGCGTTGGCATCGGCAACCCTGGCCCGTCTTTTCCTGTATATTTCAGCTACCAGAAGTGCAACGCGACTTCCATTCGAGTTGCCTACAACCTCTTCTATCAAAAGGATGGCGTCAATCCCTCCGGCGTCTTTGGGCATGCCTAGTAAGTTACTCCACTGTGATACATGACCGGGGACTAAAGAGCGGCTCACAGTGACTGGGAGCGTGTGGTTGTTATCTGGGCTCAGGGCTCGGACACTAATTGGTTGCCCTCTCAGGTGCTGCTCTCACAGCACTCCGGATATCAGCGCATCAACTGGGCTGACGTTCAAAACTCATTCCCCACCTCATCGGCCGGACAGGCAAGGGGAGGACCTGATGGCATCAAGAACCAGGATCATTTGAAAGTCTACATCGCAAGTTACAAACATGACCATCATCAAGAACGTAATACAGTAGGTGATCGATTGCACTGCTTAGATATCTAAACACTAACAACTGCCAGGGATTCAATGACGCGCTTTCCCAGCTCACCGATAATGCTTTCCGTTCCAATGACTGGTGGTACTTCCCCAACGCCGGTAAGAATCCCTTGAGATTACACGCGTTTCAGTAACAGCTAAAATTTCCAGGTGACTATATCCGCGCGGATCGATCTACAGCCATCGGGCAGCTGATCGCCTCATTCAATTGGGGTGATGCTTCGAGTGACCCGGCTTCTGTCAATGATGGGCTGTGCTCAGCTTGAGGTGAATTCGGAGCGCATGATACAACTTGACTTTGATTTTCGGGGAAAGTTATTGGCACTGCCTTAATGCCCAATGCGAGACGTTTACTCGACGCGGATCGGGTAGAGCGTGAAGCGTAGCTCTAATATACATCATTAAATACGAGCGACTACACATCATCGTTTTGTGAGGTATTCAACGTCCTATCTAACCCATATGCACATGAATTGTGTGAGCTTATTAAATCAGATTTGTTACTACTATCTATGTGTTTGCAATACATATCATAATTCAGCGCAAAATAGACGTGAACACCTATGACGTGGGCCGAAAGCATGCCCGACGTTAGTAGCGTAAGCTAAAGAGCTCACCACTCTATCCAAAATTTTCAAGAATAAAATTAACCTTTTGGGAATACAAGGGTTAACTTGCGCTTTTCCAAGTGGTTCTTGAATCTCTTTTATACAAAAGTGAGGGGATAATCCAGACGTTGCTTTGGAAGACCTGAACCAAGTGTAGTGCCACAGCAACCGTGTATCAACCGAAGCAGAGCGGGTAAGGTAGAAACTTCCGACAGAGGAAAGAAGAAGCTAGAAATAATGCAGCAATAGTCACCACTTACAATAAATGCATGGCATAGTTGAATATTGCTTGATATATACACGCAATGGCAGCTACGTAAAATAAGGAGACCAGAACAACCGAGTCGGATCATATGTCTCCTTCAACTCCCTCAACTGAGCCAGTTGGTTTGCCTGCAAAGTCGGTTTCAACTGTCCTCGCATTAGTGGATCTTTGAAGATACCATTTGCCAATGCCAATGGTTTCTCTTCATTTTCACACAGCTTGAAAATTTCTCCCACATACGTAGCCAAAGTCTCCGTGCTTTCCCGCCTGTCACCAAAGGTAGTTGCAACAATAGCCACCCCTTCATCCCTTCCTTGAAAATACGATGCCTTCCCTTGTGCAGTTTCTCCAAGATCAACGGCCCTCTCTGTGTTGGATCTCTGAAAGATCAAGTGAGACTTTGAAACGTCGTCAGAGCTAGTCAGCGCATACCACAGTCGATATGCAGCTTGGAGCGTCTCTGAAGAAATGCGCTTCATCCACGCCGTGTGGATGCCCTTATATCCCCCATGTGTGTTGAATGGCTCAAAGGCAAGATTCATCTGAGCTAGTGGCATGAATTCAGTTTCTGACTTGATGGCCTTGCTCGTGAGCTGTTCATCAAAGAGTATCTTGGCTGCTCTCTCTCCATCGTCCGCTGGCCCCAAGTAAGAAAATGTAACTATTATAATGGGGCTCCCTGGAGCTGGAGAACCAGGCGGGCTGCGTGAAAATACAGCGACTGCCATGGTCTCGGGAGAAGGGTCCGGAAGGCTGGTAAACGCTGACGCGACAGCCGTAATCTGTGATCCGGGGAAGATGAGTTTCCGCACCCAGATGCGGTCACCGCCCTGGAGCTTGAGATCGGCCAGGGAGAATACTTTAAGAGTTAGAGATGTGATAACACCGAAGCCGTGGCCAGCGCCGCGAATTGCATGGAACAACTGGAGTTCGTCTCCAGTGCTGGACATGCTGAGCTCAAGTGATTTCCCCGTAGCGGTGACTATTCGACAGGACACAATAAGGTCAGCTGCCACGCCTTGAAGGCCTCTGAATGCATGCTAGTATGTTTAGTGTTCAGCGCGTATGCTTTTGGTTAAAACACCATGCAGCTTACATTGCCAAGTCCGATAGTGAAGCCAACCATTCCCACCGCGTTGCTGTTTGGCCAGCAACTATAGTAACCTCTATCCAAGCATGCCTTTATGAACTCACGAGTGATTACTCCACCTTCCAAAGTTGCAGTCCGCTCTTCGTCGTTGAAATCTATCTTGCCAAAACTGCTCATGTCCAGGTAAAGCGTCCTAGGTGTGACTGATACATACGAGCCGTGGCCGCCCCCAGCAGGTAGGACACGAAGGCCATTCTCTTGAGCGTAATGGATGGCTTGAATGATGTCCTGCTCCGAGTCAGGAACGACTATGACGGCTGGCTTCTCAACATTAGTGTCGGACCACCGCGAGATCACATTGTGGACGGGTGCGGAACACTCGGGAATTGTGAACCTGCACCGAAATGGAAGATTAGTTTGCGAATCCATCTTGAATAGTTTCTCAAAGCAAGCTGCGTGAAAATTTGAGTTGAAGCAGAGGAGGGATGATTGATGTCAATTCTCGAGAAACGGGTGTAGTGGCTGACACTCATAAGGCTGCACGCCAGGTAAGATTTTAGTAGAAACCCGTGCAGAGACCCGTGACATCTATTCAAAATGTCCTGCTTGCCCACTTGCATACTTATGCTTCAACGTAGGTATTATGTGAGACTGCAAAATAATGCAGAGACTACTCCGTACAATAGTAAACAAGCCACTTGTTATATGCCCTACCTTTCTGAATGTGAGGTATTCCTGAACTGGTGCAGAGCTAACATTCGACCTCTGCCATTTCTTATTCTTGTGAATGAGGAAACAAAGTCATGATTACCACAAAAATATAACTCCGCGACTTGCGTGCTGATCCTCGATAGTTCCCGGCGTTTTGAAGCTCAGTATTAGCTACATCACCACGTGCAAGCATATTATACTATTTTTGAAATGGAGACATTCCTACTTGGATCCGCGCTTTCAAATACAACATATTTCAAGAAAGCAAGGCGATATACAGAAAAGAATTCAACTTCAAGCTACTCTTTCAACTGTTGATATCTGAGGTTCATCCTTCCTCAATGCGTCGCCAAGCGGCTGAGATACTGCCGTCGCATATTGCTTGTCAAATATACCAGCGACTTCCTCCAACGATCTACCCTTCGTTTCCGGCACAAAGAAGAAGACAAAACAGATGACGGCAACCAACACGCCGACGTACACGAAGTAGTACCGCCATTGGATCTCACGGAGTGCAATTGGATTCACGTACTGGTTAAAGCAGACTGCAAGTGTCTGCGAGAACCAATACACGGACGCGCCCTTGGCTCGTAGCTCGGTCGGCCAGATCTCGTTAATGTACAGGATAGGAATTGGCGTGAAGCCGATAATGTAGCTACCCAGGAACAGGAACAGGAACACAATAACTGCAGTGCCAGACGAAGAGTTTCCAGTGTTGGCAAAAACGGCAGAGCATGCCAAGACGAGAATCATGAAAGGCAACATAATGCAAGAAGACACCAAGAAGAGCCTTCTGCGACCGGCCCTCTCAGCCAGCATTGCCCCGGCAATCGACAAAATCCAGTTGTAAATCTGCAAGCCGCCATTTATTCCCTGCTGCTGAGTTGGGTTGGAAATGCCCACAGTTTCAAGCACCGGCGCAAAGTAGTAGCTAATGATGCCGTTGCCCACCCACTGAGTTGCGAGTCCCAGCCCAAGACAGATGAAGACTCTCTTTCGATTGCCGGGGGTAGCAAACAACGATGACCACGTGATATTTGAGCTGCTGGCCAGTTCGAGTGAGGCACAAATCTCAGAAAACTCAACCGTTACGAGTTCGTCGCTCTCGTCACCGTTTGCGTGGTATTTGGCCAATACTTGCTTCGCCTCGTCTGGCCGCTGGCTGCTTACCAGCCAGCGCGGAGACTCTGGAGTGAACAGGACAAAAATTAGCTGTACGGTTGTCCAAAAGAGCTGCGTTATGACCGGGGTCCTCCAGGACCAGCTGCTGTCGATATTATGGCTCCCAAATGATGTCCACGCTGCCGTGATGGCGCCGACAAAGAAGAAGGTGTTAAACAGAGCACCAACGATTGCTCGCTGGCGAGGATGTGCAAGCTCTGAGAGGAGGGCGGTGGAGCTGATGGAGTTGAAGAGCGAGAAAAATCCGAGGACGAGTCGTGTGCCGAGGAACTGGATGGCCGTCTTGCAAAAGCATTGCCCGATGACAGCCACAATTATGCCCACGTCTCCGATGATGATGCCCCATCGGCGTCCCAGCTTGTCCGCCACCCAAGGGGCTGGGAAAAATGATAAGACGCCGCCGAAAGAGTAAGCTGCGATAAGTAGCCCTAATGTATTGGCGTTTTCAACGCCCGTTATATCCTCAAACCAACGAGGGATGGCCTCCAATCCAGATATGAGGGACACATCGTAGCCATTGGCAATGGAGCCGAGGAAACTCGACAAGAGAAGAATATTGAGTTTTCGCAGACCTGGGTCCCTCCACCACAGCCGATGGGTGCTGTTGGATGCGTTTGCTAGCAGAGCAGAGTCGCCGGGGGGAGTGGACGAAGGAAGGGCCATGGATAATGGCCGTATGACGATTTTAGCGAAATGGGCAGTCGTTAGGTTTCGTCTCCCTTTGTGGCAGACGAGATTTGCAGCTCTTCCAGTAGACCTCAACCCAGCTAAAGGTTTGAGTTGATGATCTCGGCAAACGGCGTTGTCAGATTATGAAAGCCATGGGAGAAATGATCCTTTTGTAGACTCTGACGGCTCACAAGAGCGACTCTGGGGCCCCGGATTTGCATTCTCCTCAGTATGGGGTAGATCAAGCCTCACCAATGTTGACTGCGATGAAGCGTGTGGGTCGACGGTGATCGATGTTTTGTTTAGTGTCGGGATTCGCGGATCTCGGGACGACTGAACGTACACTTTGTTCTAAAGAATCTTCAAACATCTACTTCACGTTCAAGTATGCAAATTACAGAACGACTTGACTGCTTAACTTCAGTTTATTTAGCATTTAATCTTCAGGTATTTGCTTTATCAAATTGAATCAAATTGAATCGTATGTGTATTCTCTTAATTCTGTTTACAAAATACACGCAGATATAGGGTAGTTAAATCTAGGTATATCTGGATCATTACGAGAGCCAAGTGTGTATCGATATTACTGTAGGGTTGGGCATAATAATAGTAGGTATCAATTATTTGCGATACTCCAGAGAATTAAATTAAACCAGGGGCACTATATTAGGAAACACTCTTGAAAGATATGAACTACCTGGAGCTTTATGGGGATCTGGAGTGGCCTCTTGGCGGTGATGTCTCGGGTCTCGGGTTGGTCTAACTGTGGAGCTGGAGGCGTTTGCAGCTGACTCTTCTCATGGTCTAGATGGCAGTAATAGCTCTTGGAAACAAAGGCACCTAGCTGATTCGCTAGTCGGTCCCATTTCAACCTGTGGCCTAGAAAACCATAGTTCTCTCCGGCCTTCGCTGTTCGTCGTCAAGTGTCCCGACATCTCGAGACAAAACTAATATTCAATAGCCCAGCTGCCCCAACACTAATGCAATTGCCTACACGCCCATCCAATGCAGCGTAAGCGCAACACAGGTTGCTGGGTTTGCTCCAAGCGGAAGGTCGCCGAGCCCCGAGCCTACAGACAACCCTCGCTGACTTTCTCTAGGTCAAGTGTGACAGCTCGGGCCCCAATCCCTGCGCCAATTGCACAAAGCGTGGGGTTCAATGCCGGTATGAGGAACCCGAAGCTGGATCAGGTAGGCATCCTGTGTCGCCACTGCGTATGGTACCCTGCCTGGACGAAACTGACATGTAGCTAGTCCTTCAGCCTCAGGGTACTGGTGTCCCGTCACGGCACATGACTGAGGCTGGCATTCCGCGGGATAGAGCACAAAGGGCTTGCGTGAACTGCGCAGCGCACAAGCTCAAGTGCTCTAGCGACCCGAGCGGTTGCCGCCGATGTGCACAGAATGAAGTCGTCTGTCAGTACCCAGAGGCGAAACGTGCTTCTAAACGGGCCGCCGAGCTTGACATAGGATGCGTCAAAATCTCCAAGACGCGTTCTAAGCAACCTACCTCCTCGGGTAGTGACGGCAGACAGCAGCAGTCATCACCTTCGCAGCGTGAGACGGCTCAAACGCAGTTCACAAACCTGTCACGGTGCCAACAACCCATCTAGTTAGAGTTGCTTTAAGAACACGTATACCTGGGGCATTTGATGCTAATCATGTGCAGTGTCCCCACCGATACGATCCATGCAAAGGACATCGTCAGACAACATGTGGACGTCTACTTCGAGTTCGTCTATCCGATAACAAATCATGGCTTCCTTCACCAGGGAACTCTCCTGCAGGAACTCGATGAAGAGAAAGCCCCAGTGGTGCTTCTCAAGGCGATAGCCGTCTCATCGTCACGTTTTGTCGGCTCTGCCACTGACGCGACGAGACAGACTGCGCAGTGGGCTGACGACGTCGACAACTACATCACGGCCAATATGGGCGCGTACTCACTTCTTAACCTCCAAGTTCTAGTGCTGTGGGCCAATTACCACTATACCAGCGGAAATTTTGGTAAGACTTGGATGCTGGTTGGGTTGGCCGCGCGGTTGGCCTATTGTTTGCAGATCAACGCGGAATCGACGACTGGATCGCCTAGCGAGATTGAGAGCCGGAGGCGTATGATGTGGAACCTTCACATCCTGGACCGACTTCTTGCTGGAACTGTTGAAGAGTTTTCTGTGTGCTCAAGGTTCATGGATCGCTTGAGACTACCTTGTAGCGAACATTTCTTTAGAGCCGAGATTGGAGTCGAGACGGCCACTCTGCAAGCTTTTAGCGGCGACCAGGAAGTGCCCAATATCAGTGGTTTTGCGGCTCTGGTTGGATTGTTTGATATATGGCGCGAGATTCACCTGTGAGTAGTTCCAATCCCAGTACGAACGTGGCCTGATACGTCACTTGTCAAGATTTATGAAAAGCCTGTCTCAGATGGCCCAAGTCGACGAAATGATACAACAAGTTTCAACACTTCACAAGAGGCTATCTGACTTTGAGGGGCGACTCCCTTCGAATTTGAGGTTCACGACGCGGAACTTGTACCTTCACGCAAGTTCGGCGGAGAGAGCGACGTTTGTTATGCTAAAATCTTGGTGGCATGAATGCTACTGCAACCTGTACCGATTCAGCCTTCCTGGATTCCGTGAGTCCATTGATTACGACTCTGTGAACGCGCCATTCATACAGACTTGTCGCCAGCAAGTCCTCAAGTCAGCCTTGGAGCAGAGTAACTTTTGGCGGTCCATTACAAACATGCGAGATGTACACCTAACCGACCCGATTGTCATTGTATTGGTGCACTCCAATACGAAAACGCTTCTCGCTATTCGAAAGCTCCAACATTCAGACCATCTTGTTCAATGTTACACTGGGATAAGCGACATCTCTGTGTTGTTGGCATCCAATATCTCCTCGTTGGATTGGTTGGCAAGCCGGATGCCGAGGATTGCTACTGTGGTAAGTGCTGAGTGTTTTGCTTGGGTTTGCATAGGATTAAGACTGGAATGTACTCCCTGCATTAAAAACTCATTTACTGGTTTTGTTAACTGATATGAAATGTGACAGCAACAAGGAATTCGAAACATTATCCTCAAGAATGTTGAGCATGCCTCTGCTGAAAATGTCATAGATGCGGGACTGCCTCTAAAACGACGGCATTCTCGTCAGGAACTGGTTGAAAAACACCAAGATGAACAAAAGATAAGGCGACTGGGGTCGAGTGGATGGGAGCAGACAGACACGATGGAGACTCTAGTCTCGCCCACCTATGTGGCAGATTGTGGTCGGCTAGCTAATGCAAATCTTGATGTGGACGCAAATAGCCAACAAAGTAAAGTGATAGAAGACATCGGGTGGGTTAGAGATCTGGAGCAAGTAGAGAGTACACCCTCCCAGGGATACGTGGATGGTGCACCCGACCTCGGCATGTACGACGACGAAGCTATGCAGGGAATGGCAGGATATGTTGCTCCGCTTGAGGTTGCTTCACAGTATGACATGTTTTTTGGAACATGGCTGGTGGGAAGTGAGGAACAACAGAGCGCTGGCAACTTCTGGACACAATTCTAAGGATCGTGAAATCGTCAACAGGCTGACTTCTAGAGGCAGTGTAGTAGTCACCTGGAGAAGCAATCAATATGTACATCAATCCTGAAGCACGAGTAACAGTTGCTATTGAGCTACTACACTCATACCCTAAACGTTTTGTGCAGCAATGACGAGGTCAGGCTTATTCCATACTAATCCCTTTACAACCTCCCGGTGAACTTCGACTCCAGAGTCACCTACAGGCCCAACTTTCTCTCCCGCTAGTCTACGCAGCTCCATTTCCTTCATGCGCTCATGAATTGCTATGCGCCCAGGGTTCAACGTCTCCCTCTCCCCCTCGACTTTCCAGTCTGGCAATGAATCGACTCCGAGATCTTTGAGCGTCTTCCTCTCAATAAGAGAATACTTATTCGGATCCTCTCGGTTATAATTAAAAGGCTCCTGTAGACACACGAATGGGTTGGTGATGATTCTAGGAATGTGCAAGGCGTTTCTGGATGCTGAGTGCATCATAAACGGATGCATTAGGACCACGTCACCACATTTCCCCGTCATCTGCTGAAACAAGTTGCACTTGTCGGGGTTTTTTACCTGCTCCCAGAACCACTGAAACTCGTGCAAACTCCCCTCTTCACCCCTCCGGGCCATGTATGGCGTTACGCCTTCCGGGTTGTCGAGTAGGTGCTTGGCTACGATGGCGATTCCATCCGGACAGATGTACGTGGCGCCACCATTGTGCAAGACATCTGTGATGCACGGAATGACAAGCAAACCCTGATTGGGCGAGTCGAGGAAGTGTATGAAGTTGTCCCCGTCGACATGCCAGTTGTCCAGTTCACGAGGACCCACAACCCGCCCCTTGAGCTTCTCGCTGCCAAAGTTGACGATGAAGTTATCTCCCCAATAGCGAGAAATTTCCGCAACACGGTCCTCACCACCCGAGAGCTCGCAGATAGCGCCCCAGGCCTTTGGCGCTAGGCCACGGGCGTCAATCGTGTTAAGGATTGGCATGTTGATCTTCTCCAGGGCCCAGGTAGAGGGATCATTTTGTTCGTAGCCGAGACGTGTCCAGAGATCTTTTGTCCACTCCTCGGCCTGTTCTCTGGTGAAGCATTCTGGGATGGACACCCAGCCATACGTCATGAAGTGTTCAATTTGTCCAGGTGTGAGGAAATTGTACTTTTCAAGAGCCATGATTTCTGTTTTTGTAATATTGTAAAGGGATTAAACGGTGATGGTGGGCTTGTAGAGGGAGGGAAGACGATTGGATTTCGGGAATCCGGGGTAGGTCAATCTTAAATGCCCGCAGAGGCGGACCATGATGCTCAATTTTATCGGATATCGCTTAATTTCTTTCGTGATGTGGCTCTCACCCCACCGTTCTCTACAATATTCAGGATTATAATACCGTGACTGCGATTGACCTGAATGTAGGTTTCAACTGTAGCGCGTTCTTCCAGTCGCCTTGTAAGTCGTGAGTGAGCATTGAGTCATGAGTCATGAGCCGGGAGTCGGGACTCTATACCTCGGGCGGATCAAATCATACAATATTACTAAAGAAAATGGCAATGCTGAGTAGATGTTGTGAAGTTTCTAGGCCATCCAAAGCGATAGTCGTAGCGAATTCCGACGAGGTCCGGCGAGGTCCGAAGATGTCAGGCGTTATCCTATTCTCCCAAAGTTTCTATGTAGAGATACATTGGAGTCAAGTCAGGTGGTAGCTAGAATAATACCTGAATTACTGGTTGGCGATTGTAAAAAGACTCCATGTCGTACGGTGGCAGCAGATAGCTGGAACTCTGCATCACCTAGCCGATGTTGACATCTTGATCCCCTTTAGAGTATGGGAAGAAACGATGCCTCAGTTTGAAAAACCATCTAGAATAAGATGGGGTATAATTGGTATGTGATAAAGCGATAGAATTTGCTCCTCTTGGAGTTTCATTGACGGCAAATCAGGCACCGGCTACATCTCAACGCTTTTCGTGAAAGATTTGGTTGTTGCTCAAAATATTGCTTCAACGCCTGTGCGACATATTATCCAAGCAATCGGCACATCTAGTGTGCAAAAAGGAGTAGCATTCCTTGAGGCTACCAAAATAACTCCGCAGAATCCTCAGGTCTATACCAAACATGAAGACCTCTGCACAGATAGTAAGGTAGACGTAGTGTACGTCGGCTTGCCGCACTCGATGCACAAAGATGCTTGTTTGACTGCAATTGCCTCAGGAAAACATGTACTTTGCGAGAAGCCAATGGGCATGAACGCGATAGAGGTGGACGAGTTGATAACTCGTGCAAGACAAAAGAAGGTGTTCCTCATGGAAGGTAATCCTCATGAATCCTCAAACTCGGCACTCTCACTTACGATAACAGCCGTTTGGACCCGATTTCTCCCAATAATTGCAGAACTAA
This sequence comes from Calcarisporium arbuscula, assembly GCA_009828645.1. NCBI lineage: Eukaryota > Fungi > Ascomycota > Sordariomycetes > Hypocreales > Calcarisporiaceae > Calcarisporium > Calcarisporium arbuscula. The sequence continues at coordinate 567,193 of WBSA01000016.1, forward strand.
AGAATTTGATACACGATAAAAATATAATTGGGAAAGTTTCGCGTATGTACTGCGACTTTGGCTGCAACATGACATCGTCGTCGCCCACATCACGGATTAAGGATCTTAACCTGGGCGGGGGAGCTCTCCTTGATCTTGGAATTTACCCGCTGACAATGAGTAACTTGATACTGGATGGAAGAGTTGGGGAAGAAGCACTTCGTCCTGAAATTGTCTCCAGCATGACTGTCGTGGCTGGTGTAGATCACTCTGTGGCTATTTTGGTGAAATATCCTTCGAAACAGTGTCTTGGTATCCTCAGCGCCTCAATCGAAGCGACTACGGGAAGAGACTTCTGCCGCATCGAGGGGAGCAAGGGCGTTATAACCATATCTGGGTCCATGGTAGCAAATCCTACGATGATAAAAATCCGGCGCTATGCAGATGACGTCGAAGAGGTTCGTGAATTTGAACACCCCGGCACCGGGTTTTACTTTGAGGCCAATGCTGTAGCGTCATGTATCTTGTCAGGAGAATTGGATAGCGATGTCATGCCACTGGAAGAAACGAGGAGAATAGTTATGATGATGGATGAGATTAGGAAGGCTGGTGGGGTTTTATATCCTCAAGACCTAAACTGATGGTTAAATACGTATTAGGAATTTGTTTGCATTGATAAAAAATAGCCTCATGGTTTGCACAAGCCTGTATCGTATTTACTACCTCCCCATTACCCATGGTATTTTCCTTAGAATATCCAAGTGAAGCCCTCATCAACTTGAATGCATGTGTGTTGCCTAAGACGTCAGTTTCATGATACATAGGTCCAAAGAGAACTACATACCTTATATCAGCGCTGGATGCTCCGATAAATACATTGAATACTCCCTTCTCAGCAATCCATTTGCAAATGCCGTCGTCGTAGTATCCAACCGCATATTTGTCCAGGTTGACGTTGACTAATGCAGTCTGACCTGGTTCTAGGAACACCTTCTCAAATGCCACAAGCTCTTTGATGGGTCGTGGTAGGTGACTGCTCTGATCTCCTACATAAATTTGAACGATCTCGGCTCCTCCCCTGTCGCCCGTGTTGGAGATGCCCAGGCTGAGACTGATCTGACCATCGGCAGTGAGAGAAACAGTGGATAGTTGCGGCTGCCCATACTCAAATGTAGTATAGGAAAGGCCATGGCCGAATGGAAATAGTGGTTCGATTTGGTGCTGCTCATAGTGCTTGTACCCGATGTACAAGCCCTCTGCGTAGATGGCACGGAGGTTCTCTCCAGGCCAAGTGAGCCACGCTGGAGTATCTTCGATGCGTCGAGGAAATGTAGTCTGTCTCTTGTCATTACTATACGTTATCACCCAATTTTCTTTCGTCATAATACACTTACCGGAAGCTTCCCACTAGGGTTGGCAAATCCAAACAGGACATCGGCCAAGGCGTTACCCGCCTCTTGTCCCTGGTACCAAGCTTGGATGATTGCTGGTGTCTTATCAGCCCATGGCATGCTCACAGGGTTGCCCGACTGATTGACAACGACGGTATTGGGATTTGCTTCAAGTACGGCATGGACAAGTTTGTCTTGCTCGCCGGGAAGATCCATGGTCTCACGATCGTATCCTTCCGACTCCCACTCATCATCGAGACCTACGACAACGATTGCCACGTCGGCAGCCCGAGCTACAGCAACGGCTTCCTGAATAGAGTCAACATCATTCTCTTGCTTGAAGCCAATCCGGCAACCGCCAAACTTGTGTGTCACTCCCAACTTCGTTTGCTTTGCAAGCGGGCGTAGCTCATTCGTCATTTCAACCATGAGCCGTACGGGCTTAAATGCCTCCATTTCCACCTTGACGATATAATTCATGGACCCCTCAAACATAGTGGCACCCTCCTCAGACCAGTCCCAAAGGTCAAGGGTGAGCTGACCATTGATGTACAGCTTTCCTGGACCAACGCTCATGAAGCTGATGGCATGCTTACCAGACACTGTTGGTGTTAGCAGCGTTGTCGCAACGGCTGACCACTCTTGACCGACGATTTTAATTGGTGCTGAGTCCCATAGGAATAAATCTGTATTGGTGCGTTGTTGAGTAATCACAGGCTTGCCGTGGAATTTGTCGCCGGCATACCAGTCAATGTCAACACCAGGGTGACCGGCACTATTCGTGCAGTACTCAGAAGCTACTGGGAGCCACTTGTGGATTGAGCAACCCTGAGCAAAAGTCACCTCCTTAGATATCTGGCGAATGCTGTCTAGCGGCAATGTGTTGTAATACGGATTTAGGCTTGCACTGCCTCCTCCTCCAGCGCTAGCACGATTGGCATTTGGTCCAATTACTGCGATCTTGGTCGTCTTGGGACAGATAGGAAGAGTCCCGTTGTTCTTGAGCAACGTGATGCCTTCATGTCCGGCAGTGCGGATGAGACGGCGCGTTTCTTCGTGATCATCCTCTCTCTCAGGCTTCTCAGGAGACAGATCACCGTGGATATTTACCCGTTCGACTAAGCAGAGCACATTTTCGGCGGCTTGGTCAATATCGGTAATGCTAATACGCCGCTCATTCAAGGCATCGATAAGCTTTTGAAAACGGAACTTTGTTGAAAATGGAAACTCGATATCACAGCCTGCCTGGACGGACTCAACGGTTGAGTTGATACCACTCCAGTCCGAGATGACGGTACTGATCAAGTATTAGCCAAAATTCTATCCGTTGAAGAGCCACGAACCCATCATAGCCCCATTCATCCCGTAGGACATGTTTGAGGGTCTTGAGATTCATATCCGCATGGACACCGTTAACGAGGTTGTATGAAGACATGATTGACCAAGGCTGTGCTTCTCGAATAGCAATCTCAAAGGGGCGAAGATATACTTCACGTAACGCTCTCTCTGATATGATTGAGTCCCTAGTCATCCTGTCCGTCTCTAACTCATTACCAACAAAATCTGAACATGTCAGTAACATTACTTATTTATTCTGGAAAACATACATACGCTTAATGGAGGCGGCGATGCCATTGCCCTGGAGGCCCTGTATATACTGTGCGGCCAGCTTCCCAGTTAGAAGAGGATCCTCGGAGAACGACTCAAAATTCCGGCCTCCGAGGGGGTGGCGATGCATGCATACTGTCGGCGCAAGTAACAGGTTTGCGGATCTTGCCTTGGCCTCAGAGGCGAGATACTCCCCGATAGTGCGCACAAGGGACTTGTTCCAGGTGGCTGCCAATGAGGCCCCGCAAGGAAACATCGCGGCCTTTCATCATTAGCCATATATTCTACAGAGTCATACGGAGCTATACCTTAATACCACCAATGAACATGGCCCCCCTGGCTCCATTTGGACCATCTGAGGTTTTGATAGCGGGGATGCCATGCTCTGGAATGGCGCGTGTTCTCCAAAAGTCTGCTGCAGTTAGTAGCGAAACCTATTTACAGTCAAAAGGTGGTCGATATTTATATGATGTTCATGATGACCTTGCCTTTTGCTCGAGGTTTAGGGCGAGGAGCTTCTTCCTGGCCGAGAGCCTAGTCTCTGCAAGGAAGTCTTGCATGGGCCGACCCTCGTTTGCGCGCAAATCGTTGGTATTGGAACTGGGGTTGTTTAAGCTAGTCATCTTGAACAGCTGATATAGATCGAGTGACCTCAACGCCTGTGCCCTTACTACATTAAAGTCAGAAGCCGTATTTTAGATGCATTTTTATATCTACCTGATCATTTTCATTACAGCGGTTGTACACCATCGTGTAAATGGATCTCGGGATGTGGTCCACTGCCGAGACCCGATTCCGAATACCGACGCAATGTTTCTCAGAGAACGCTACCTGTAACGTTTCCAAATACATATCTGAGAATATTAATTAGCCTCTATCGTCCATGGTTCACGACCATCTTCCACGTGAAACTCTCAACAAAGCTATTCGATGGCGCAAGTAATTAACTTCAAGTGGAGAGACTGTTTAATTTGCTAAACCCAGTTAGACATGACTGCATTAGTCCCTGTTAGATTACGCACTTAATAGATGTGCGATGAACTGAAGAAATACAACGGCATTAATAGCTACGACATTTGAAACAGGAAAATTTGCATCGTAGCACTGCTTCGCGATGTCTGGTTCTCATATATAGCTTGCTGTATAGTCAAGTGCCTTCGTAATATATATCATAATAGGGCTGATCAGCAATCTGTCTTACAGCTCAACTCATGATGCGTTTGTCCGCATCTTAGTTCTCCGCTGCACCCATAGTCTAGCTGCTCTTAAACGAGGTGTGCCAAATCTAAAGACTGTAGGACCCTGGTATCCTTATGGCCTTTGCTTGGAACGATACTTCAAATTGGTGGATTTGCATTGCATGATGCAGCTAACTCTCCCCCCCCTCTCCCGATTATCACCAGCAAGAGACAATGAGTTATGTATCCGATGTTGAGCAAGATGTGCTGTCCGTCTGTAGCCACATTGGCATGTTGCCTGTTTGTGTTGTTGCAGGCACGTTCCAGGCCTGTTAGAGCAAACGCAAGTAGAGAGCTTTGGTCAATAGGATAATGCTTAATATTGAGTCCAGAGAGTGCAGATACTCAGAATCGTGTCACAAAAGATTATGATTGAACCATCGATTTAAGACGAATGTGAATCACGAGTTAACCGAGGAACCTGCCTACAGCTCCCAATCGCATGTCCTCGGCCCATTCTACTGTATCTTAATTATACTATCCAACTGCTGCGGTGCGGGCCGCAGCACAAATATGTTGCCCGCTGGTGGAGCTGCGAGCTTCCCTTGCACATTCTTAGCCGGCGCAAAGCCCATATCGGCGGCGGCGTCAATGTTATCTGTCGCAGCCCACGGCTTAAAGTCGAGCTCTGTATACGGCCAGGCGGCTTGTCCTCCCACTGCAGCTGGCAGCACAAAGTTGGCGGCCGTGAAGATAGTCTGACCTTGTGAACCCTTGTATGCAAGCAGGTTAATGCCTACCTTCTTGGCAACCAGTGCCCAACGCAAGTATGCACCAAGGTTGAGGTTTGAGTAGTGCCAACTGCGAGTATGACCAGTCTCTCTCGGCTGGGATCCATTTATCGTGATTTGGCTGTCAATCAGCGTCTTGGCGATCAGTGCGGTTGATGTCGCAAGCGACTTATCCCCCAGGAAGAGCGCCAACGCCGTGATTTGCATATTGGCATATGTCCCATGCTCAGCTGGGTTACTATTCTCAGTCTTCCCAAACGGTGACTCAGTCAGCCATTTCAGGAATTTTCGGTTCCAGTTCTGAAACGCAGCATTATCCAATTTCTTCCAGCCTGGCGCACCAATCGAGAGAATGGCAACTGCATCCAGCACCGCACTGTACTCTTGACTAAAGTCTATGATGCCATATGAACGACCTTCGGTAGTGCAGGGTACGACTTGAGCGAAGTTTAGACTTGGGTTCATGGCTGTCTCGGGGTCGAGAAACCAGGTCCGCAGGATGTCGGCGGCGTGTTCCGCATAAGCGGCCTTGCCGGTGTAGTACCAAGCGAGGGACAGCACATAGGTGGAATTAAACACTCTATTTGCAAGCATACGGTCTGGATACTTGTCGGAATCTGGGTTATAAACACCGTCTTTTTCCGCCCACGGGCAGCCGTCAGGCGAGCTGGGACTCGGCCAGAAGAATGGTGCTTGAGAGATGTAATCATGAGCCGTGGCGTTTGGAGGTAGTGCAACTGTTTTGGACGTAACTGTCCATGGCCCTTGTCTCAACCAGCTGTCTGCCTGTGCAGTTAGGTGCTTCAGGGCGTCCCTGTGTGGTTGGCTGCCGAGGGCCAGGCGAACTCTTGCGTCGACGAGGCGGTAGCCATCGAGAACCACAGTTTTTGGTAGACCAAAATAATTGAATGTCTCAGTGGCCTGGACTGCAGGGAGTGCAGTAGCGGTATACAAAAGCACCCCTATGGAAGTGATGGACGAGAAGCGCATGGCTGAGGCAGCTATTGGCAACAATTGACGTATACGTGAGATTCAGGATTTCGGTAGTCCCAAGAACGATTAATAAAATGAACAGAAAAGCTCTTCATTTATACATTCCGTTTTGTTTCTGAATATCTCTTGGAAACCTAGTGGTAAACAAGCATGGTTTAGTTGGCCGCGAATATTCCACCAATCAGGACTTTGGGGTCGGTTTAATGTCGGTGTTCCTCACTCTAAATGATCAAGACTTACGTGTGAATGTTCCACTTCCATCAGTAACTTTCCAGTTGCTGATATTTGTAGACTTGATTGGGCGCCGTAGCCCGACTGTTACCCTTCGGCAGCTGATGGCCAACCCGCCTTTCTGTTTGTGTCCGGAGGCGAGTGAGATCCAGAGGCCGCTTCAGGTTCGATTATGCAAAGCTCAGCCCCTCAACAACCCCTCCCTATTTCAGCATACAATATATCCTAGCTGCCAACAACGTTGTAAATACTTTACTATATCACCGGCGGCCAAAACATCTCATACACCTCCGACAGTAGGATACAAGGCCCCAATAAGCACAGCCTCAAGCATCGCTTCATCACATGTTGACCGAAGCTAGCGATAATACAATGGTTGACTCGGCGGAGGCAACATTATTGGTCTATTGTGATGCGGCTGCCTAAAGCTACCCGGTTATCTACACATAGGGATCGTTGTTGTGGGGTATGAAGTAGTATTAATCCCGCTCGATGTTCTATTTCCAAACACTCGCCACGACACTTAATCTATCTATTGAGGCTATCCCGCTTGTGAAGTATAAGAGGAGTTTGCATATTACGCCCCGCAGCAGCGTTCATCTTAAACCAGTTCCGATTGCTGGCTTTTTACATGTCACAGCAGTACTAACACGACAGACTGATGGAAGGGATCTACCTAAGCGACTCTGTAAATATCTTCTCAGGGGGCTAATTTTACTGTATGCGCTCCCATGTTGGCCATGAACGGGCTGCCTGCTCGCCCACCAGACGCGACGCTTGTTAAACAGACATTTTGCCCACCTGATACGACCTATTAGAAGACCCCAGAAACTCCACAAGAGACTTGCGGTCCGCTTTGCAGTTCACTATACACCTGATGTGCGGATTGAGCTATTTGACACCCTTTCACCCATGATTTCATTTATGCATACAGATTTAAGAGAGGGCTATTCTATATAGGCCCATGGGATTATCGGGTTCGCTGCAAGCTTGGTCAGCCCTCTTGGTGTTAGCAGGATGACTCTATTAGCGTTTATCCTGAGGCAGTCAGATGTACGTGTGAGTCACAAATCAGTTTTGGGAATAAGGCGATTGGACAATCGGGTAGTATTTACAAAGCCGCGTGATCTCTTCTTGGGGAATTAGACCAAGTAGCTTATCAGTCAATATTTAGTTAGAGGTGTCTTTTTCCCCGATTACTGCATTACCACAAGACGCGCAAAGGAATCACTTGCAAATATATGAATGAGGACATTATAAAAATGCTGAAAAATAGTGTGATGAGTGATACCCAAGACCTCACAATAAATGCAGCGGTCAGGGCACACAGAATAACCCCTGTTCAGCAATGAGCCATTGATCTGGCTGTCTAGAAACTGGAACCCTCCGGCATGCATGAAAGGGTGATTTTCTTTCAGCTTTGATATTACCATACTCTATTGTTCTACTTAACCTAGCCATTAAATAAATAGCCTTTCAGGCACGTACACTTGGAATACTGAGCGATGTACTCCCCATGTACCCAGTTCAGCTGATAGATTAGAGCAAAGAATATGCAGGCTAAGGCTGACTGCATACTATAAATAAATAGCATGAGCAGCCTTATAAACTCGGGTGTCCCCGCCAAAGTGTCAGATTCATTCTACTCCATTACGTAGTTGCATAATCCAGCCTTGTCACACCAAGCTACAACCTAGTGCACTATACAAAAAGTTGTTTTTGTCAACGCTCAACCGTTTGGTACACTAGTAGATATAAGATGGCAGAAAACGGGATGAGCTCCGCCAGAGTTCTCAAGGTTCTTGACATTGGAAAGGTGTAGAAATCGAGTCATCGTCTACAGGGCAAATAGAACATCTGGCTAATGTACGAATCATCTTTATAGGGCCAGAGGATGGAATTCATCATTGATGAATCTGAGCCAGAAGATTCCATCAATCGATATGCAACTGACACAACTAGTACCGGTGAAGAAGCTCTCGAAGTCCCGCCACACTGGCACAAGGTCAGTGATAGTACTGTCCCGTAATAAAATTCCTTAGCACTGAATTCTCTAGAACCACCAAGAGCATTTCACCGTGATGGAGGGTAAGCTGGAAATCACGCTTGACGGGAAAAAGATCATTCTCAAAGCTGGCGATCCTCCATTAATTCTGCCACGTCGAATTGTTCACAGCATCAAGGCCTTCAAGGGCGAGAAAGTTATCTTCCGGGAGCGGCCTGACCCACCTGGCATGTATAAAGCCATGTAAGTGTGCACGAAAGGGATGCGACCCATAAAGCTACCAGCAAGTTAGATTTGAATATTTATCATGGCCTTTACAGGTTCTTCAACGACCTGTTTTCCAAGGGAGGCTTTGGCGGTGTGTGGCATGCTCTGAGAGCATTCTACGACGGTGACGCATACGTCTCATTGCCTCTCGGCTCGCAACTCATCGATCAAGTGGTCAGTGACTAAGATTTGAGAAAACGCCATTTACATAGCCTGCTAACAGTAACTCCAGTTTCTCTCAGTATTTGGAGGCCTTGCGCATTTATTCGTGGAAAAGAAGCCTGAGAAGCTATAGCACACCTGATACAGTAGCTGAATAAGTCGAGTAACTGTACTTAAATGGCAAGCATCAGCAGTCATAACATCTTTGCGCAATCTGAGTTTTATCCGACAGTATAATGCTGCGAGCTTTCTCCACTTATTCTGCTAGTGAATGATTGCGCATGTTGAATCACATTGTCTAGATACTTGAAGTTGCAATATAAAGCATTTTTCAATGTTGGACAGGCCTAGAATATCCAAAGTCACGGAGGATATATGCAAGGCAACAAGGATTCTTATTGATTGAGCAACTGAGAAAATGACGAATTCATAGGCACTCCCATTTATCACAAACATTTTTCTGCTCAGCGTGCCGTGACATTCATACAAATAAAGCATATACGCACTATTCAGATGACATAATTCAACGGTTTAATTTAACTAATTATGGCTAAGCATGCTAAATGGATAGCTTATTAATCGTAAATGATGATGTTAATAAGCACATTGTTGGTTTGCAACCGATAATGAATCGGGAAGAACGAGATTACGTCCCGTGTACCAAAATAGAAGTCACAGATAGACTCAGATTCGCGCTTCAACAGACAGTCGCTATTCATGATGGTAATAATTCATGATAGTAATAATTCATGATAGTAATAAGTTCCATTTAATACCACTTACGTTAAGCCTAAGATTTCTCCCAATTCACGAATGTAGTAGAAGTAATTATATTAAGGCGTATCAAAGCAATTTTATCCCGTGTGGCTTTGTGTTGCGCAGGAGATGAACAACTAATACGTGTTTTAATTTTTTTTAAACACATAGTAACATACCTATACACTAACGACTTGAGACATCAGCGTGACTGGTATGTTCTCTGCTGCGTGCTCAACTCAGCATCAAATTAGCGTGTCATTGCTCATAATTTTTAGAATCGGAATGATTACATGGAAATTCTTGAGGACCCAATACCGCACATCATTTACATGAGCATATTGAATATATAAAATTAGCTTACAAGCTTTCGCAAATTATTATTGCTAAATGCTAAGCTAAAGAGCCGTGTGAAAGCAGCATAGAATATTTCCCAGTTCACAATCATTACATTATCACCTAGTTTCCTGCCCGTCTAGTTCTGGTCTAGTCATCTGTCCGTCCAGTTCTGGCACATCACTCCCCGGCATCTCGTAAATTTCATTTGACAGAAGCTCTGACAGCGGCGTTGGGGAAACCAACTCAGAGCGTCCAGTAACCTGGGATCCTAAAATAGACTTTATATCGCTTACTGGAGAAGCCAACTCTGAGCGTAAGCCAGAGCTAAGCTCACTCAATGTAGGATCCGGGCTTTTTAACTCAGGTACTGCTTCCTCGCTAGATGTCGCAGATTCTGACGCCTTTTGCCGTCGGGGAAGTATATAGTATCGGGTTATTGCCGTCACGATGGCGGCAGCAAATGCTAAAACACCGATTACAATGCCTGCAATAGCCCCGCCACCAAGATGGCTTGCTCCTGATTCCTCGCTACTTGGAGGCAGGATGGTAACAATATCCGACTTGGCACTGGCATTCCAAGTCATAGGGTGTACCGAAAACACGTCTCGCTCATAGTCCACTATCAAGTATGACTCCTGAAGGAATGTCCTTCCGAGGATGTATTGCGTCTCATTAGCTGCCCGTTTCAATGGAAAGTAGCGCGATGTCTGTTCGACTAGCGGAGGTGTCGCTTTCAAGTCGAAACTGGCGTATGGAAAAGTGACATTAACCTCTTCCCCGCCTGATATGGGTGTGGTAATGCTAAATGTGATGGAGGGGTTGCTAGCGGTGAGCTTGGAGTGCAGCTTATCGTCGACAAAATACATGCTTGCTGTTGAATTCCATGTGAGACCGAAAGTCTTTTCAAATGCCTGGCATACATTTAGGGGCAAGTAAATATCAGCGACAGAGGAGTCGATAAACATGGAGATTAATCCGTCGTTCAGTATCGTCTCTCCGGAGCTGGTGTTGGCGCTGATGGAAGATACACCGACAGTCAGATCTATGGATTGGTCGCTGAAGAATTTGTGCGATGACCCAACTGTGAAGGACGATGCATCATAGCCGCCTAGAATGAGACTACCGAGAGCCTTGTTTAGGCGGTACGGAGCTCCAGCCGTGTAGCTGTACGATAAACTCGGGATGTTCGACCCGCTCTTGAGCAGCTGCAGAAAGCTAGGCTGGGGATCGTTCTGCGTGGTGAAGTTGGTCGGTCGCGGATTTAATCCTAAGACGCCAAGATAAAACTCCGTCCCGTTGATGCCCGCAACGATGGAGTTATTGACTATAGGACCGCCGCTACCCAAGTATCCGAGACCAACTACACACGTTAGATAAGTTGATGCCTAGATATTGTCTTGTGAACGTACCGGTATCGTGGCCAAAACTCTCCAATATCGGTGTAGCCGAGAGTGTTCTCCCACACCCAGCTTAAATATGCCAGACTGGATTTGCTTCCACGTCGTTGACGCGGTCTTATTGAACAGAGAGCCTCTGCTATTTGGACAGTCGGTCACATTGATGTTTTGACAACCCTGTGCTTGGACAACGATCGTCTGAGTTGACGAAGTGCCTGGCAACACGCGAAGATTCTGGGATGGCGTGCCGACCCGAAGCTCAAAGGTTGACCACTGTCCATCTATGCCTTCACTGGAAAAAAAAAAGAAAAAACTGTTATGGGCTGTCTCTGACACGGGTATGGAATGCGCTCACAAGAACTGGCTGGGCGACACTGACACAGGAGATGGAACAGCGGCTAACGCCCCCAGCGCCAAAGTCCATAGTACTAAACACGCGTTATGCATGATCTGGGATGGTATTTGGGTATGTGAAAACGTTTGCTTCCATCTTTTGAGGGTGTAGCATTTGATGGGAATGCAAAGAGGGCAAGTCCCTCGCTCGACACGAACACGAATGCTGTACATCCCCACCCTACGCGGTCAGCCTCGGGCCCGGAGGAATAGGGATAATAACGGGCGCAATACTCAAGTCCTATAATGGTATAGTTATCCGAGTGAGAATTTAGATCCGCCGCCGTACGACACATACTCCGACCGGTATAACCTCGACTACTCCGGCGGTAGGCAGGGGTTAGTATGACAATTGCAAATATATGCCACTTGCACCTCTGCTGGTGCAATCACCAAATCTTATGCCCCGCTCCGGCGTGGAGCCTCTGTGAGACTGTAAGATTCGTCTTCTGATAAACATAAGCAGCCTCACTAGCGGGCCGGTGGGCATGAAGCAATAACAGAATTGCCATGCTGTACGCGTATGTATTCTTCTCGGGGGAGGGTGCTATGTATGACTGCGGACTGTCTAGATGAGTGAGTTCTGTGGTCAAGAGACTGTTTCCGACCGATCTTCGTTGTCCACAAATCAACCGCCGACAGCCCTACATGAGTCGCGTCGATGCAGACAAGGGTGCATGGATACGTTGACCCACACGGCAGCCGAGGCGTTGGAAAGCCACGGTCCAGTAACCTGGATAAGGAGGAAACTTGTGGAGAAGTTGACAGTAGGGCGTTGAGAGCACACACATACCGTGCTATTTTCGTCAGCTCGTGACAAACCGCAGTAAGGAGGCAGTCCGTCATGGCTAGTTCAAATGGGACACTACTGGGTCCCTTTCTTCACCCATGCTTTAAAAAACAGGGGCTTAGCGGGTTAAGTAAGCACTTGGATGATTCACGGCAGGGTAGTAGTGAAGAATCAGCAGATGTAACCATTATTGACCTCACTAAATGAGGGACGGCCCTTTGCCTTTGGTCGGGCAGAGAGACACTCCCTCATGGCGCCGTGTGCGGTTATGCCCAAAGTTCAGAAGCTGAACATCCTAGTCAGAATCGTAGGAGTCTGTGGACCTAGGCGTGGGAGGGTAGTATTTCTTTCCGTGGCACATCCGTATATATAGTGGAAGCACCCACATATAAGGCTCTGACTTGCGTTCTTTTGCATATCTGTCGTTAACCCAAGCAAGTAGTTCGATCATAGTGAGAAGAGCTAGACACTGCTGAAGCATTATGGTTCGCCCGCAAGGTGTATTCGGCATGCTCGCCGTCATTGGCGCAGCCAGTGCCAAACCTCGTACGCATAGTCTGCCCAAAACCTAGAGTGTTGATACTGACGGCCGGCTCCAGTATTGGCTGCCGATAGCCATACACCATCAACCACAGCCTCGTCTTCTTCAACGTTAGCATCAAGTCGGCCTGTCGCTGCCATCGCTGCCGATGACATTTCACAGAGCGCTACACCAGCGTCGCCATCTTCAACCCCAACTTCGACTCCATCCATCTCGACGCCTCCAACCATCAACCCGTCTACCTTGCCTACACTGACCGTATCGCAAGTGCCTACTGTTACGGACTGCGGAACTACATACCAAGCCGCCATCGTACATGAGTACCTCAGCCTCTCCACTGATCTGGCTCTGCAGTGTCAGTGCTTTGCCCAGCTCAACAGCTGGTTCGTTACTACCAGCGCACCCTCGCGAACGCGGACAAGCTTCCTTGGCACTGGCATTACCACCTTTACTTCTACAGGTAAAGATGGGAAGCCAACCGCCGTGACTTCTGCACTTATCGAGACAGACATATTCACCTTTACCGACAATTTCATTTTGCCTGGCCAAGACCTATGGATTGGATCGGCTTCGTCCCCATGCGTATGTTTTGTCCCTTGCTAATATCCCAATGTGTCCAAATCTAACATGAAACTAGTGTTACAGCTGCACTATCGCTGCGTCCACGGTGGAGGTCTTCTTCTTCCCTAGTGGTAAGCTGAGGCCGACTGGATGGCATACAGGAACGGTACTAATGTAGATTGCAGCTACTACGACTGACACCGCCTCGGCGCCTGTGACCTCATTCGTCTCCAATGGCATTACATTGTAAGTTTGACCCAAGGTCACAGCCAATTCATCAACAGCTGACAGTCATAGTCAATCCCCCTCTGTCTACGTTGGATTCTCGTCCCTCTCGGCTTACGACTACTGTGGCATAATTGGCAAGTCGTTAGTGAATACAACCGTCGCGTTTGATCCTACCGAGCTCTCCAGCATTACCTTTGCCACCTTCGCGGGCGACCCAGCTACAATCATCACTACTGGACCTGACGGTGTGTCAACGACTCAAACAACGATTCCCGTTGTGTTCTCACCTGCCGGTTCGGCTGCCATCAACTATGCCGATCTGCAGAGGAACTGCTCGACGATTGCAGGATACAGCTTCATCCCAGGGTTGCCCTTCAACCTCCACAATTCGTCTCGTGAGTTGATCTACCGCGTGATATTAAGGCTTATGTGCTAACCCCGAGGCAGCTGATCCCTGCCACCCTACCATTGTAGTGCCAGACAGAGTGAAGAGTCTGGACCCTGCTTGGGCCTCTTGCAGTGCCGACGGTATTGGCGGATTCTACGATCCTCCTTCAGCTCTGACACCGGTGACAGCACCCATCATCACTCAGACACCTCCCGCAGCGACTTCGACTCCGGTTAGCCCTCCTACTGCGTCCTCAGCTCAGCCGTCATCTCCTCCCCCTCCCCCTCCTCAAAGTACCTCGACTCCCCTCCCTCCGGCCCCCCAAGCACCTCGACTCCCTCCTCTTCGCAACCCCAAAGCGCCTCGAATCCGCCTCCTCCCCCTCCCCAAAGCACTTCACATCCGCCCCCTTCCCCTTCCTCTTCCCCCATAAGCAACCCAGCCTTGCCTTCTCTATCGTCCAACAATTCGCCTCTACCGCCGCCCGTATCTGCCCCAGGGGGCAGCAACGATAACTCCAATGGAAGTGGCAATACTGGAGGTGGTGGAAACACTGGCGGGAATGGAAACACTGGCGGGAATGGAAACACCGGCGGGGATGGAAACACCGGCGGCAACGGAAACACTGGCGGCAACGGAAACACTGGCGGCACTGGCAACACTGGCGGCAATGGCAACACTGGCGGGAATGGAAACACTGACGGCAACGGAAACACCGGTAGCAACGGAAACACTGGTGACAACAGCAGCACTTCTCCATCTAACAGTGATGCTACCGGCAGTGTTACTGGCAACAGTTCGCCTTCCAACTCACAGTCCACCGTCAACAGCTCGCAAACCCTGGCCGCAGAAGATCCCGCCGTGACCGATGCCACCAATTCTCAACCTGATTCCCCATCCACCGTATCTGAGACAAAGTTAACTATCTCCATCATAACCAGCGGTGCGGATAGCCCTACGACAGCTACTGATGGCGCTGCAGTGTCAACTGTTGCGCATGGAAATGCGTCCTCAATAAAAGGAAGCTGCTTCATGGTTGCAATGACTGTGATCTTTGCAATCTTACTTGCTGTATGTAAGTAACGAATAATGGGTATAATAATAAAGGAGTGTAATATTATAAGCTAGGAAGTTAAGATGAGTAAAACTATGAATGAGAAAAAGAAGACAATGTTATAAAAAGGCAATATATCTTTTTACAAACCAGAATTATATAACGCTAGCTTGACCCAATAGTATAGTAGATCCTGTATCAAGTAGTTTGCTGACTATCATCTATGAATGCATTGAAACATCTCAGGAGCTAATAAACCCAAACCTCGCATTATGTTCTTTTCGTTTCATTACAAGACCTGCTTAACACAGTGGCCACAGTAGACATAGACGCCTATCGATCTACCGTCGCCAATATTTTAATATTTCACCAATGTGTTCTATACAAGGCGCCTGACATATCCAACACGACGCTCAATTTGGCTGAGACAGACTGCCTTTTGCCGCTCAAAGAACCATGCAAGTTAGATTACCATATAGTTCAGTACATGAGCGTGAAGAAGGCCGCAATGGTGGGCAGTCATCAGCTGTCTCTTTGCCAGGACCATTCTGGAAAAGGAATTGGCTGTCGGTATTTATTATCTCGCTTGATTGTGCAGGGGAATTTGGACGAGGCTATTACACAAGATATTTCAAAGAGAAGTATTGGCAGGCGGAAACTGGATATACAGGATTTTCTTGGACAGATGATGATAAATTAGTCAATCAGGCATCCGCCAACGATGCTGGATATGAGCTACTGACCAGTGGGTGGAGATCTGACTATTGATTCTGCGCCCTGCAAGAAGGGTACTCTGATTAAGTTTAGTTTACAAACACATGAATCTGGCGGTAACCAATGCTTCGATGATCTTCCTATGTTGCGGCGGTCCCCACACCTTGCACCGAAAACAATTTAACGGAATCGATTCGAAAGGGGGCCAACCTCCATAGTGCACTTGACCGGCTTCGATATGCACGCAAAAACAGGGTTCTCGACCTATTCCTTCCTAGAGACATCATTAACCTTATGCTCTCCTCTGACTGGGAGGTGACACCACACTATGACCTGCCGGTGGTGGAGGTCTACCCCGTTTTGCCCTCCGTCACATCACCCGTAAGTGATAGCTGGACATGTTCTTCAGTCCAGATCAATCCCGCTCACCAGCGCCGGGGCTAGAATCTTTACCCTCATGAGTGCCTGGTCTGGAGTGGCCGGAATTTGACGCCTCTCTTCCGAATTACCATCTCGGATGGCGCACCGGTGATAAACGTCTCAGGAAAGATAGGCGTGCTCCAGACGCTAAGAGTGCCATTCAACGCGACTGCCACTATGGAAATATCATCACCACCTGCAGACCTAAGCAGTAACAGTTTGCTCAGAGGGCTGTTAAGCTCGTTGTTGTATAATTACAACTAACTTTACGCGAACTGGACACTCATTGTAGCGAGCACTCGCCAGAGGGACTTCCTATTGATATATTCAACGCTGCCTGGCAAACAATGATATACTATATGACAGGGAACGGCCACAAGGCCAGCTCGCAATATATTCGATAGCCACTACGTCTTTTCCGATACTTTCAAAAAGAGATAAAAGGCATTATAAGGGATAACTATTAAGTCACCCCAAACTAAGCAGCAGTCAAGCCCCACCATGAACAAAACAAGCTGAGTTTCTATTAGATCTTTTCTTCACAACGTCTGCCAAGAGGGTAAAATTCAAAGTTATTGCTTTTAATATTTAGTACAAGTAAATGGTACCGTGGGGGACGCCTCCTTATTACAGATGCTAGCGATTTTGCCGCCGTCCCCGAGCAGGATGGTGCAGGGGATATGTGTATTTTGAATGTAGGGAGAGTGTCATATGTTCTCAAGCCATGCAAAGATGTGCACTGTATCCTTGTTGGTGAATGCTTTGTAGAATGAATGATATGGGGGGAGGTTACAGATAGATTCCCGGCCTGAAGACATGAGATGGACATTCCTATAGCAGGATCAACTAACTAGCATTGTAGCCTATTGACAGTCCAGACATATTAAAGTATTGTTAGAATTAGCCAAGTATATAGTACCAGCCAGATAGAGCTTTTAGGGTTTAGGGTTATTTATAATACACGTCGTTATCATTCGAAATAGTAAAGTAGTAGCTGAAGCGGAGAGAAATCCTATTGGAGACCATCCGGATTGAACATGGTCGGTTTATATCAAACTCCTCAAAATGTGTAATGCAAATCTATATACATGAGTATTTTGCAGAGATCTAATTGTTAATTGGAAGAGGCAAATACACCCAGATTTGGCTCAAACCTTTGCCTTCACAGCTGCATTCATACGGACCCGTATCAATGCCACAAGTCCTGCTGCAGCCATGGAAAGGGAGCCCGCGTAGAACATGGCAGGCCTGTAAGCTTGGAGTCCGCCGGTCTCTCCACCGTATGCATCCAGCAGGTACCCTGCAATAGGAGCTCCCTAAACATCTCAAGATTAGCATGCTGCTGCCAAGTTGCCAATGATGAACTGTAGATGCACTTACCATCAGGTAACCACCGCCCCACCCCGTTACAATCATCCCGAGAGCGACCGACACGCGTGCCGACCCAAATACATTCCCTACCACGGTCGGCATAGTTGCAAAGAATCCGCCATTGGCAGCGCCGTTCACAACAGCAAAGACAGCCAACGGGGCAAGGGTTGTAGAAGCAGGCCACAGACCAAGCATACTCAACGAGCTTACCACAAGGCTGGCACAAAGCGTGTTCAGCGGTCCGATGGCATCAGAGAGATATCCGCATAAGATGCGTCCTGCGGCTGATGCAAAATTGAAACCTGCCAGTAGCCCAGCACCCGTACTGGCAGAGAGCCCGAGAGAGTGACTGTACAGTGGGAGGAAAACGGGCGGGACAAATAGAGGGAATGTGGCGACTGCCCCAGCGATGAAGATGAGAGTGAACCTGATATCCTTAAACAAAGGCCATTCGACGAAACCGACGGGCGGGATGATGGTCCGCTCTGTGATGACATATGCGGCGGGAAGGCCAGTCACCAACGCTGCAACACCCATGATTCTATACGTCCACGCGATTCCCACGCGCTGTATCAGTATCCCTTCAAGAATGGTGACCGTAGCTCCTCCGAGGCCACCACCCGCAAACACGATGCCGTTGGCCAGCCCCCGCTTCCTCCTGAAGTACTGCGCCGGCGTGACAGAGCACGTCGTGAAGCAAAGGCTCATTCCCAGGCCCAACGACACACCTGCCGTGACAAACAGGCCAGGCACGTTCTTGGTGCTAAAGCTGCTTGCTACCTGCTCAATGGTGATTATGGAGATGCCTGCGATAGCCGTCCAGCGCGTGCCGATGGTGCGCACAATGCGCGAATTGAGAATGGCCATGAGGCTGATGAGGGTCGGTGGAATCGACCCAATCCACGACAGTTTCGATGCCGAGGACAACCCCTCGTCGATGAGAGCAGTCTGCATGACGCCCCAGCTATAGTTGACGCCGGTGAACCAGAAGGACACGACCGCGCACGCACTGATGACCACCCAGCCATAGCCGCCATCCGGCACCGTGCTATCGGCGAGACGTGAGGCTTCGAGAACAGCATCAGAATCGTCATTGGAGTCCGCAACTCGGTCGAAACCGTTAGTGTGATGGCTTCGCTGCTGGAGGCCGGCATCGTCTGGCGACGCGTCGACCTGGGTTTGGATTGTTGCCACAGTCGCCATGCTGGAATCTCTCAGTAGTGTAGTGGCCTTCGGTTGGAGCCAGCGCGATATATTATTAACAGCTAGGAGAATTGCTCGGGATATTAAGGTTGTTTCACGATCGACGCATGGTGATGTCTGGCGATTGGACAAAGGTGCCGAGTGCCGAATTGTGTGCGACACGATGCGTTATGGAGGGTCAGATCTTCACCTTGACCAAGAAGTCATCAGCTCAAATCAAAAGTGGATGTCTTCCACGCCCTACGCCTTTGCGATGGCCCCACCATATGTTTGGGCATCTTACCCCCACCTATTCCTTCCTGGAGGCATTATTGGCTTCGAGGGTGTCGTGGTCCTGACTCAGTGGTCGAAATGTCCCATTCTCACGAACCTACCACACCACAAGTTCTCTTGGAGACTCTCTGCCTCCGTCGCTACACCCGCTGAGACCATAAACCGCAAATTCCTAACAATCTCAGTTAGGTATTCTACTCATTGGCCGCGCCTAAAAGGCAATGGCGAGTACACGGCCGGAATGACCACCTTCCCGAAACACAAGACCAAGGGACCGTCGACCCCAGGCTGGTTATGCCTAATATCGACCTCCCCGATGTCTCAGCCGATAAAGACGGAGCCGGAGATGCGCCCGTGATCAGTGATGATACCCAGTTGTATCAGTGGAGTGTTGAAGAATGGGAATACTTCATGGCCATGAGCGACATGAGCGACAGCCGTTCGGCATCTGCCTCTGCCCCGGGTTCACTCAAGTCTGTTGCTGTTGCGTGGATGGAACCGGAGCAACAGTTGACGCAAGAAGCGACAACAATACCGAACGGTGCCTCCCCGGCCGACTCGCCCTGTATCCGACCAAACTTCTCTCAGAGCGCCGTACGGGTGCTGCGGCGCTGGATGGCCGCAAACCGCCACCATCCATATCCCTCCAAGGAAGAGAAGGAGATGCTTAGCAGCAGGACGGAGCTTACACAGACACAGATAACCAACTGGTTTGCGAATGCTAGGCGGCGTGCCAAGGGAGGACCAAACAGTAGCTCACTGCTCAATGCCACCAAGAGTCGGGACCAAGGCCAGGCGCATGCGATGGACATTCCAAAACGCGAGCCAACTCCGGGCATCTTCGAGAGCATGAACCCGTTGCAGAGGTGGGCCAACTCACCCCCAGAGGATGAACCGGCGTCGGCTGCTGCCATTTTTGGGGCCGTCAATGCTGCTAGGTCTACGGCTTCTCTCGGTTCGGAGACTTACCCATCGTACTACTCAAGGGGCTCAGACGACAGCCTTAGCCGGAGCACTTCACTAAGTATACGGTCTTCGGCCAGGAGACATGGTGCACCATCGAGCGAAGGCTCTGCTGACTCTGCATTCTCATCACACTGTGGTGCATCGCCATCTGGGTTCCCTGTGTTGCCTCCCAATCCTAGGCGCCGCCGCCGCAAGCAGGCACTGAAGAACAAGGTTAACCTTCAGCCTGGGCATGCAAGGAGACTTTTTCAGTGCACGTTCTGCTCGGAAGACTTCCAAACAAAGTACGACTGGCAACGACACGAAAAGACTTGGCATCTTTCCCTAGATCGGTGGGTATGTGCCCCGACGGGACCACTGGCCGTGGATCCAGCCACTGGTATTCTCAAGTGTGTCTTTTGCGAAGAGCCGAATCCTGATGCGGCCCACCTGGAATTGCATCATCTCTCACTTTGCAAAGGCAGAAGTATTGAACATAGGACCTTCTACAGAAAGGATCACCTGTCGCAGCACCTCCGGTTGGTCCACAACGCCAGAGTGCCGGGTCCGTCGCTACGGTCATGGAAGATGGAGGGACCTCCAGTACGGTCACGGTGTGGATTCTGCTCTATAACACTAGAAACTTGGGCAATGCGCGAGGAGCACCTGGCCAGTCACTTCAAACAGGGCACCACCATGGAGGATTGGGTTGGGGATTGGGGATTCGACGAAGCAGTCCTGAAAACGCTCGAAAATGCACTTCCCCCTTACTTGATTCATCACGAGAAATTATCGCCGTTACCATACATGGCAAGCGGTTCGCCTCCATGGACGCCACTGTGTGCTTTCCAAATCCTAAAGATGGAACTACAATACTGGATCATGAATCAGCAACAAGATTCCAGCACGAACCCCACAGATGCCGAAATACAACGCGAAGCATGCCGAATTATTTTCACCGCCGAGCTGCTCTCCAAGGGTTTTAAACTCGCATCATCCTTCATGGCTCCGCGATCTTGTCATGTCTTCCCGAGAGGTGACGCAAAACGCCATGTTCGATGCTGTCCGGCCGCAGGCAGAAAATCTCATGTGTACCTTGCGCATCAATGGTCAGGACAGTATATTCCAGGACTGCCCGTTTGAGAAAGAACTGCGGGAGTATTACTCCTATGGGACACTCGCTCAGCGAGAGAATACCGACTTGGACCTGCAGGTCGAGGCAGATCGGATTATGCGTCGCACTGAGCAAAAGTTCAGCCTCGTACCAGATGAAGCTTCAAACTGGTTCCTGCGTCTGCTTTATAGCTCTACAGAATGGTTGGCAGATTTCAAGCAGCGCTGCTTATCATCTGGTCATCAAGTCGCAGACAATACTCGTCACGGACAAACCATTGACAGGTTTCCTAGCACCGAGAATCACGGCATCTCCGATGACTTCCTTGATGATGAATCACAGCCACTGTATTTTGGTGGGAGTGCTCAAGTAGTCTCAGGTTGCACTACCTACAAATCTACCATGTCATCCGCCCCGCCACCTCCTTCTCTGCTGTCTCACAATCCCAGAGTTACGAGCCCTGACCCATGGTCTGCATCGCCTCAACAGAACAACACTCTACCGGTGGGGACAAGTGACTACAAAAATTTAAAGGCAACGCCAGCTAACCTCCTAAACGATGCGAATGATTACCGTCGACTTGCGCGTGATCTAGCTCGCTTCGTCGCAGCGGCCATGTCTAACCATAACCCCAATAGGCATGTTCCCAGTGATGAAGAGATCCAACATCAGGCGAGGTATCTTGAATTTAACGAGTAAGTCCCCTGTACTTCGTTTGCTTGTTGAATTCTATTGATAGTTTTGAAAGTGATGATCCCTGGAATCAGACTCCAGCCGACCATCCAGAGTGGTTGGAGAGATTCAAACGCGAGGTTGGCCTCTTGCCAGCTGATACGGGTCCGAGCCTTGGTTTGTTGCGAGGTAGGAATTCGCGACTAAGAAGCTGAGTTGCATCTTTTCGTCGCCATCGCCTCCTCTATCCGCCTATCGGCCAGGCGGTTTCGACCTCAAAGCAACCTTCATCTGGTAGCATCAAGACGAAATAACTAGTTCAATAGTTTAGCGTCACGAATATAACCCAATATTATCATACTATTATGTGAAAACGGCCGCCGATAATGGCTGACGTACCACCCCCGTAACTCCTCTGCCAGTCTATGTCTGAACTTGATCATCAATTCCTCCGCACCAACGCCAAATGGCGCGTGTTTTCCATTGCATGGATCAGTAAACTATGCCGGGACTCTAAGAAGCTAACCATGGCAGATCGTTCTTTACTTCAACCCCAGCAAATGATCTTGATTAGTAAATAAAAAGGTCATCGTACTACAGCAATATCATCAGGGAGCACTCTCCAAGCGAGTGGAATGACGCAGGCATCAGGACATTACATTGAGGAAGAGAAATTTCTATTCTGTCTAAAATATATGTCCCCATGCGTGTGAAATCCACCGTGTGGATCATTTGGCTTGACTTGGTAGGCATCTGGAAGGTTGATTAAGATGAAGCAACAAATATGGTAAAGCGCCGAGTCCAATATTTCACTGACAGATGTGGGCCCCTCGTTGTAGCAGTGGCTTCATTTATCCTCTAGTTTATTTCTTAATTATCGTTCTTCCCCAAAGAGGTAGATACGTGCGAATAATAAGAGTAGTGCAAGCTAGTAAATTTGAGCTTGAGGGACATCTATACACTAACACTTCGATTCCGGACACGAGCCGCAGCCAAAAGTTTTACGGCACGACGTGCAGATGGTGGTAATACCTACATTAGATTCGTAACTACCTCTACTCATAGCACTGAGTTTAGGCTTCCTGGACGTGTTTTTCGTGACGCTGGTGGGTAAGTCCTCAAATTGGATAATATAAAGCGGCATGCTCTATTTGGTATTTTTCACATCACGCAGGTCGCTTCCCTAAAGGGCTTGTGGGTTCAAGGATCAGGGTCAGCTAAAGCTCAAAGAGCCCTTAAATCCGAACTAATGACATGAGCTTTGCCACTGTCTTCATCACGGACCAACTTTCGCCCAAATGCAATCCGACGTAGGCGAGCTCCACATATTTAGCTGACAGACAGTTGCGCCACGGCGTTAGATGTGAGCATTGAAGAGTTCGAGATTTGCTTGATAGAGTTGCGTCTGGCATGTGCTAAATGCCGGGGGTTAAAAGGCCAGACAGCGTGGAGAGCTGCGGCTGAATTTGATGGCGCCTGATTCTATGTTTCAAGTAAATTAGACTCAGGTGGATCAACTACCCAGCGTGTTTGTAGTAGCCAGCGGCGTAAGAGTACAATTAGTCATGGACGGTTGTAGAGAGCTTCATATCAAGCCAAGCATCGAGGCATCTCGTATCCCCATGTTAACGGAACAAATTACTGCAGTCTTTTTCTACGA
Source organism: Calcarisporium arbuscula (assembly GCA_009828645.1). Classification (NCBI taxonomy): domain Eukaryota; kingdom Fungi; phylum Ascomycota; class Sordariomycetes; order Hypocreales; family Calcarisporiaceae; genus Calcarisporium; species Calcarisporium arbuscula. The sequence goes on from WBSA01000016.1 coordinate 590,617, forward strand.
GATGAGGCCGAGGAGTCTTAATTGACGAGAACGTCCCTAGCTGTGGGGATGAGGCGACTGTCTGCACAACCTCATAGAAGATGGCCAGCAACGTCGCTGGTGTCACAGCCGGAGGGCTCACCAGCAACCAGCACTAGCCTAATATCTATATATGTGGGGGGAGGTGAAGGTGAAGGATCTTGTAGCATCGTAGTGAAGGATCAATAAGATGGCGTCTCTAGCAAAGTCAGTTTTAATTGCGATAATATGCGCATAAAAGATGGAGGGAAGCCATCGCCGCCACGGCGTGTCGAAGTGGCGACACACTGCAGCCAATAAATAGGTCAGTCAGAACTTCGAGCATGCCTGCCAAGGTGCACACCGTGGCCTGGCGTCCTATGTTTGCACGGGGAAGTCCTCGCTAAAGGTATTATGAAACCGTGCCTAATACTGTTTTGGTTTCAATACACCACGTTGCACGTTGGGGCGCCATACGCTATTGAGGATATCATGGCAAGCCACACTGGGCTGAATCAATCTTCAACACTAATGACTCGTGAAGGGGTTCTCTGCACGAACCCGTTTTGTCGCAACCGTATTGCCGTATTGGTGATCAGTGGCTGCTCACTCATTGTTCGAAAACAATGTGGCCCCCTTTCAAATCTCGTGTCGTTGCCTGGTCTACTTAATGGATCAACGACCCAAAACTTAGACCAGTCTTTCGAATAATATGTCAATCAAGCGTCCTTTTGTTCAATTCGACGAAATTCAAAAATTATGGAGAATTAATCATTTGCTTATCGGCCATGGACAACAAAACGCTGATCATTCACTGGACTTTTAGTCTCGTCGCCATATCGGTAATGTCGACTAGGCTGATCTGGACCAGAGTCGTTCGGCAGCCTTTTAATAAGGGCGACTACTTGACCATCGGTGCTATTTTTTGTGCCTTGGCTCGTCTTGGACTTATTCACGTGGTTTTAATCTGGAAGACTAATAATATGGACCCGACCATTCGCATTACCCACCAATTTACACCCATGGAGCTCTATCACCGCGAGATCGGAAGCAAGTTGGCCATTACCAATCGTGGATTCTACAATACTTAGTGAGTGATTTCGTTATGGATCTGAAAACGAACCGGCACTTTCTTACCCGGGCCCAACTAGTCTATGGCTACAGAAGTTAATCTTGCTAGACCTCAACTGTCGACTTGGCATCAACTTCTACCACCCGAAAATAGTCACAGGAGTATTCCTAGGATTTTTCTTTGTTTCATACATTATAGTACAGGTGATGACCTTTGTCGAGTGTCGCCCATTTCACCTGTATTGGCAGGTTCTCCCTGACCCAGGTATGTTCAATGAGAAGTACTACTATACCGCAAAATACTAATTTTCCAGGTACATGCAGTCAGGCCCAGACGCAGCTCGTTGTTCTAGGTGTCTTGAATATCACCACCGATTTAATGCTATTTATTTTGCCAATACCCACCGTCATTCGTTTGAAACTACCATGGCGCCGCAAAGCCCCTTTAGCAGCCCTCTTTGCACTTGGTGGAGCGATCATTGTTATTACTCTTGCACGCCTTCCTATCAACGCCCAGCATAAAACGAGTCAGGGTAATCGTACGACATGGATGGCCACCGAGTTGGTCACATCTGCCATTGTGGTCAATTCGCCCGTCTTATACGGCCTATGGAATAAAAGGAGACGAGAAAGACGCACGACGTCGGAGAACACGTTTAACGATAGTGATGCCGTATATACAAGCAAGGCAAATGTTACTGCACGACATGAGAGCTATCGATTAGATTCTATGAGCGATAGTTCTTTGAACAACACGAATATGGGAATAAGCAATGCGAAGCAGGATGAAATATAGGAAACGATCAAAATAAGGTACATTACACCCAAGAACCTGATGAGTGTCTTGCACCTTGTCTCGTCTCTAGTCAAAGATCTGCTAGTTCGCGCAGGCAATTTCACGCCAACTAGTTCAATATAAATATTTATTAATTAATTATAGGCACATGCATGTATTTATGTGTATTCCTTTGATAGGAAATTTAGACTAGAGGTTAGTGTCGGCATGGAAGCAAGTATCGTAGAAGGTATTTTTGGGGTAAGTATTGCAATATATGGCAATATTCACCAACTGCTAGGCTATAATTTGATGCACAATTTGATGGCATTCTCTACTAAAACAGTGAACGGCTCTGAACAAGAAACATAGTGTTAATTAAAATACAGCGGACGAGCATCACAGGTGGCACGCTCCACTGAAGCCGACGCCTAGCGGGTAGTCTAACCCTAACCTAACCCTAGTCCGGTGAGGAAGAAACAAACTACGTAAATGTGTTGGCCACGGTGCAAGCAGTTGTCGACTTGCCTTTTTACTTGCACTCATTACAAGCCAAGTCGGACTTGGCGCGAAGCAGCTCCCGAATCTCCTCAACGCTCTTATTCTTGAGGTTGTGGTACCCTTGATTACTGAGAGGGTACATTAAGATGTTCTCGTCATGCTGGATAAAGCTTTTTGTGGTAGTAGGGGACTGGCACATGATGATATCGATATCTCGTCGGATCTGCTCACAGTAACTGTCGAGCGGCAGGTCGTTGACGTCCTCTCCAAAGGGGTTCTCTATTTCGCGGCCGATGATGGAGATGCCGAGGATGATGTAAGCGGCAAAGATGGTGGCGGGGATAGTAACCCACATGAGGTAGTCGGTGAGCTGGAAGGGGAGGATGAGGATGTAGACCCATGTGATTTGGGAAATGGCGATAGAGTAGGCCATAGGCAGAGGCGTATTAACCACACGGTCGGTGCCGGTGAGGATGTCGTGCAGGGTAGCCATGAGGGCCATGGTTTGTGTTTGGTACGCAGGAGCCTTGAAAGTGCCGTTGTCAATAACGGTCTTGACGTAGGTGGAGGCGTAAGTGAGGATTTCGAGTGGGATGTTTCCAAGTGGCTTTTTTGGGTTTTTGATGAGCTTTCGGGGGTTTGATTCAGCCATCGGAAGGCCGAAGACGAGACCAATCTTCTTCCATGGGGAGAGGTCCGTCCAATCCCTCCTCTCTGCGTTGTGGGCAATAACGGGGACGTGTCTCAGGCGAGGCTCCAAATCGGTATAGTGAGTGAAAGGCTCGAACCGCAGACGATGCTTAAGGGCAACGGAGAAGGTGACGAGCATATTGCAGAAGGAGATCTTGGCCAGCAAGTCATCCCTTTGGTGGTCTTCTCGCTCCTCAATGTGAATCCAGGCCAATCGTGCCAAGGACTGGGTGACTTGGGACAATTGGGCCCAGTATTTGCGGCCATCGTTGTATCTCTCATAGGCAGTTGAGCTCCGGAAGGAAAGCGACAGACCAACTACGAAACCAAGCACAGTCAAGAGGGTGTTGGGTATGCCGACTGCTCGTTGTTAGGCTTCACATTGTGACGTTATGACATGGTAGAGAACAAGGCACTTACTGTCGTGTACGAGCATGGCGACGCAGGTAATGGCTGTGCTCCAGACACCAATAAACAAGATGGGAAGAATCATTCGCGGCATGACACTCCCATGGAGCTGAAGAAACGTTGGCCATCGCGAGTGATGTGCCAAGTCTCTAGGACCAACCTTTAAATTGTTAGAGACGAATTTTTGCTCAATTTCCTTTGGCGAGCAAATGGGGTCGTTCTTCTTATACATACAAAATAGCTGTCAATATTATCATGGTGCTCCTCTCCATGCTGCTGCAGTTCGATGTCTACGGAATTGCGCGAGGCTGGTTTGGAGGCGGAGGTCTCGCTGATATTTTTATTCGCAAACGCCACTTCGTCGCTACGAGCCGTTGTCGCTCTTGACACTGTCCTAGCCATGGTCAAAGATGAACAATCTGGCGATGGATAAAAAGACGCAAAACTTCAGAGCAAGGGAAAAAAAAAGAGAATTCGCTATGAAAGGGGATTATGGAAAAGAAAAATGGCAGAAAGAAAAGGAAGTAAGGAATATTCTACGTGGACCAGAATAGACGGGCAAAAGCCGGCCTAGGACTCAACGTAGGGAAAGGGTTAATCGCCTCGGCAGTAGCTCCATTTGGCATTCGAAAGCCTTATGATCTAGTGTGGCGCAGATGGTATTACGATATCCTTGTTCCACGGTTCCCGCCGTGATTGGCCAAATGGCGTTGACATCCGCTTTGTAAATCCTTGTCGACTCGCACCGACCACATCACTCGGCACCTTTCCGTGGTATCATTGAACCACTTCGGGAATGAATTCTTCACGGATGAAATTTCAGGGGTGCTATGCTCTACTCGCTTGCCAGCAGGTCCTCTTGATGCTCCATGGGGGTTTCTGCCAAGTACAGCCAACTAACCTTCCTGTGACTAGGAAACGGGAAGAAGTTGACGCAACTCGGCACATTGTGACAAGTGTGAACAGCCTATGTACCGTCAGACAAGGATAGACGTAGAGTTTAAGCGGCCGCGGCACTTGATTTCTTATTTAATCTAGGAGGACCTAGGCCACATCATGGCCCTTTAATAACTACTAGCCTAGATAACTGTCAGATTAGCCTGTAGGCACCGCAACAAGTTCTAGGACTATGCAGTGTAACCTGCTACGACGAACGAGACTAATGTAAGGAAGACATTGAAGAAGGTGCATTAATAGGATCATCATGGAGAAAATACTGCGCATATGACCAAACTAAATCGAATTTCTTGTCTTGATCCCTCACATCTCTCACGAACTCAACGCGGAAACTTGAGTCCTAATTATTAACCACCAGCTAATCCCATAATAGTACACACGTATGCGATGCCCACGAAAGTGAGTCAAGTGTAGCGTTTAGATAAATGACTCATATTGTTTCTACGTCATGGCAACTGTACGATGTCACCTAAAACTAAAACACGCCATTTGTGTCTAGCACATGCGCGATCATCATATCAGTGGGAGTATAGATGCAAATTCCTTCCCGTTCGCGTTTGCCCCGTGATCCTACATTCAGCACTCCGAGCCGGCTGGGTGATCCCACACCACCATGCTGTTGGCAATGATGACCAATACCGGCGCAAACCAGAATTTCGGGCCTACCAGGTAGTCTGGAGGCATTACGACCTCCTTTTGAGCTATCCTAAGGTACCTGATGACTTATCCATTTATGGGATGAAAGGAACTGTACTATTTTAGTAGCTTTTTCTATCTATTTTATAATTGGCTTTATAACATCCTATATATTTAGATACATACACATTAGAGATAGGAGTACTTATTTTGTAGGTGAAAGTAAAGGATAGGTTTAAAGGCTATACATTGTAGGTCATATTACAGTTCGCTAACTATTTTTAGCTATTCATTTTATGTATAGCAGCTTGGTGATTTAGCTATGTTATATTTCGCTGAACTATATTGGACTGTTACTTTCTTTCGGCTTACATTTGACAAGTTGCCCTATCTCCTCCTGCCCCGAGATTCTTCATTAACGTTTAGACCAACAAAGTTGATCAAAAAGCGAGTACTATTTAAACCATTTTGTCTTATTTCCTGTATTTCAATTAAGAATTGGTGTGTTTACAACCTGGAATAGAAGGCGGTGATATTGCACGGTTCTCTTTGTATGCAGTGGATCAGGTTTCACACCTGGAACAGTGCTATTGTGAAATTCATACATTTGAAACTAAGATAATGATAGCAATGGCTTCAATTACTCGCTTCCTTGCGAGCCTGAACGATTCTCCTATCAGGGTCTCTCAAACCTCGTGGTTACCATGCAGAGTGTCTTGGAAACACGTGATTCATCATATCTACCATATTTATTTACGCTTCTTCTCCAATTGTCAAACATAGGTCTTCAATTAACTCCAGACGCTGCATGAAAGCGATTTCTCCAACCTTGCGGCAAATCGTGAGACATTCTTACATATTTAGCAAGCGCAATTGGGGATTTCATAAGCAAGATGAAGCCATTATTATCGAGGTTGCAATATATACTGCCATTCCTCGGCGCAAGCTCAAGCCAAGTTCAATTACAAAGCGACCCCTGGCCTCGACAGACCTATAAATCCAGCAATGCTCAACCACCTGACCTCCTTATTGGCAGAACTGGGACTACAGCATCGGGCTTGCTATTTTTTTCGGAGTCTGGTTGGTCCAGCCCTGAGCATGATAATCTCGTTATTATCTCAGATGCAAACGATTTGGTGTGGCAATCCGCACCAGGAACTCTTTCGTCGTTCAAGCCGCAGATATTATTCGGCAAACCTGTCCTTGTCTACTGGGTTGGCACTATCCTCCCACGTCCGTGGGGGATGGGCATCGGCAAAGTCGAGATCCTAGACAATACCTACACGCCGATACACACCGTTTCAATCTCTGGTAAGGAACAGAACTTGGTACCGGCTGCTGGACTGGATCCCAAAAATGTCGAACACTTTGTCGACATACACGAGGCCTACATAACGCCTGATAATACTATTCTTGTAGCGGCATTCAATTCAACACCTTATGATCTATCCGCATTTGGAGGGCCAATTGATGGCTGGATGCACGACAGCTTGCTCTTCGAACTGGATGTTGAGACAAGTGCAGTTCTTCATCGTTGGAGCGCGTTGGAACACCTGGATGAGCTTGGCGTGAATTACAAAGCACTGAAGTATCCACTCGGGGAAATGGGCAGGAACAAGACGCATCCGTATGCATTCTTCCACCTTAATTCTGTGGATAAGTTCAGTGACGGTTCGTATTTGATATCATCGAGGCATACGTGCTCTGTGTATCGAGTGGGTTCGGACGGGGCTGTGCAATGGGTATTACAGGTGGGCGAAAAATCTTTTCTCTCTCAGCGCATGCTTGTAGGTAAACTGACCATGGGCTACGAATTTAAGGGTGATGGTATGAAGAGCAGCTTTAACCACGGTCCGGGTGTGTCCTTTTCTTATCAACATGATGCTCGCATTCACGAAGTCTCCAAGACAAGCGTTACTCTCTCGCTCTTTGACAATAACAATGATTTTGGGAAACCTATTCGAGAAAGCAAAGGTTTGGTCATCAAGTTGGATACCGTTAAAATGGAAGCAACCCTGAAGAAAGAACTAGTTGACCCAGAGGAGTCTCTTAGTGCTCCTGTCCTGGGAAGCGTGCAGGCCTTAGACAACGGTAGCACTCTTGTGGGCTACGGCTATGTGCCTAAAATGAAAGAGTTTGACTCCGAAGGCAATGTTATCATGACAGTCCAATTCGGGAGAGCGGGTGAGACGTCTGCATATCGTTCGTACCGGCACAGGTGGGTCGGTCAGCCGGCAACACCGCCTAATGCGTATGCCTGTTTTGATGGACGGGATACCCAGGTGTACATGAGTTGGAATGGATCTACAGAACACGCCGCATGGAATGTATTTAGTGGCAATGAGCCATCTGCTTTGCGTAAAAGCGGAAGGGTGCGGAGTTCAGGGTTTGAATCCGTGGCCACGATACAACAGAAGGCGTACTTTGTGCAGGTCGAGCCAGTGGGTAAGACTGTGGTACCTGTCAATTCGAGTATAATCGAGGTAGAGGCAAAATGCTAAACGCCGAATCCTGTGGAGGAACACTCTAGCATAACCAACATGCTGGCGTCTTGGAATAGTGCTGGGGACTAGATTCCTCCGAGACCATTGGCGACGCTTATCCGATTCCTACCTCAGCTCAAGACATAGGCTTGGCCATCGAGAGTACTGAGAAATGAATAAAGGTGTATGCGGCTTGAATGGCTCTCTGCCAACCTAACCATCTGTCTTGGCAGTGGTTTTCCTCGGATTGCAGAGCCCGTTGCCAGAGCCGCAATTCATTCACTGCAATCCCCGACTAATAGAAAACGCTTATTCAGCATTGATGCCATGGTGGAGATATCACAAACTATACAGTTAGGCAGACCACTCATCATTCCGAGTGATTTATTAGGAGTCTGTTCTCTGTACCTGCACGTATAATCCCTCCCAGCTCGCTCCCGCGGACCGAGGACACTCCCCGCATTCTCCCCGCAAAATGATGCGGAGGGCGCCGCCGCCAAGCCATCTCCGCAAGGTTGATGAGTAGCGGCGGAACAATCCGTTGGACTTTACTTTATAAAACGGCTGCAGTTCATTCATCGAGTGCTTCATCCACCGGGTATTGATTCGCAAAATGCCTTTTACAAGCCAGCAGAGTGATATTTTACGTATGCCAATGACCCAATGACCCAATTCCTCTGGAGCAACGAACACACTAACACACACAGTGCCTCGTGACATCACGACCTGGCAATGGCTCTTTGAACATCCGACATACTCGCCCATCGCCCGCTACCCCGAGTCCGAACTTAATGGCTACGAAAATGCCATTACTAAGGAAAAGCTCAATTGGCTCGAGGTCAAGGAGGTGGCGACGTACATCTCTACGGCTCTCGCTAGGCTTGGCCTTGCTGAGGGGGACACTGTGTCGCTCTTTAGCCAAAACACCATCTGGTATCCAATCGCTATGCATGCGACTCTCCGCATCGGCGGCAAGGTCTCTGGTGCAAGCCCGGCATATAATTTGCAAGAGATGACCTACGCTCTCAAGACGGCCGAGGCAAAGTTCCTCTTGACTCACCCAGCTAGCATCAAAGTCGCTGAGGAGTCGGCCAGAAACGCTGGAATCCCCAGAGAACGGATTATATTGCTCGAAGGCGAGGTTTTCGGTTTCAAGACTCTTAAAGACTTGGTTGACATGGGCAGGGAGCAGCAACAGCAAGCCCCGGTGTGGACTATTCCCAAGGGCAAGACCAACGGCGACGTTTGTGGGTTTCTCTCCTTTAGCAGTGGCACTACTGGTCTCCCCAAGGCGGTAAGTAGTATTCCTGGGTTAGATCCGTGGAAATGGAGCATTTGTCAACTGACGATCCCAGGTCATGATTTCGCACCAGAATGTCATTGCACAATGTCACCAGGTCATGCCCCTCACGCCAAAGTCACTGGACCGCGTTCTCGCTGTTCTCCCGTCGTTCCACATCACTGGGCTGGTTCATTCTCTTCACCTTCCGGTACTGACCAACGCGCACGTCGTCATGCTGCCGTCCTTTAGCATGAAGTCTATGCTTGACACGGTGGTAGAGTACCGCATCCGCGAGCTGCTCCTCGTCCCTCCCATCCTCATTCTCATGGTCCGCGACCCAATTGTTGACAAGTACGACCTCAACTTCTTGGAAAGATTCACGAGTGGTGCAGCACCAGTTAGTCGGGAGATTTTGAATCTACTCCACAAAAAGTTTCCACAGACAGGCTTTAAGCAAGGTTACGGCATGACTGAGTCTTGCTCATGCATCACGGCACACACTCCAGCAATCTATGACTACAAGTACAGCCACACCGTTGGTGTAATCTGCGCTAGCACAATAGTCAAGATTATGAAGCCGGACG